>CM060374.1:152181066-153381066 GCA_030545235.1 Helianthus tuberosus | reverse complement strand
TGCATTTGCTTCAACCTTTAACCTTCATACATAAGTTTTAGTGTTTTTATCAAAACAAAAATCAAAAATAAAGTTGGCACAGGAAAAAAACAAAAAAACCATCTTCCTTATTTTCTGGTATAATTATTAATGACTTAAAATTACAAATCTTTTTATTAAAACAAAATATCACCTTACTTTACTTTCTTTATATTCATTTTGGGTTTTCTTTACCGTACCAATACCTGCCTTTAGACCAATCGAGCGGATGCGACTGGATTCCTCCGCCAAACCCTCTGCAACGCGCGGACATTACCATCTAATTTAGTTATTATAGAGACGGATATAAAGATTCTATTGTGAATGCTCTTAAAAGAATCCGAAATGTTGATGCTTAACCATGGATAGTTTAATGAATAATGTGATATTAATTAGTAATAATAGTTATTAACATTACCGATGACATTAAATTAATTAAATAATTATAAAAAGTTAATTATACAAATAGTATTATATTAATGATAATTAATATGAATGGAAAGATATACTTTAAGATAATATAAATGTGACATGTGAATGATATATAACGTAATATAGTATGATGTGATGTACTAAAAGTTATACAATGTAATGTAATGTGATATGATATGATATGATATAATATAATATAATATAATATAATATAATATAATATAATATAATGGACGGTAAATTCAGGTATGGTTTGAAACATGAAAGTATTAGGTTTTGACTGTAGTGACGGAACTTGAATAGAAACTCGGTGGGAGCCGGACTCTTAAAAATCCAATATTTTACATTACAAAGACAATTTTTTGGTAAAATTAACGCTACGCGCAAAAAATCGGCGGAGGTCAGGGCACCCTCAGGCCTCCATTATCCTCCGCCCATGGTTTTGAGTTTGCTCATATAACACAGTCAACTTAAACACGAGCCGTTAAATAAACGAGTTAAACCAAACATAACTTGTTTAATAAATGGGTTACCTTGTTAATCTCTTTGACTAAATGAGACAATTATGTTTAGATTATAATAAGGATTACCTAAAAAAGTAAAAAAGTTTGAAGTTTTTGATTGTATATTTTCCTTCTTACTGGTCATTCGGACAAGTGAAATTTATGTTTGAAATTCCTCATTCTCCAACCATTATAAGTTCCAAGTTTGTTAATTTAGAATTTAGAATGAGATATAGGAGCAAAACCAACAACAACCATACCCAGTAAAATCCCACAAATAGCAATGCTACTTATAGGGTCTGGGGAGGGTGGGATGTAGACAGACCTTGTCTCTATCCCTAGGGATAGAGAGGCTGCTTCCGGAGAGACCATTGGCTCCAAAACGAACATCATACAAACACACCAAGTCAAAGAATATAGAAACAAGCAGTCTCACATACCAAGAAAGTGGTCAGAATGACACAATATAATGTCAATCATGTATAATAGTATACAACATCATTTGGGCATAAACACAAGAAGGCAATCACCGGAAAAGTCACTTAAAGAATAAGAAAAACATACGTCCCTAAAATACACCTAAGACCTTACTGCACTATCCTTTAGAAGTCCTTAACCTTAATTCTATGCCTCCACGAAGTCCTATCTTGGACCATGTCCTCAGAAAGATGCAACTCTAATAAATCATGTCTAATCTGCCTCTTCCTCTCCTCCCCTCTATAGTAATAGTTTCCACTACTCTAACTGGTGCCGTCGTTTGCCTCCGCTTCACATGCCCAAACCATCGCAATCTCCCCTCCTTAATCTTATCCGATATACTAGCCACTCCTAATCTTTCCCTCAAAACCTCATTTCTTATCCGATCTAACCTTGTGTGTCCACACATCCACCTCAGCATCCTCATCTCTGCTACCTCCATCTTGCGCGCTTGTGTTTTCTTGATAGCCCAACATTCTGTTCCATATAGCATAGCGGGCCTAACTGCTACCCTGTAAAATTTCCCCTTTAGTTTGGTTGGGAACCTCAGGAGCAAAAACGATTTAAATATATTTATTACCAAAAAAAGGTAATCCCCTAATTGTTTAAATTCATATTAAATTGAAACACGATACGATTTTAAGTTTGTATGACTTAGGGTTGGTGCTTTTGACAAAAATAAATATATTGGTCGTGTTATGGTTCAACGATTCAACCCCTCAACCTAAAATCATTTAGGAGCTGTTTGGTAGCCTCCGAATGATTATTAAGAGGCTACCTCTTAATGGAACCATTAAGAATTTTACCAATGAGAAGGTAGAAGAATGTGACATGTGATGATTTACCATTCAGAGGTTACCTCTTAACCATTCAGACTTGAGGTTACCTCTTATTCATTCAGAGGTTTTAAACCATTAAGAGGTAGCATCTGAATGATCATTAAGAGGCTACCAAACAGCCCCTTAATCTGCAAACCCAACATGATTAAAATTCTTTATTATTATATAAGTTACTTATAAGGGTTTGTTAACAACTTTTTATATACTTTCGCTGTAGGCTTAGTATTTAAAAATTTTAGTCTAAATTAGAGGGAGTATCAGTAAAATTTATTGACTTTTCAAAAAAAAAAGTAAAATTTATTGTTAAAAAAAGTATTTAATAAATTCACATTGATTTAGTAAAAAAAAAGTATTCAATAAATTACATTGATTTAGTAGAGATTTAGAGAAAATATAGGACTTGGTCATAATATTTAATGTTGAAGGATTTAATTTGAATAAATACTACTTTAAGAGTATTATGATACATCAGCATTAAATTAAAGTTGTGTTTTATGACTAAATTCATGGTAATTTTTATTGAAGTTTGAGACAAAATTTCTAACTCCCCGACACATAAAGAATGAGCATTTAAAATATTTGACACCCTTCAGTCTTACACGACATGCAATTATAGGAAATACTAAAAATGGATGTCAAGTGCTAAAGTTGAGGGCTACCAACATTTTCAAGCCTGGACCTATTGACCACTAACCCGGTTCGCATCATTTTCCAATTATAATAATGTGTTTAAACTAGTTACAACATTTTCCAATTATAATAATGTGTTTAAACTAGTTACAACAATGCACCTAAACCAGTTATAACGATGCATCTAACACCAAAACAATGTGCCTAAGTCGTCTAGGTCAGATGCATAAATGAAGTGAACCGTAATAATGGTGCGACTAAAAGACCACTTATAACTTAACAGACACACATACAGTCACTTAAAAATACATGCATCGCATCGAGTATTCTTTCAATCATCTTGTACAAAACTCTTGCCTCTATGGAGATTGATAAGCATTACAACATCGTATGTATCAACGACAAGAGAATCAACGCAAGAACCTCCAAAAACTCACTGATAATACATGACTTGTTGGCCACCAGCAACGTTCTGGAAGCCACAATCATAAATGGCGTGGCTGGTCCCGGCTGCACCCAACTCCATAAGACCATGGACCCCACCCCGTTCATACGCTGACAACATTGGTGCAGGTTCCGGTAATGGATTTGAGCTTGTTCCTAGTGACGTCGGCTTGCTACCCCATGAAAACTAAATTGCACACATAAATAAAAACAGATTTTTTCAATTAATGAAATAAGTTAACCGATATAGCGCTATCAACGAAATAAACTTACCTTAATCTGTTTACCATAAAAAAGTGATTGGGTGTTACCTAATTGAATGGCAACAGCTGCCTCAACATGATTACTGTATCTCACAAAGCCAAGTCCTTTATCGCGCTGCACTCTAGACTTACTTCCTCGATTACACCCGAACTAAGTGAATAAAAGTGATGATGTAGACAACTACAATTTGATTACCATTTCTTAAGCAATGATGCCTCCATGAACACAAGTTTCTATATAACTAATAAAAATGCTTTTGCTGCTAACTGCCAAATTAATAAGTGTGTACAGTCAGAATGATATTAAGATGAGGAAAAGAAGAAAGTATTCTTGATTAATACTGAAATAATAATATACCATACAGATAGTTGAGGATGTTTGTCGTCACGACGATTCCATCTATTCAACACACCATGTTTGGATAAACGTCTAGTGATCACAACCTGAACTAGGGTTTGATTGTTGTTTACGTTATTCGATCGATTAAACTTTGTTAGTTTTGTTACAGCTGAATGTTAATTTTATAATGAATTGAAAGTCATTGAGTTCTTCATTCTTTTGTGTTACATTGTGTGTTATATCAAATTTAAGATAGAATTATTGTGAAACTCCTGCTTGTACCAAATCCCCCATTAGTATGACGTAGCTAGGGATAAAAAAGAATTTGAATTGCAATTAGTTTATTCCTACTTCAAATAAACAATTATTTGGATTTACTTTACAATCAAACAAGAAATATCAGACATATCATATGCTCCTCATGGATATGATACCCCTCTAAAATAAGGTAATCACGTAGTTTGTGCATGACTTGATGACGGTATTATGACAACCGAAAAATTTTCATGTTAATCCGTACGACCTAATCACTATTTATTTAATTAATTTCGTGCATATAGACTTAGTTAAGTGTTAATTAAGTCCATAAAGTCTAGCAAATGCCCGGGGAAATGCATGGGTTATTGCATTTGGCATCGTCAGAATCGTCTTATCACGTAACAATAAAACTTTGTAACAAGCATTGCTGGTTATCCGGTAAATGTTTTGTGATGTAATTGTTCCAATATGCCTGGAACATTAAATTGACGGCATTATTATGTGCTCGGTGTGAAAAATAGATAAAAACGTAATATGGATATTATAGTATCGAATTTCCGGTTTTATCGCTTATATGTTAGCTTTGTCATAAATTAACCATTTTATGAGCAATTTTCACCAAACGAACTCTAAAATGTAATTAATAAGTGATGTTGGTTAGTATTTGATGTGTTAGGGGATAAAAGACATCATATGGATAAATATATAATAAATCCCGACTTTTATTTTCCAAACCTCTGTTAGGCGGATAACTAGCCAAACAATAACTATATTGCACCAAATCACAAGCTAAACAATGTCTAGTGAACTACTTAGTGACGTTCAGAGAACTAATGTCACACCCCAACCGATGGGGGAAACATCGGGGCGCGACACTGAGCGAAACAGATTGTCCATGAGTATCCATAACAACTATCAATTACCAGATACTTAAAACGTCATGTCCCATACCATAACATATCAAATAAAACAGTTATTACAAATAATTGTCTCATAAACAAATACTGATCCGACAACTCAGATTTCAAAATAGACAATTCGTTTATTTGTTTCTAGACTCATTCCTAGCCTCGATTTCACAGCAATCCAAGCATTTTAACATCTTAAGCACATGCCACATACGTTAAAGTAAAAGTCAATACACATAGTGTAAAGGTGAGCATACAAGTTTAGTAGATATAATAGAGTTCGAAATCGTTACGCATAACCAGCACGTACAACGTGTAAAATGAAGCACGTAAGTTATCGACATGATCCTATCAATACCAATGACTGCGGGTTGAATGCCCAAGGTAGTTCGTAATACACATTCACCACTGTGAACCATGTGATTAATTGTCCTTAACAACCCCTAAGTGAACAGGTGCTGAGTCCAAACTATAGTACTATCGTTGCTAAGGCAGGTAGACAACAATCTATGTGTAAACATAACAAACAAGCATTCATCGAGTCACGTATAACATGCGGTAGCGGTTAGTGTTAAAGTATTGCGTATTGTGTTCGATGTGGTTTAGAATAAGTAACGTATGTAACACCCAAAAGTGCGTAAAGCAAAAAGGGTTCGAGTATACTCACAGCGATGATGGATTGAAGGGAGCGCTAGAGTGAGTTTAGCCTGATCAGAACGATAGCATAACGATAAGCGGCGCGTAAAACGGTGCAAAGTGTCAAAGGATTGAACGGTAATCCGATCGGATGGCAATCCGATCGGATAGCCAGTCGATCGGGTGGCAATCCGTTCGGATGGTCATCCGATCGGATGGCCATTCGATTGGATTGTCACCTCGTTTGGTAGGGATGTGTTTGTGTATGATGGTTTACCTTTTGAAGTTTTCGTTGTAGCATTTTGAAAATAGAGAAGTATCTCTACCATTCAGGTCGGTCGATCAAACGGCGGTTCGATCGGATGGCGATCCGATTGGCGAGGCTTCTCAGTTTGAGAACAAGTTCACCGCAGGATGATCACTCGATCGGATGGCTATCCGATCGGGTGGCAACATGTATTGAACATTGTCACACCCCGATATTTCCACGTATTACCGGTGGGCCCGGTGGGGAGTATCGTGATGTAGTTGATATCATCATAGTCAAACAACACAATTTAAATGCACAGCGGAAGCAAAAGATAAAATATTACAAACCGATATAAAGTAATATCAAAGTATTACAAACGGAATGTAAAGGATCCACAGGCGGATCAAAGGATAAAAAGAAACTTTGTTCAACAAACTTTAGCATCTAGAGCTTGCGAGACTTAATTAATGATGCCAGGAGTAGCCAACATATTTCGTCTAGTACCTGCACTTAGCCTTTTTGGAAAATACGTCAGTTTACACTGTAAATATAATTAACTGACTCATTTTGAAAATGTTTTAGAAAATTGATTTGAATGCACATGGCACAAAAATTCTTTTATAACTTGGGACAATTAATAAAAATAATCTTGTATACAATTTTACTTATTTGTCGTCCGTCAGGGCCGGTTTGTAGGGCCGGACAAGATTAACTGACACGCCACATGTATAATGCCCACAAGGTTGATTACTTTAAGTGGATTGCCAGTTTTTACATAATGCAACTGTCAGGTGTACGCCTACACCCCGTGCTTAGGTCGTGGCCATTTCTTTGAATGATGCCAAGGATATCCGGGACATGGTCATTTAACCCCCAAAGGCCATACACCAAATAATACAGATTAAAACGGGTTATGTAAATACATTAATCATAATGCGATTTAAATGACTACACACCCGACCAAGCGGTATTATTATAATACCGTATCCCAAGCCCGTATAGGGAAAATAAGTTAAGAGTATTTACCTGAGCTAAATATAAATTCAATCCCAGCCGTATATCAAATCAGCAAGTACAGATAGCTTTTACTGGGCTCCTAAATCTGGAATGAAAGTTTTTAAATAACCTATTAGATTCCTAACGTGTCTTAATTAAGCCTATGCTTAGACCGGTTAGTTTTAAAGGAGGATACGGTTCAAAACGCATGATTAAGCGAGAACCGGATTAGAATGTGGTTTAGACCCAACAAGCTTGTATACTTGTGTAATAAGGGTAAACTAAACACATTCTGGATTTTGAGATAGAAATGATAAGGTTTGACCCGTTTCGGCTAATTTATGCAAACTAGTTATATAAGCCGATCCGAACGCGAAAAATGCGTAACGGGTAACCACATGAGTCATGAACAGGTTTCCTAAGTTAATATGCCTTTAATATGTTGTGATATCAGTAGGATACCTTCCATTAAGCCCAAAACGAATTTAAAACCAATTTATGCCCCGTAGGGGTATTTTGGTCATTTTAAAGGTTATAAGAGAGTTTATATATTAATCTGAGTTTCAGGTCTGATATAATCAGTAAAAATACTTACTTTAATAAGTTATAACAGTAGGGTATAGCATATATGTGAAATTACTATTTATAACCAACTATGCACCGTAGGGGCATTTTGGTAATTTCACATAAGCTTAAAAGGTCAAAATTAGAGAATCTGAGTTTAAAACTTTTATTTACGGTTAAAATATATAAATTTACTTAGAACATCAGTAGGTATTAAGTTTCATATGCCAAAAATAGTTTTAACTCATACTATGCGCTTAAAATGCGTAAAAATGCGATTTTAAGTGATTTCCGGGTTTTATAAGAAAAGCTGATATTTTTATTATTCTAGAAGGTTCAAAATATTTTATTTATCATATAAGATCAGTAGAAAAAGGTTTGGAATCAAAATTTTTTGTAAAACTCATTTTATAGGCCAAAAGGGCAAAACCGGCAATTACCCAGTCAAGGCTAGAACCCTATGTTATGCTCAGCCTAAAAATAAATAAAAATCTTTAAAAATCCCAAAATATTATTTTATATCAGTAGGTAAAAAGTTTGGTATCAAAAATTGGGTTTTGATAGGATATACGCTAATTATGCCGTTTAATTAATAAAAAGCTTTTTCATTTACGCTAATGAGCATAACTCCTAATCTAGACCTCAAACTGATGTCAAATTTTAGGGATAAGTTTATAAATCAGTAATAAAGATTATTGTCCTCTCACATTTTCAAAATTCTCGTTTTAGGGTTAAAAGGGCATAACGGTCAAGATTTAGGCATTTAACGGAAACATGCATATGAATCGGATAACTAATGAACCAAGTTGTATAATCACAGAGGGTTATACTTATATGAAACCTGGTCCTAATAAGGCTCTAAGACATTTCTAAACTATGCTCTAATGGGTCAGAATTGAAAGTCAAAGCAAAAGTCTACTTTTGCGACTTTCGGTTCCGAACCGAGCTTAAACTGAAAATTGTCGAGTTGAACATGTTTAGACATGTTCTTACATTAATTACCAAGTTATATTAATGACAAAACATGTTGCATAGCTTCTACATTGCTAATTATGCATTAATTTGAAAATAAGCTTTCTGTTGACTTTTTAAGATTAACTTTGACCCGACAATTAACCTAGTTAGAGTGGGAATCAGAGGGTGCCCTTTTAAGGGTTTATTGTCCACATAATTACCCACTCATAGCTACATTCAATTTGGAATTTGACTGGACAAATTAAGATTAATGATGAAGTCAAATCTTAATTACGACGGCTTGACTTTAGACTAATTAACTAAGCAAAACTGAATTAAGGAAGGTTAATGACACTTACAAAGGTCCTAAGCACGACTAGAGATCACTAGGAAGGGTTTTGAACTCCAGGAACCTCCAGAGAATGAGTTGTGAAGTTTTCAAGTGAAGTGTTCAAATGGTGCAACAAGTGGGTTCTTACATAGGAGCTTTGATTGCACAAGATTATGACAAGCAAGTCTATGGGTTGATTCCTGATCATCCCAAGTGTCCCTAGGCCTTTATAAACCATTAAACAAGCCCCTAGAATAAAAAAACAAGCTTATAAGTCGGTGTAACTTGCTGAAACAGACATCTGCCAAGTTTTTCTGATGCTGGGGAACTCAGGCGGACCGCGTAAGGATTGGGCCTGGCCTTTCGCGGCCCGTGTCAACGTGGTTTTAACTTTGTTTCTTGCATTTTTGACCCTCCAACTTAACTTTTAAGGGCTCCAAGGCATAACCAAACACCGTTAAGTCCTCGGTTAACTTTGCGATTACCCGTAAATCCTTAAATTTCAACGTTGACGCTTTTAACCCCTCGTATACGAATATTGTCATAACTTTCTCATACTTTATCGAATCCTTGTGAAATTTTTATCACTTATTCTTGTGAGTATAATTAATTATTATAAAGATTCGGGTTTGCTAAAAGGTCACTCAGAGGTATACTTTAAACATGTTGACACATTTAGCCCCTGTAGTTTGTAATTCCTCACTTTCTTTCACAATTAGCTTCGTATGATCCATGATTCATTCGTTTAAGGGTATAAACATCGTGTAGGGTTATTGTAAAGTATATTTATCCATTGTTGACATTTTGAACCCCTATATTCACATACTTTCTTTGTTTGTCAACTTTAGTCCTTCATACGTAATCTTTTACACGTTTAAAGTCCATGACACGTGTTGATATATTGTTGGACATGAATTTTCGAGGTGTTACATCCTCACCCCCTTAAAAGAAATCTCGACCTCGAGATTTGCTAAAATGCTGGAAGTTCTTTTTGTCGCACAATGGACTTAACTTCTATAGCATATCTGGAGTCTCTCCAAGCTCCCAAGCTGACCTCTATAATATGTACATGTATCCTTTTGGAGCTTCTTAACCTGTCGATCCTCAATTGATACAGGTTTCTCATCATATCATAAATCTGCATATCATCATGTGATAATGCTTCCTGACTTATTGGTGAAACACATCCTTAAATCATTAGTGTGTAATGCATTGCGAGCTCTGCCAAGCTCCTTAGATAGGTTTTAGTTTATAAGCTATTTGATCTTGATACATTCGATTCCTTCGAATGATCCTATATATTCAGAGCTTAACTAGCCTGATAATTAACAAATTGGCACACCCTTCCTGGGTGATATTCCTTGTTGAACCTTATTCCTTAACAAGATCTTAGGAGGTTTGCTACTTTGATTGGTCCTTGATTTTTCTGCCAATTGCTGGCAACTTTCAGATGATTACGAATTTGTATGATCTTATTCGTTGATTCTAAGGCAACTTTCTGATCCTGATAATTGGACTTACCAGTCTTTTGTCTAACGATAATTGTTTAACATTCCATCTATGCAAGGTCTCTAAGGAAGCAAGCCTCGATACTTATATAACAACTATTATAGAAAAGCTTATTTTTAAGGTGAGATGGTTATTCCAACCACTGCTTAAAACTAATTTTAGGGAATAGCTAATCCTTGCCGTTAGTCGAACAAATCGACGATCCTGGGCAGCTGATGGCAAATTCTAAATTGTTGCCTAATTAGGGTTGCGGTAATCAATGCATAAGCAAAATGAACCGTCTTTCTTAATTAACTATACCGAATTCTCAGGATATTGAGTTAGGCTATATGAATCCTCTATTTTAAAACTTACTTAATCAGGGTTTCGATTCTTCCAATGATGGTACTAGCCGTCTTGGAGATTTCATAATAATACAACCCTAAATGGGATATAAATCTTAACTCTACTAGCCTTTCAGGAGGTAAACAGGGTAATCCTTGGAGAAGATAACCAAGGTATAAGGAGATTACAGAGATTTTCCAAATCTCAGGCTCCAATTCATCTATCATATTCTGTGTCAGATAAGTGACACATTTATGTTACGAGTCCATGAATTCCTTAATCGAAGACATTTACTTGGACAATTCCATTCTGGACATCTTCTTTGAATACCATTAGCTGACTTTAGTACCATATGACCATCGGAATATCTTTGTGGTCCCATGCATTAAACCTCCATACTGATCAGGCATGGAAGCAATCTATGGAACATATTAAGATATACCAATCCTCATACGGCGCTTTTTATCATGCCGTCTGGTATTCGTAATCGATAGAGATCAAAGAGATATCAACTATATGCTGACGCACTTCTTCTAGAGAGGGAACACTTCTAGAATTCTTACGATTGGGGGTTTCTGATAGGAACAGAAGAAATGGTTCTTATGATTTCGCCTGTAAGTTTTACCTTACACTTAATATCTGGGGTTGTTACGGGAGAGTTTCTAAAAGTTTGCTAAACTTATGGTCTTATGCGAGATTTAGCAGCACCTGAAACCAAACGTAACTCCTAGCAATAAAATTACAATAAGGGATTTATCTGGTATTATTAATGTGGGCTGCCTCTAATCCTTCATCAGGAGGGTTAAACGCCTCCATTCTTAATCCTTTTAAACTTAGCTGCGAAATCTTTGACAAATTTTAGGGCAGTCTTAGCTTTGACTGGTTATTTCTTAATCTATATAACGAGAGTAGCTGAGGTAGATCCATAATGGATTTATAATGAGCAGGCTTTGAAACCTTAACGTGCCCTCTTATTGCCATTACTAACCACCAATAATTATTGCATTAAGCTTAGATTTTGGGTAAATGGAATTGGGTACTATCTCAGCCAACAAATTAAAATTCGTAACATACTGTCGACAGTCCAGAACTTTTATGCCGAGAGTCAGAAAATTCTTATTCCATCTTTTTCCATTTTGTGATGCAGATAATAGGTTTTTCTAATAAGGTCCTTAAAACTTGGACCATCCCATAATGTATAAGAGGATCTTTCTTGTGGACTCCATTAATATCCTCACTAATTAAGGGTATTGCCATCGAATGACTGTGATGTATACCTCACCGTGTCCTTTCCAGCATAACCGCTGATACACCTAATGGTTTCTACTTCATCCAACAATTTCCCGCAATCGATGGCCTCTTTTTACTATTGAAGTCTCTTGACTTCCAAGAGACGAAGTACTTTTAAGTACATCCTGAAAAGAATGGGCTCCTTGCCACATTTGATTTTGTTTGGGTTATTCTTCGCATTTGAAGTATGAATAAAGCTCTTCTTATGAGCAGCGACATGTGTTTTAGAGTAAGCAGTATTCAACTTCTTGAACCTTTTCATGACTTTTCTCATAACTTTTCTAACAGCTGCGTTAATTACAGTTCTGGAGATTAACTCCATTAACATTGAGGTTCACATTTGACGCACCATTAACATTTGTCGCATCTCTAGCATCGCGACTGTTGTTTGCTTCTTCTGAGTTTTCCATACTCGAAGCTTTGGTATTAAATACCAAATTCAACAAGTGCTTAGGCAATCCATACCCAGTGTCTCCTTGAATGGTCAAAGGCTCACCATAAGGAGTCTTGATAACTACTTGCTTCTTATCACACACAATATGGGCTTGGTTACAAGACGACCAATCCATTCCTATTACTATAACGAGTCCCTCTATTCTAACGGAAACAAGGACATCGGCAAAGAATGGTTCCTAATGGATATAAAACATCCATCTAATATTGCTGAAGCAGTCTCTGAGGTACCATCGGCCAATAGATAGTATTAAATTTATTTGATTATGTTTGGCCTAGGTTTTTAAATAAACCATCTTTGGCGTTTAAACGGAATATAATCCTTCATATTTATTAGACAGGGGACATAAGTCACGACTGTCAATGTCATACCGACATTTTATATATAGCACAAGTGTTTGTTCCAAAGGACTTTTTGATGGCACAGAGGCCTTGTCACTAGGGAAATTTTAAAACATAATCAATGATTCCTTTGGATCAGAAAATTTCATAGTTCATTGTCTTGACAAGAAGTTATGAAATAAAACTATCTTTTTCATGTATACATCTTTGCCCAAAGGTATTCATCCCAATGGATGTTTTGATGTGTACATCATGGTTGACGTTTATTAGCCATGATTCCTCTTGATCATTTACGCTAAATAAGGGGTTTGAAGAAATCCTAATATAAAGATGACAAGTGTGATTTTATCGCATCACTGTTGTCAGGAGTGTTAACATGTTTTCAGATGTTAACGAGGATCTGAATTTCTTTTAAACATGTCTTACCATCATAGCTAGGTCTTTAATGACATTCAAGCTAGGTTATACCTTTTAAGATTCTCTTTTAACATGTATACTGGTAGGAAAGGAATGATATTTATTTTTATTCAAGATTTTCATTATAATTATCCTAGACTTAATTAAAATATAACCATGGCACAAGAGGCCAAGTCACAAGGGCAACTTTAAATTATAAACCATGATTTTGTAGAATCAAGGTATTTAGGCTTGAACGTTGTTCATGCCTTTTCTTGACAGGGAGTTGTAGGCTACGACTGTCTTTTGTCTTATATGACAATGAATATGGCCCGTAAGCATTACATCCCTAATGGATGCTTAATTCACAAAATAAGAAAGGATTTCGGAAGAATCTAGTATAAGGATGATTTATGCGATTTTATCGAATCACATTTGCCAGGAATGTTAACAAGGATTTGAATCTTTTGAATAGGTTCTACCATCTTGGCCTTGTCTGAAATGATATATAGGCTAGGTTGTACCTTTAAGATTCTTTTTAATATTTAACGCAGAACAATCCTAAATTGAGATGTTAATAAGGATCTGAATCTAATTGAGGAACTGCCATCTTGGCCCTGTTCTTAAAATGACACAAGGGCTAGGTCTTGTTCTTTTTAGATTTTGCCATTTTATTATAATGGTAGATCTTATAAAAGGAATGTTATTATTTCATATTTTATGTTCATATGCAATGATGAATAAATTTAGATAAAACATTCCAATGATTTTTTTTAAAAGAGGTACAGAATTGCCCTAAACGGGACTTGAAAGGAATGATGTTGTCCATGAAGGGACTGAAAGATAAGTATGCCCTTATAAGGACTTACTAAGGAAACGAACTTCAGCAAAAGGAGTTTCTTCTTCATTTTATTTCTGAATGCTTTCTCCTTGGTTGCACGTTAATCCTAGTCGCAGTACGAAGCTCGGCCTTCCCTAGGCTTCAAATGGGGAGAATTTCCATTATGGCTTCTTTGCTTGGCGACAAATTAAAATATATAGAATTGATGGCAATAATTCTCCGAATAGAGATGAGAGTATTCCTATGTTAAGTCTAGACTCAGAAGGTCAAGGAATGTGCTACTGTGTCATTGAGATTAAACACAAAAGGCTAGTGTTTAATTCACTCAATGTTGGCTCTGATACCAACCTGTCACACCCCGATATTTCCACGTATTACCGGTGGGCCCGGTGGGGAGTATCGTGATGTAGTTGATATCATAATAGTCAAACAACACAATTTAAATGCACAGCGGAAGCAAAAGATAAAATATTACAAACCGATATAAAGTAATATCAAAGTATTACAAACGGAATGTAAAGGATCCACAGGCGGATCAAAGGATAAAAAGAAACTTTGTTAAACAGACTTTAGCATCTAGAGCTTACGAGACTTAATTAATGATGCCAGGAGTGATTTCACGGTTAAAAGTTAATATTCAAAAGATAGAAAGGTGTAGAAGTGAATGTAGATCAAGAAAGTACAAGATTTAGGTTGAAAACTTACAAGAATCGCGAGAAATTGGGAGAAAGAGCAGCTGGAGCGAGTTGGGTCGAGTGAGAGATGTCACATCAAGTGATGTGACATATGAGGGGTATTTATAGGGTTTCCCAAAAAGGAAAGTGGGGAAAGTGGCTGCTCGATCGGGTGGCATCCCGATCGGGTGGCAAATCGATCGGATGTCAATCCGACCGGTTGGCCCCTCGATTCAAGTGTTTGGCGCGACGAGTTTTGCTGTTTCGATTTGTGTGTTGAGCGTTGCGATGCGATAGAGTTTCTCATTAATCCGAACTACTATATCTAACATACAATCATCCTAAATACCTTGCGTTTAGCGTTTGTGATTGGGAGTTGCGATTGCGTTTCGATTAATCACCACAGCATAAACATAAATAAACATGCACAAGTAACACATAAGTAGCACACACACGTAAAAAAAATTATCCAGAACGCATAATTCGAGCTGCGAATGCGATTGCGATGCGATAAGCGATAAAGCGATAAAACCTGCGACAAACATCGATTAAACCTCGATTATTAACAAGTACTCCACATAATACAACTAACATAAAAACACAAAAAGACTATCTACAAGTCAAAGAAGTCAAAACAGGAATTTAGCAAGGAGTGACATATCACAATTAGCAATCTTGTCTTCCTTTGACTTCAATCTTGCCTTTGACTTTCGAAACACGGGGTGTTACAGCCTCCCCTACTTAAGGAAATTTCGTCCCGAAATTTGGCCGAAGCCGTAACAAACAACTGCGGGTACTTCGCCTTCATGTCGCTTTCGAATTCCCAAGTGAACTCGGTGCCTCGTTTTCCTTCCCATCGAACCTTCACAATGGGAATGCGCGAGCGTCTGAGCTGCTTGGTTTGGCGATCTATGATCTCGACAGGCTTCTCCACGAAGTGTAGTGTTTCGTTTACTTGAAGATCCTCAAGTGGTGCATACAAATCATGTTTAGCCAGACACTTTTTGAGGTTTGACACATGGAAAGTCAGGTGGACGTTGCTAAGTTCCTCCTGTAGTTCGAGTCTGTAGGCCACCTTTCCGATCCTTTCCAGAATCTTAAAGGGTCCAACATATCGAGGTGTGAGTTTCCCTTTCTTGCCGAATCTGATCACACCCTTCCAAGGTGATACCTTTAGGAGTACGTGATCGCCAACATCAAATTCAAGGGGCTTGCTTCGTTTATCGGCGTAACTTTTCTGACGACTCTAAGCTTTCAGCAGATTGTCTCAAATTTGGAGGATTTTGTCAGTCGTTTCTTGCAACAGCTCAGGACCGGTTAATTGCGAGTGCCCGATCTCGTGCCATACAATAGGCGATCGACATTTTCTTCCGTATAATGCCTCAAACGGTGCCATTTGAATGTTGGAATGATAACTGTTATTGTACAAGAATTCGACTAGAGGTAAGTACGCGTCCCAATTACCACCGAAATCTATGACACACGAACGGAGCATGTCTTCAAGGGTACGAATCGTTCTTTCAGTCTGACCATCGGTTTGGGGATGAAAAGCGGTACTTAGATTAAGCGTAGTACCGAGAGCCGTTTGAAATGTTTCCCATAGACGCGAGGTAAACCGAGCATCACGGTCAGAGATGATGTCGCGAGGCATCCCATGTCGACAAATGATCTCATTGGTGTAGATTCAAGCTAATCTTTCAACCTTGTAGTCTTCTTATATCGGCAGAAAATGAGCAGATTTGGTCAAACGGTCAACGAAAACCCAGATGCTGTCGTGACTTGATGGCGTGCGCGGAAGTAGCTATACTCTCCCACTTCCACATAGGGATCTCGGGTTGAACGAGTAAGCCAGAGGGTCTTTGGTGCTCGGCCTTGACTTTCGAGCAAGTCAGGCACTTCGAAACATAGAGAGCGATATCCCTCTTCATGCCCGGCCACCAGTACGTGTAGCGAAGGTCCTGGTACATTTTATCGGCACCGGGATGAATAGAATATCGGGACTTGTGGGCTTCGTCCATCAAAATCTGTCATAAATCGGTCCGCTTAGGGATCCAAATTCGGTCCAGATAATGGAATATCCCATTCGACTTATTCACTAGCTGGGCTCCATCATTGAGAATCCTTTCCTTCTTCAAAGTGCATTCGGTAAAACAAGCATGTTGGGCTTCACGGATGAGGGTTTCGAGATGGTGCTGGGCGGGAATATTATGAGTGCTATGCAAATACCTTCGTCGGCTTAGAGCGTCGGCAACGACATTTGCTTTGCCTGGATGATAACGGATCACACAGTCATAATCGTTGAGAAGTTCCACCCACCGGTATTGACGCATATTTAGCTCCTTCTGGTCAAAGATATGTTTTAGGCTCCTATGATCGGTGAAGATCGTACACTTGGTACCATAAAGGTAGTGTCGCCAAATCTTTAACGCAAAAACAACTGCGCCTAGCTCGTGTCACAACCCGATATTTCCACGTATTACCGATGGGCCCGGTGGGGAGTACCGTGACGTAGTTGATATCATCATAGTCAAACAACACAATATTTAAATGCACAACGGAAGCAAAAGATAAATATATTACAACCCGATATAAAGTAATATCAAATATTACAACGGAATTGTGAGATAGATCCACAGGCGGATCTAAAATAGAAAGTTAACACTGTTCAACAGACTTTAACATCTAAAGCTTGCGAGACTTGATTATTGATGCCTGGAGTAGCCAGCCTACTACGTATAGTACCTGCATTTAGCCTTTTTGGAAAATACGTCAGTTTACACTGGTAAATACAATTAACTGACTCATTTTGAAAAGTTTAATAAAATTGATTTGGATGCACGTGGCACAAAACTCTTTTTAACTTGGGATAATTATTTGAATATAATCTTATAAGAGAATTACATGTTCCTTATGCGTTCAGTAGCCCGGTTCGTGCCGGGTTAAAGATCAATAGACACACCACATTATTTATTTTTGGCACTGACGGGTGTACGCCTACACCCCGTGCTTAGGTCGTGGCCATTTCGTAAAATGATGCCAAGGATATCTGGGACATGGTCATTAACCCTCCAAAGGCTTTAAGCAAACAAAACATTTCCAAACGGAGCATTTCAATGATTTAACCACTATCTGATTAAAGATTCAATGCCCGACCAAGCGGTATTTTATATACCATACCCCAAGCCCGTATAGGGAAAATAAGTTAAAAGTATTTACCTGAGCTAAATATAAATTCAATCCCAGCCGTATACCAATTCAGCAAGTATAGTAGCTTTTACTGGGCTCCTAAATCTGGAACGAAGGTTTTTAATAACCTATTAGAATCCTAACGGGTCTTTAATTAAGCTTAGACTTAGACCGGTTAGTTTTCAAAAGGAAGACAAGGTTCAAACGCATGATAAAGCGAAGACCGGTTTAGAATGTGGTTTTGACCCGACAAGCTTGTATGCTTGTTTAATATGGGAAACTTAAACACATTCTGTGTTTTGAGACATAAACGATATGGTTTGACCCGTTTCGGCTAATATATGCAAACTAGTTACATAAGCCGATCCGAACGCGAAAAGTGCGTAACGAGTAATCAAATGAGTCACGAATAGGTTTCCTAAGTTAATATACTTTAAATATGTTGCGATATCAGTAGGATACGTTCCATTATGCCCAAAACGAGTTTAATCTCAATTTAAGCCCCGTAGGGGTATTTTGGTCATTTAAAAGATTATAAAAGAGATAAATTTTAATTCTGAGACTCAGGTCTGAATTAATCAGTAAAACAACTTAATTTAATATGTTATATCAGTTGGTGATAAGTCTTATATGCCAAAATGGTTTTAAACCCATACTAGGTGTTTAATACGCGTAAAAAGCCGTTTTAAGCGATTTCCGGGTTATACAGAAAATCTGAGTTTTCTGATTAGGTTATAAACTTCAAAATACTTCATTTATTATATAAAATCAGTAGCAATTGGATTGGTGTCAAAATACTATGTAAAACTCATTTTATACTCAAAAAGGGTATAATCGGTATTTACCGAATCAAGGCCATAACCTTAGGTTATGATCAGGTTAAAAATAATTAAAATTCTTCAAAAATCTCAAAATATTATATTTCATCAGTGGGTAAAAGGTTTGGTGTCAAAAATTGGGTTTAGATAGGCTTTACGCTAATTATGCCTTTTAATTAACAAAAAGCTTTCAAATTACGCTATTGAGCATAACTCCTAATCTAAACCTCCAACTGATGTGAAATTTTAGGGACATGTTTATAAATTAGTAATAAAGATTATTGTCCTTTCACATTTCCAAAATTCTCGTTTTATGGTCAAAAGGGCATTATGGTAAACATTAAGCAATTAACGGAAACGTGTAAACGAATCGGACAATCAACGATCCAACCACAGAGGGTTATACTAACTTGTAACCTGGTCCTAAGGAAGCTCTAAGGCATTACCAAACCCATCTAAATCGGGTTAGAACTGAAGTCAAAGCAAAAGTCAAAGTTTTGCGACTTTCGGTTCCGAACCGGGCCTAAACAGAAAATTGTCGGATCAAACAAGCTTAGACCAGTTCTTATACTTATTACCAAGTTATATGAGTGATAAAATAGGTTACACGCCTTCTACATTTCTAATTATGCGTTAATTCAAAAATTAGGATCCTGTTGACTTTTTTTAATACAAACTTTGACCCGACAAATGATCTAGTTAGAGCGGGAAATCAGAGGGTGCCCTTTTAAGGGTTTATTGCCCACATAAATACCAACTTATAACTACTTTCAATTTGACAATACATCAGACCATTAGTGATTAATCGATAAGTCAAACCTTAATTACGACGGTTTGACTTTTAAGCTAATAACTAAGCAAAACTCAATTAAGGAAGGTTAAGGAAGCTTACCAAGGTCCAATGCACGACTAGCGATGCTTGGGGAATGGCCTTGAGCTCCAGAAATGATCAGAAGTTGAGTTGGGAATGAATGATCAAGAATTGAAATAATGTGGCCTTATATAGTGAGCTTGATTGCTTGTGATCATGACAAACAATGCTATAACTGATCATGGATCATTCACAAGTGTCCCTAAGGTCTAAAAGCAAGCTTAGGCAGCTCATGGAAGTGTAAAAGGGCAATATAAGTCGGTTATATGGCTGAACAGACAACCTGTCCGAGTTTCTGCATCTGGGCATGGCTTACGGACCGTAAGGCTCCTAGCATACGGTCCGTAAGGACCAGGCCAGCATGACACAACTTTCAAAAGTTGACAGTTTGGCCCCTGAACTTCCAGACTTGATTTTTAACATGGTTTCTTGCACTTGTAACCCCCAAACTTGACTTTTAAGGACCCCAATTCATAAACCAACTTTGTTAAGTCCCCAGTTATTCATATGATCACCGAAATGTCTTAAATTTCAATGTTGACGCTTTTAACCCCTCGTATACGAATTTTATCGTAACTTCCTCATACGATAACGAAACTTGGTGAAATTTTTATCATGCATTCTAGTGAGCATAATTAATCGTTACAAAGCTTTGGGTTTGCTAAAAGGTCACTCAGAGGTATACTTTAAACACGTTGACACATTTAACCCCTGTAGTTTGTAATCTTTCACTTTCTTTCACAATTAGCTTCGTATGATCCATGATTCATTCGTTTAAGGGTATAAACATCATGTAGGGTTATTGTAAAGTATTTTTATCCATTGTTGACATTTTGAACCCTTATATTCACATACTTTCCTTGTTTGTCAACTCTAGTCCTTCTGAGGTAATCCTTTACACGTTTAAAGTTTATGACACGTGTCAATACTTTATTGGACATGAATTTTCGAGGTGTTACATCCTCACCCCTTAAAAGAAATCTCGACCTCGAGATTTGCTAAAATGCTGGAAGTACTTTTTTTCGCATAATGGACTTAACTTCTATAACATATCTGGAGTCTTTCCAAGCTCCCAAAGTGACCCCTATATTAGGTACATGTATCCTTTTGGAGCTTCTTAACCTGTCGATCCTCAATCGATACAGGATGCTCATCACATCATAAATCTGCATATCATTATGCGATAGTGCTTCTTGACTTATTGGCGAAACACATCCTTCAGTCACTAGTGTGCAATGTATTGCGAGCTCCGCCAAGCTCCTTAAATAGGTTTTAGCTTATAAGCTACTTGATCTCTATACATTCGATTTCCTTCGAATGATTCTATATATTCAGAGCTTAACTAGCCTGATAATTTAACAAATTTGGCACACCCTTCCTGGGTGATATCTTTTGTTGAACCTTATTCCTTAACAAGAATTTAGGAGGTTTGCTATTTTCATTAATCCTTGATTTTCTGCCGAATACTGGCATCTTACAGATGATTATGAATTTGCGTGATCTTATTTGTTGTTTCCAATGCAACTTTCAGATCCTGATAATTGGACTTACCAATCTATTGTCCTAACAATAGATGTTTAACATTCCATCTATACAAGGTCTCCAAAGGAGCAGCCTTGATGCTTATATATCAACTATTATAGAAAAGCTTATCTTAAGGTGAGATGGTTATTCCACCCACTGCTTAACTAATTTTAAGGAATAGCTAATCCTTACAGTTAGTCGAACAAATCGACGATCCTGGGCAGCTGATGGCGATTCTTAATCATTGCCTAGTTAGGGTTGCGGTAAACAATGCATAAGCAAAATGAACCGTCTTTCATAATTAACTATACCGAATTCTCAGGATATTGGGTTAGGCTATATGAACCCTCTATTTTAAAACTTAGTTAATCAGGGTTTCGATTCTTCCAATGATGGTACTAGCCGTTCTTGGAGATTTCATAATAATACAGCCTTAAATGGGATATAAACCTTAACTCTACCTGCCTCTCAAGGGTAAACAGGGTAATCTTAGGAGAAGATAATCAAGATACAAGGAGGTTACAGAGATTTTTCAAATCTCAGGCTCCAATTCATCCATCATTGCTTGTGCCAATTAAGTGACACATTTACGTTACGAGTCCACGAATTCCTTGATCTGGGACATTTACTTGGACAATTCCATTTTGGATATCTCCTTTGAATACCATTAGCTGACTTTAGTACTCTATGACCATCAGAATATCTTTGTGGTCCCATGCATTAAACCTCCATACTGATCAGGCATGGAAGCAATCTATGGAACATATTAAGATATACCAATCCTCATATGGCGCTTTTTATCATACCGTTTGGTATTCGCAATCGTTAGAGATCAAAGAGATATCAACTCTAAATGCTGACGCATTACACCTAGAGAGAGGATACTTCTAGAATTCTACGCCTGAAGGTTTCTGACAGGAACAGAAGAAATGGTTCTTATGATTCGCCTGTGAGTCTTACCTTACACTTAATATCTGGGTTTCTTATGGGAAAATTTTCTAAAAGTTTACTAAGCTTATGGTCTTTATAAGAGACTTAGCAGCACCTGAACCCAACACAACTCTTAGCAATAAACCACAATAAGGGATTTATCTAGTGTCATTATTAACGGAATTGCCTCTAATCATTCATCAGGAGGGTTAAACGCCTCCATTCTTAATCCTTTTAAACTTAGCTGCAAAATCTATGACAAATTTAGGGCAGTCTCAGCTTTGACTGGTCGTTTCTTAATCTATATAACGTGAGTAGCTGAGGTAGATCCATAATGGATTTATAACAAGCAGGCTTTGAAACCTTAATGTGCCTTCTTATTGCCGATGCTAACCACCAATAATTAATTGCATTAAGCTTCGATTTTTGGGTAGACTGATTAGGGCACTATCTCAGCCAATGCATTAAAATTTGTAACATACTGTCAACAGCCTAGAACTTTTATGGCGAGAGTCAGAAAGTTCGTATATCATCTTTTTCCTTTTCGTGAAACGGATATTAGGTTTTTCTAATAAGGTCCTTAAAACTTGGACCATCCCATAATGTATATAGGAGGATCTTTCTTGTGGACCTTATTAATGTCCTTACTAATTAAGAGTATTGTCATCGAATGGCTGGGATGCATACTTCACCGTGTCCTTTCCAGCGCAACCGCTGATACACCTAATGGTTTCTACTTCATCTAACAATTTCTTGCAATCGATGGCCCCTTTTTACTATTGAAGTCTCTTGACTTTCAAGAGACGAAGTACTTTTAAGTACATCCTACAAAGAAATGCAGATGGTTTATTTTAAGTACTTTCAGATGACTATTGAAGTCTCTTGACTTTCAAGAGACGAAGTACTTTTAAGTACTTTCAGATGACTTTCAATTAGGGCTTCACCTTGTGGAATAAACGCCAAGGATGGTTTATTTAAAAACGCCAAGGAAATGCAGATTTGAATCTCAGCCTTCACCTTGTGGAATCTGCAAGTCCAAGGAGCATAAGACCTTGGATTGCAAGAAGATGGAGGACGCAACCTGCTATGGTTGCAATGAAATAGGGCACATCAAAACTAATTGCCCTAATAAAACCAAGAAGTCTGGCAAGGCTAAAAAGACCAATGCTGGAAGCTCTCAGATAAATGCTCAAGAGGCTATTCAGGATGACAATGTAACAACAGGTACTTTCTTTATCAATAACACTCATGCTAGAGTATTATTTGATTCAGGTTCAGATAAGTCTTTCGTAGACAATAGATTTTGTAAATCATTAATTCTGCCTGTTAAAACTCTAAGTGTTAAGTATAAAGTAGAATTGGCCGATAGTACCTCAGAGACTGCTTCATCAATATTAAATGGATGCTTCATATCCATTAGGAATCACTCCTTCCCGCTATCCTTGTTTCCATTAAAAATAAGAGGGACTCGATATGGTGATAGGAATGAATTGGTCGTCTTGAAAATCAAGCCCATATTATGTATAATAAGAAGCAAGTAGTTATCAAGACTCCTTATGGTGAGCCTTTGACCATTTAAGGAGATACTGGGTCTGGAGTGCCCAAGCACTTGTTGAATTTGGTATTTAATACCAAAGCTTCGAGTATGGAAAACTTAGATGAGACAAACAACAGTCGCGATGCTAGAGATGCGACAAATGTCAATGGTGCATCAAATGTGAACCTCATTGTTGAAGGAGTTAATCTCCAAAATTGTAATTAACGCAGCTGTTAGAAAGACTATGAGAAAAGTCATGAAAAGGTTTAAGAATCCGAATGATGTTCGCTTTAAAACACATGTCGCTGCTCATGAGAAGAGCTATATTCATACTTCAATTGCGAAGGATAAACCAAACAAAATCATATATGGCAAGGAGCCATTCTTTGTAGGATGTACTTAAAAGTACTTCGTCTCTTGGAAGTCAAGAGACTTCAATAATAAAAAGGGGCCATCGATTTCAAGAAATTGTTAGATGAGGTAGAAACCATTAGGTGTATCAGCGGTTGCGCTGGAAAGGACACGGTGAAGTATGCATCCCAGCCATTCGATGACAATACTCTTAATTAGTGAGGACATTAATGAAATCCTCAAGAAAGATCCCCTTATACATTATGGGATGGTCCAAATTTTAAGGACCTTATTAGAAAAGCCTATTATCCACATCACAAATGGAAAAAGATGGGATAAGAATTTTCTGACTCTCGCCATAAAAGTTCTAGATTGTCGACAGTAAGTCGCAAATTTTAATTCATTGGCTGAGTTAGGGCTCTATTCAATTTACCCAAAATCTAAGCTTAATGCAAATGATTATTGGTGGTTAGTATCGAAAATAAGAGGGCACATTAAGGTTTCAAAGCCTGCTTGTTATAAATCCATTATGGATCTACCTCAGCTACTCACGTTATATAGATTAAGAAACGACCAGTCAAAGCTGAGACTGCCCTAAATTTGTCATAGATTTTGCAGCTAAGTTTAAAAGGATTAATAATGGAGGCGCTTAACCCTCCTGATGTATGATTAGAGGCAGTTCACATTAATAATGACACTAGATAAATCCCTTATTGTGATTTATTTGCTAAGAGTTACGTTTGGGTTCAGGTGCTGCTAAGTCTCTCATAAGACCATAAGCTTAGCAAACTTTTAGAAATTTTTCCCTTAAGAAACCCAGATATTAAGAATAAGGTAAAACTCGCAGGCAAATCATAAGAACCATTTTTTCTGTTCCTATCAGAAACCTTCAGTCGTAGAATTTTAGAAGTATCCTCTCTCTAAAAAGAAGTGCGTCAGCATACGTAGTTGATATCTCTTTGATCTCTATCGATTCCGAATACCTGATGGTATGATAAAAGCGTCATATGAGGATTGGTGTATTTTAATAAGTTCCATAGATTGCTTCCATGCCTGATCAGTATGGAGGTTTAATGCATGGGACCACAAAGATACTCCGATAGGTCATATGGTACTAACGTCAACTAATGGTATTCAAAGGAGATATCCAGAATGGAATTGTCAAAGTAAATGTTCCCGATTAAGGAATTCGTGGACTTGTAACATAAATGTGTCACTTATTTGACACAAGCAATGATGGATGAATTGGAGCCTGAGATTTGAAAAATCTCTGTAACCTCCTTGTATCTTGATTATCTTCTCCTAAGATTACCCTGTTTACCCTTGAGAGGCAGGTAGAGTTAAGATTTATATCCCATTTAAGGCTGTATTATTATGAAATCTCCAAGACGGCTAGTACCATCATTGGAAGAATCGAAACCCTGATTAACTAAGTTTTAAAATAGAGGGTCCATATAGCCTAACTCAATATCCTGAGAATTTGGTATAGTTAATTATGAAAGACGGTTCATTTTTGCTTATGCATTGTTACCGCAACCCTAATTAGGCAACGATTAAGAAATTGCCATCAGCTGCCCAGGATCATCGATTTGTTCGACTAACGACAAGGATTAGCTATTCCTTAAAATTAGTTAAGCAGTGGTTGGAATAACCATCTCACCTTAAGATAAGCTTTTCTATAATAGTTGATATATAAGCATCAAGGTTGCTCCTTTGGAGACCTTGCATAAATGGAATGTTAAAACATCCATTAGTAGACAGAAGATTGGTAAGACCAATTATCAGGATCTGAAAGTTGCATTGGAAACAACAAATAAGATCACGCAAATTCATAATCATCTGTAAGATGCCAGTATTCGGCAGAAAATCAAGGATTAATGAAATAGCAACCTTCCTAAATTCTTGTTAAGGAATAAGGTTCAACAAAAGATATCACCTAGGAAGGGTGTGCCAAATTTGTTAAATTATCAGGCTAATTAAGCTCTGAATATATAGAATCATTCGAAGGAAATCGAATGTATCAAGATCAAGTAGCTTATAAGCTAAAACGTATTTAAGGAGCTTGGCGGAGCTCGCAATACATGATGAGCAACCTGTATCGATTGAGAATCGACATGTTAAGAAGCTCCAAAAAGGATACATGTACCTAATATAGGGGTCACTTTGGGAGCTTGGAAAGACTCCAGATATGTTATAGAAGTTAAGTCCATTATGCGACAAAAAGTACTTCCAGCATTTTAGCAAATCTCGAGGTCGAGATTTCTTTTAAGGGGTGAGGATGTAACACCTCGAAAAATTCATGTCCAATAAAGTATTGACACGTGTCATAAACTTTAAACGTGTAAAGGATTACCTCAGAAGGACTAGAGTTGACAAACAAGGAAGGTATGTGAATATAAGGGTTCAAAATGTCAACAATGGATAAAAATACTTTACAATAACCCTACATGACGTTTATACCCTTAAACGAATGAATCATGGATCACACGAAGCTAATTGTGAAAGAAAGTGAAAGATTACAAACTACAGGGGTTAAATGTGTCAACATGTTTAAAGTATACTCTGAGTGACCTTTTAGCAAACCCAAAGCTTTGTAATGATTAATTATGCTCACTAGAATGCATGATAAAAATTTCACCAAGTTTCGTTATCGTATGAGGAAGTTATGATAAAATTCGTATACGAGGGGTTAAAAGCGTCAACGTTGAAATTTAAGACTTTTCGGTGATCGTACGAATAACCGGGGACTTAACAAAGTTGGTTTATGAATTGGGGTCCTTAAAAGTCAAGTTTGGGGGTTACAAGTACAAGAAACCATGTTAAAAATCAAGTTTGGAAGTTCAGGGGCCAAACTGTCAACTTTTGAAAGTTGTGTCATGCTGGCCTGGTCCTTACGGACCGTATGCTGGGAGCCTTACGGTCCGTAAGCGACTCCCAGATGCAGAAACTCATCTGGTTGTCTGTTCAGCCATATAACCGACTTTCATTGCCCTTTTACACTTTCAAGAGCTGCCTAAACAAGTTCTTAGGCATTAGGGACACTTGTTAATGATCAGGGACCAATGCTAGAGTTGTTTGTCATGATCTTGAGCAATCAAAAGCACTATATAAAGCCCACTTTGTTGCAACTTTGATCATTCACTCACAACTCATCTTCTGATCATTTCTGGAGCTCAAGGCCATTCCCCAAGCATCTCTAATCGTGCATTAGACCTTGGTACGTATCCTTGACCTTCCTTAATTGAGTTTTGCTTAGTTATTAGCTTAAAAGTCAAACCGTCGTAATTAAGGTTTGACTTATTGATTAATCACTAATGGTCCAGTGTTTAGTCAAATTAAAGGTAGTTATAAGTTGGTAATTATGTGGACAATAAACCCTTAAAAGGGTACCCTCTAATTCCCGCTCTAACTAGATCAAATGTCGGGTCAGAGTTGTTTATAAAAAGTCAACAGAACCATAATTTTCGATTTAACGCATAATTAGCAATCCAGAAGGCGTGTAACCTATTTTATCACTCATATAACTTGGTAATAAGTATAAGAACTGGTCTAAGCTTGTTTGATCCGATAATTTTCTGTTTAGGCTCGGTTCGGAACCGAAAGTTCCAAAACTTTGACTTTTGCTTTGACTTCAGTTCTGACCCGATTTAGATGTGTTTGGAAATGTCTTAGAGCTTCCTTAGGACTAGGTTACATTATAGTATAATCCTCTGTGGTTGAATCGTTGATTGTCCGATTCGTTTACACGTTTCCGTTAATTGCTTAATGTTGACCATAATACCCTTTTGACCATAAAACGAGAATTTTGGAAATGTGAGAGGACAATAATCCTTGTTACTAATTTATAAACATGTACCTAAAATTTCACATCAGTTGGAGGTCTAGATTAGGAGTTATGCTCAATAGCGTAATTAGAAAGCTTTTTGTTAATTAAAAGGCATAATTAGCATAAAGCCTATCTAAACCCAATTTTTGACACCAAACCTTTTACCCACTGATGTAATATAATATTTTGGGATTTTTGAAGATTTTTAATTATTTTTAAACTGATCATGACATGGGGTTATCGCCTTGATTCGGTTAATACCGATTATACCATTTTTGTTTATAAAATGAGTTCTACATAGTATTTTGATACCAATCCAATTGCTACTGATTTTATATAATAAATGAAGTATTTTGAACATTATAACCTGATCAGAAAACTCAGATTTCCTGTTTAACCCGGAAATCGCTTAAAACGGCTTTTTAACGTGTATTAAACACCTAGTATGGGTTTAAAACCATTTTAGCATATAAGACTTATCACCAACTGATATAACCTATTAAATTAAGTTGTTTTACTGATTATTTCAGACCCGAGTCTCAGAATTAAAATTAATCTCTTTTATAATATTTTAAATGACTAAAATACCCCTACGGGGCTTAAATTGAGATTAAACTCGTTTTGGGCATAATGGAAGGTATCCTACTGATATCACAACATATTTAAGGCATATTAAATTAGGAAACATGTATATGACTCTTATGGTTACCCGTTACGCTTCTTGCGCATTCGGTTCGGTTTATGTAACTAGTTTGCATAAATTAGCCGAAACGGGTCAAACCTTATCGTTTTTATCTCAAAATCCAGAATGTGTTTAGATTACCCTTATTATACAAGCCTTCAAACTTGTCGGGTCTAAATCACATTCTACTCCGGTCTTCGCTTAATCGTGCGTACGAACCGTATCTTTATTTAAAACTAAATGGTCTAAGTTTAGGCTTAATTAAAGACCCGTTAGGAATCTAATTAGTTATTAAAAACCTTCGTTCCAGATTTAGGAGCCCAGTAAAAGCTATCTGTACTTGCTGATTTGATATGGCTGGGATTGAATTTATATTTATCTCAGGTAAATACTTTTAACTTATTTTCCCTATACGGGCTTGGGGTACGGTATATAAAATACCGTTTGGTCGGGCATTGAATCTTTGACTGAATGAAGGTTAAATCATTGAAATGGCCCGTTTGAAAATGTTTTGTTTGCTTAAAGCCTTTGGGGGGTTAATGACCATGTCCCTGATATCCTTGGCATCATTTTACGAAATGGCCACGACCTAAGCATGCGGGTGTGGGCGTACACCCGTTGGTGCATAAATAAATATTAAGGTATAACCGCCAGTTTCGGGGGAAACTGCTGCGGGACTATATCATGTGGTGTGTCTATTGATCTTTAACCCGGCACGAACCGGGCTACTGAACGCATAAGAAACATGTAATTCTTTTACAAGTATTATATTCAAATAATTATCCCAAGTTATAAAAGATATTTGTGCCACGAGCATTCAAATCAATTTTTATAAATGTTTTCAAAATGAGTCAGTTAATTGTATTTACCAGTGAAAACTGACGTATTTTCCCAAAAAGGTTAAGTGCAGGTACTATACGTAATAGGCTGGCTACTCCAGGCATCAATAATCAAGTCTCGCAAGCTTTAGATGTCAAAGTCTGTTGAACAATGTTATCTTTTGTTAAGATCCTCCTGTGGATCCATCTTACATTCCGTTGTGATATTTGATATTACTTTTGAATCGGATTGTAATATATTTTATATTTTGCTTCCGCTGTTCATTTAAATTGTGTTGTTTGACTATGATGATATCAACTACGTCACGTTACTCCCCACCGGGCCCACAGGTAATACGTGGAAATATCGGGGTGTGACACTACTGTGTCATTGAGATTAAACACTAAGGGCTAGTGTTTAATTCACTCAATGTTGGCTCTGATACCAACCTGTCACACCCCGATATTTCCACGTATTACCGGTGGGCCCGGTGGGGAGTACCGTGACGTAGTTGATATCATCATAGTCAAACAACACAATAAATGCATAGCGGAAGCAAAAGATAAATATATTACAACCCGATATAAAGTAATATCAAATATTACAACGGAATTGTGAGATGGATCCACAGGCGGATCTAAAATAGAAAGTTAACACTGTTCAACAGACTTTAACATCTAAAGCTTGCGAGACTTGATTATTGATGCCTGGAGTAGCCAGCCTATTACGTATAGTACCTGCATTTAGCCTTTTTGGAAAATACGTCAGTTTACACTGGTAAATACAATTAACTTACTCATTTTGAAAAGTTTAATAAAATTGATTTGGATGCACGTGGCACAAAACTCTTTTTAAATTGGGATAATTATTTGAATATATTCAGTAGCCCGGTTCGTGCCGGGTTAAAGATCAATAGACACACCACATTATTTATTTTTAGCACTGACGGGTGTACGCCTACACCCCGTGCTTAGATCGTGGCCATTTCGTAAAATGATGCCAAGGATATCCGGGACATGGTCATTAACCCCCCAAAGGATTTAAGCAAACAAAACATTTCCAAACGGAGCATTTCAATGATTTAACCACTATCCGATTAAAGATTCAATGCCCGACCAAGCGGTATTTTATATACCATACCCCAAGCCCGTATAGGGAAAATAAGTTAAAAGTATTTACCTGAGCTAAATATAAATTCAATCCCAGCCGTATACCAATTCAGCAAGTACAGATAGCTTTTACAGGGCTCCTAAATCTGGAACGAAGGTTTTTAATAACCTATTAGAATCCTAACGGGTCTTTAATTAGGCATAGACTTAGACCGGTTAGTTTTCAAAAGGAAGACAAGGTTCAAACGCATGATAAAGCGAAGACCGGTTTAGAATGTGGTTTTGACCCGAAAAGCTTGTATGCTTGTTTAATATGGGTAACTTAAACACATTCTGGGTTTTGAGACATAAACGATATGGTTTGACCCGTTTCGGCTAATATATGCAAACTAGTTACATAAGTCGATCCGAACGCGAAAAGTGCGTAACGAGTAATCAAATGAGTCACGAACAGGTTTCCTAAGTTAATATGCTTTAAATATGTTGCGATATCAGTAGGATACCTTCCATTATGCCCAAAACGAGTTTAATCTCAATTTAAGCCCCGTAGGGGTATTTTGGTCATTTAAAAGATTATAAAAGAGATAAATTTTAATTCTGAGACTCGGGTCTGAATTAATCAGTAAAACAACTTAATTTAATATGTTATATCAGTTGGTGATAAGTCTTATATGCCAAAATGGTTTTAAACCCATACTAGGTGTTTAATACGCGTAAAAAGCCGTTTTAAGCGATTTCTGGGTTATACAGGAAATCTGAGTTTTCTGATCATGTTATAAAGTTCAAAATACTTCATTTATTATATAAAATCAGTAGCAATTGGATTGGTGTCAAAATACTATGTAAAACTCATTTTATACTCAAAAAGGGTATAATCGGTATTTACCGAATCAAGGCCATAACCTTAGGTTATGATCAGGTTAAAAATAATTTAAAATCTTCAAAAATCTCTAAATATTATATTACATCAGTGGGTAAAAGGTTTGGTGTCAAAAATTGGGTTTAGATTGGCTTTACGCTAATTATGCCTTTTAATTAACAAAAAGCTTTCAAATTACGCTATTGAGCATAACTCCTAATCTAAAACTCCAACTGATGTGAAATTTTAGGGACATGTTTATAAATCAGTAATAAAGATTATTGTCCTTTCACAATTCCGAAATTCTCGTTTTATGGTCAAAAGGGCATTATGGTCAACATTAAGCAATTAACGGAAACGTGTAAACGAATCAGACAATCAACGATCCAACCACAGATTTTTATACTAACATGTAACCTGGTCCTAGGGAAGCTCTAAGGCATTACCAAACCCATCTAAATCGGGTCAGAACTAAAGTCAAAGCAAAAGTCAAAGTTTTGCGACTTTCGGTTCCAAACCGGGCCTAAACAGAAAATTGTCAGATCAAACAAGCTTAGACCAGTTCTTATACTTATTACCAAGTTATATGAGTGATAAAATAGGTTACACGCCTTCTACATTGCTAATTATGCGTTAATTCAAAAATTAGGATCCTGTTGACTTTTTTTAATACAAACTTTCACCCGACAAATGATCTAGTTAGAGCGGGAAATCAGAGGGTGCCCTTTTAAGGGTTTATTGCCCACATAAATACCAACTTATAACTACTTTCAATTTGACAATACATCAGACCATTAGTGATTAATCGATAAGTCAAGCCTTAATTACGACGGTTTGACTTTTAAGCTAATAACTAAGCAAAACTCAATTAAGGAAGGTTAAGGAAGCTTACCAAGGTCCAATGCACGACTAGTGATGCTTGGGGAATGGCCTTGAGCTCCAGAAATGATCAGAAGTTGAGTTGGGAATGAATGATCAAGAATTGAAACAATGTGGCCTTATATAGTGATCTTGATTGATTGTGATTATGACAAACAATGCTATAACTGATCATGGATCATTCACAAGTGTCCCTAAGGTCTAAAAGCAAGCTTAGGCAGCTCATGGAAGTGTAAAAGGGCAATATAAGTTGGTTATATGGCTGAACAGACAACCTATCCGAGTTTCTGCATCTGGGCATGGCTTACGGACCATAAGGCTCCCAGCATACGGTCCGTAAGGACCAGGCCAGCATGACACAACTTTCAAAAGTTGACAGTTTGGCCCCTGAACTTCCAAACTTGATTTTTAACATGGTTTCTTGCACTTGTAACCCCCAAACTTGACTTTTAAGGACCCCAATTCATAAACCAACTTTGTTAAGTCCCCGGTTATTCATATGATCACCGAAAAGTCTTAAATTTCAATGTTGATGCTTTTAACCCCTCGTATACGAATTTTATCGTAACTTCCTCATACGATAACGAAACTTGGTGAAATTTTTATCATGCATTCTAGTGAGCATAATTAATCGTTACAAAGCTTTGGGTTTGCTAAAAGGTCACTCAGAGGTATACTTTAAACATGTTGACACATTTAACCCCTGTAGTTTGTAATCTTTCACTTTCTTTCACAATTAGCTTCGTATGATCCATGATTCATTCGTTTATGGGTATAAACATCATGTAGGGTTATTGTAAAGTATTTTTATCCATTGTTGACATTTTGAACCCTTATATTCACATACTTTCCTTGTTTGTCAACTCTAGTCCTTCTGAGGTAATCCTTTATACGTTTAAAGTTTATGACACGAGTCAATACTTTATTGGACATGAATTTTCGAGGTGTTACAGCTCAAGGTCGTGGGTGGTATAGTTCTTCTCGTGGATCTTGAGCTGACGAGACGCGTAAGCGATAACCTTGTCTCCTTGAATGAGAACACAACCAAGACCATGGTTCAAGGCATCGCAATAGACAATGAAGTTGTCGTTTCCGTCAGGTAAAGTGAGGACAGGAGCATTGCAAAGCATATGCTTGAGAGTTTGAAAGGCCGTCTATCACACCCCCAAATTCCACATATCACGTAATCACATGTTGTCCAAACAAGTTACATCAAAGTACAACGAAAGGTTCTGAAATACGAGTTGTCACATCATCCCCAAGTTGAAAGAAATTTCGTCCCGAAATTTAGCACGTTGCTACTGAGGAAGCTAGTTAAGTTGCATGGTTTCCTGGTTTTCTTGGGGTGTCACATCCTTCCCCCGTTGGTTTGGAATTTCATCCCGAAATTCCGCAGTAGCTTCAGCCTCAGTAGTGGTTTCACTTTTCTCGAACAACTGGGGATACTTGTGTTTCATTTGGTCTTCTCGTTCCCAGGTGAACTCTGGGCCACAACGGGAGTTCCAACGAACTCGAACAAGGGGTATTCTGGTACGTTTGAGAACCTTAACGTCTCAGTCAGTAATCTCTTCTGGTTCCTCGACAAATCGCAGTTGATCGTCGATGGTGAGTTCTTTGAGAGGAACTATGAGGGTCTCATCTGACAGGCACTTCTTCATATTCGACACATGGAATACGTTGTGAACTCCACTGAGTTCTTCAGGTAGGTTCAGTTTCTAGTCCACCTTGCCTATTTTCTCTGTGATTTTGAAATGTCCAACATAACGTGGATTTAGCTTGCCTCGTTTACCAAAACGAATCACACCTTTCCAAGGTGAGACTTTGAGTAACACTCGATCACCAACCTGGAACTCGAGTGGTTTCCTGCGCTTATCAGCATAGCTTTTCTGACGGTCACGAGCTGCCGCCATTTGTTGTCGTATTTGGGCAATCTTTTCTGTCGTGTCGACGACGAGTTCTGGGCCAGTGATTTGACTGTCGCCAACTTATGCCCAGCATAAAGGTGATCAGCATTTTCGTCCATATAATGCCTCGAACGGAGCGGCCTAGATGCTGGTGTGGTAACTGTTGTTATACGAAAACTCTACCAAAGGTAGGTGCCTTTCCCAGCGGTTACCAAAGTCAATTACACATGCTCGAAGCATATCTTTGAGGGTTTGGATGGTGCGTTCAGACTGCCCATCCGTCTGAGGATGATATGCTGTGCTCATGTCTAAACGTGAGCCAAAGGATTTGTGCGTTGCTTGCCATAAATCAGAGGTAAAACGTGAGTCACGATTCGAAATGATGGAGGTTGGCACCACGTGCCTCGAAACTACTTCCTTCAGGTAGATGTCTGCCAGAGTGGAGAACTTATCCGTTTCCTTGATAGCTAGGAAGTGTGCAGACTTGGTTAATCGATCCACTATCACCCAAATGGTATCGTTTCCTCGTTGAGATCTATGTAAGCCAGTAACGAAGTCCATGGAAATTTGCTCCCATTTCCATGTCGGGATTTCTGGTTGCTGAAGTAGGCCTGATGGTTTCTGGTATTCAACCTTGACCCTAGCATAGGTCAAACATTTACTAACATAGGTCGCTATGTTAGCTTTCATGTGGGGCCACCAGTACGTAGTCTTGAGATCGTGGTACATCTTATCTGAACCAGGATGTTCTGAGTAACGAGACTTGTGAGCTTCATCCATCACGAGCTCACGCAGATTACCATAAAATAGGACCCAGATGCGCCCCGCCACGTAGTAAGCACCGTCTTCCCTTAGTTCTAACCGTTTCTTCGATCCTCGCAGGGACTCAGCCCTGATGTTCTCTTCTTTCAATGCTTCGGCCTGAGCATCGCGAATTTGGGCAGGGAGACTAGAGTGAGTGGTAAGCTATAACGCACGTACACGCTTAGGTTTTGTTTCCTTACGACTGAGGGCGTCAGCCACACCATTGGCTTTGCCTGGATGGTATTTGATGGAGCATTCGTAGTCGTTAAGAAGTTCGACCCATCGACGTTGTCGCATGTTCAACCGCTTCTGATCGAAGATATGCTGGAGACTCTTGTGATCGGTGTAAATGGTGCATTTAGTACCGTACAAGTAATGTCTCCATATCTTAAGAGCAAACACCACTGCTCTCAACTCCAAGTCATGGGTAGTGTATTTCTTTTCGTGAACTTTAAGTTGTCGTGATGCGTAAACGATGACTTTTTCACGTTGCATCAACACACAACTTAGTCCCTGGATTAACGCGTCACAATAAACCACGAAATCGTCTGTGCCCTCAGGCAAAGAGAGAATAGGTGCGCTACAAAGCTTCAACTTCAGCTGCTGAAATGCGGATTCCTGAGCATCACCCCAAATGTAGGTGATACCCTTCTGAGTAAGAATAGTGAGAGGCTGCGCAATCTTGGAGAAGTCCTTGATGAACCTTCTATAGTAACCCGCCAAACCCAAGAATTGACGGATTTCAGTTGGTGTTCGAGGTGCAGGCCAATTCCTGATTGAGTCAACCTTGGATGGATCAACGTGAATCCCATCCTTATTAACCACGTGCCCTAGAAAATGGACTTCACGAAGCCAGAAGTCACATTTAGAGAACTTAGCATACAGCTGTTCTGTTCCAAGAAGTTCCAAAATGAGTCACAGATGACGCTCATGTTCCTCCTGACTCTTGGAATAGATCAGGATGTCTTCGATAAACACAATAACAAACTTATCCAAGTAGGGTTTGCACACTCGGTTCATAAGATCCATGAAGACCGCAGGTGCGTTCATTAACCTAAAAGGCATAACCAGAAACTCGTAGTGGCCGTAACGAGTCCTGAACTCTGTTTTGGAGATGTCCTCGTCTCGGACTCTCAGCTGATGATAGCCCGATCTCAGATCAATCTTAGAGTAGAAGCTCGATCCTTGCAGCTGGTCGAACAGGTCATCAATATGAGGAAGAGGATAACGATTCTTCACGGTCACCTTGTTGAGTTCACGATAGTATATACACATTTGAAAGGTACCGTCTTTCTTCTTCACAAACAGAACTGGTGCTCCCCAGGGCGAAGAGCTAGGACGAATGAAACCCTTGTCCAAAAGCTCCTGTAGTTGCGTAGACAGCTCTTCTAGTTCTGATGGGGCTAAGCGATAAGGTGCACGAGCTATAGGTGCTTCTCCAGGAGCTAGCTCGATTTGAAACTCGACCTGTCGATGAGGTGGAAGACTAGGTAATTCCTCAGGGAAGTCGCGTACAATCGGGATATCTGCTAACTTCTTTTCCTTTGTTGAAGTATCAGTAACAAGAGCTAGAATAGCAGTGTGGCCCTTTCGCAAACACTTCTGCGCCTTAAGGAAAGAGATGATGCTCACAACAGCACCACTCTTGACGCCACGAATAACGAGAGTTTCTTCACCAGGACAAGGAATGTGGACGATTTTCTCGTTGCAAAGAATCTCTGCTCGATGTTGGGATAACCGATCCATCCCAATGACGATATCAAAGCTACCAAGAATGATAGGAATAAGGTCGATAGATAAGGTCTGACCAGCAAGGACAAGTTTACAACCCTTAACTATGTGCGTGGCTTCAAGACTTTTACTGTTTGCTAGTTCTACAACATGTTTGGTGTCTAAGGGAATTGGGGCACGCTTAAGCACCTGACTAACTTTTAAGGACACATAACTAGTATCGGCACGCGAATCGAATAAAACAGAAACATAGAAGTCGTCCAGTAGGAACTTACCCGTCACAACGTTAGGATCGTTCCTTGCATCACCCTGACCAATCACGAAAGCACGTCCCCTGGCACCATTGCCATCATTGTTACCCCCATTGTTGTTCCCATTTCCTTGGTTGTTGTTCTGATTCTGGTTCAGCTGGGGACAGTTCCTTTTGAAGTGGCCTTCAGCACCACACTGAAAGCACCCTTTATTAGTACCCTGTTGTTGCTGCTACTGTTGGTTCTGTGGAGCTTGTTGCTGTTGCTGACGATTTTGATTCGCAGGATATGGGCTCCTTTAATCCTTTACTGCGTGACCAAGCTTGTTGCATCTATGATAGCGGCCCTTGCTACGCGGTCCGATGTGGTGCAAGTTACAGCGATTGCATTTGGGTTGATTTCCCTTGTACCCTCCTTGTTGACCAGGGCTCTTATAGTCGTCAGTCTTTCACTGCTGAGACTGGGACTGACCAGAGGCTGAACCCTTGCTTGAATTTCCATCCCATTTGTACTTATTGTCGCTTGGAGCATCGGGTGTAGTGGTAGCACTAATATGCTTAGGCAGCCTGTTCTGCTCAACTGCCTGATCAGTGAGACGGTGGGATAGTCGAATGACCTACTGAATCGTGAGGAGGTTAGCTGATGTCACCATACTCTGAATCTCTGGCACTAAACCCTTGATATAAAGCTCGATACGTTTGCAGGGAGGGTCCACCATATTAGGACACAAAGCAGCCAATTCGTTTGATCTCTTAGTATACGCCTCAATCTCAGACCCCGTCATCTTCAAATTGTAGAACTCTACTTCTAGCTTATGAATGTCATCATGATGACAATACTCTTCCTTGATCAAATCTTTGAAGTCGTTCCATGGGGTGGCATTAGCAGCTGCCAACCCTAGCATTTGAACCTGAGCGTTCCACCAAGTGAGTGTAACTCCTTCAAGAGTTCCCGTAGCAAACTTCACCCTACTAGCAACAGGGCATTCACATATTTCGAAGACAGACTCGAGCTTCTCGAACCAGTGGAGGAGACCTACAGCTCCTTCTGTACCACTGAAGGTACTAGGTCGACAGTCCATAAAGGTCTTGAACGTACATACGGGAGGCTGAGCATGCTGACCTCCTGCAGGGGTTGCTGCGAGTGCCTCAGCAACTCGTTCATTGATTAGAGCTGTCAGCTGGGCTTGAGTCAAGTTCAGACGTCCACTCATGATCTTCACATCGAAGGAAACACAACTAAGAAAGGTGTCGTGAAAGTGCGTAAGTGTGGAATGCCATAAGAGAGCAAGCACATAGGGTTTCAAGCAATAGTTGTTATGCTAACCAAGCATACCATGATCAAATGCACTACTTAAACTAACAGGCAGGCAATACAAACATCAACCATATTAGCTATATTGTTGAGTCTTGCACGTGGAGCGAAGTGTCGTTGTGGATCGTTGAGCACTGTACAGGTTATAGTCTAGTTTTGTCAAAAAGCTTTTCCCTTTTTATAACCAAGTTCACTATAACCAATGGCTCTGATACCAATCTGTCACACCCCTAAATTCCACATATCACATATTCACATGTTGTCCAAACAAGTTACATCAAAGTACAACGAAAGCTTCTGAAATACGAGTTGTCACATCGGTGTGACACAGTCTCTTGCTAGTTTCCCCAAGCAAAAGGCTTGTCTTTATGTGTGAGAGAGGTAAGCGGCACGACGATTTTAGAGAATACTTCGATAAATCGGCGGTAATAGCCCGCTAGTCCGAGAAAAGAACGGACTTCAGACGGGTTCTTCGGTGTAATCCAACTCTTAACAGCTTCGATCTTCGCGGGGTTGACATGAATACCTTGATTATTGACAATATGACCGAGGAATTGAACCTCCTCCAGCCAGAATTCACACTTGGAGAACTTGGCATAGAGTCGATTCCCTTGGAGCAGTTCGAGAACCAAACGTAGATGTTGCGCGTGTTCGGTTATCGACTTGGAATAGATCAGGATATCATCGATGAACACAATGACGAAGCGGTCGAGAAACGGTTTACACACGCGATTCATCAGATCCATGAAAACCGCGAGTGCATTGGTAAAATCGAAAGGCATAACAACGAACTCATAATGCCCATAACGAGTGCGAAAAGCGGTTTTGGGTATATCCTCCTCTTGAATGCGTAGTTGGTGGTAGCCTGAACGTAGATCGATCTTCGAGAAACACGTAGCACCTTGTAGCTGGTCAAACAAATCATCAATTCAAGGCAGGGGATAGCGGTTCTTGATAGTTAACATATTTAATTTCCGATAGTCGATGCACATCCGGAACGACCCATCCTTCTTTTTAATGAAAAGGACTGGTGCGCCCCAAGGAGAGGTGCTAGGGCGAATGAAGCCCTTATCAAGCAATTCCTGGAGCTGACTCGAGAGTTCACGCATCTCGGACGGAGCGAGTCGATAAGGAGCTCTAGCAATAGGATTTTCTCCAGGAATGAGGTCGATACGAAAGTCGGTATCACGACTTGGCGGAAGACCTGGAAGATCATAAGGGAATACATTCGGAAATTCGCGCACCACATGGACATCGTTTACTCTCGGATTACCTTTCTTTTCCTTCTCCGCTACTACAATGTTAGCCAAGAAAGCTCTGTATTCCTTGCGGAGATACTTGCTAGCTTGGACACATGACATGAGTTTAAGACCTTTCGAGGGAGTTTTGCCATACACACACAATTGGTCACCATTCGCGAGCGAGAATCGAATCATCTTATCAAAGCGCAAAACTTCAGCATGGTTTTCACGAAGAAAGTCCATGCCTACTATGATGTCAAAACTACCGAGTTGCATCGGAATAAGGTCGATCGGAAAGATGTGATTGTTGAGTTCGAGAGTACAATCACGAAGAACAGAATTGACGGCGACGGTTCTTCCGGTGGCAACTTCAACATCGAACGTCGAGGGGAGATGGGAGCGCTTATGATTAAGGAACTTTTTGAACTCAAACGATACAAAACAGTTATCGGCTCCAGTATCAAACAAACATGAAGCATATATACCATTCACGAGAAACGTACCATTAACCACATTGTTGTTAGCTTGGGCCTGGCGCACATTGATGTTGAAAGTTCGGGCATGAGCTGCTTGTTGCTGTTGCTGGGGCTGCTGCTGTTGTGGCTCTTGCTTCACAACTCTGTTTGGGCACATGTTCGTGAAGTGGTTGGGATCACCACACGCGAAGCAGACTCTAGCATTGATCGCGGGTGCTGGAGCCGCTTGCTGGACATGAGGAGCGGGAAGTAGAGCTTGATGAGCAGTAGCTTGAGCTGGTGCTTATCGAGGACCTGTACGGCAGTTGGCGGTGAAGTGGTCGTACATGTTGCAATGCATGCAAAATCTGCAGGCGATTCCCACTGGATGATGGTAGGTGCATGTCGGGCATGCAGGGTGAGGACCAGTGTAAGCATGCTTTGCAGGCGGTGCTTGGGTAACTGGTGCTACAGCTGATCGGTGTTGAGTTTGCTGCTGAGCTGGTACAGCTTGAAGCGGGGCAGCAGTGGTGACAGCACAGTTCTTGTTGCTGGAGTTGTTGTTCTTCCTCTTGCGACGAGAGGACTTTGAAGATTGAGAAGCGGCGGCGGTTTTAGCGGTTGGTGCGGCGGTAGTTTGATACAGATTCTTGGTGGCTTTATCCCAGTAGCCAGACTTGACTCGCTTGTCATTTATTTAGGTAGCATTTAGGTTTCCTCGATTGTTGCTGGTTTTGAAGCTTGCACAAAATCTGTGAAACAGTCCGACAGAGCTCGGATATACTTCTTGATCGTCACATCAGCAGTCTTGACTTGATCAGGACAGATTATACTGAGCTGCTTGAAGCGAGCAGTTAAAGCAGCATTGTCACCATCCTTCTGCTTTATATGCCAGAATTCGTCCTCCAACTTTTGGCGTTCATGGGGAGGGCAAAACTCTTCCAACATGACGTTCTTCAACTCATCCCATGTCAGACCATAAGCTGCGTCATTTCCGCGTTTGTTCCTCTCGGCCGTCCACCAGTCTAAAGCGCGGGACTGGAAGACGCCGGTAGTATTCAGAGTGCGGAGATTGTCAGGACAGCCACTCTGGCGCAAGGTGACTTCGATTGAATCAAACCATTGAAACAAAGCCGTAGGGCCATCTTCGCCAGTGAATTCTTTCAGTCCGCAAGCTTTAAACTGCTTGAAGCTGAAAGCAGCTTTAGCATTCTCGTGTAGGTCGCTAACGATCTGAGGAATAACCTTCGCTATTTGTTTAGTGACGAGAGCAGCAAGGCGTTTGTCTTTCTGGTTTTGGCGGGCAGCGCGCGAGTGACGGGATCCAGATGACGACATTGTCTGCAACAGACATCGCCATAGGACTCAGACACAATATAATCGAATCTCACCTCACACGCCTAATACTACTAAAGCTCAGGAACACGATTACGTAACACATAAACATATAGGCACATAATCACAGATTCACATACGCACAGAAGCACATAAGCACGTAAAGCACAGAAGCACAAGAGGCAGTCAGAATACAGAAACCTATCATTCAAAGTCCGTGAGTGTTTGAGAATAGCGATTGTGATTAGCAAGTACACAACGAGTAGTATAGCATAAGTGAGTAACATAGCATGCGATCCTCCACAAGTAGCAATGATTTGTTGGCGATTTGAGGTAGATATGTAGTGCGGGTCGTGTGCGTCGATTAAAGTGAAGAGCGAAAAGCGAATAAATCACCAAAAATCATAACACATAAAAAGATAAAATTACATAAAACACATAAAATCCACATAAAAGCGACGAATATCAGAGTCGGCAGTTGCGAGCTCAGAATCGAAAACATATAAAATCGGCGATTGCGAGCTTGAAATCGAAAATAGATTGTCTAAGGCTAGATAGACGTTGACTATCCAAAGCGGTTTGACTATTCACAAGGACTTTCAGTACTCACTTTGACCTTCGGGACTGTGCTCTCGCCTCGAAGTCGGGCGATCGGTATGCATCCTTCCAGTTCAGCGTGACTTTAAGTCGTTGGAGTCCGTCGAGACTTTGGTGAGAGTTTTGTAAAACAAAATAGGGATCGGAACAAGTCGTCAAGGTTCGAGTTTCACCCCTGACTTAACAACTTCATTCCTGTTTTGTTAAAATAAAGAAGAATTATGCGTCAAAGTATGGATTTCACTCCGGATTCAACGCAAATTCTCCTGTTTATAGATAAAAATGCGGGTCGAACAAGCAATTTAGTCGAGAGTTTGTGGTTTTCACACCTAATCTCGACCTAATCGCTCGTTCATTTTCGAAAATTAGAGTGCAGTGATAGTTTAGCGTGGCCGAGAATAGCGAGAAATAGCAAGCAGCTCGTACATAACCCCTACAGGGTATGCACAAGTCGGTCTGTTGGTACCTAATTGTAGACTAGGTCGTTTCTAAGACATCGACCCAGACTAGGTCGAGTCTTGCCTAATTCCCTATAGTTATGGCTCTGATACCAATCTGTCACACCCCAACCGATGGCGGAAATATCGGGGCGCGACACTGAGCGAAATAGATTGTCCATGAGTATCCATAACAACTATTAATTACCAGATACTTAAAACGTCATGTCCCATACCATAACATACCAAATAAGACAGTTATTACAAATAATTGTCTCATAAAAAAATACTGATCCGACAACTCAGATTTCAAAATAGACAATTCGTTTATTTGTTTCTAGACTCTTTCCTAGCCTCGATTTCACAGCAAGCCAAGCATTTTAACATCTTAAGCACTTGCCACATACGTTAAAGTAAAAGTCAATACACATAGTGTAAAGGTGAGCATACAAGTTTAGTAGATATAATAGAGTTCAAAATCGTTACGCATAACTAGCACGTATAACGTGTAAAATGAAGCACGTAAGTTATCGACATATCCTATCAATACCAATGACTGCGGGTTGACTGCCAAGGCAGTTCGTAATACACATTCACAACTGTGAACCATGTGATTAATTGTCCTTAACAACCCCTAAGTGAACAGGTGTTGAGTCCAAACTATAGTACTATCGTTGCTAAGGCAGGTAGACAGCAATCTATGTGTAAACATAACAAACAAGCATTCATCGAGTCACGTATAACATGTGGTAGCGGTTAGCATTAAAGTATTGCATAGTGTGTTCGATGTGATTTAGAATAAGTAACGTATGTAACACCCAAAAGTGCGTAAAGTAAAAAGGGTTCGAGTATACTCGCAGCGATAATGGATTGAAAGGAGCGCTAGAGTGAGTTTAGCCTGATCAGAACGATAGCATAACGATAAGCGGTGCGTAAAACGGTGCAAAGTGTCAAAGGATCGGACGGTAATTCGATCGGATGGCAATCCGATCGGATAGCCAGTCGATCGGGTGGCAATCCGTTCGGATGGTCATCCGATCGGATGGCCATTCGATTGGATTGTCACCTCGTTTGGTAGGGATGTGTTTGTGTATGATGATTTGCCTTTTGAAGTTTTCGTTGTAGCATTTTGAAAATAGAGAAGTATCTCTACCCCTTTAGGTCGGTCGATCGAACGGCGATTCGATCAGACGGCGATCCGATTGGCGAGGCTTCTCAGTTTGAGAACAAGTTCACCACAGGACGGTCACTCGATCGGATGGCTATCCGATCGGGTGGCAATCCGCATGTATTGAACATGTTGAAGTCCCAAACATCACATGGTCAGATGGTCGCTCGATCGGGTGGTAACCCGATCGGAAGGAAATCCGTTCGACGTTCAGTTCTTCTAAAATTGAAACAAAGTTTTAAGTATGGGACCAAGGTGCAAGCCGATCGGGTGGCTGTCCGATCGGATGGCAATCCGATCGGATAGCAATCTGATCGGACGGCAATCCGTCCAACGACCTGATTCGTCTTGACACTTGGTAATTTTGATAGTTTGTAGTTTTGATCGAGATGATATGATACGTGCTAAGCAACAGAACCTCGTCAAGCCCCAAGTGATCCAATCGGACAGGAATCACCCTAGTCCGGTCAGTCCATGGTTCGAGCCGGTGGTTCATGCTTAACCTGAAATCTGTAGTCTCTCGGATAGAATTCCGATCTGGGACTAACATGCTACTAAGAATGAGTAGGAGATTAGAACAAGCTCCAATTCTATCGGTTTTGAGTGCATTGAGTGTAAAAGAGTTGAAAGAAAGCTTGAAAACCATCTTTCAATCCTTTTCACCGTGAATACGTTCAGATCTATGCAAGATCTTCGTTTATCTATGTGGAAATCGTTCAGATCTAAGTTGTTATTGGTGGATTGAAGCCAAAACATGAAGTTCATAAGAACTCCATGATGACATCATCCTAGAACACCTCAAATCTAGTGATTTCACGGTTAAAAGTTAAGATTCAAAAGATAGAAAGGTGTAGGAGTGCGTGTAGATCAAGAAAGTACAAGATTTAGGTTGAAAACTTACAAGAATCGCGAGAAATTGAGAGACAGAGCGGCTGGAGCGAGTTGGGTCGAGTGAGAGCTGTCACATCAAGTGATGTGACATATGAGGGGTATTTATAGGGTTTCCCAAAAAGGAAAGTGGGGAAAGTGGCTGGTTGATCGGGTGGCAGCCCGATCGAGTGGCAGCTCGATCGGGTGGTAACTCGATCGGTTGGTCACTCGATCGGTTGGCCACTCGATTCGAGTGTTTGGCGCGACGAGTTTTGCTGTTTCGATTCGTGTGTTGAGCGTTGCGATGCGATAGAGTTTCTCATTAATCCCAACTACTATATCTAACATACAATCATCCTAAATACCTTGGATTTAGCGTTTGTGATTCGATTGTGATTGTGTTGCGATCACGTTTCGATTAATCACCATAACATAAACATAAATAAACATGCACAAGTAACACATAAGTAGCACACACACGTAAAAAAAATATCCATAACGCATAATTCAAGCTGCGAATGCGATTGCGATGCGATAAGCGATAAAGCGATAAAACATGTGACAAACATCGATTAAACCTCGATTATTAACAAGTACTCCACATAATACAACTAACGAAAAACACAAAAAGACTATCTACAAGTCAAAGAAGTCAAAACGGGAGTTTAGCAAGGAGTGACAGATCGCAATTAGCAATCTTGTCTTCCTTTGACTTCAATCTTGCCTTTGACTTTGAATTTCGAGATACGGGGTGTTACAACTAATGCCTAATTAGGGTCCTAATCCTCCTAATTACACTAAGACCTAAATATCTATAAACCTCATCATAACAAGATCTTATTAGTCAACAATAATTAACAACCCAATCCTCCCTCCTATACCCTCAAACTTACAACCCTAGTAGGGGCCCACACATCACCATATTATTTTGTGTGGAATGTTAGATAAATAGGCATGGTATGCTTGGACTTTGAGGTGTTATACAAGATTCAAGCTTAAAAGATACTAAGAGATCCATGACTTCATTTCATACCTTGCAAAAACTCCAACTCCCTTTCTCTTGCTCTTGCTCTCTAGCTACAGCCCAAACACCCCTTCCCAAACCCTTGTTCTTTCCACTAAATCACACTAAAATCATACAAGAAATCATGAGTTGTTGAGGTGTTAGAAGTATTAGGAAAGGATCATGGAGCTACACCTCAACATATACTTCTCAATTAACATTTTAAGGAATTCTTAGTTTATAGTATGAATCTTAACTTGTCTAATTTTATATCATGATTTGATGTCTATTTTTGACAAGTCTGATGTTTTTGACAAGTCTATTTGATCACCATAAGAGATATTAACTGATGTTTTTTAAAGCAAAAAAACTCTTGAATAAAAATGGATTTTTTAAAGGTATATACATGTATATATGTAGCCGTGAGTATGTATGGGTGTATAGGTGATGTTATTGTTTGATTTAGTGTGTTGTAAATACTTGTTTGTTGCGAGATGGTGGGTGAGGAACTGATGTGTGCAAAATGCAACATATAAATTTAATCAATTGTGGCATAAAACTAACCCTTTTTTAGTACTAATGTTGGAAAAAGTGTGCTTTTGTCTTCCTTTTGTATTATTAGGATTAAATAAGCTCAAATTAACAAAAGAAGCAAAAAGACATCAAAATCTAACATAAATACAAGAAAAGGAACAAGACGTGACATGCCCGACCCCACAACAGCATCTTCCCAAGCAAAACAAGATAACAGAAGACTGAACACGCCCCGTGCTCAGCCAGCACGGGGGCGTGCCCAAGTGTCAACAGAAAAGACAAAGTGGTAGAAGCTTCTATTGCCCACCACGGGGTCGTGCTCAGCGGACACGGGGCCATGGTCAACTATAAGATTCGCACAATCTAGGCAAATCTTCATAGTACAAAGATTCTTCTGCACACGGGGTCGTGCTCAGCGGACACGGGGGCGTGGTCAACTAATAAGACAAAGCTGCATTAAATGAAGAAAGAGAAGGATGTGGACACGGGGCCGTGCCCGAGCTTCTGTTCAGCCTATAAATAGGAGTGCTTGGCTCAAGCTCAAACCATCCCTTGGCACACCACCTCTCTCACACTTCACCCACCACCCACCACCCACCATAACACCATCATCCACCACCATCATCCATTGTCCATCGTAGAGTGTGTGAGTCATCTCGGGATCCAAGATTGATCGTAAGAGTTCTTGACAATCAAGGCCATGTTTGCCTACGTATCTTACATCACTTGGTGAAGACAAAGTGTCTAGTGTAATACTTTTTATTTCTAATCTTTTCGCACTTTTTACTTGGTTTTGTATTAATGACTTTAATAACTAGTTGCTTATGTTGAAGGTGATCTTTCCTTATCGTTTGTCCGTGGTTTCTTGGCATTATTTTACTGTCTATATAAAATAAAAGATTTTCACCATTCATATCTCCACGGTCTATATGGAGGTATGTTGGCTACCTGGTCGGGGGTTAAGGGAACGGTTTGGTAAAGGTCTTGCCATTGTTCAGCGTTTAGAGGTCCTGCAATGGACCTGGGTCAAATATAGTAGGACCTCCTTCAATACTTAACGGTATTGGATGGCGGGGGTCCAAACTCTTTGATCCCCTCATAAGTTAACTACTATTAATACTATAACCCGGCTATTTAGGACTGTATCCCTACTGACTCAGACTACTTAGTCGAGGGTAACGTCACCTCCAAAAGAGGGGCCTACCATAATTTGCATTAATAACTTAATTAATTATCTTCCAATAATCCACACTTTTAGGATTGTATCCTTGCTTACTCAAACTACTGGGGTGAGGGTAACGTCACCTTCAAAAGAGGGGTCTACTACAATAACTAAGATAATCTCTTAAAATAGTGCAAAAGTGCGGAAATAATCAAAGGTTACACTAGATACGAGTCGGAACCAAGTGATTCATCTTGTCTATCTGTTTTTATTTTTACTTTTATTTTTCAGCATTTTAGTTAGTTTTTATTTTTCTTAGTTAAAACATTTTTCTAAACTTTTTGATTTGATTAGACGTTGAGGATAAACCGGTACTAAAAGCTCTTGTGTCCTTGGACGACCTCGGTATCTTACCAACACTATACTACGCTCACGATGGGTGCACTTGCCCATATGTGTGTCTAGTGTTAGTAAATATCGTGTTTTATAAATTTAAAACTTGACTAAAAAGTGTTAAAGGGGCTTAAAATATACACCTAATATATATAACACTCGACAACGCATCAAGTTTTTTGGCGCCGTTGCCGGGGACACAAGGATTTTAAGAAAGTTAGGAATCAACGGCCTAATCGTTTTTCTTATTTTTCAATTTTTTTTTAGGATTTTTCGTAATTTTCCAGCTTCTGCAGAACTCAGCACGGGCCGTGCCCGCTGAACACGCCCTGTGCCCAATCATTGGAACTGGCAATCCTGTTTTAAGTCAGACAGTAAGCTGAACACGGGGCCGTGCCCACTCAACACGCCCCCGTGCCCAAGTTTCAGTTACTGAAAACAGAACCGTAAGATCCCGACGGTTGGTAATTTCTGACACAAACATGAGTGATACTGATACTTTTTACTTTCGGCACTCTTATGGTACAATGTGGTGTCAATTATGTGGTGGTAACCATAAGGAATTAGAATGTTATTTTCTAACCTATAAACCCCACTATATAGACCCATCATTTCCTAGTATCCTTAAGAGGGGCGAAAGTAAAAATAATCCTTATCTCTCCCTCGAATGCTCCCAGCCGGATATTCTAGGAGAAATGCTTCTCGACGAATTATTTCAACTAGAAGATCTAATTATTGATTGGTTAAAAGAACTTGGGAAAGATTTCAATAATCTTTTCCAAGACAATAGCCAAGAAGAAGGGTTGGAAACGCATTCAAACAACTTCATTGTTTCCAACGATACTCCTAACTCTAGTAAGGACTTGAGCGATAGTCGTCCCTGTGTCGATTGTGCCGTGAAGGACTCCCCATCAACTTCGTTTGATGCATACATAGACCTGAGCGATTCGACATACACCTTCTTTAACGAGAGCCCGGAAAAGGGTTGGACTTGTCCACCTACATATAGCATAGGAATCACCCTCACCGACAACCTCTTGCGTTCTCGTCTTAATCTAGATCAATTAAGGTATCTTAGGCACTTTGGGGTTGTTCCATCCAGTAAGGAACCGCCCGATCCGGAAAAGTTCCTTGAAAATAGACACACTTCATAAAACAGCCTTCCGACACGGGGCCGTGCCCAGGTCAACACGCCCCCGTGTCCACCAAAAGATTCCCTTCTGACTTTTGTCAGAATACGGACAAAACGTGTCAGGATCTTGCCTGCACACGGGGCCGTGTCCAGCATGCTGTCGTTTTCTATAAATGCAGCCAAGAACCCTGCACATTTGGACCATCCAGGGACAGAGATTTGAAAGGATTTTCTGACTTACCATCCTAGGTATGTTCTAAAAGAAGGTTCTAACAAGCATCTTGTCCTTTCCTCTTTTATCTATTACCTTCTTCTTCATCTTTCTTGCAACAACACCTCCATTGAAGCTTGATTTCAAGCTTTAGCATGATGTTTGTTGAATTTTTGTTCAAGGAATCTTGTTAAAAATAAGTTACCAAACATGGTTTTAAGTTATTTCTGTTCAAAAATGCTTCATAAATTGAGAAAATAATTTGAAAACCCAAGGTTCCTTGTTCTAAAAATCTGCAGAAAGTTGAACACGGGGCCGTGCTCATTGAGCACGGGGCCGTGCCCGTGGTACTGTTTCATTAAAATGGAATATTTTTGGTGTATTTTCGTAGAATGTCTAGCCAAAACAGTGGAACCTCTTCTGCGCACTCCAGAAACAGTCGAAGGGAAAGGAGGCCATCGATTGAAGCAACTCTCGTAAGATACGTAATGGCACTACGTGAAGCTCTTGACGAGATGACTTCGGTAGAGGAGGTCCTCATCGACCGTATCAATTATCTTTCGGTGGGGTTGGAAAACAGTTTTCAAGAAATAAACCTCTTGCACCAGAGGTTAAACATTCTTGTGACACCTCCCATGGAACCAATCCTCCCTCAAGAGGATTGGAACCTAGCACTTGGAATCCACAATCCTACCGGTTGGGACGACATTCCGGCGGAACCTCCTCTTGAAGAACTCCAAGAAATCCCGGTGGAAGTTGCACCTCCTCAAACCGATGCTAATGAGCCCGCTTTTCTTCTCCCTAGGGAGATCGAAGAATGGCTCGCCGACGTATGAGGACCCCGTACCCGGAAAGAGAAGTTGTCAAAGCCACATATAACCGGAAGATTTACCTTTTCGGAAATTTTGCTATTAGAATAAGCCTAGAACTTCTTGGTTTGGATTTCTTGTGTTTCTTTGACATAACTATCTAGTATTTTAATTTTTAGGACTAATGTGTAATTCTCTCTATGACTAATGAATGTTGGGTTTTAGTTAATTTGGTGTTTGGGTGGTGTTGACATGAATAAAACACACTTGAGATGACAAAGGATACAAGGGAAACTTGAACCAGCACCCCATGCAGGAAAACAGGACCGTCCGACAATTTTCTTCGTTTACAGTAAGCTCGGCACGGGCCGTGTCCACCCAACACGGCCCCGTGCTGCACAGTCTGCAGAAAAAGACCCAGTTCAGGTAACTGGACACGGGCCGTGTTCACCCAACACGCCCCCGTGTCCAGGCTTCTGTTTCTCTTGATTTAATTTTGTTACTGGCACTTGAACACGGGGCCGTGTTCAGTGCCCAGTAACACAAAATTTTTGCTTTTTCACACCTTTTTACACATTCAATCAACCTAAAAACTTATTTTTGGGACACATTGAGGACAATGTGTAATTTAAGTGTGGGGGGATGCTAAAACCTTGAATCTTGCAAGTCCTAAATACAAGCCTTACACAAAACTCTATTGGAACCGCTAATCATCCCAAATTTTTTCAAAAATTTCTCATTTTCTTACTTGTCTAGGTTTAACTCGGGAATTTCAAGTTCTAAAAAGGTTATATTTTTACGAATTTACAACCGATAGTGTCGTGATAAAAAGAACCAACATAAGAAAATTATGAAAAGGCATGGCAAACTTAGTTAAAATTTGATTATATATACTTGATCACATAAAAACCCATTCCCACAAAAGTGAGTTTTGAGCCTTTATCGAGCATACAATTACATATCATTAAACTAAATGCTCATTTTTCGTTTCTTGTGTGAATAGCCGCTTGGTTCTTACAACTCTAGAACTTGCCATGATAATACATTCCCGGTCCTTACCAACTTAAACCCGAGTAAGTAAATGATGGAGGCATTAGGACTAACCTTTTATTTCTACACCATTATTTTTCTTTTCTTTTTTTACCACCTACCCAAAATCCCCCTAGTTAGCCCCTTTGAGCCTAAACCTTTTCATTTCATAACCCAAACCAAACACCCTTTTACCCACCAAAACCTTTTTCATTTTTAACCTTTTGTTTTAGTAACTAGCTCGGTCTTTCGTATGACTTTTCAAAAAAAAATGTGTTGATGATGAAGCAAAAGAAAATAAACAAACAAGTTCATCAAAAATAACTTTGTTTGAATAAAAGCTTCATCAAAATAAAGTTACCAAAATAGAAATTCTTACGAAAACCGAAACTTGTTACGCTTTTCGCCCTTTTTCTACTAACCACTAACCACCAACCCAACCACCTACCTTTAACCCAAGCCTAACCCTTCACCCAAAAGTCCTCTTGATATTTACAAAGGTATATAAGTTAAAAAGGAGGAGGATTGATTGCTTGGCAAGCCTATGGTAGGAGTAATTTCCATGCCGCTCTCGAGTGATCCACAAAAATATATTTTCGGCCGAGTGTTGAGTGATCCCCGTGAGGTATGTGAACTTGTATATAAATAGAATTTTAAAGAGGCATGTTATGCCCTAATAAGTAATTTATCTTATGAAAAGTTTTCAATAAATCATGACGAATAGGATTGTAAATAAATAAAAATAAAACTAAATAAAGAATCTTGGAAATCCCGACACTCTATGACAAGCCCAAAAACCTTCTTCTCTACCCATTCCATTTGGGTGTGTAATAGCCACATTATAAAGAGTTTTGCTTGAGGACAAGCAAAGATTCAAGTGTGGGGGTATTTGATGTGTGCAAAATGCAACATATAAATTTCATCAATTGTGGCATAAAACTAACCCTTTTTTAGTACTAATGTTGGAAAAAGTGTGCTTTTGTCTTCTTTTTGTATTTTCAGGATTAAATAAGCTCAAATTAACAAAAGAAGCAAAAAGACATCAAAATCTAACATAAATACAAGAAAAGGAACAAGACGTGACATGCCCGACCCCACAACAGCATCTTCCCAAGCAAAACAATATAACAAAAGACTGAACACGCCCCGTGCTCAGCCAGGACGGGGGCGTACCCAAGTGTCAGCAGAAAAGACAAAGTGGTAGAAGCTTCTATTGCCCACCACGGGGCCGTGCTCAGCGGACACGGGGCCGTGGTCAACTATAAGATTCGCACAATCTAGGCAAATCTTCATAGTACAAAGATTCTTCTGCACACGGGGTCGTGCTCAGCGGACACGGGGGCGTGGTCAACTAATAAGACAAAGCTGCATTAAATGAAGAAAGAGAAGGATGTGGACATGGGGCCGTGCCCGAGCTTCTGTTCAGCCTATAAATAGGAGTGCTTGGCTCAAGCTCAAACCATCCCTTGGCACACCACCTCTCTCACACTTCACCCACCACCCACCTCCCACCATAACACCATCATCCACCACCATCATCCATTGTCCATCGTAGAGTATGTGAGTCATCTCGGGATCCAAGATTGATCGTAAGAGTTCTTGACAATCAAGGCCATGTTTGCCTAAGTCTCTTACATCACTTGGTGAAGACAAAGTGTCTAGTGTAATACTTTTTATTTCTAATATTTTCGCACTTTTTACTTGGTTTTGTATTAATGACTTTAATAACTAGTTGCTTATGTTGAAGGTGATCTTTCCTTATCGTTTGTCCGTGGTGTCTTGGCATTATTTTACTGTCTATATAAAATAAAAGATTTTCACCATTCATATCTCCACGGTCTATATGGAGGTATGTTGGTTACCTGGTCGGGGGTTAAGGGAACGGTTTGGTAAAGGTCTTGCCATTGTTCAGCGTTTAGAGGTCCTGCAATGGACCTGGGTCAAATATAATAGGACCTCCTTCAATACTTAACGGTATTGGATGGCGGGGGTCCAAACTCTTTGATCCCCTCATAAGTTAACTACTATTAATACTATAACCCGGCTATTTAGGACTGTATCCCTGCTGACTCAGACTACTTAGTCGAGGGTAATGTCACCTCCAAAAGAGGGGCCTACCATAATTTGCATTAATAACTTAATTAATTATCTTCCAATAATCCACCCTTTTAGGATTGTATCCTTGCTGACTCAAACTACTGGGGTGAGGGTAACGTCACCTTCAAAAGAGGGGTCTACTACAATAACTAAGATAATCTCTTAAAATAGTGCAAAAGTGCGGAAATAATCAAAGGTTACACTAGATACGAGTCGGAACCAAGTGATTCATCTTGTCTATCTGTTTTTATTTTTACTTTTATTTTTCAGCATTTTAGTTAGCTTTTATTTTTCTTAGTTAAAACATTTTTCTAAACTTTTTGATTTGATTAGACGTTGAGGATAAACCGGTACTAAAAGCTCTTGTGTCCTTGGACGACCTCGGTATCTTACCAACACTATACTACGCTCGCGATGGGTGCACTTGCCCATATGTGTGTCTAGTGTTAGTAAATATCGTGTTTTATAAATTTAAAACTTGACTAAAAAGTGTTAAATGGGCTTAAAATATACACCTAATATATATAACACTCGACAACGCATCAGGAACTTTGTATGAGAATAAAAAATTAACATGTTAAAATGGTGCTTCTCAGTAAGATTAAAACTTAACATGTTAAAGATGGTGATTTTCGTGAGAATAAAACTTAATATGTTTAACATGGTGATTTCAGTTAGAATAAAACTTAACATGTTAAAGATGGTGATTTTCGTGAGAATAAAACTTAACTTGTTAAACATGGTGATCTCAGTGAGAATAAGACTTGGGAAATTTTAGTAAAATTATCGTTTTAGATAAATTCAGGTTTTGCCAAAATATACAAGTATTTTAATATAAAATCTATTATTCTGTCGGGTTTTAAATACAAATGACCAAGTCTTAACAATGTTATGAAAACTATACTTTCTTACCTAAAAATAGTATATGATGCAAAGTATATATTTTCGGGTCATGGAATATGTTGGAATATATTTTCCGAAAATGATTAACAAGTCGTATAAGTACGTTACTTGAAACTTGATGATTTGTGAACGATTATTATTTGATAGTTACGTGTTATCATGTCGATGATGAAACATGTTTATTTTGCCAAGTGTGATCTATATGTGATTCAGATAGGTTACATGAGTTATGTAGGTCGCATGCTTAGCGAAAATGGCTAGGTATCTTGTTACGGAGGTATATATGTGTATATATATATATATAGGGTAAGGATCATTTCAGAACCATAAATATTTACAGAACTCGCAGAACTCCTAATAAAAAATCTTTTTATTTATATATTTTTATGTTTAGGATAATTTTATCATTTAATATGTGTATTTTTATGATTACCTACATGTTAAGAGTAATTTTATCATTTTTTATATGTAAATTTATAATTACACATATGTAAACTAGTTTTTTTTTACATATATGTAATTAGTTATTACACATATATATAATTTGGCTATTAGACATATGTAAACTACTTTTAACATGTATGTAATCATAAAAATACATATAATAAATGATAAAAAGATCCTAAATACAAAAAAATATATATATAAAATGATTGTTTATTAGGAGTTCTGAAAGTTCTGCAATTATTTAGAGTTACTACTACAAAAAGAGGCATTTGCTAAGAAACTTTTGCAACGAAAAAAATCGGTCGCAAATTTTGCTACGAATTAGCTACGGATTAGCTACGAACGCATTTTGCTACAGTTTTGCTACAAGGACTATCCGGGCACTTTTCTCTTTTCTTAATTAGAAAGTTAGGGACTAAATGTGAAAAATAGGCAAACTACAAGGACTATCCGGACACTTTTCTCTTTTCTTAATTAATTTTTTTTTCTCAAATGAATATCCGTTATAGATACATACATACATACATACATACATACATACATACATAGAATTTAAGTATCGAGAGGAAAACAAAGTTAGGGAAAAAATTTGACAAACCCAAACATGTGATCCATATGCTTCCACGTTACCAATCTCATTTTAACTATTGAGGATATTTTTGTCAATTATTTTTATCCTCTCTCTTTCTTTTTGAAGATCTGACATATTTCTTCCATCTAGGGGTGCAAATGAGCCGAGCGGCTCGCGGGCTACTCGAGATCGGCTCGAGAAAAAGTTCGAAACGAGCCGAACCTTATCGAGCCCGAGCCGAGCTTGAGTCTAAAATAAAGCTCGTTTGTTTATCGAGCCCGAGCTCGAGCCTCGCATGTGAAGCTCGTTAGGCTCGTCGAGACTTATCGAGCCTTAGTGTAAACGAGCCGAGTCGAGCCGAGCTTATGCAAACTTGTTTACAAGCCGACATCGAACCTAAAAATAAGCTTATTTAGTAAACGAACCCAAGCTCGAGCTTCAATTATCGAGCTCGCGAGTCTAAAAAGTATATTATTTATATTATTTTTATTTAATAAATTAATTAATAGATAATAAACGAGCCGAGCCCGAACCAAGCTCAAGCTTGAGAAAATACAAACGAGCCGAGCTCGAGCCTTGAAAACAAAGCTTGAATCGAGCCGAGCTTGAGCCCAAGCTCTCATAAGTTAATCGAGCTCGAGCTCCAACCTGGTCAAGCTTGGGCTCGACTCAGCTCATTTGCACCCCTACTTCCATCATATCCTCTTTGATCTCTTTATGAAATATAATATCATATATTTTCACCCTATTCTCTTTCATCTATGATCATTCTTCTTCATCTTTTAATAATATCATATATTTTCACCCTATTCTCTTTCATCTATGATCATTCTTCATCTTTTAAATTTGAAACCCCAACACAACTCCATACAAATTTGAAAGTTATCCATCGCATCGGGGTGCCCATGGCTAGTCTTTATTTGTCATTTAGAGCCAACTAGGGTCAATAGTGGTATACAATGTTCAACTGCATTAAATAAATGCAAATAAGTTTCAAATTTTCAACATCTCAGTATGTCATAGATATTCAACTGCATTCTTAAATAAATGCAAATAATAAACAAGTTTTTATAAAATATTATATGCATATAAAAATAAAATGTATTAACAGTAAAATAATCCGAGCTATAGAAAGCTGAGCCTATGAATGAGCCAAACTGAGCCAATCTGGCTCGTTACAAATCTAGCCGAGCTAAGCTCGCTATCTAATAGAGCCGAACTGGCTCGACATAGTTTCAAACCGAGCCATATCAAGCGAACATTTTCCAAGCTAAATCCAAGCGATTTCGAGCGAGTTTTGAGCCATGAGCTTTTTGGACAACTCTACGTCATGCCTATTTACATAGAACTTTATTGGTTTATTACGGAAAAAAATAGTTTGGTGCTCAATTACAAAGCGTTTTAATTAACTAACTTACATATTTTTGTTATATATTTTTGTACATGTCTTTTTCTTAAGAGTAAATTACGTTTTTGGCCCCTGTGGTTATATCACTTTTACTATATTAGCCCAAAATAAGAATTTCTAACATATATGTCCTTATGGTCTCTATAACTAACCATTTTGTCCCATAAGTCTAACCCATTTTAGCATCCATGGTCTCTATAACTAACCATTTTGGCCCCCATGATCTCTAGACTTAGGGGCCAAAATGGTTATTTATAGAAACCATGGGGGTAGATATGTTAAAAATTCTTATTTTGGGCTAATACAGTAAAAGTGATATAACCACATGGGCCAAAAACGTAATTTACTCTTTTTTTAAAAATAACTATATAATATATAACTTTTTAATATTATACTTAAAACGTAATCTCATATTTTATCTAATTTGATATCTTTACCTTGTTTAATATATTAAATTAAATAACCAAAACATAGCTGAAATTTTATTTTAAATCATCCGTTCCCTCCAATTCCAACCCAAAACTAGCACACTCCCACCCATTGACCATTGTCGTCCCTCAAAATTTTAATTTAGTTTTAACCCACAAATTCCTGCTTTGACACCTCCAATTTTTCATTCCCTTTTATTCCTACCCCCAAATCCCTCTTCTTTATTCTTTCTTATCTTCTCTTTAGCCTTGTGCTCTTTAACCATTTGGAAAAGGGCTAAATTGGGTCAGTGTTACTAATTCCCACACCTATATTTGATGAATTTATCATCAAGATATCAAAGCTACTGTTTCTGCCATTAATGATTAAGTAACGATGAACCAAATCACTTGAACTCTCATGGAATTCTTGGTAATATTGTGATATTTGTTATTTTTTTTTTTGCAGATTGTTTTTGCAGGGTTGTTTTGAGTGCCTATGATCTCTGCTCCTCGTACTCTTCTCAACTGTCTTCAGATGGTAAACTTGTATTCTTCTCAACTGTCTTCACATGTTAAATAGTTTATTAGATTTTTCTACATTTGCAATCATTTATCACGTATTACAGCCCTAGTTGTGTAACTGATCATTCAAGAAAATTTGACACGTTTTTGTATACACTGTACAATTAATCTAACATTTCAAGATAGAAAAGTTAAAATCCCTGGTAATTAGGCTCTACATAGCTGCATTTTCGGTTTATTGGTCGACTCAATTAATCAAATCAGGAGCTGTGCGCCTGTTATACTCTAGAATTTTAATATGTTTTCATGTCCTCACGTTATTCAGTTAATAAGTTATCACAGTATGTAGATCTGTGACTGTGACATTGGTGCAGTTGATACATACATCAATGTCACACAAAGTTGGATAAATCATCATTATGGCCTGACCCCTGGCAAGTTCATTACAATCTGCAATTAAATTAGCATAAGATTACTATTACTCTTACTTTGATTTCGAATTTATGATCTGCAATGGTTAGTAAAACTAATTATTCAAGTGCCCATAAGATTATAAACATGTATAGACTAACCATTGTTATGAACATATGCTATCGGGGTTTTTCAAAATCAGTGATTTAATTATTAACTTTTTGGTGTTTAAAGGAGCTTTAATTCTTCGAAACATGTGGGGTGCTTGGGGACGATTCAAATGTAGTGGCCTAGTTTGAGTTATATATGTTTGTAATTTGTTAAAACAGGTAATATGAGATTCTAATGTATTTGTTACTAATGGTAATGTTTTAATTTATTAATTATAGGTGCAATGGTTGAACGAACAAATGGTGGAGTTGGAACTCTAAAAAGTGGAGAACATGCATGATGAAGAAAATTGAAAAATAGTAAGGTTATACGCTCAAATAAATGAGAGATTTCAAGCGTTGTCACAAAACTTTTGACTGAGTTAAGATATGGGTTTATGTTAGACATAATAATTTGAGTATTTATTGTATTGCTTTTGGATACTTTGCATATTTTTTTTTTGATTTGAATAAGCTGATATTTTATTTTATCTGGTTTGGATATTTAACTTTGGTGTGATTTGTTTATATTTATTGTAATTTGCATATAATTTTGGTGTGATTTGTATATATTTATTTTAATTTGCGTATAATATTTTTAAGAAACCAATGGAAAATAATATAAAAAATGTGAAAAATTATCGCCAAAATTGGTAGCCAAATATGTAACAAAACCCTAACAAAATCTCTAGCAAAAACTTATTAAGATTCCTAGCCAGATTCGTAGCAATATATGTACCATAACGGTAGCAAAAGCCATATAAAAAATTTGTAGTCTAACCATGGTTAAATCCGTATCAAACATTTTTGTAGCAAAATCCGTATCAAACTTTTCCGTAGCCAACATTTCTCAAGCAAAATTGGTAGCTAACATTTCTGTAGCAAAAAAAAAATCCATAACAAACCTTTTTGTAGCAAATTCGTGGCTAAAATAGCGACGACATTTTTCGTAGCTAAATTCGTCGCAAACATAATTTTCGTAGCTAAAGTTCGTAGCGAATAAATTCGCCACGAGACTTTTAGCTACGAACCAAATTCGTAGCAAAAAGGGTGTTTGCTACAGATTTGCTATGGATTTAGCCGTAGCAAATGCTGATTTCTGTAGTAGTGAGTTCTGAAATGAACCCAACCTATATATATATATATAGGAAGGTCAACGTACATTACGGCTTAACGTACATCACGTACGACAGGTAATTACGCACGTTCATTTTAAAATCACGCACTTTATAACTCAAAAATCCAAAATCGCGCATGTTGAAACACAATAATCACGCGTATTGAAAACATTAATCACGCATGTTATATAACAAATCACGCACGTTGTTGTACGTGAAGTACTATAACAACTCTAAAGAAAACTGACACCCTCGAATTATTTTCGATACCTTAATATATTTTTAAAATATCCCAATATGTCTTAAAATACACCCCATACGTGAAAACGGGCTCCGAATATCTTAAATATTTTAAAAAATAATTAAAAACTAATTTTTGGGGTTGAGGCGGGCCGCGTAAGCCACACCTCAACCTTTACGCGGGCCGCGACAAGGTTAGGGCTGGCACGACACTGGGCCGCCACGTGGCCCAACACATGTCAAGGCTAGTCGATGACCCAGATCAGCTATATCGTTGACTTAAGTTGACGCGGGCTGCGTAGCCCCTTGGCTACTCTTTACGCGGGCCGCGTAGAACCCAAACTCAGCACCTATATATATAAGGCCTCGGATCTTCAGTCGAACTCGCTCACTTTCTTTTCTATATCTCGAAATTCTGATAATAGGTATAATATACGGGTATTATACCCCCCTAAAATAGCAAAGTTCTGCTCCGTTGTAAGTTTTATAACCTCTGGATACGTATTAGATACGCTGCTCGATTGATCTAGGGTTCCGTAACGGCTGTCGTGATTCTGCCCGACGTAGTCGTTGGAATGCCGTCTCGAGGAGGGTATTACTAATGTTAAAATGAGTTATTATACTAACACGTGTGCTTTTGTGTAAATTATAGATAATTCTCAGGAAACCCTAAAGGATAATCTAAGACAGCAATGTGAGTAATCTCCTTTTTGCAAATTGTTTTTACAAAACCTCACACGATTAATTATATATTACACAGTTATTGAGTATTTGTAAGGATACAATTATCATGGGTATGTTGGGGTTTTGTATACAAAATTTGTTACCACCTGGTCAAGGAGTAACATTTCCACAAGTCGGGTCTGACAGTACTATGGATGTTAATTGATATAACTTGGAAACAAATATAATTGCGAGATCGCCCTCAATACTGTACAATGGTTTTTATTAAACTTGATTAAACTGGGATTCACTCACCAGTATTTCCCACTGACAAAATGTTTTTAAACGCATTTCAGGTAACAAATTGTGAAAGCCAAATAGAAGCCAGCTGGATAGCACTGAAGGCTTGGAAAAGTGGCAATAAAGTTACCTAAAATAAAATAGATGTTTTTATTAAATAAAATAGGATTTATTCCTATGAAAATGTGTGTATTGCAAACTTGGGTTTTATCCCTTGTATTTAATATTATGAAAATGTGGTATTTTACTCTGATCCAATATTTCCTAACTACGGTCCTGATGAAAATTCCGCTGCCAAATAGACAAACACGCGATACCACCGAAACTGGCTCGCGGCCGCCCGTTCCCAGGAATTTGGGATCGGGGGTTGCGACAAGTACGTTAAGCCGTAATGTACGATATAATTTACATATATATATATATATATATGTTTTGGTATGTTAACGAGTTTGGCGAACGTAGACAGGATGTATATGTTATGTGCTACATGTTCGTGCATGATCAGATATATACGTGGTACATGTGAGACGTGTTTTTGTGACTCAGTGTATGTTCGTAGTATGTATTTGTGTATATATATATATATATGTGTGCGTGTGTGTGAATGAACGTGGATGGTTAAGTACTCGTTATATAGAAACGTGTGTGTGTAACACCCCAAATTCACGTATGTCCTAAAAGTATAATGTGTAGTGATGTTTTAATAAGTTAAAATGGAAAATATATAGAATTATGTCAAAATAAAAGTTAGTAAAAGAAAGATGATTTAAGTTAAAAGGTATATTACTAAAGTGAATAGAGATTAAATGATGAGGGATTAGATGTGTAAATATTGTTATAAAACATGATAAAAAAAGAAACCAGACTTGAGTCTGGTGTGCGATCGTGAGGGAGCCAGGAGGGACTCCTTCCCTCTCAAAACCCTAAATCTCTGAAATTCCATCAATTGAAAGCCAAATTAGAGAAGAATCGAATGCATGAACTAAGAATTCTGATTGTCTAAGTATTCTCGATCTCAAGTAAGTGAAATTTCTTGATTTGATGATGTTTGATTATGTGGGTTTAGTGTAATTCGTGAATATAATGCAAAATTTAGTATGATTAATGGTTGCTATGAATGTCTAGACATCAATAGATGCTAAATTTCGAATATGAGCATGATTAGGGAAAAACCCACTTGCATGTCAAGTAATGGTTAGAAATTGTGAAGTTCTACATGTTAATTTGATTGTTGTTGATGAAATTATTATGAAAATTTGATTGGGAACCATATGTTCATGGTCAAAATACTAGATTATGGATTAGGGTAATGATTTTTATTATGAAAGATTATGATTAACCATTGATGAGATAGGATGGACATGTTATAACTATTTGTACATCATGCTTTGTAGGTAGTATGCGCACCATGTGTTTGATGAAATGTCTAAATAAATTTAGATGTGATTTTGTATAAAAATTTGCTAAATTGATGAGATGTGATAATGGTGGGAATGTATGTGATTTATAGATGTCATATTGGATAATAAGGAATGTGAAAGTAATGGAAGCTAAGTGAATAAAGTTATGATATACAGGAAATAAGAAGGAAGAAGGAGCAAGTCACTCCAAAGCGCAAGGAGCTCAGGATCACGATAAGTTCATATGAACTTAATTCTCCTTTTATGTTGTTCTACGGATGAAAGTTTAGTTATTAATCCTAAATGTTGAGTTGTGTGTTGTTATTGGTTCAAATGTCGATATGTTATATGTTAGAAAGCGGACAAGCGACACAATAGTGTCGGATGTATAATGATCACTCAAGTGAGGTAATGTTTATGGAAAGTAAGATTATGAGATGATTAAGTAACGACTTGTTGTAAACGGGTTAAATGATATGTTTGTGTTAAGCATGTATGATAAGGGTTACCCGTCGTAAATGAGTAAAATAGGACAAGCGTGACGATTACGGTTGAGGTTTGAATATGGGCTCATTACGAATGGGTTGAATGATATGGATGTATGAATGTACCGAGATGTTGGAATAAAAGAAAGTTAATGGAAAGAATGTTTAATGAAAAGATTGTTGTAAACAATATTTGTTAATGATTGGTATATTGTTAATGGGTCGATTAAAAGTATGTAAGGTATGTTATGGATTTTGTTTGAGCATTGTGAATTTACTAATGTTTGATGTTGTGCATGATAGGTAAATCTCATGTTTGAAGTTGGCGAGCTCAGACGAACACACTAAATTGCCCTCTGTGCGCTTCCGGACCATGTTATCTTTTACTAATGGGTCAAAATCATTTTGTTATTGTAAATGTTAACCGTATGACTAGAATAGTAGTAAGTGTTTTACGAACGTTTGAATCCTTTGGGTTGATTTTGAATTATATTGTAAAAACAGGGAAACGTCAATGTTACGAATGGGTCATGCCCAATTTTTGTTAAAAAAAAAAAATTTTTTTTGATCGTTAAATAAAGTGGATGCCACATTGTGTGTATGAGAATATGTGTGTATAATATGTGAACATTTGGATAATCACCCACCAACGCATGGTAACGTTTAACACTTTTAAATAAAAGGTTAACATCTCGTTTTGTCTAAACAAGTACGGTGAACAACTTGTCGGGTAGACACATATTTAGGCCTAGTGTCTTATTACATTTAGGACACGTGTAGGTCGGGGAATTATTTCGGACACTTTGAGTATATGCTAGCACTTGGACGAAACACAATTTGTGAGTCTTCATGGCCCCTTTTACTTTATTTAAATGTTTATTTAAATCGGGGGAAATTCATGCTTGGTTACAAGGTATGGTAGTGGGGATTGAAATCCATTTCGGTCTACTATGTGCGCATAAGTTGGGTGGTTTTGAACTCGAAAGTCCTCATGGTATCGTTTTCGTTTAGTAACCATTAGTCGTGGTAACGACCACGGAACAGTCGAATAGATCTATTGGGTGTAACGAGCCTCACTCCTGGTCGGTCGTGACCTCGTGGGAGTGCAATTGTGTCCAAAATTTGTTAGACGTCGTCACGGTGTACGATGTGGTGAGGCATCATCGTTATGGGTTGGTTACTGGCTTATGTCGGCACGTACCCATGGTTTTACAAGACCATGGTTTGACTATCGTGATTTTCGTTAGACTACGAATATCGGTTTTTATCAAATGTTTTTAAAGATTCATTTGTGTTATTTAAACTTGTGAACTCACCAACAATATGTTGACGTTTTTAAGCATGCATTTCAGGTAAGTGAGCGGTGTCTCCTAACTTAAGGATAAAGGATAGAATGCATATGACGATACCATTATGGGGGTTTGTCTTGTAATTCTCGTCTTTGTGCGGGATATACTTAACAAAGCCTTCATTTTATAAACTATGCTTTTGTATAATTATTTTTAAACACAATGTTTGTTCTGGCGATGTATGCCAACTTAAATACGTTGTTTTGTAAACTTTCAAAATAAATTTGGTATCAATGGTTATTATTATCACGTAGATGTTTGCTAATCGAATGCTTGAAAACCTTTCGTGGTCGCGCCTTGCGTTTCCGCATTGGGCGGGGTGTGACAGGTATCACGTTACTATATTACATTATTATCCCCTAAGATATAAAAAAACTACATGTTGTCAATGTAGGGGCTGTTTGGTAGCCTCTGAATGGTCATTAAGAGGCTACCTCTTAATGGAACCTTTAAGAATTTTACCAATGAGAAGGTAGAAGAATATGACATGTGATGATTTATCATTAAGAGGTTACCTCTTAACCATTCAGACTTGAGGTTACCTCTTATTCTTTCAGATGTTTTAAACCATTAAGAGGTAGCATCTGAATGGTCATTAAGAGGCTACCAAACAGCCCCGTAGACTTAGGTGTTCCATAACACAGAACAGACTTCACAAACGTGAAGTGGTTACTTAACTCTATATTAGAAACATCAAAGATCCATGACATGGTCAAATCATTTTCCTTAATTCGGTTTGACTTAGGAATCCTATTCTTTAGAGAGAAAAAATCGCGCAAACTAGAGAAATATGTTTCGTGCAAAACAGAGATTTGGATTGGCGTTTTGTGTGGAGCGAGTGATTAAAACCAACATGACAAGAGTTGGGTCTATTTTTATGTAGATAAGCATTAAAGTCCAGCAATTTAAGCATTCAATAGAAGCAGCGAGTTCATTTTCAACAATCAATATAGTGAAAAACATGAAAAAAAAAACAACTAATCAATCGAGAAATGATGCATGTGACGCTTTCAAAAACGGCGAATTGCATAGCACAAACTTGTTGTCTTGAATGTATTTTGTCAGCCAAATCACATATTAAGCTAAGTATGACGGCTAACTTGTCCATTCACATTTTAACTGTTCAACAAAATGGGATTCTATTATTCTAATGCCGTTAATGCAAACCAATCTCTAAAGTTTGTAAATTATCATAGCATATATGAATAGAAAATACATGTAACTTTTAATCCTATTGATAGCATGATCAACAAACTTCGATTAAGACAAAGAAGATCCAACATGTTGTAATTCACAACAAAAGCAAGTGGCGACATTATACTAACAATACGCATTTATATCACATTCATCTGTGAAGGCATGTTACGAGTTAAGTAAATAAAAGGTGTGAAGAAACCTGGGGAGGGACTAAGAGGCCAGGATGATAGAGAGATTGTTGTTGAAGCAAAGCATGTTGCAGCATCAATGCTTCTTGTTGTTGCTTCTGCCTAGCGTTTTGCATCTTCTTCTCAGAAATTGAAAGTGGTAATCAAAGGGTGCAATTCATGATCTATGGTTTCAATATAGTGAGCGGGAGAGAAACAAGTAAGAACAACGGAAGCCCCTCCAATAATTTTAATGGTAAGACTATACGGTGCGGAGGTGCTTGAAAAACCTCACGACAGAGAGATAATAAAAAGGAATTTACAGTTATTGACCCGTAAGAAGAAACACTAGGCTTTAACTTCTTCACACACATGATTATTTTAAAGATTTTGTCCCATTCAAAAATATACCGATATGTTATTATAAAGAGTGCGGAGTTAGGTAAGTCTTTCAGGAGATCTAAAAATTGTGTCATACTAGTTGATCACCCTTAAACATATATCTATCTGAAGAGGGAAATCCGAGCACCTAGAGATTAAAGCTAGAGTTGCACTCTCAGTTGGTCGTGAGTTTGTTTCTCCAATAGAAATTATACAAAACAAAACACCGTGAGTCTCGCCATAGGAAGATGAGTCTCTATGTGACCACCCTTCGGCGTAAAAATCGGTATTTGATCAGAGAAAGAATAGAGTGTACACAAAGCGTATAGGACTCCTACTTTCATGGGGTTGCTACGTTTTGTCAAATTGCACACATACATTATTTTAAGTGCATGAGGGAATTTTGGGGTGTATTACTCGAAGAGGAATCAAGCGTTGATTTGTGGTTACTGTAAATTTTAAAAAAAATTTGAGTGTGTATAACAAGTAATTAAAACAGTTGCAAATTTGTTTTTTTTTTTTTTTGGTGTTTTCATAGCATATATTATGTTAAACGAATGTTAAGCATAACTACTACAAATGGAGTGTGATATGTTATGTGATTCCACCCACATATTTTGATCGATGGTTAAACCTAGGAGATATGTCAAACGATGTTCCTTATGTCTAAGGAACCTTAAAACATCACCATAAATGCGTGGGACATTGATATGATATGACATAAATAAGTTTCTTATCATATGCAAGAAATGTGTATAATTAATTTTATACCTAACTCTACACCTGTTTATCCCGACGTGTGTCCATAAAAAAAAACATTGGTTCCTTGTGAAGTTGCGTTTATAGCTTTTTAAGGCAAACTTATTTTAAAACAGTTGTCAATTGTATTTATCAGGAAGAACACACATGAAACCATAATATATTGGCCGGTTTTTACATACGAAGTGCTTTATAGCATATTACTTTTATAGCGCCCCTATTTTAAACATCATAACCATTAAGTTCATATGATGTTTCTTTAATTTATTTGTTTAGATTGCGATATTTGGTAAATTAATTAAGAAACATGAAAGTGAAGTTTAACCAGATAAGTAATATGTAAGTTGGTCATATTTTTAGCTAAGGCTACACGGTATGGAGGTTAGTCCTACACTGTCCCGGACCGGAGACGAACCAAACACCCCCCCCCCCCCCCCGTCCTGGGCGTCCTCTGTTCGACGTTGGGGACGATCACAAGAAGACAAAATTATCCCCCCCCCCCTCTCACACACCCCTATACATACAATATATACATACACATTTTAGGTCCATTCTCTCATTTCCACACCTCCATCCTCTTTGCCACATCCTCATGCCCATCCTACATGTCGCTTACGTGGCGGACCATCCTCCAAGGGAGGACCATCACCATACCGTGTAGCCTAATATATGGTTACAAATGAAGTACGTGAAGATAATATCGATCTTCAATTTCTATTATTGTCACATTACTCTACAACCTTGAAAGCATGAAAAGTAATGTCTATCGTCGATTTCTATTTTAGTCATGTTATTATGTAAACATTGAATACATGAAAATAATGTCAATCATCGATTGCTCATGTTGACTTGTGTCAATTTATCGTCTTCATTACCTAAAGATAATGTTGATAGACGAATATTATATAATGATGTAGTTGTATTCATGGTTTGAGGACATGATGGCTGACTCCTTGTTGATCTTAAACATATTATTGATGGCCATACACTCTAACCTTCTTTCGTCACTCTAGAAAAATGACCTTTAATGACACAAGAACAATGACACACACTAATCTTATGACACGTAAACACGTGTGTCATAAAAAAAATGTCATCGTTGGTAGAATCCGAATATTTTATGACACCTATATTTGTGTGTCATCGTTTAAATGTCATTTAAAAAAAATAAAACACGTTGAAATATATGTGTCATCGTTGTGTGTCATCTTATAAATTTTATGACACTATATTTGTGTGTCATCGTTTAACTGTGATTAAAAATCATATTGAAATATGTGTGTCATCGTTGTGTGTTATCTTATAATTTTTATGACACTATATTTGTGTGTCATCGTTTAAAAATCATATTGAAATATGTGTGTCATCATTCTGTGTTATCTTAGACCGTGGGGTATGGTGGGGCGGGGGCCGGTTTGGGGCATGGGTTGACACTGGACTTCGAGCCCCCCGCTGGTGAGTGACGTGTTGGGTCGGTATGGTGGGGCGTGGCTAGCCCGCGTGGGTTGGCCAGTTTTATTAAAATAAAAAAAGCCTAAAATTAAAAGATACACACAAAATAAAAAAAAGTCTAAAAATATTATTAAAATTTCCTAAAAATTAAAAAATTCTACAAAAAAAAGATTACAAAATAAAAAAAAAGCCTAAAGAATTAGATAGATTTCGAAAAGGGCGAGCTTGTCAAACGGCTTCCGCTCCTTGCCCCGGAACTCGATGTTGGCCACCGCCACCCGGTCTTCGTGACTTATATCACCGCCCGGGACGCTGTCATAGTAGGCTTTAAAACGATTGAGCTTTGATCGTAGCTCGCGCCACTTGTGTTGGCACGCGTTTAAATTGTGCTGGTCGTTCCCCATGTTTGCTGGTAGCTAGCGAAAGCTTCCGGCCAGTAACGGGTCTCACCGGGTTGGCGGCCCTTCATCGCGTCCACGACGCTCGTGACAAGTGCTAGCTCTTCATCGTGCGTGCAAGAGGCCATTGATCAAGTGTGTGTGGGTAGCGGGTTCGGGTAGGTGGAGTGAAGGGTTGGGGTAGCGATGTGGACAGGCGGTGGGGTTGGGGGTCATTAAAATGTTGTCATTAAAGTGTCATAATAAACGAGTGTCATTAAAATGTGTCATCAACGCGTGTCATAAATGCGTGTCATTAAGGTGTGTCATTAAAGCGTGTCATAAAGGTGTCATTAAAACGTGTCATTAAAGCGTGTCATAAGGGTGTGTCATTAAAGTGTGTCATTAAAACGTGTCATTAAGGTGTGTCATAAATGCATGACACACAAATGCATGTCATCTTCAATTAATGACAGGGGCTTCCTTGACACTCTTTTGTGTGTCATATCTACCCTTTAATGACGTGCAGTGCGTGTCATTGAAGGTTTTTTTTCTAGTAGTGCGTTATGTTAAAACAGTTGTGTGTCGTTATAAACTTACGAATTTAGTTATTAATGTTAACAACATTATACAAACTTGGAAGCACAATAATACATTTTTTGCTTAATAATAAGAAAAGGGGATGAAAATCGAACAAAATTGCTTTACTATGTACCACCTTGGCAATGTTTATTTACTTTTGACAATGTATGAACCTTTAGGAAAGTGATTATTTGCCAATGAGCTTGTGGTGGAGTGTTAAGGGAGAGACTTGGGTTTTTAAGAGACCCAAGTTCAATTCCTGCTTCCCCCTATTAGTTTTCAGCGGCACCTGGTTATGATGGGAGACTAGGCGAGTAAGCGGCGATCACTAGTTCGATCCTTGAACTGAACGGGTTTTACCTCACCTCACTGTCGTGCCTTCGGGCGAGTGTTCACAAGTTTTTTCCCTAGGTGAGGGTTTTCCCCGATTCGAAGGCGAGTGTATCCCAATGTGATGATTTCGCCAGTAGCTCAATTAGAAGATTCGTTGGCCGTTCAAAAAATAAGGAAAGTGATTATTCCTTCGTGTCAATGTTGCTTTATGTCGGTAACAATGAACACTAAATTATCAAGGATGAAAAAAAAAAATATGTAGGTATTAATGACTCCTTAAAAGAGAGAACTTGTGAGCACCAACATTTTACAATAATGTCGGGAAGGTACATAACATTTAGTCATTTAGAAATGTATGTCGGTTGGATTGGACATCTATAGACAAAGTCCATTTTTGAGTTTTAACATAACCGACAAATAAATAGCAAAATATCACTTAATATGTATACAACTAAAATAAACTGAGAAATGAATCTAGCATAGAATAGCTAGATGAGAAAACCAACCATCATAACTACATAAATACTATGATGATTAATACTATTTCTTAGCATGTAAATTTGAATTCCAAAAAGAAAATATTACGCCGTATACGGTCTATTTTTAGTTGTTAAGATATGATTCTTTACCTTCCATAGAACATAGATGTTTTGCCTGTTAAGTTGTATCTTGCTTCACTATACGTACGTTTTTAGAGGACCTCATGATAGGTGGAACAAAAAACTCTAATTTATAAGTTGAAGATGATAAAAAAATGAGGTGATATAACCTGAAGAGGTATGGTCCCAATGTTTTGCTTACATGGCAAGGACCACACCACTTTTTCAACATGGCGCCTACATCAGCAAGTGAATCCAGAAGCTTCTGGAAGACGTCAAGGTGGCACCAAAGATGCTCCTCCCGACAGGAAGGACAATACGTGTCACCAGTCACCAAGCGCCATGCAGACCTGCAGCAAATCTAGGAGCAGGCCGACAGCAGCAGTATGAATTCCCCAGCAAGGACGAATATCGACGCGCCACGTGGACCACTATCCTGAACGCAACAGAGGAGACCAAAAGGATATTCCCCTTGGTCGGACAGCTGGCGCTCGATAACAGCTGGCAAGGCTGCTCCTCCCTCCTTCACCATCCGGCTATAAATAGGACCCTTCATCATTCAAGTTATTCTATGGGGTTCTCCACTCTCTCACACTTAACACACACTGTCTTTTTCCTCGGAACAGTACTTATTCTCACGCCGGAGCCCGGTTAAGAGGGAATCCCCCACATTCCCCTCTTAACGAGCTAACGGTGTAGCTGTTTTGCAGGACCTTAGTCATTTGGCGAGTAAAGAAGGAGATTGAACCCACAGAAGAGACAATCCAGCTAGTTGACCATCGGTGTTAACCAGTGTTTCATCATTGGCGCCCACCGTGGGGCTCGAACCCAGAAGATGCAAACTACCAGATCCGCGAAGTACATGAGGGCATCTGCGGCCGGCCCAAGAATGGTAGTGGCCAAAGTTATGAACGCTGGATACTACTGGCCCAGAATGCATCTGGATGCGGTAAAGGTTTTGAGGAAATGCAGCGGTTGTCAGAGACATGCTCCGAAGACAATGCGCCCCAAGAATGAACTAATCCTAGTAACAACGGAGTGGCCGTTTCAACAATGGGGGATAGATATGGTTGGTCCTTTTCCAGAAGCCCCAGGAGCAGTGAAATTCATCATAGTCGCAGTCGACTATTTCACAAAATGGGTGGAAGCAAAGGCGTTGGCGTCAACCACAACTACCGTAGTACGAAGGTTCATCTGGGAACAAATAATCTGCCGGTTCGGGCTACCTCTGAGAATCATCACCGATAACGGAACAAATTTCGCTGTCGATGATCTCCAAAATTGGTTCAAGGAGTTGCACATAGAACATACCTTTTCCTCGGTTGCGCACCCGCAGGGAAACGGTCAAGTCGAAGCCGTGAACAAAAGCATAATTGATGGTATCAAAGCACGGCTGGGGACACAGCGAAGAGGTTGGGTCGACGAGCTACCCAACATATTATGGGCCCATAGGACGATGCCAAAGACAAGCAACGGAGAAACACCGTTCAGCCTAGTCTATGGGTCCGAAGCCGTGATACCAGCAGAGATCGGCCTGCCATCCCCAAGAATGCTCTCCATAAACATGATCAACAACGAAGAAGAAAGAAGGTTGGATCTAGAAGAGAGAAGGGAAATGGCGGCAATCAATGAGGCAAAATACAAGACCAAGTTGGAAAAGTACTACAACAGTAAGGTCCGAATTTGCACGTTCAACACTGGTGACTACGTCCTAAGGGACAATGAGGCGTCTAACGCCGAAAAACCGGGTAAATTAGCCCCCAAGTTGGAGGGACTTTATGTCGTAGATAAAGTTCTTGGAAAGGGAGCGTACAAGCTACGCACACTGGAGAACAAAGAAGTCCCAAGAACCTGGAATGCTCAACAATTAAGAAGATGCTACATGTAGATGGTCGAAGTTTTTTCTATGTACTTGTAATGGCTGCGCGCCAACACATTTAACACTAATACAAGAAGTGTTTGGCTATCTTATCTCATGCGAATTTTTGTCACAACGGCATATATTACTTTGGGCATACACGAAAACATCAATGGCTCAAAATTAGGAAACGTTGTAGACCTCCAAGGCTTGTCACAACCAAGTGCACAGCCGGGTCAAAAACACAACCAAAGCCTAAAAAACGCCAAATAAATACTTCGTACCCACATAAACACGAAAGCATCGAAAACATGGTAAACAAACATTGTAAGACCCCCAAAGTTGAACACAGTCGGGTCACACAATAACCTGTAACTCGATCACTTCGTATACACGAATCAACCTATGCGCTTAAACGACAGATCAAACGTAGTAACTAACACATCACAACCTGTCAGCGCCATCATTCATTCGTGATACCTAATCAAAGTAATTACACATGCACATATTATAACGATAACAAAATTCAGAGGAAGCAAGCCAAATGTTAACATGAAATATGTCAAATATGACAAAATGATAGCAAATACGTAAACCATGAGCAAATTGTTCACAAAGCATAAAGGTAAATTGTTTACGAAATTGTTAGATAGTTACAAAACTATCAAAGCCCACACACGACGCGCAGGCCGGGAACCTTCATCCCTGGTGGCTAGTGCCAGCACCCCCTGCCTCACGATCTTCATCACCAAGTGCCCTTTTTAACAACGTGACCCAGTCAGGTTTCCGGGATAACTTGTCGACAGCCTTCACAATGCCAAACTCGATAAATTCAAAGTCACGACGTTTCTCAGCATAGGCAGCACCACAATCTTCCTTGTACAACTCAAAATGATAATCTTTCTCCTCATTTGCAAATGCCGCTCTACCTTCGCTGTAATCGTCCTTCCGCCCACTATTATATGCCGCTTAACCCAATTCAAACATATAGTTGGCAAGCTCATGAGATTTTACAATACGTTCAGAAATCTGCAGAAAGGAATAGAAACATGAGAGGAATAATAAAGATCAACTAACTGCAAACATACACAAAGGAAGTTACCAAAGGCACCGCGCGTGCAAGTAGCCACTTGCAAACAGCAGACATTTCCTCAGCTAAAATCTCAGAAGCCTTGCTTTCAGCGATTTTTTCCTCAACAAACTTTTCTAGCTTAGCTCTGCGCTCGACATACTCCCGCTCTCTCTTTTGGTGCGCAACACGCTCTTCTTCAGCTTCTTCACTGATTTTACGCTTCTCTCCTGACAACCGCACAATAGCATCACGCTGGGCTTGCAGCTCTTTATTGGTCCGTTCACAAGCGACCTCCCACTCTTTCTGCTTGTTGGAGTTAACCTGTTTCTCTTGTGCAAGCTTTTGCCCCGCATCAGACACCCTCCATAACAAACCCTTCCTCTCGGCATTGAATTTCTCCCTCTCTTCAGCAAATGTTTTCTTCGCATTTTCAAATTCAAGAGTATCCTCCCCTATCAGCTTCCATTCTCGAACAATCTCCTGGGAGGTAGCAAAAAAGTTGACCCCGGCATGAATATGATCATCCAAGAGATCAAACCGGTTGCGCCTTTTTTGAAATAACCTCTCAGCAGGGGAGAGGGACAAGGAGAAGAACTCTCGGCAGTTATCATGATCATTCATCCGGGAGCCTTGAGTCAATTTCCACCGAGGAGCATGCGGCAGATCATCACATGCTGGGTTATGGGTATCCCAGGACCCATCTTGGATATTTTCAAACTCAGGACTCCGGGGTACCCCCGAAGTAGCACCACCACCAGAACCCGGTGGACGTCTGGTATAGATGGTCTGGTGAGTTGTAGCCTCACTAGACTCTGCCTTGGTATCAACACCCTTGCCTCGACCAGCGCCACCTGCATCACCAGCACCACCTGCACCACCAGCACCACCTGCATCACCAGCACCACCTTCTCCGACTTGTTCAACTTCCACATAACCTTGTTTCTCCTTCTCACCCAGATCTTCATTGGGGGGGGGGGGGACAAACCAAAAGTCCTAGAAGGAGGAGAGGTAGGAGGAGTAATCTTTGAAATGTCAATCTTACGGGAAGTTTTACCCGACTTAACACCTGTCGCCAGACAGCCATGACAATCAAAAACCAGGAACAAAAGGCAACTAACAAGACTTACAAGTGAAAAAGTCTTTACCTCGAGAACCAGAAGCAGCATATATCTCCTCCAAGAGATTTCCACGCTTCGCGCTAAAAACACCCATGTCAATCTCAGACTCTGAAGGTGCAGGAGGAGTTTCCTTCTGAAGTTTGGCTTTCTTGGCAGCAAGAGCAGCAGTAGCTTGTTCGTCAAGCTCTTTCTTCTTATCATCAAGAACCTTCTTCTTCTTCTTCATAATCTCCGTCAAAGTTTCATCATCCTTAGGATCACGCTCCGTACGCTTACCCCCTGCGTCTAAACCAGATAGCGTATCAGAAACGACAACATAATCCAGGAAAGGAGGGATAGAAGGTCGCTTACGAGGAGCCTCAGTAACGTTCTCCTCAACCTTCTTCTCCTTCTTCTCAGACTTATCGAGTTTTTTCTTCTTTCTGGTCTCTAACTGCTCAGCAGTTTCAACTGAAGGGTCATCACCGATAGGCTCATTCACCGGTTCATTAACAGCCCCTTGCGCCGGACCTGCACGCGGGGAATGAGGGGTTAGGCCTTCACGAGATCTGTCAGAACCCTCACTCGAAAGGACAATAACCTCCTCTCGAGTGGGGTCAGTAGTATCATCAAAATCATCTTCATCATCTTCACCTAAAATAGTACTCGCATAGGCAGCAAAACTATCACTGGAAGGGTGCAAGAAACGGTCTCGAATTTGGTCTAACCACACCGGTTTCTCCTCAGCAAACACCGCTTCAATCATGGCACCGGCAGCCTTCGGATCGAGAACGTTCAACAAACTATACCCAGCTGAAAAATACAAAAACATGAGGAAGAACATAACAAAATCAGAGAACACAAACAAACAAGCAACACTAAATACCTTTGCCCTGATAACCATAAACAGGGACACCCCTAGGGTTCTTCGGGACCCACAGCATGCTTATACCAGCACCCACCAACGCTCTCTCCTCAATCTGACAAATAGAAGTAGCTTTCCGTGTCAACGTCTTATACCACTCTTGCTCAACAAAATTTATAGTCACATCTATCTTGGTAATCCCTTCAATCTCTGCCCGGTAATGCATGTTCACCGGAATAACCCCATGGCGAATATGAATAACTTCTGTTTCCAATCGTGCAGGCTTTTTGGTGGGTTGGAACTACAAGGGATGACACCACTGGTCCAGGAGTTAAAGGAGTAAAATCCACCGGTGTAACTCACGTTGTAAAAAACGTTAAACATCTCAAAGGTTGGCTCAATACGGTTGGCCCTGCATATGAACTCGAAATGTGTAAGACGAGGAATCCCCAAGACGTTGATTTAAGAAATATGCAGCCCATAATTCGTCAACACTTCAGCAGTAAACTTGGTCATTGGGAGACGGAAGTTACCCTCCCGGAAGAAAGCGGCATACAACGCTATATACCCCGGGGGAGCGTCCAAAGCAGTAGACTTTGGGATAGGGAACTGAGCACCCCATTTGGGAAGAAAACCCATGTCTCTAACCAAATTATGGAATTCTTCTTTCTTCAAACCTATCGCCGCCCGGTCAGGACCTGGAGGGTTCCTGGGCATATACTTTCTCTTTCTCGTCAAAGGATTGGCTCCGGTAGACATAACGTATGAAGATGAAAAAAGGAGATAGGGATGAAATTCAACTTTTGAAAGAATAAAGGAGACGGAAGAGGAAGAGAAAGAGAGAAAAAGATGAGAAGGAGATGGAATTCAAATTTTGAAAGTGAAAGAAAATGGAGGAACCGCCTTATATTTATACCCATCGTATTAAATGCGATAGGTAGTGGGCCGTCGAGAATACAGGCGGACATCCAATAGGGAGATGACACGTTATAAGGAAGAAAAACCGTCACCTCTTTTTTCGAGAAAGTGGGCGACGCATACCTGACAACGTGGGAAAAAGCAACTGACGCCACTGAAAAGGCGATTGTTCACCTCCGACATGACAGAGACAACGGACAGTCACATCAGTTGTCCTCATTCCAAAAAAAGGAAACTTCTTTCAGCAGTTACCATCGTACGCCATGCGTCACGCGTCCACTTGGCTCAACTTTGCAGTTACCATTGTACGCCATGCGCCATGCGTCCACTTGGCTCAACCTTGCAGTTACCATTGTACGCCATGCGCCATGCGTCCACTTGGCTCAACCTTGCAGTTACCATTGTACGCCATGCGCCATGCGTCCACTTGGCTCAACTTTGCAGTTACCATTGTACGCCATGCGCCATGCGTCCACTTGGCTCAACTTTGCAGTTACCATTGTACGCCATGCGTCCACTTGGCTCAACTTTGTAGTCACCATTGTACGTCATGCACCATGCGTCCACTTGGTTCAACCGCGCAAAAAAAAAACAACAACAACAACAACCACTATCCTTATAAATCCAGAATCCCTCCTAGACGATCAACTCAACTAGAAGGTACACTGGACTGGGGGTACTTGAAGAGGTACGGTCCTAATGCTTTTGTAACAATCCTCACATAACCCGACACCCTCATAATATTTCCGACACCCTAGTATATTTTAAAATGTCCCAATATGTCTTTAAATACACCTCGTATGTGAAAACTGAGCCCGAAATATAGTATAGCATTAAAAAATAAATTAAAAATCTGATTTTTGGGCTGAGGCGGGCCGCGTAAGCCCCACCTCAAACGTGACGCGGGCCGCGTCAACTTAAAACGGGGCACGGCCCTGGGCCGCCACGTGGCCCAACACCTGACGAGCCTACCTGATGACCCAGCTAAGCTACGCAGTTGACCGGAGTCAACGCGGGCCGCGTAAGCCTTAGCTTACCTTTACACGGGCCGCGTGAAGACCAGATTCAGCACCTATAAATAGAACGCATCGAATTTCATTTCGAATTCGCTCACAACGACTTCTTTCTCTCAAAATCTGATAGTAGGCTTAAAATACGCGGGTATTATACCCCCTAATTAGCGAGGTTCTGCTCCGTTGTAAGTATTATAACCCCAGTTTCGTAATAGATACGCTGCCCGATTGATTTAGGGTTCCGTAACAACTGTCGTGGTTCTGCCCGACGTAGTTGTTGGAATGCCGTCTCGGGGAGGGTATCATTAATATTTTCAAAGGGTTATGATACTAACCTATGTACATTTGTGAAAATTATAGATTATATCCAGGAAACCCTTACGCGAAGTCTAAGATAGCAATGTGAGTTTATCCAATTTTTGTTAACCTTTTTGTAATATTTTACAAAACCTTAATGCTTTACAATGTGATTAAGCGGTGATTGAGTCTTTGTAGTTCTTCAATTACTGCCGGTATGTTGGGGTTTTGTATACAAAATTTACTACACTGTGGGTAGTAAGTCGGGGATGACAGTACGTTACCATTGGACAACGAGTTAGCCAATGTGTAATATGACCCACAAGTCAGGATTAACAGTACTGAATGAGTAATTGTGTAGAAATAAACAATGTGATCGCTCTCAATACTGTTTTAATTAATAAAATGTTTCTTGATTAAACTGGGATTCACTCACCAGTATTTCCCACTGACAAATGTTTTTAAAACGCGTTTCAGGTAACACAATGTGACAGCCAATTAGTAAAAAGCCAGCTAGAAAGCACTGAAGGCTTGGGAAAAATGTGGCTATAAAAGTTACCTAAAAGACGATGTTTTAAATTCAATAAAATAGGGTTTATCCCTATAAACGTATTGTAATAAGAAACTTGGGTTTTGTCCATGTGATTATCAATGTAAAAGAAGGTGGCTTTACTCTGATAAACATTTCCTAACTACGGTCCTGATGTAATTTCCGCTGCCAAATTAACACGCTGATACCACCAAAACTTTGAGTTCGCGTCCGCCCATTCTCGGGACAGATAAGGGATCGGGGGGTTGCGACAGAAGGTGGTATCAAAGCCTAGCCACTGGTCTAAGCCAAAGAAGTGTTCTGCTGACACTTAAAATTCTGTGTTAGGAAATAAATTACGAAAATACGTGCATAACTGTATTTATTTGTTATGTGTTATTTGACTATTTGTTAGTTTACAGTATGAGTGATCAAGGACCCTCAGACATGAGTCGTCAGTTGTCTGATTCACCTAGGAGTGAAGGTACCTCTTCACAGCCTGCCCTTTCTTGGTATACTGCTGATCAGGAAGAAGGGATGTTTGCTTTTAAAGCTCAGTCAGAAGAGCCATTCCCTCATAAGAAACGAGGATGGTTCAGTAAGGAAGCCTTTGCACGTAGGAAAAGAATGCGAAAGTTGCAATAGCAAAGAGTTTTAGCAGCCGCTAAGCGAAAGACAGATTCCCATACACAGGATATGCTTAATAGAAGCCTAGCCAATTTCCATATCCTAGCCACAACTGCTGCTGACCCGAGTCTGGAACAACTGGTAGCCCCACAACCACTAAACCCAGACCAACCCATAGAAATAGAAAACCTTGAAAACCAAGTGGAGATGCATGTCTTTAACCCAGAAGAAATCCCTAGGGTACCTGCACCAAACCCCCTAGACCCAAATTACGACCCCTGGTGGGACGATAATAGGGACTTTGTGCAATGTTACCCGATACATGAAGACACACCCATACAGAACATAGGAGCCTATCCAGGTATGGACCCTTTAGATCCCTATTACCATGATAACTACATTAGGGAAATCTTAGAAGATCCTTACCGATTTCAGGCACTTTCACCCCCATATCAGGAACCCGCACCCCAGATTCCGAACCCAGTCCTAGAACTTGCACCCCCAATGAGTGCAGAAAATGTGCAAGAACTTAGGACCTTTGGTGAGGAAATTTTAGAAAGCAGTGAGAGAATGCGACAGGTGGGAGAGCGTCTCGTATGGAAATACGATGAGCGCAATATGGATTTTTGGATAAATCCATATCCGTGATGTGATGGAGGAGACGGTAATAGTAATAATAATATAATAAAAATAAAATAAAATACGTGTGTACGGATGCCTGTTACTATTAGTGTGATTCTATTTCTGTAGGTATTGTAATTTTTATTTCAGTACTAGTGTGTAATAGATACATAATAGTGTATGTAAATAGAGTAAAAGTCGCAATGATCGACATTTTTGGCTAGATTGTGTGTCATGTGATTAACTATATTAAATATTATCTTGTGATATTAATATGGGGTAAATGTTTAAAATTCAGATGGCCGATGAAGGAAATCAAGGAAATCTGAATAATGATAACCAGAGTAACATTAACGTGGTTAATAAGAATCCAAGCATCAATAACAATGGAAACCAAATGGATAATAGTGTTGTTCAACATATGGTGGCACAAGGAATCATAGATGCAATGTCATTTATTATTCAAACGATTCAAGAAGCGAATAATAAAAGTAAGCATAGCAGTAAGCGACCAATTGAACCTGAAAACAGCGTGAACAATGGACCCGTACTTCAAATGTCCATTCATAAAAGGAGAAGAACCGTGTCTTACGGTTGTTCTTATAAAGAATTCTGGTCATGTAAACCAATGGAATTCTCGGGCAACGAAGGGGCCATTGCAACTCTACGCTGGATAGAGAAGACTGAGGCAGTATTAAGGATAAGCAAGTGTGCTGAAGAAGATAAGATATTGTTTGCTTCTAATCTGTTTAAGAATTCATCCCTAGAATGGTGGAACACTATCCTCCAATCAAGAGGAAGTGATAGAACCTACAATATGGAATGGGAAGAATTTAAGAACAAGGTAGAAAGGAAATTCTGCCCACCCAATGAGAAGGAACAGATAGCAAACAAATTCTTAAACCTTAGGATGACTGGTGTGGATAGTAAGGGATACACTAAAATATTCTTCGAATATGCTAGAATAGTGCCAACTCTTGCTTCACCAGAACCAGTATTAATCTCCCGTTATATCTGGGGATTAATTGGGGAGATAAGACATGTAGTCAAGGCAGCTAGACCCCAAACCATAGAAGAAGCTGTAGAACTAGCAAATACCTTGACAGATGAATTAGTCCGTACCCGAGAAGAAGATCAAAGGAGGAACCTAACCCAGAAGCTCACACAAGAATTTCGTTCTGGAAATTTTAATCGTGGGAAAAATATAGGTTCTACCTCTACACCTTACTGTAAGAATTGCAAAAGAAAGCATTCAGGAAGATGCTCCATATACTATAACTTTTGCAAAATATCAGGACATAAAGAAGAAAATTGCAGGAAGAAAGCTAATAACAGGATATGTTACAACTGCGGAGAACAAGGTCATATCAAGCTTAATTGCCCAAAATTAGCTCCAGCTACAAACAACAAGAACACTCAAAATGCTAGAGCATTTGTTCTAACTGCAGATGAAGCCAAGATGATTTCAGATGTCATAGCTGGTACGTTTTTAGTTAATGATATTTTTTGCTAAAGTATTATTTGACTCTGGTGCAAACCAAAGTTTTATTAATACATCATTTTGCAAATTTCTAAATCAGTCATTAACTAAACTACCACAAGAATGTCTAGTAGAGACAACTAATGGAAAGAATTTAAAAGATATTCCAGTAGTATCTCAGTTTTCAGATGTATTTCCAGAAGAATTGCCAGGGCAACCTCCAGATAGAGAAGTTGAATTCAGAATCCATTTAATACCAGGAATGGCACCGATTGCCAAAGCACCTTACCGTTTGGCACCTGCAGAAATGCAAGAATTGAAGAAACAATTAGACGAATTGTTGGAAAAGGATTTATACAACCAATTTCGTTGCCATGGGGAGCACCGATACTGTTTGTTAAAAAGAAAGATGGATCAATGCGTATGTGCATTGACTACCGTGAATTGAACAAAGTCACGATTAAGAATCGGTACCCATTACCAAGAATCGATGATCTGTTCGATCAACTGCAAGGAACTCGATTTTTCTCTAAAATCGATTTAAGGTCGGGATATCATCAATTAAAGGTACAGGAAGTGGACATTCCTAGGACCGCATTCAGAACAAGGTATGGCCATTATGAATTTACTGTCATGCCATTTGGTTTAACCAATGCCCCAGCCGCATTTATGGACATGATGAACCGAATATGTAAGCCATATTGTTAGTGCAGTTGTCTGTCGACTTCATCTTCGTTCGAGTCTTAGATTAGTAATGAAAGATCAAGTCACGCAGTTCGAGATAAACAGGAAACAAAGGTGAACAAGCCAGTTCAAACGAAGTGAACAGTTCAAACAAAGTGGACAGTTCAAACGAAGTGGACAGTTCAAACGAAGTGGACAGTTCAAACGAAGTGGACAGTTCAAACGAAGTGGACAGTTCAAACGAACTGGAAATACCTGTTCAAACGAACTGGAAATAGTATAAATATGTGACTTGATTTTTTCATTTGTAACTTTTGGATTCCGGTAGCGAAGTTCTGCCGAAGTGTCTCCAGCCTTGTAAACGTGTTCTAGTCAATACAAGAGACAGTGAATGGTGAATATCAAGCTGAAACAAACTCTGATTCATTGAATTCCGCCTTTGACTCAGTTTAGAGCTCTTCTGAAGACTCGTTCAGATCGATTCTCGATCCTACAAGTGGTATCAGAGCTCAGGAGGAAGAGTTCTTGCAATTTCAGCTCGATTTCATTAAGAATTCTGACTTCTACACCTTTCTGTCACGAATTTTCAAAAATTAACCAAGATTTTCTGATTAAAATGGATTGAATTTGAAGTATATTGTGCGTAACAGTAGTTTAAACAATTGGTAAAAGTTTTAGACCTTAAAACTGAGTAAAACTTAATCAATTTGATCAAAAACCAACCTGTTCGTTTGAAAGTATTTCAAGTCGCATGAACTGGAATTTTGAACTCAGATCTAGAATGATTTAGTGGACATTATTGAACATAAATCACTTCATTACAATCGGAATTTGTTGTAAAACAATCCTACTGTTTCAATTTCATCAGATATCGGAGTTTGAATGGATTATGGTTCAGTTCGTTTGTTCTTCTTTCAGGACGTCTGAAACAGTAGATCTAGGTCGTTTGTATCATCCAGTTCGTCTGAAAGGTCATACGAAGTGACCAGCTTTTTAGTCCGTTTGAAAATCAGCAGTTCATACGATCTCAGAGTTTAGTTCGTATCAGTTCGTTTGAAGAGGTCAGATCGTTTGAAAGGTTCAGTCCGTCTGAAAGTTTCAGTTCGTCTTAATAGATTATTTGAACTTTAGTCCGTTTAAACTTCAATTCGTTTGAGGTTCGGTTACTGATCGTTTGAGGTTGTCAGATCGTGTGAAAGTTGTTTTGACTTTGGGACATATCACGTGAATTACTGAAGCCATTTATTGAATCATACCATTGGCCCAATCATTAAATAGTGTTGTCAGGAGTGTCATGTGATTATTTCGGACCTTGCATGTGAACAATTGTCATCGGCCTAATCTGATTGGTACAATACAAACAGACTAATATCATTAATCTTGATTAAACGGCCCAATTGAATCCAATTTAATTGCATGTGAACAAGTGGTGCGGCCCAATCATATATCAATGGCCCATGTGACTTTCTAAGTAAGGTCCAATTAAATTGATTGATAATAAAGAGATTGTCGGCCATTTTTAAATTCAGTTGATTGCAGTTTGTCGGTCACATTCAAAGGGAGGTCCAATCAGAATCAGCCCACAATTTGCTAGTTATCATCATAGTTCTCGGCCCAATCACTATTTAGTACAGCCCACTTCATACTCGGAACAATTGAAAGTGTGTTTTGAGTTAAATTTGTCGGGACTGTTTGAAAAATGGCAATGATGTTTGATGAAAAAGAAAACAATTATATTGAAAGTTTAAATAGTTGGTATGTGAGAAATTTGGATGACTGTTATAGAAATGTAGAGGTGAGTGTTTGGGTAAAAAGTTTTGAACATTTTTTGTGTCGCAAGGATGAAACATTGGATGATTTGGAAAAACGTTTTGAGATTGTAATAAAAAATTTGAGGAAAAATGATATTAGAATATCAAATGATGAAGATATATCGAAATTGGCAGATGCATTACCTGCTAAATGGGATGAATTTTTTATTGAACTAAAAAGGAAAGATTTTTTTCCAGAACTTTATCCAAAAAAGTTCTTCAAAGAGTTTAATGCTGAGTGTCGTAAGGAATATAAAATAAAGAAGGAATTGATGAATGAAGTGGAAAAGAATTTACAAAAAATGGATTTGGATGTAATTGCTGAAATAGATAAAAGAATTCGTATGTGTCTTGCAACAAATAGTATTTTGAAATATGATATTAAAAGGAAATATTATATCGATGAAAGTATGAATCCTTTTGATTTCGTTAAACTCTTTTGTGCAGGAACATACAAGATGGAAACAAAGGAAATCACAAGGAAAGAAGAATCTGGTTCTGAATCAGTGTGCTCTAAATGTGATAAACTTGAGGATGACAATGGCAAACTCTTGAAGAATACAGAAAGTTTGACATTGGAAATCAAGAAGTTGAAAGATGAGAAGCAATCTGATGTTAAACAGATTCTTATGTTGCAAGAAAATTGTGAGAAGCTGAAATCTGAAAATGTTAAACTGTTAAGTGATTTGAACAGTTTGACATTAGAAGACAAAATTTTGAAAGAAAAAGAAGAAGGATTTGAAAATGAAAAATTAAAGATTGAAAAAGATTTTCAAAGTCAAATGAAGGTTTTAGAAAATGAAAAATCTGTTATTTTTAAAAATAATCTTGAAAAACAGATTGAAATAAATACTCATCTTCAGAAAATCATTCGGCTTGAAAATGAAACTGAATTTGCTCGGAACAAAATTGACGAGCTTGAGAGAAAATTGAAAGGTTTTGAGACTTCGTCATCAACACCAGATTATCCATGTCTAAAACCGATCAATTCTGTTCCAATAAGTGACAATGTCACAAACTTTGATAAAGTCAAACTTGAAGATTGTGATGAGAAAACTGATGATGAAGTTGAAAAAAGAAAAATATTTTTGAAATTAAAAGAAAAATTTCAAGAAACCGTTCTACATTCTACTGAGAAAGGTGAATGCTCAACGCAAAAACCTGTAAAGAAGAATGTGGAACAAAAACAAAAGGATAAAAAGCCGAAAATTGTTCAAAAAGAAAATAAAAGATCATCAGTTCAATCATCCAATCGAGATAAAAAAACCACAAAAATTGGAAAATCAAAACTCAAAAACTGTTGGTAATAAGTGGTGCAGGTTTGACCACAGTGCTTCAAAGCCAAATCCAGTTTTCAGGAGGGATGATGATCACCACAAAGCCAGACAATGCTATGATCTGAGTGTTTGGTGTGATAGTGGTGAATGGTACGATAACAGAGTGTGTTACAACTGTGGTGTTCAAGGACACATTGCTGTTAACTGCCAAAATCAGTGGTTTGAGACGAGAAGATGCTTTGAATGCCATATCAAGGGTCACATTGCCAGAGATTGCCCAATGAGATCAAAAGGAAGATCGAGGGCTGATTCTCAGAAATTGGCAAAGAAACCAGTCAATGTCAAGTCCAAAGAACAGAAAGTTCAAGAACCTAAAGTTCAAGAACAGAAAGTTCACGAACAGAAAGTGAAGCTTTCGCAAGGGCAGAAAGACAGACTGAGGAAGAAGGCGAGAGAGTATCTCGAAAGGATTTTGTCCTCGGATACAAAAGGAAAATCAGATAGCAGTTCTGATAAATTGTCTTGCTCACCAAAGAATGACAAGTCAAACAAGATGAATTCATCAGATACAAATCTGAGGACGAAAGAGGGAAAGAAGAAGAAGAAAGTTTGTGGCAATGAATATGTTTCTTCGGAAACAAAGGAGCCACATGTTGGCGATGAATCTGGCTCATCAAAGTCAGACAAGCCACATTCAGGCAATGAATATGGTGTGGTAAAGCCAGAAGAGCCGTGTGTTGAGGTAAAAGTTGAGAATTCTGGTCTAATAATGGATGATGCAAATTTTCCACCATTGTTGAACAAGAATTCAAAATCACCCAAGGACCGTCAGGCTTGGGTGAAACTGTTTAGATGAAAAACCTGACTTGCCAGAGCTCCCAGGTTGGTAAAAGTGGAGCAGGAATCGGCATCTTTCTTGAGAAATTCACGAAAGTGATTTCGACTTACAAGTAGTAAATCAAGGAAATTAAGTTGTACTTGATTTTTTAAAAGTGATTGTGTTGAAAATTGGGAAATGTAAAATCTTACAAGTGGTTGAAGAAGAACAAGGTGATGGATGAAACCCCAAATTTGAGAATTGACACACAAAACTTATTTTCCGGAAAAACCATTTTGATTAAAACAAACTTAAGTGTTTTGAAATCACTATGGGAAAATGTTTTGTTGTCAGGGGGAGTTCTGATTGTTTATGCCAAGTGAATGGAGAATTGAAGTGATTCTCATCATGTTGTCATGTTTGTATAGTTTGTTTTCAAATTTTCCCAGAAAATCAAAATTGAGACATATTTTGATTTTAGGGGGAGTAAAAATTTAAAAAAAAATTAGAAAATTTGAAAATTTCAAAAACATTGAAAAAATGCAAAAGTGAGTTTTGTCGTAAAAAGAGGAAATGATAGTAGATCAGTGAGACTGTCACAGCATGCTAAAGAAATGGAGAGATAAAATGTGATAAGCGATCTCACTAAAGATGTGACGATAGGCTCAGCTAGACTAGTAGATTTGCGATAACGTTACAAACCTAAAATGGAAAAGCCTAGTTCTAGTGGGAAACATGATTGAAAGCATAGTACTTAGTTTTGTCCTTCTTGATTGTGTGCCTACTCAGTAATCGCTGATTGTCGAAAGACATAAAACTGGTTAAGTTTGTGAACTTTCACAACTTTGCTAAAAAGTCGCTGTGATTGTGTATTTCATTTTGCAAAGATTTAAACTTGTTTGATTTCTTTATTTTGTTTAAGCATTGGACATCCTCTGCGTATACGTGAGTATCGACCTGGATGTTATTGCCTAAACGTTCTGCTTTATTTTCTTTAGTGTTTCGTTTAAGCTTTGGATCACCTCTGCGTATACGGAAGTATCGACCTGGTGGTTAAAGCCTAAACAATTTCAACTTGTTTTATTTTTCTTATTTTGTTTAAACATTGGACTTTCTCTGCGTATACGGAAGTATCAACTTGATTGTTAATGTTTAAACATTCTGAGTTGTTTTTGCACAAATCACAGTTGATAAAAGTTTAAAGGCATTACTTGAGTCAGTGTATTGCATGATGAGGGGATATGCTGAGATCGTGGGGTCCATAAGAACTTAGTGCAAAATTAATATACCTTAACGTATCGGTAAGCATTTCGAAAGTTTTTAGATTGAGTTTAAGTGGACAACAATATCGTCAATCTATGTGAATTGTTTAAAACTGAAAATGTTTAAAGCTTAATGGTGCTAGTGATTGGTCACATAAACTGATATGATCCTCTTTCGCAAACTCACAAAAAATATTGTCTGTAAATATTTCTTTATTACATTTCATTACATTCAAAAATCCAAAAAGATTTTAGTGTGTTTTAGCATAAATTTTGAAAAATACAAAAAGATTTTCGACAGCTGATGTTGGAGAGCTGATATTCAAAATTTCAAGTGCTGAACATGATGAACAGGGTTGAGAGTGAGTGCTTAAATGAAAGAATTTTTTTTGAGAAAGAAAGTTTGATTAGTTTATCGAGATCATTAATTTGAACTTGATGTAACTATTTCTAGTAAGTTTTTCTTATTGATTTAAGTAAAAACTTATGTATTGGTGAGAAAGTGTGTGCAGGAGTTGAGCTGAACAGAATTAAAGCCAGGTTGTGATCTCAAGGTGATAGCTAATTCCAGACAGCGATCCCAGCATGATGAAAGGGGGAGTCTGACGAGGTTAGAGCCGAAGAGAAAATCCTGGTACATGCTAAGAAAGAAAGGAGATCGATCAAGATTGAAGAGTCGTCATGTTGAAGACTCTCACTGAAGATTTCGTCAACATTCAAGGGGGAGTCTGTTAGTGCAGTTGTCTGTCGACTTCATCTTCGTTCGAGTCTTAGATTAGTAATGAAAGATCAAGTCACGCAGTTCGAGATAAACAGGAAACAAAGGTGAACAAGCCAGTTCAAACGAAGTGGACAGTTCAAACGAAGTGGACAGTTCAAACGAACTGGAAATGCCTGTTCAAATGAACTGGAAATAGTATAAATATGTGACTTGAGTTTTTCATTTGTAACTTTTGGATTCCGGTAGCGAAGTTTTGCCGAAGTGTCTCCAGCCTTGTAAACGTGTTCTAATCAATACAAGAGACAGTGAATAGTGAATATCAAGCTGAAACAAACTCTGATTCATTGAATTCCGCCTTTGACTCAGTTTAGAGCTCTTCTGAAGACTCGTTCAGATCGATTCTCGATCCTACACATATTTGGATAAATTCATAATTGTCTTCATAGATGATATTCTCATCTACTCTAAGAATAAAGATGATCATGCAAAGCATTTGCACGCACTTTTAAGTCTATTAAGAAAAGAAAAGCTTTACGCTAAATTTTCAAAGTGCGAGTTTTGGTTAGAACAAGTACAGTTTCTTGGACACCTAGTCAATCATGAAGGAATTCATGTGGATCCAACAAAAATTGAGGCGATTACTAAATGGAAAACCCCTGAGTCACCAACCGAGGTTAGAAGTTTCTTAGGATTGGCCGGTTATTATAGAAGATTTATTCAAGATTTTTCTAGAATAGCCATTCCTTTAACTAAGCTAACCTGTAAATCTGTTAAGTTTGAATGGGGATTAAAAAAAGAAGAAGCATTTAGAATCCTTAAGCATAAATTAACCCATACACCCATACTAGCATTACCAGAAGGAGCTGAAGATTTTATAGTTTATTGTGACGCTTCCAAAGTAGGTTATGGATGTGTATTAATGCAACGTCAAAAGGTTATAGCCTATGCATCTAGACAACTTAAGAGTCATGAAGAGAATTATTCAACACATGATTTAGAGTTAGTAGCTATAATTTTTGCTCTTAAGATTTGGAGACATTACATTTACGGTAGTAAGTTTACCATATTCACTGATCATAAAAGTTTAAGGCATATTTTCAAGCAAAAGGAATTGAATATGAGACAAAGACGCTGGATGGAAATGCTCGGTGACTATGATTGTGATATCCAGTATCATGAAGGAAAAGCAAATGTAGTGGCAGATGCTTTAAGCCGAAAGTATCATGAAAAGCCAAAAAGGGTACGTTCTCTCAAATTAAATCTACAAGTAGAGTTAAATAATCAGATAAGAGAAGCACAAGAATCAGTAATCAAGGATGATTCTGAAAAATTAAAAGGTATGCTAAAAGAATTAGAACAAGGAACAGATGAAATTTGGAAGAGAATGTGGATACCTAAATTGGGAAACCTGCGTCATCGTATATTAGAAGAAGCCCATAAGTCTAAGTATACGATGCATCCAGGAAATGATAAGATGTATCAAGATTTAAGAAAGAATTTCTGGTGGATAGGAATGAAGAAGGACATAGCAGCTTACGTTTCTTGTTCACAAGTCAAAGCTGAACACCAGAGACCCTCAGGATTTCTACAACAATTAGAAATGCCAGTATGGAAATGGGAGTTAATAACTATGGATTTTGTTACTAAATTACCCAAAACTAAGAAAGGCAATGATACAATCTGGGTGATTGTAGATAGGCTAACCAAGTCAGCTCATTTCCTACCAATGAAGGAAACATTCAGTATGGAACAGCTAGCTAAATTATATGTAAATGAAATTGTTTCTTTACATGGAATTCCTTTATCAATTGTTACTGATAGGGATAGCCGATTTACTTCTCATTTTTGGTCAAGTTTCCAAAAAGCAATGGGAACCAAGTTAAATCTAAGCATGGCTTATCACCCTCAAACTGACGGACAAAGCGAAAGAACAATTCAGATAATGGAAGATATGCTTAGAGCTTGTGTAATTGATTTCGGAGGTAATTGGGACGATCACTAACCTTTAATAGAATTTTCTTATAATAACAGTTATCACACAAGTATCAATGCTGCACCTTTCGAAGCACTTTATGGACGAAAGTGTCGAACCCCAGTCTGTTGGGCAGAAATTGGGGAAAAGCAAATGTCTGGACCTGAGATAGTACAAGAAACAACTGATAAGATTATTCAAGTCAAGGAACGACTGAAAGCAGCACGTGATCGACAGAAGAGCTATGCCGATAACCGACGTAAACCCTTGGAATTTCAAGTAGGAGATAAAGTATTATTAAAGGTCTCTCCTTGGAAAGGAATAGTAAGATTCATCAAACGGGGAAAGTTAAGTCCCAGGTATGTTGGACCTTTTGAGATTATTAGAAGAATAGGACCTGTAGCCTATCAGCCACAACTGTCAGAGGAAATGGCAGGTATACATGATGTGTTTCATGTATCTAATCTCAAGAAATGTTTAGCTGATGAATCACTGGTAATATCTCTTAAGGATATAGAGGTAAATGAACAACTCAAGTTTGAGAAAGGCCTCTACAGATTTAAGACAGAAAAGTAAAGAACCTCAAGCATAAGAGACTAGTTCTGGTCAAAGTGAAGTGGGACTCCAAAAGAGGACCTGAGTACACATGGGAGTTTGAATCAGAAATGCAAAGGAAATATCCGCACTTGTTCCAGTAGATCTCGAGGACGAGCTCTAAAACAAGGTGGGGAGAATGTAACAATCCTCACATAACCCGACACCCTCATAATATTTCCGACACCCTAGTATATTTTAAAATGTCCCAATATGTCTTTAAATACACCCCGTATGTGAAAACTGAGCCCGAAATATAGTATAGCATTAAAAAATAAATTGAAAATCTGATTTTTGGGCTGAGGCGGGCCGCGTAAGCCCCACCTCAACCGTGAGGCGGGCCGCGTCAACTTAAAACGGGGCACGGCCCTGGGCCGCCACGTGGCCCAACACCTGGCGGGCCTACCTGATGACCCAGCTAAGCTACGCAGTTGACCGGAGTCAACGCGGGCCGCGTAAGCCTTAGCTTACCTTTACACGGGCCGCGTGAAGACCAGATTCAGCACCTATAAATAGAACGCATCGGATTTCATTTCGAATTCGCTCACAACGACTTCTTTCTCTCAAAATCTGATAGTAGGCTTAAAATACGTGGGTATTATACCCCCTAATTAGCGAGGTTCTGCTCCGTTGTAAGTATTATAACCCCAGTTTCGTAATAGATACGCTGCCCGATTGATTTAGGGTTCCGTAACAACTGTCGTGGTTCTACCCGACGTAGTTGTTGGAATGCCGTCTCGGGGAGGGTATCATTAATATTTTCAAAGGGTTATGATACTAACCTATGTACATTTGTGTAAATTATAGATTATATCCAGGAAACCCTTACGCGAAGTCTAAGATAGCAATGTGAGTTTATCCAATTTTTGTTAACCTTTTTGTAATATTTTACAAAACCTTATTGCTTTACAATGTGATTAAGCGGTGATTGAGTCTTTGTAGTTCTTCAATTACTGCCGGTGTGTTGGGGTTTTGTATACAAAGTTTACTACACTGTGAGTAGTAAGTCGGGGATGACAGTACATTACCATTGGACAACGAGTTAGCTGATGTGTGTAAAATGCAACATATAAATTACATCAAATAAGGCATAAAACTAACCCTTTTTTAGTACTAATATTGGAAAAAGAGTGTTTTTGTCTTCCTTTTGTATTTTCAGGATTAAATGAGCTCAAGAACGCAAAAGAAGCAAAAAGACAGCAAAATCCAACATAAATACAAGAAAATGAACATTAGTGGACTACCCGAACCCTCAACGGCACCTTCCAAAGCAAAATAGAGAAAACAGAAGGCTGAACACGCCCCGTGCTCAGCCAGCACGGGGCCGTGCCCAAGAAGCAGCAGAAAAGACAAACCTATAGAAGCTTCTATTGCCCATCACGGGGCCGTGCTCAGCGGACACGGGGGCGTGTCGAAAGTACAGCAGGCGCATTTATTGTAATTGCGAATTACAATTAATGAGGAGAGAGAGTGTCAGACGGACACGGGGCCGTGTCCAGCGAACACGGGGCCGTGTCCAGCTCTCTGTTCAACCTATAAATAGGAGTGCTTGGATTCATTTCATCTCATCCCTTGGCACACCACCTCTCTCACACTTCATCCACCATCCACCACCATCACAACACCATCATCCACCACCATCATCCATTGTCCATCATAGAGTGTGTGAGTCGTCTCGGGATCCAAGATTGATCGTAAGAGTTCTTGACAATCAAGGCCATGTTTGCCTAAGTCTCTTACATCACTTGGTGAAGACAAAGTGTCTAGTATAATACTTTTTATTTCTAATCTTTTGCACTTTTTATTTGGTTTTGTATTAATGACTTTAATAACTAGTTACTTATGTTGAAGGTGATCTTTCCTTATCGTTTGTCCGTGGTGTCTTGGCATTATTTTACTGTCTATATAAAATAAAGGATTTTCACCATTCATATCTCCACGGTCTATATGGAGGTATGTTGGCTACCTGGTAGGGGGTTAAGGGAACGGTTTGGTAAAGGTCTTGCCATTGTTCAGCGTTTAGAGGTCCTGCAATGGACCTGGGTCAAATTTAGTAGGACCTCCTTCAATACTTCACGGTATTGGATGGCGGGGGTCCAAACTCTTTGATCCCCTCATAAGTTAACTACTATTAATACTATAACCCGGCTATTTAGGACTGTATCCCTGCTGACTCAGACTACTTAGCCGAGGGTAACGTCACCGCCAAAAGCGGGGCCTACCACAATACTGCATTAATAACTTAATTCATTATCTTCCAATAATCCACCCCTTTAGGATTGTATCCCTGCTGACTCAAACTACTGGGGTGAGGGTAACGTCACCTTCAAAAGAGGGGCCTACTACAATAACTAAGATAATCTCTTAATTATGTGCAAAAGTGCGGAAATAATCAAAGGTTATACTAGATACGAGTCGGAACCAAGTGATTCATCTTGTCTATCTGTTTTTATTTTTATTTTTATTTTCAGCATTTTAGTTAGTTTTATTTTTCTTAGTCTAAAACCTTTTCCTAAATTTTTGTTTTGGTTAGACGTTGAGGATAAACCGGTACTAAAAGCTCTTGTGTCCTTGGACGACCTCAGTATCTTACCAACGCTATACTACACTCAACGATGGGTGCACTTGCCCATATGTGTGTTTAGTGTTAGTGAAATATCGTGTTTTATAAATTTAAAACTTGGCTAAAATAAGTGTTAAAAATGGCTTAAAATATACACCTAATATATATAACACTTCACACGCATCAAGTTTTTGGCGCCGCTGCCGGGGACACAAGGATTTTAAGAAAGTTAGGAATCAACGGCCTAATCATTCTTTATTTTTCTTTTTATTTTTTTAGGATTTTCTTAGTTTTTCAAGCTTCTGTAGAGCTCAGCACGGGCCGTGCCCGCTGAACACGCCCCCGTGCTCAATCATTGGAACTGGCAATCCTGTTTTACATCAGACAGTAAGCTGAACACGGGGCCGTGTCCACTCAACACGCCCCCGTGCCCAAGTTTCAGTTACTGAAAACAGAACCGTTAGATCCCGACGGTCAATGTTGTAGAAGGCGCTAGGCGCTAGTCGGGCGGTGAGGTACAGCCTAGGGATTAATCGGGATTAACCGGGATTAATCGGGATTAATCGGAATGGGATTTTTATATGTATTTTTTCAAAATTATATATATATACCCAATAATATAAAAATAATACTTCAAAATTCACATAAATACTTCAAGTTTCAGATAGTATGGTTCGATTTTGACCGATTTTGACCAATTCTGACCGACTAGGACCGCCTAGGACCGCCTAGGACCGATTTTGTCCGATTTTGTCCGATTAATGTAGACCGCCTAGGACCGATTTTTGACCGACTAGGACCGATTTTGACCGACTAGGACCGACTTTGACCGATTACGACCGCCTAGGACCGATTACCGATTAATTCACCGACTAGCTTATAATTAATCAGTTGGTGACCGCCTAGCGCCTAGGCGGCGATTAATCGGCCGCCTAGGCCGATTTCTGCAACAGTGCCGACGGTTGGTAATTTCTGACATAAACATGAGTGATAGTAATTATTTTTACTTTCGGCACTCTTATGGTACGTGGTGTCAATTATGTGGTGGCGAACATGAAGAAGTAAAATGCTACTTCCTAAATTATAGGCCCCACTACATGGACCCACCATCTTCTCACAACCTTAAGAGGGGCGAAAGTAAAAATAAGCACTATTTCTCCCTCGAATGCGCCCAGCCAGATATTCTAGGGGAAATGCTCCTTAGCGAGTTAATTCAACTAGAAGAGCTAATTCTGAAATGGATAGAAGAGCTTGGGAAGGATTTTATTAATCCACCCCAAGACGATACCCATGAAGAAATGTTGGAACCGCATTCCGACAACCTCGTTGCTCCCGAAAATACCTTCGTACCTAGCAAAGACTTGGACGATAGTCGTCCCTGTGTCGATTGTGTCGTGAAGGACTCTCCATCGACTTCGTTCGGTGCATACATAGACCTGAGCGATTCGGCATATACCTTCTTTAACAAGAGCCCGGAAAAGGGTTGGACTTGTCCACCTAGAATGAAAATAGGAATCACCCTCACCGACAACCTCTTGCGTTCTCGCCTTAGTCTAGGACAATTAAGGTATATTAGGCACTTTGGGGTTGTTCCAACCAGTAAGGAACCACCCGATATCGATGAAGATCCTTGAAGTAGCAAAACTCCATAAAGCAGCCTCCAGACACGGGGCCGTGTCCAGGTCAACACACCCCCGTGCTCACTAAAAAAAAGATTCTCTGCTGATTTGGTCAGAATACGGACAAAATGTGTCAGGATTTCCTCTGAACACGGGGCCGTGTCCAGTCAACACGGGGCCGTGCCCAGGGCGCTGTCGTTTTCTTTAAATGCAGCCTGATTCCTGCTCATTTTGACCACATCAATTGACAGAGATCCCTGGGATTTTCACTCATACCATCCTAGGTAAGTGTTAAAAGAAGGTTCCAAGGGACCCTCTTGTCCCTTCCACTTTTATTCATTTCCTCCTCTTTCAAAATTTTTTCAAAATTTCCTCCATGGAAGCTTGGAAATCCCTTGATTCCAACCCTCTATGTGAAGTTTGTAAGATTATTTGCTAAAGATTCTGGCTTAAAGTTAGTTGTATAACTTTGTTTTAAATTATCTGAGCTTAAAACCCAGATAGAAATCATAAAAATAATTTAAAACTCCAAGATTCTTTAGCCAAAAATCCTGCAGACAAATGGACACGGGGCCGTGCTCAATGAGCACAGGGCCGTGTCCAGGGGCTCTGTTTTGTAAAAATTTAGCTTTCTTCGGTTTCCTTCGTAGAAAATGGCAAGCAGAACAAGCGGATCATCTTCAAGAAATAACCGACAAGGGAGGAGGTCTTCAACAGCAGAAGACTCTCTTGTAAACTATGTTTACGCTCTAAGGGAGGCTATTGATGAAATGACGGGAGTGGAAGAAGCATTGGTCGACCGTATCAACCATCTTACAGTAGGGCTGGAGGGCTGTCTCCATGAAGTAAACCTCTTGCACCAGAGGTTGAACCTTCTCGCCTCCCCGCCTTTGGTACCCATAATAACCCAAAGGGCGTGGAACATGGTGCCCGAAGTTGTCATTCCAGCCGAATGGTACGCCATGCACCAAGAGCTTCCGCGAAGGGTGGTGCAAGGAGTCCCGGTGAATGTTCCCCATCAACCACCAGCAGCAGAGGAAAATGAAGCCACATTCTTCCTTCCTAGGGAGATCAAAGAATGGCTTTAAACAACCTTTAGGGAAGAATTCGTTCGGCTAAAAGTCCTACTATATCGGGAAACTATTCTCGAAATTTTCTTAAAATAGTAGAACTCCTTATGATAACCTCGTGTACCTGCTGACCTATCTAGATAAGTTTTAGTTTTATTTTAATTTAGGATTATGTAAGTTATCTCTATGATGAAATGAAATGATGGTTTTAAAGTTTGGATGGTTTATAATGAGTAAAACACACTCATGGTGGTAAAGGATGAAAAGGGGAACGAGAAAAATGATCCCATGCACAAGAACGAGGCAGCCCGACAATTTTCTCCATTTCAGAAGGTTCAACACGGGCCGTGCCCAACCAACACGGCCCCGTGTCGAACCACCTGCAGAAAACGCCCAGTACAGGTACCTGGACACGGGCCGTGTTCACTCAACACGCCCCCGTGTCCAGACTTCTGTTTCTCTTATTTCAATTTTGTTACTGGCACTTGAACACGGGGCCGTGCCCGGATAACACGGGGCCGTGTTCAGTGCCCAGTAACACAAATTTTTGCTTTTTAAATACTATTTTACACATCTAATCAACCTAAAAATTTATTTTTGGGACACATTGAGGACAATGTGTAATTTAAGTGTGGGGGGGATGCTAAAACCTTGAATTTTGCAAGTCCTAAATACAAGCCTTACACAAAACTCTATTGGAAACGCTAATCACCCCAAATTTTTTCAAAAATTTCATTTTTTTTACTTGTCTAGGTTTAACTCGGGAAATTCAAGTTCTCAAAAAGGTTATATTTTTACAAATTTACAACCGATAGCGTAGTGATAAAAAGAACCAACATAAGAAAATTATGAAAAGGCATGACAAACTTATTTAAAATTTGATTATATATACTTGATCACATAAAAACCCATTCCCACAAAAGTGAGTTTTGAGCCTTTATTGAGCACACAAATCACATATCATTTGACTAAATGCTCATTTTTCGTTTCTTGTGTGAATAGCTGCTTGGTTCTTACGACTCTAGAACTTGCCATGACAATACATTCCCGGTCCTTATCAACTTAAACCCGAGTAAGTAAATGATGGAGGCATTAGGACTAACCTTTTTCATTTCTACACCATTATTTTCCTTTTTCTTTTACCACCTACCCAAAAATCCCCCTAGTTAGCCCCTTTGAGCCTAAACCTTTTCGTTTCATCACCCAAACAAAAAACCCTTTCACCCACCAAAACCTTTTTCATTTTTAACCCTTTATTTTAGTAACAAGTTCGGTTCTTCGTGAAGAAAAAAAAAAATTGATAATAATGAAGCAAAAAGAAAATAAACAAACAAAGTAATCAAAAATAACTTTGTTTGAATAAAAGCTTCATTAAAAATAAAAGTTGCAAAAATACGAAAACCGACACTTGTTACGCTTTTAGCCCTTTTTCTACTAACCACTAACCCAACCACCTACCTTTAACCCTAGCCAACCCTTAACCCACAAAGTCCTCTTGATATCTACAAAGGTATAAAAGTTAAAAAGGAGGAGGATTGATTTCTTGGCAAGCCTATGGTAGGAATAAGTTCCATGCCGCTCTCGAGTGATTCACTAAAAATACACTTTCGGCCGAGTGTGAGTGATTTCCCCCGCGAGGTATGTGAACTTGTATATAAATAGAATTTTAAAAAGGCATGTTATGCCCAAATAAGTAATTTCTTTTATGAACAGTTCTAAATAAATCATTACGAATATGAGTGTAAATAAATAAAAATAAAACCCAAAAGGATCTTGGAAATCCCGACACTCTACGACAAGCCCAAAACCTTCTCTTCTACCTATTCCATTTGGGAGTGTAAGCCACATATTAAAGAGTTTTGCTTGAGGACAAGCAAAAGTTCAAGTGTGGGGGTATTTGATGTGTGTAAAATGCAACATATAAATTACATCAAATAAGGCATAAAACTAACCCTTTTTTAGTACTAATATTGGAAAAAGAGTGTTTTTGTCTTCCTTTTGTATTTTCAGGATTAAATGAGCTCAAGAACGCAAAAGAAGCAAAAAGACAGCAAAATCCAACATAAATACAAGAAAAGGAACATTAGTGGACTACCCGAACCCTCAACGGCACCTTCCAAAGCAAAATAGAGAAAACAGAAGGCTGAACACGCCCCGTGCTCAGCCAGCACGGGGCCGTGCCCAAGAAGCAGCAGAAAAGACAAACCTATAGAAGCTTCTATTGCCCATCACGGGGCCGTGCTCAGCGGACACGGGGGCGTGTCGAAAGTACAGCAGGCGCATTTATTGTAATTGCGAATTACAATTAATGAGGAGAGAGAGTGTCAGACGGACACGGGGCCGTGTCCAGCTCTCTGTTCAGCCTATAAATAGGAGTGCTTGGATTCATTTCATCTCATCCCTTGGCACACCACCTCTCTCACACTTCATCCACCATCCACCACCATCACAACACCATCATCCACCACCATCATCCATTGTCCATCATAGAGTGTGTGAGTCGTCTCGGGATCCAAGATTGATCGTAAGAGTTCTTGACAATCAAGGCCATGTTTGCCTAAGTCTCTTACATCACTTGGTGAAGACAAAGTGTCTAGTATAATACTTTTTATTTCTAATCTTTTGCACTTTTTATTTGGTTTTGTATTAATGACTTTAATAACTAGTTACTTATGTTGAAGGTGATCTTTCCTTATCGTTTGTCCGTGGTGTCTTGGCATTATTTTACTGTCTATATAAAATAAAGGATTTTCACCATTCATATCTCCACGGTCTATATGGAGGTATGTTGGCTACCTGGTAGGGGGTTAAGGGAACGGTTTGGTAAAGGTCTTGCCATTGTTCAGCGTTTAGAGGTCCTGCAATGGACCTGGGTCAAATTTAGTAGGACCTCCTTCAATACTTCACGGTATTGGATGGCGGGGGTTCAAACTCTTTGATCCCCTCATAAGTTAACTACTATTAATACTATAACCCGGCTATTTAGGACTGTATCCCTGCTGACTCAGACTACTTAGCCGAGGGTAACGTCACCGCCAAAAGCGGGGCCTACCACAATACTGCATTAATAACTTAATTCATTATCTTCCAATAATCCACCCCTTTAGGATTGTATCCCTGCTGACTCAAACTACTGGGGTGAGGGTAACGTCACCTTCAAAAGAGGGACCTACTACAATAACTAAGATAATCTCTTAATTATGTGCAAAAGTGCGGAAATAATCAAAGGTTATACTAGATACGAGTCGGAACCAAGTGATTCATCTTGTCTATCTGTTTTTATTTTTATTTTTATTTTCAGCATTTTAGTTAGTTTTATTTTTCTTAGTCTAAAACCTTTTCCTAAATTTTTGTTTTGGTTAGACGTTGAGGATAAACCGGTACTAAAAGCTCTTGTGTCCTTGGACGACCTCAGTATCTTACCAACGCTATACTACACTCAACGATGGGTGCACTTGCCCATATGTGTGTTTAGTGTTAGTGAAATATCGTGTTTTATAAATTTAAAACTTGGCTAAAATAAGTGTTAAAAAGGGCTTAAAATATACACCTAATATATATAACACTTCACACGCATCATTAGCCAATGTGTAATATGACCCACAAGTCAGGATTGACAGTACTGAATGAGTAATTGTGTAGAAATAAACAATGTGATCGCTCTCAATACTGTTTTAATTAATAAAATGTTTCTTGATTAAACTGGGATTCACTCACCAGTATTTCCCACTGACAAATGTTTTTAAAACGCGTTTCAGGTATCACAATGTGACAGCCAATTAGTAAAAAGCCAGCTAGAAAACACTGAAGGCTTGGGAAAAATGTGGCTATAAAAGTTACCTAAAAGACGATGTTTTAAATTCAATAAAATAGGGTTTATCCCTATAAACGTATTGTAATAAGAAACTTGGGTTTTGCCCATGTGATTATCAATATAAAAGAAGGTGGTTTTACTCTGATAAACATTTCCTAACTACGGTCCTGATGTAATTTCCGCTGCCAAATTAACAAGCTGATACCACCAAAACTCTGAGTTCGCGTCCGCCCGTTCCCGGGACAGATAAGGGATCGGGGGTTGCGACAGCTTTGCTTACATGGCAAGGACCACACCATTTTTTCATCCAACATGGCGCCTACATCAGCAAGTGAATCCAGAAGCTTCTAGAAGCTTCTGGAAGACGTCAAGGTGGCACCAAAGATGCTCTTCCAGACAGGATGGACAATACGTGTCACCAGTCACCAAGCGCCATGTAGACCTACAGCAAATCTAGGAGCAGACCGACAACAGCAGTACGAATTCCCCAGCAAGGAGGAATATCGACGCGTCACGTGGACCACTATCCTGAACGCAACAGAGGAGACCAAAAGGATATTCCCCTTGGTCGGACAGCTGGCGCTCAATAACAGCTGGCAAGGCTGTTCCTCCCTCCTTCACCCTCCGGCTATAAATATGACCCTTCATCATTCAGGTTATTCTATGGGATTCTCCACTCTCTCACACTTAACACACACTGTCTTTTTCCTCGGAACATTACTTATTCTCACGCCGGAGCCCGGTTAAGAGGGAAACCCCCACATTCCCCTCTTAACGAGCTAACGGTGTAGCTGTTTTGCAGGACCTTAGTCATTTGGCGAGTAAAGAAGGAGATTGAACCCACAGAAGAGACAATCCAGCTAGTTGACCATCGGTGTTAACCAGTGTTTCATCATAACCAAAACTAGTAAGATTTCCTCGCGTAATGTGACATAAATTCGATAGTATCAATTCATTTGTTACGATACCGGCACTCATTATAGCAACTTAGACAAATTCCAAAAAAATATTCACTTCATTCCACGTGATTGGATTTAACTGTATAAAACTAACAAAAAGTTTTTGAAAGGAGACAATGTCTAGAATATCTTTGTATTTTGATTTTTCGTTGTGTGTGTACTTTTTATCTTTATTTAACGCATCCAAAACGCAAAACTAAAAAAAAATTCAATACATGCCACGTGATTGGAGTTAACAGTATAAAATTGACAAAAAAGTTTATTAAAAAGAGACAATCTCTTGAATATCTTTGTACTTTGATTTTTCGTTTGCGCATACCTTTTATCTTTATTTAACTCTTCCGTAAGGCAAAACTCAATAAAATTTCAATACATGCCACGTGATTGGAGTTAACAGTATAAAATTGACAAAAGTTTTTTTTTAAAGAGACAATGTCTGGAATATCTTTGTACTTTGATTTTTCGTTTGCATGTACCTTTTATCTTTATATAGCGCATCCGAAAGGCAAAGCTCAAAAAAAAAAATTCAGTGTACACCCCACGTGATTGGAGTTAACAGTATAAAACTGACAAAAGGTTTATAAAAAGAGACAATGTCTAGAATATCATTGTACTTTGATTTTTCGTTTGCCTGTATCTTTTATCTTAATATAGCGCATCTGAAAGACAAAACTCAAAAAAAATTCACTACATGCCTCGTGATTGGAGTTAACAGTATAAAATTGACAAAAAGTTTTTAAAAATAGACAATACTTAGAATATCTTTGTACTTTGATTTTTCACGTGTTCTTTTTATCTTTATTTAGCGAATCATATCTACTTATAATTTTTTACCTTCGAATTGTCTTTATTATTGTCCGATTGATAGCCAAACGAAGCTAACTATTAATTAAATCAACACAATTCCAAAAATAAGAAAATTACATAGCAATTTCTTGTAAATTAACGTTAGCCACACTCCAAAAATAAGAAAATTACATAGCAATTTCTTGTAAATTAATGTTAGCCACAAATAAGGCAAGTCTAGAGCTCCCTAGAAACTCCACCACGTGGCTTTTCCAATTCTGAATCATACGGTCAAACTACAAACATTATAGCAACAATAAAAAGTCTTCTTACTATCAGTAAAAAAAAATTACCAAACGTTTTTAATTGTTACAATAAAAAGTCTTCTTACTATCAGTAAAAAAAAATTACCAAACGTTTTCAAACAGCTGCAAGATGCAGTCCGTAAAAACATGTTAATCAATACCAATGTTTTTAAACCCGTAAGGCGACCGGATCGACCTTCGACGGTCCTGAAAACATTGATCAATACTCAAACTTCTACATATTTAGATCGAAATTAAGCTCATGCTTAGACGGTGCGGCTCCCGGTGACGGATACGGTGCTCGTACGGTGGCTCTGTCCTTTCGTTTGGCTAGAAACTTGTGGAGCGACGCTCGTCTTGCAATCGGTAGATCTAGACCGTTGGCTTGAACTCGAAGATGATCTATCGGTTGATCTGATTCACGTGCGTTAGTTGCTATCAAGTAATCATGAGCATCGGTTTTACCAATAGAGGAAGGATAATCTCTGGCTGCTAACATCAAATCTCTCGCTTTATCGGCTGGTATATTATCAAACACAATCACTTCTCCGTTGTAGAAAATCGTCATCTGTTGAGCTTTGTTCGCTGTATCATCATCTGGTTTTGCATTCACATTCATTAGTTTCTCTGTTTGCGCGTTTTTTTTATCTGGATACTCTATGTTGCTCAATAAATCAATAGTCATCCTTGCTGCAACAGAATTAAAACAAAAAAAAAAAAATCGAATCAAATCTCACAAATTCCAAATTAAAACATATTATTAACATCATCTTTAATTTTCCCAAAGGGTAGTTCAAATTATTAACATCCTGTACAGTCAAACCATAGTTCAAATTAGGGATGTGTGTGGTACCAGTATCGAAAATACCGATACCAAAAATCGCTAAAACTTGGTACCGGTACCAATGTTCGGTACGGTACCAGGACTGGTACGGCACGGGTTATTTGAAGGTAAAAATAGGTATTTTACCGGTACCGTACCGAAAACGTCAAAAAGTGGGTACCAAATCAGTAGCGGTACCAAGTACCAAATGCTCATCCCTAGTTCAGCGTGCAGGTTATGGTGTATTTATTGTAGAAAGACATATATATATATGAATTGATGATAGTACAAAATAATAAGATGTGTATGTACCTGAATCATCATGAGATTTGGCGTTGATTCCGAGATGAAGATCTCTAAGACAGCCTTTGTCTTTGAGGAACAAGCTCAACTGATTGCAGGTTTGTGCAACAGTGGACTTCTTCTTGATGTATTGTTTAGACATGATTCAAAAACAATTGAGGAGGAGGAGGAGGTTGTAGTGATGGAGGTTGAAGTGTTGAACAGAAATGGAGGTTTGGTTTTTTTTTTATATGAATAAATGGTTGGTCCAAGAGGCGACATCTTTTTTTAGGGGAATTTCTTTTTCTTTGCGGTGTGTTTTTGGCATGTGTTAATTGTGGTGTTACTATTACTAGTGGTGACTTATTCAAATCAGTGGGCCCCAGCACCTAACATGTGCCGCTACTTGCTCCCCCTTTTCCATTTTTTTTTTTAATTTTTTTTCCTCCATTTTTTTTAATATTAGAATATTATTTAAGCATGTTTTATTTTATATGTACGTATAGAATAATAATAAAATAATTAACGATATCTAGCTGTAACCAAGTTGATATATGATCCATTGATGCAAACAAGGCCAGCATAAAAAAGAAAAGGACAACCAATAATTGTATTTGAATATTTCATGTATATCCGATTTAAACAATTTGAAACGTTTTTAATCTCCTTTTTAATAATGTTTTCAACTTCTTTTGTCAGTTTCAAGTATAGTCTTATATATTAGTAGGGGTGTGCACGGTTCGGTTCGGTTTTTGGGTAAAATCAAAACCGAAACCGAAATGTCGGTTTTTGGGTTTTAAAAACCGTTCGGTTTCGGTTTTGACATCGGTTCGGTTCGGTTTTTCGGTTATTTCGGTTTTTGGAACAAAATTATGTAAGATTCAAAAAATAAAAAGTATAATTTATATTATAACAATCTTTTTATATGTTTACATTTAAATTATTATAGTTAACCTCTTTAATTAATATTGTTTTACATAAACCTAACCTTCTAATCTTTTTTTATGTTTCTTCAAAGTTTTTATTAAATTTTGTTCTATCTTATAGGTAATAATAAATCATTTCACTTATAATGTTTTTATTATAAACACTTAACATTCAAGAATAAAATTAACATTTTCTACTAGCATTGGGTTAAACACTTAAACAATTTAAACTTAAACATAAAAATATATGGATTGTAACTTATCGGTTCGGTTTTTCCGGTTATTGAAAAAGTTTATCCGAAAACCGAACCGAAATTTTTGGTTATTAAAAATCCGAAAACCGAACCGTCGGTTTTTGTTTCGGTTCGGTTATTTTGGTTATTCGGTTACGGTTCGGTTATTTCGGTTTTCTTGCTCACCCCTATATTATAGAAGAAGAGGAAATGATATAGTGGGGGCTACCAGACTATATACGGGTTGTATACTTGTATAAAGATATGAGGGTAAACATATAAAAAAAATTCACTAATGATATATGAAAATTGGTAAGAGATATATGAAAATTGGTAAGAGATATAATGTGGTATTTCTACGCTTGACGTTATTAGTGGTGTGAGTTTGACCCGTTTGTTTTTCGGGATGTTTTAAAGAAAATGAAAACGGAAGTAAGCAATGTATTATGTAGGATGATGTGAGGTAATGCTTGATTGTTTCTATATCTCAAACGGTAGGCCATAATTTTTCTAATGCCTTAAACAATGTATTATGTAGGATAACCAAAAATATATATTACAACAAAAAATTGTTGACAATATCTTATATATCAATCATTCAAACAAAGGACTACATGTAGTTCTACAAATATATGTAACCGGTGCTGGCAGTGTCAATTTATATGGTATAAATCAAAATAATAAGTCAGTAGTGAGTTTAAGACGACACAATCGTCCTTACAAGTCCCAACTGCAGTTAGAAACTACTACCATTTTCAACAAACATAAGACAATTATATTTTCAGAACGATGTCAACATAATTTGTTTTCCCTCTCTCCCATCATTCTTCTCTCCAAATCCTCGGATACCATGAATTGTCACCTTCTATATTCTCTTCACCCTATCAAGTGTTTCCTTCGGCCACCGGCTCCATTTTTGTTTAACCATTCTTCACAAAAAAGTGTTCTCGGTCATTCTTGTTTCTTCATTTTGGTTTGTCATGTTTACAACTTCATTAGGATTTGAATCTCATTTTATGGTTTGAAGGGTAATTTAAAGTTGAAGGTGCTTTTAAGGGTTTTGTGTTTTCCGTTAATGTAACTATACATTTTGTATACAATCAATTTTAACTTCCAATAAAGCTTATAGTTTTCAATTTCAGCAACTTTTGTTAAATATACCGATATATCTAGACAAATATTATATACTTCTATTAAATAAAACTAAATCCCACAATGATGTGCAAACTCTAAACCAAAGTCCACTTTCTATCCGATTGATCATCATTATAGAAAATCATGATAACTTACAATATAAGTTGGTGCCTTTATTTAAAGTATTATTTTTAATACTATATAACAGTCTAGCTTTATTGAAAATCATTATAAATTCTTTTTTAGTAATATTCTACTAAGGAAATAAGTTTAAAGTATTTTTAAATATCATAACAGTCTAGCTTTATTGAAAATCATATATTCTACTAAGGAAATAAAAAAGTAAACATAAAAACATGTGATTAAATAAACTAATATAAAAATACGTGAACAACACGAAATTCCACCGGTCGACCACAGAATTCAAAAGACATTATTCCATTATCGACAAATTTACGATGTTGCCACTTGCCAATGTATAGAATATCAATTATTAAATATCCCGTAATTTATTACATTTTTAATAGAGTAAATTACAAGTTTTGTCCTTTATGTTTACATCAAATTGCAGGCGCTGTCTTTTAGCGCAAAAGTTGACAGGTTTTGTACTTAATGTTTCAAAATCTTGCACGTTTTGTCCTTTAGGCCAAACCTGATTAGAAATCTCAGTTAATTTTTATCATGTGCGCATTGCACATGAGGGCACAATAGTCTTTTTATCTCTCAACCCATGGTGCCTTTGTTCTAAATCCCAAAAAATCAACACACAATTTCAACAAAACCTAATCTTCAATCATTCAACTAAATTCAAATCAGACTTTAAACAACTCACTCACATAACCGTATACATCTTCAATCATTCAACTAATGTCAAAGAAATCAAAACAACAAAAGAATACATTTTTTCTCTTGAAAATCAATGAATCTGTACAGAGAGCAAAACTTACACCTCCTATTCTTCTCCATTTTTTTTCACAGAATTCAAGTCTCAAACAAACTTGATGAGGAAGAAGATATAACTCAAGAGGATGCCTGGGCTGTTATCGGTTCATATTTCAAAGAAAAAGGTCTTGTTCGTCAACAGCGTCTTCGAATATGCCGGTACAAGAACAAAAAACCCACAATATACAATCAAATTTGAGTACAAGAAATTCTTGACACCAATTTCTATCAAATCGGGTGTCTTTAAAACGAAATAAAGATTAAGGCTTACCTGAAAAATCTGATCTATACGAAAATAGAATTTGCAGGTCAAAACAAGGTTACCGGAATCCGGTCGGAAGTTCATCAGAACCCTAGATGGGTCACCAGAATCTTTCGTTATTTCTTCGATCTCCGGTCGTCTTCAACTTTTGCAGCCGCCGTTGTAACAACACACCGCACCATTCTAGCCGTCACAGTCGCTAGACTTGCGATTGTCACCGTCTCAACCATCGTCGTCCTGTTCATGTCTTCATGACCAGGGTTGGTCAGCGGTTGGGTTTATAGTGGTGGAAGGTGAACAATTGTGGTGGTAATGGTGGTGCAATTCGCAGATGGATAATCAGGTGGTGGGTAATAATAGAGGGGTCTCGGTGGTGGCAGGTGGATGTAATCGACTAGGGGGTGGCGGCGGTGGTGGTGGTGGTGGTGTGGTGTAGCGAACTTGTAAGTGAGATGGTAGAGAGAGACGGAGGTAAGAGAGAAATAGATTGGTTAGGTTAAAACTTGGATTTTATTTAAAATAAAAAACAAATTAAATTAGGTAGATTGATAAAATTACCCTCATGTGCCTTGCACATGACCAGATTTAACAGAAAAATCTAACTAGGTTTAGTCTAAAGGACAAAACGTGCAAGATTTTGAAAGGCAAAGGACACCGCCTGTAAACTTTTGGCCAAAAGGACAGCGCCTGCAATTTGATGTAAACATAAAGGACAAAACTTGTAATTTATTCTTTTTAATATTATTTTGTTATGGTATGACCAAGTGGTTGAACTAATGAATCATCATGCTTGTCACTTAAAACATAATACAATTAATAGTTATTGTTTAAACCTTCTAAATATATAAAGTTAAAATTTAGATAATATTAAACCATAGTAAAGAAACGTTTTTTTTTTTGACTTTTTTTTTAAATATTGGATGTCACAACTAATAGATTAATTCTATTCAGTCATTTTTATTCTACACCTAGGTTATAAATCCGTGTATTCCGCGGTGTTATACAATAAAAATGATATAATCATACAATAAGTATAAATTTGACGTATTTTTATCATCATATGACAGTTCACACAATTACTTTAATTTTATCACAAAAATCGGCCTATGTTATATAGTAACACTGAAATACCATAATAGTATGTGTATTACACGGATTAAATACTAAAAAATATGTAATACACAAATATATATGTTAGGCCGTTTTCGCAGGATCTGTTTGAGTAGAACGTGGCGGAATCGATCAGAATCGAGGTGCGGAATCCCTCGACAGTGTCTGAGAATCAACAACGACAAGTTCAACGTTTAACGCGTCTGATTTCATTGAATGATAGTGAAAATACAGAAGTTCCAGTAGAAAGTCAGACAGACAGAGCTTCACTACAATGATCAGCAAAAGGTTGCGGACAAATGACACAAGTCCACTATTTATAGGCAAACTGGGATGAGAGGATGTCATCCGATCGGATTGCCATCCGATCGGATTGCTATCCAATTGGATGTCATCTTACAGTTAACGTTCCGATCCCAGTTTGTCTTTACACAATAATACATACATTTACAAAAACATATACACAACACAAAATACATAAGACTCGATGCAGACGGAAGCTACAGACATATGTACTAACAGACTCCCCCTTGGATGTAGCTGTAGTTCCTTCCTACATAGTCTTCAATCCGTCTTCCTGCTGCGTCTTCTCTCCTGTCACACCCCAACCGATGACGGAAACATCGGGGCATGGCACTGAGAGAAACAAATTGTCAAGAGAAATTCCATAACAACTAGATTTACCAGATAGTTAATATTATGTCCCATACCATAACCTACCAAGCAATCAAATTATTACAGACATAGATATCCTCAAAACAAACATGTTTCGACAACTCAGATTTAATTAAATAACTTGTCTTGGTTTCTAGACTCTTCTACTCGGTTCCATCAAATAGCAAGCAAAGCACAGCATCCAAAGCACCTGTCACATACGTTAAAATAGAGGTCAATACACATAGTGTAAAGGTGAGCATACAAGTTTAATAGTAATAGTAGAGTTCGAAATTGTTTACGCATAACCAACATGTAACATGTATAATGCGAAGCTAGTAGGTTATCGACAATGAAACATGCACAGACTAGACCGCGAGTTGTAGAATGCGCAAAACATATCACCACTGTGACACGTGAAGAGGTAACCTTAACAACCCCTGTCCATGACAGGTGCTGAGTCCAAACAAATAGTACTATCGTTGCTAAGGCGTCAGGCAACAATCACTATGTTAACATGACATACAAGCATTCATCGAGTAACAAGTAACATGCAATAACGGTCAGCGTATAAATAGTGTTTGCGTTGTGTTGTGTATTCGATTGTGATTTAGAATATGTAACGTATGTATCACCCAAAAGTGCATAAAGCAAAAAGGAATCGATTGTGATTTAGAATATGTAACGTAAGTTAATTTTATATGTAGTAATTTTGAGAATGAAATCTTCTTTTAGGGTGGTATAGTAACATATGGGAAAAATGCATAAAATATACTTATATAATATTTAAAATGATATAATGCCATTGATATTGAAAAATAAGATAATGTTTATATAGAACTACGATTTTTTTCCCACCGAGCGTTGCGGCGGGTGAATCCATGTACTGACCAAACAATAAAGATCAATTTTTAGCAATTATATATATATATATATACACACCATATTAAAACCAACTTGTTTTAATTAATAATGATTCGTTTAAAACATCAGCTTCAGAGAACATAAGAAAATACAAAATGCAAAGAGTGCTAGGAACTGGTCTAATAGACATATATCTTTTGTTGTAAATTTGTTAATGATAATTATTACTATTATATACTTGATATAAATACTTATATTATTTTCAAATAAAACTATTATGATTATCATAAAAAATGCAAGTGCGAGTTTACAGGTTCAATTTTATACGCCACTTTATACAAAACAAATATTTTTTATATCATTTTTCAAGAAATTTCCCATTTGTTTATTTTCTTTTATATCAAAACTAGGTTAGAACCCCGTGTGTTACACGGGTTGAAAAAATATAATTATATATATTAAATATGCAATTAGGGGTTTTTTATAAGGAATATATGCAATTCTCCCTAAATATAATACGGGTTTTTTATAAGGAGATATATGCAATTCTCCCTAAATTTAATACGTTTAGAATTTGAGTATAAGGCTATAGGGTGTGGTCATGACCCTCATGACCATCATAACCCTCCACGACCATCATAACCCTCCACGTCAGTGTTATATCACTCACCTCTAATCAACCATTCAAAACCAATACTCTAAGGGTGTGGTCATGACCCAAACCATTATCCCCTTATTTATTTTAATTTATCTTTGTCTAAAGAAAAATGAAATGATTTCTTGAAAAATGGAAATGATGACCAAGATTGCCATGGTTTAATATATGCAAACCATGGTGGATCATGCAAGAGATGGTGTAGCCTTCCATTCATGTTCCTACATGGCGAATAATGTCTCAACTATGACCCCTACACCTTTTAACCTACGTAGTTTCTTCCTGTATTTAAAATCTACTATTTTCTATTGTAATCAGTGGCGGATCCAAGATTTTTTTCTTAGGGGTGCAGATTTTTTTTAAAGATTTAAGACCACTAGCTATATAAAAAAACCGGTTCATAGCGGGTCGGGTCATGTAAAACAAGTAAAAACAAACAAACAAAGTTTCATAACGGGTCAAATCAGATCGGGTCGGGTCCATTTCAATTCTCAAACAATCAAACCCTAGTTCCTAACTTCATATCACATTAACAAACAAAAAAAACATCTACTTTTATTTCTCTTAATCATTCAATAAAAGCACAAAACTAGTAGTTGGGTTGGGCTTGAATTGGTATTAAGTTATTGGGGTTGATGGATTGAATTTAAGTTTTATTAAAGGGGTTAGTAGGCTAACTTATTTACATAATTTGATCGGGTTTCAATCCGTGTTCACAATTTTTTTTACATAAATTCATAACATTTTTTTTCTAAGGGGTGCGGACGAAAATTTCCAAGGGGTGCGGTCTGGATTTTTCGCAAAAAATGCCACTAAATTTTTTTTTCAAGGGGTGCGGCCGCCCACCCACCCCATAACTTGGGTCCGCCCCTGATTGTAATCACCCGCAAATATTATGTTTTCCTACGTCATACCAAATTAACAGTTTTAATATTATAATTATAATCGTTTATTTATAAACAATATAAAGCTAATACTATTTAAACATTTTAATATATTATCTACAAAATACACGTTCATCAATATCAATGAATTTTATCTACCTAAACTTTTTAAATATAATATTTATTCAATAGTTATATCAATTAATCTATCTATACCATATAAAGAAATCTTTATATAACTTTTTAAACATAATATTTATTCGATCGTAATTCTTGAATATTTGCATGACTATCTTTAATTATAAAAGTAAGTATTTATAATTAACTATGAGAGAGAAGCGGGAAAACAAATAAATAGATAAGATAATTAATATATTATTATCAGTTATCTTTGTCTTTTATCGTTAAAATCTCTTCTAAAATTTTAAATCTAATATTATCAATAATTGACTTTTCATAATAAATATTTAGAAAAATAAATAATAAATATTTAAAAAAAATAATTAAGACTGCCTCATAGAACACCATGTGTCCCTAACATGGTTTCTTTTATTATATGTATAGATTCATATTTCACGATTATAATTTAATTAAAGAAAAAAAAAAAAAAAAAAAAGGAAGGCATATGGGAGTAGACCCCATTTCAATTTCCTTAGACCATGTGTAGTGGTAAATTGTTATAATGCCCCCACCATGGGGCATTACCCGACACGTGTCATCCCAGTCAGCATGAGGCGTTATTGCAAAAGTGGTGTAGTGGGAATAATGCCCCATCCCAATCATTAAACAAAAAAAAAGCAAACAATTTTCATTGGTTAGTCAAACCTTTGACCATTCCCCATTGGCTAAAAGCAAAAAAGTCAAACAATTCTCAGCATTATATTTAAAACGCTAGCATGCAAAATTTAAAAAAAAAAACGCCTTATAACGCCTAGTGTAGTGGGGGGGGGGGGGGGCGTTTTGGGGCGTTTTTTTTGCAATTTTTTTTAAAAACCACGCCCCACTACGGGTGGTCTTACATGACATTTGTAACCTTACCCATAAAAATCCAACAAAAATCCACTTCACAATATATAATAGCATTATAGTAATTAATATAAATAAAAAGGACTTTTACTCTACTGTACCGACATGATGTGTTTTAATATAAAACTAGTGTTATTACCCGCCGCTTCGCGGCGGGGTTAAGTAAACTATTAACAGGTTTTGGCATTTCAATGCACCATGTGGTGTGCAAGTATATAAAAACAAAACTTATGCGGCCAATGTTGAAACCAAAGAAACTATATTGTGCCTTGACATGTTGTAAATTAATACATACAAGTGTATCTACTCGACTAACAAAGAAAGAAGCAACACTTGTAACCCTAGATAAGTCATGAAGACCTGAAGTTATAATTACGTTTTTAGGATATAATTACGTTTATTTTTTAAGAAAACTTGAACTTCGTCAAGTGTCGTTTTTAGGATATAATTACGTTTCGTAGTACGGGTTTTTAACGAAAAATGGACAGAGTTTCCTCTGTTTTTGGACGATCCCGACAACTAAAGTGTCAATAATTTCAAAAACGCAACAATACTTTTCAACCATTCAAACAATATATATATATATAATGTTCGTCAATTATGCCAAAATAAAACGTAAATATTCGCTAAAAGCATTGGTTCGAGCTCGGTTCGTGTAAAGTATAATATGTATAAACAACGAAATTAAAATTCGCTTCGTTTAAATTTTTACCGGGTCTGGCTTTCACCGGCGTTGACTGTTGTTGACCAGCAGTTTGACCGTTGACTTTTGTTGACTGAAGTTGAACGAAAGTTGTTCGCGTTGACTGTGTCTGACCCGGACTCAAACCGAAACCTGAATTGACCCGTGATACCAAGGTTGACCCGTGTGTCGTTCGATCACTTTTGACCTGACCCGCTTGACCCGAACCCGAACGAATCCGCGCAGGAACCGTGTTGAACCAAACACCCTAACAATAGCCACCAGTATCACTGCCGTTAAATTCCGGCAGTTATATGTCGTGGTCGACCTCCGGTCACCGCCGTTGTCAGCCACCCGCGCCAACACCAACAAAACCAAAATGCAGGGGAAGCTAGGTTAGCACTTGTAAAGCTGACAAGTTTACCCGAGAGAAAAGAAAATGAAAGAAACTTACTAAATCCTTGTCCTCAGTCATCGAAACCACCCCGTACCACCGTGTCTCCGTCGCTTTGTCGCCGGAATTCCACTGGAAACCTTGTGCATCTAAATCTGATGCAGAATTCCCGCACCCCAACCGTCGATTGCCGAAATCTGGGTCGTTTACCCGAGAAGAGGGGGGGTGTTGTGTGGGCGGTGCGAGGGGGTAGAAGAAGGACAGGAGGTTGGAGGTTGGTGTGCGGCCGGAGAAGAAACTGGAGATGGCCGGACCGTCGCCGGAAATACGGCTCCGGTTCCGGAGCTCGAGAGAGGAGGCAGAGGGTGAGAAGCGTCGGCTGCAATGTGTGTGTTTAGGTTTTCCAAACGCCGTTACCGTCAAGTTACTGTTTCTCAGTTAAGTTAGAAATCAATACATATATATGAATGTGTTTTAATATAAAACTAGTGGAACTCTCCCGCGCTTCGCGCCAGGAATTCCGTCGATATAGGTTCGGTTCGTTACACTACTGTTACTCACTATAATAGTTGATGTTTTGTTTTGAACAAAAATTATACCAAAATATTGATAAAAATATTAAATGAGTAAACTCAAGTTATTAGACTGATTAATAAATTGATAATTGATAATTAATAAATAAATCTTGAAACCATTTTCAAATTATTATGGAATTAAACGACTCATGTTATTTTAAATGGACCTTTTAAAATTAGGTGTGTACAAATAATTTACCTTCAATTTAAAAATAAGCATAAAACAAAGCACAAATTGACAATTGATGATCTAAAAAACAAACGTGTATAATAAATTTAGTTCATTAATAATCTTCATTAGTTAAAAAAGTAGAAACCATTAAACAAAATAAATGGCTTTGTTATTCTCAAGAAAACTATCTATCTCCTTCCTCCAAAACCATTTTGTTTTCTCTCTAGAAAACCTAAACCTGTTTATCTCTCACTGCCCCACAACCATTACCGACTCCACATCAACATAGCCACCGCAAAACTTACTCTTCTCTTTCTCTACTCTGTCTATCTTTCACCCTCTATCTCCGATTAGATCTGAACAATCAACACCACCGCAAACCGCCATCGCCATCGAAGATTGTTGTAGGGTAAAATACATATATTTGTCCCGTGTAAATTGTATAATTATTGTAGATGTTTTATTTATTTTTTATTTAGTTTTAGTGTTATTTTATATTATTTGGTGGTGGGACAGGTTCTGGGCAAATGGAGCGAAAACGAGTAATATGGAAATGACCTGCTAGTTGGCCAGAGTAGAATGCCAGTGACCGGAGTAAAATTGGCGCTATTTTCTGTGAATGGGTCGAGGCCACTATCTCTATGTTATCTAAGGGCTGCCATATTTTATTATTATTAAATATAAGTAGGCTTTTGGAAATCCATAACATCAGACAAAAGTCCAAAGTCTAGGGCGAAAGTGCAGTCATTTTATTTTTAATATTACTATTGTTTTGCTTGTGGTGGGCGGCAAGTATTTGGGCCGAAGCCCATGATTTTTGGAGATTCCTTGTACGCGAATTTTATTGAAGCACAACATCACGGTTTGAGGGGCACATTATTCTGGACGGAACATATACATTATTCGAAAAATAATATCAGACGGCAGAAGGGGACGGCTGGAACGAAAAAAAGAACAACATCAGAGCCGCACGAATTCAGAAGGGGACGCACGAACAGGATTGGATCGAGGGTTCAAGTCGCGATCAAGATTAAGTCCGGGTTTGATATTTATTAGTATTCAATTTTGTTAAAGACATTATGTTTTTTGGCTAAACCCTAGATACTACCTAGACAAGATGATGGTTTGATTAAAGTTTGGATCTTTTAACGGTTTTTATTGTTTGATTATGGATTGATTTATGAAAGTAAAGTATTCTAGAATTTCTGATTTGGTGCGTGTGCGTATTTACTTTTGATTGTTGATTATTTACTGTTTCACATAGATTCTGGTGAATGTCTTTCATATAAAGGATTTGTGTTGATTATTTGCATCCTCACGGGTTTGGGTGATCTTTGGGTAAATTGGCCAATAGCCCTAGAAACAGTAATTAAAATACAGTTAGAATTAAATATTCTGCTTAACTTGTCGCTGAGAGGCTCGAGTTAGTTATTAGGTCGCAGTGCAATATATAGCTAAGAGGGATTTTGAGAGAAGTCGGTTTTAGTTCCCTAATTGTATTTGTGTCTAGTAAACCAAGTCAGAACCTAGAATTGCCTTAGATTATCGCGCTGAGAGGTAGATAGTCATATTAGGGCACTTTTAGAATCGTTAGAGGACTGAGAGGAAGTCTAACAGTCGGTGTTCATAACAGCCTTGTAGGGTTTCCTAGGTTTCTTCCTGAGAAGGGTCGGGAAGTCTTAGCATTGAAATACCTTAGGGTTTAGTATTTTACGATCCCGGCTCCATACAACAATAATACTATTAGAAGTCCATTCTTAGTTAAACTGGATTCGAGTTTAGGTAGTCGTTTAACTCATCTGACTCAACCTTTAGTCTCCGTTCGTCTCTTAGTCTAAATCTAGTTAATTAATTAGTTTAATATAGATTTCCTAGTTTTTCAGTAACCCCCCCCCCCCCAAACAACAAAACAGTTAAGTTAGTCGAGTCTAGTCAACGTAGTCAGTAGAGTCTCGTGGGTTCGATACTCGGACTTGCTTAGGCTATACTACATTGACCGGTACACTTGCCGGTTGTGTGGTCTAAGTTTAGAGAGTCTTAGTTATAAATTTAAAACTTAGAGTGTCTAGTTTAGGGTTAAAATTAGTTAGTTTAATTAGACCACTTTTAGCACATCAAAGAGCACCACAGCCGCCGCCATCGCCGAAGACAACCATTACCGTCGCTGGTTTGCATTGATCGTCTCTACCAATACCCGTGCTTTCTGTTGAGGGACCAAAGTTTAAAGGTTGAGAAGGACTTGTGGCAATCTCGAACACTTTGATACTTTACTATTGCACCGACCAGTTGTGAATTAATATATACAAGACATGAAATGGTAATGATCCATTCCATTACCTCGTGCATTCTATTTTCCCGTTCATTCCATTACACCATACCAAACAGACCCTAAGTCTCAAAAAGTAATTACTCTATCATAATATGATTAAAAAAAAAACCAGGACTGGTAATGACAACCTATAAAAGTAAAAGGATGTCAATTATAATTCACAAATGATAGATTTTAAGAATTACTTTCTCCAGACCCATATTTACAAAACCCAGAGAAACTATCCATCAACAATAAGTACACTATGCAACAAAACGTGCACACTTATCTAACCATACTTTTTACTCTACTCACCACAATTGTTTCATAAAGTGAATTACGAAAATACCCTCAATACTGTAGCAATCATATGTTGTCATTTGATATATATAATAATATAGTATAGTATATAATATAATATTTTTTTCTCATAATCAAATAAAAAGCAAATATATACGGTTTTTACACATAAATGAGAGTTTTGTAAGTTTGGATCTTCTTCTACAGCTCTTGTAATGTTCAAAAAATTTCAATGTAATTTGTTAATGTATATTATGAAGGAAATGAGGAAATGTTGGTAACGTTAATTAATGACCAGGTTATCAAATTCCTATTTTATGAGTTTTAAATTAGTTCGTTCACTATGGATTTTATTTATTATATGAGTAGGAATAAAGTTTATTTGATGATCCCCCAGATTTAAAATAGGAAAAAAAATTAGGTTATAGAAATAATGGTAGTATATTGAATATCTAACTCCCTTGCAAACTGATCATATTATCTACAATGTCATTATAACCCTTGAATGCTATCAACGTTGCTGCTTTAATCCTTAAGACAACAACAACAACAACGTGAGACACCGGTCAAATATTTATTACGTTATTTTAATTTGATTATCATCCTGCTTTAATATATATATATATATATATATATATATATATATATATATATATTTCGAGCCGAGGGTCTCTCTGGAAGCAGCCTCTCTATCCCTAGGGATAGAGGCAAGGCCTGTCTACATCCCACCCTCCCCAGACCCTATAAGTAGCTCTGCTATTTGTGGGACTTACTGGGTATGGTTGTTGTTGTTGTATACAGTTTTTACACAGAAACAAATTAACAAAGAATGCCTTTGAATATCATAACTTGTATAGATATACAACTCACATTCAAATACAAAGGCAACCATTTATGCATGAATTTCATTCACTTAAACTGACATAAGAGCAGCTATGAAATCCAACAATGAAAACACACATCATTTGCAAATAAGAAGCACCAAAAAAAACCCAAAGACAATAACAAAGAACAAACCATGGGCCATGAATTAAAAGGAATGTGCAAAGAATAACTAACCTGAACATCAAATTAAAGCTACTGGCTAGCTGCAACTTTAAACCCCTGTACACGATTTGAGATTCTACAGGTAAAATAGTGAAACCCATTTGTGTTTTGGAATTCCAATTGTTGTAATTAAGCAAAAAGATGGAAGAAAACCCCTTAATCAGAGAGCAAGACATGACACAAACAACCTGAAAAACACACGTGGTAGTGGTAGTTGAGAGGAAAAATAGAAGAGGGGTCGGTGGAATAGCCACCGACTTTCTCTTTTAAAATATTATAAATATAGTATAGTATATAATATAATATTTTTTTGAACAGTGTATATAATATAATATAATATAATATAATATAAAATAGAGTAAACTGCAATTTTACACCCTGAGGTTAGGGGTCATTGGCATGTCTACCCCCCCTAAGGAAATAATTGCAATTTTACCCCCCACTGTTCACTGTTATGTCGCAAGATTACCCCCGGAGTCAATTTTGCTTAACAGTCAACATAAAAAGGGTTTAGTCAAAGGGTAAATAGGTAATTTTGCCAAACCATTATTATTATTATTATTTAAACAAAACAACTCTAACCCTAAGATAATGTTCAACACCGTCGTCTTCTTCTTGGTTTCACAAACAGAAACCAAAAGGATCCAAATCTGAACTCCATCTCCATCCCCAGATCCAAATCTGAACTCCGTCACTCAGTTCATGGCGGTCACCGACTTTAAACCCTAGATCCCTTCTTCTTGATGACCTGCAACTGTCACGGGAGAGGACGCCTATTCAGAAACAAGATGAAAACATAACATATTCAGAAAATTCAGAGAAACTAACACCAGCAAGTGTTCCAGCCATGTTGCAGATGAAGCAATGGTGATGTTGGGATTGTAAGCTGGTCCCAACGTTAATGGAGGGTTGAGACTGTGATTTGATTTGAGTCTGTTATATCAGGTATTAATTCATGTTCGGGTCTGTTATATCATCGTCATCTTCTCCATGGATTTGTTGGATTTGTTGGTGATTAGTTAGGGTTTTGAATGGAGAAGGAGGTGGTGGTGGTGATGAACTGGTGATTAGTTAGGGTTTTGAAAGCTATGAAGATCCAGGTTAGTTCTGATTAATCCACAACTATTTCAATCTGTTTAGGGTTTTATGTTTTAGCAGATCTGTTTCTGAATCAGATGGAGTGTTTGTTTCTGATGGTATACATGTTGATTTGGTAGGTGATATGGTTGAAGCAATTGATTTGACTGGATATGGAGGTGTTTTGAAGATGGTTGTGAAGTGAAGAGTGCTAAAAACCTGATACTATTGCTCCTTCAGAGAGTCTTCCTCTTGTTGATGGTAATGTTATTCTACATTTGTAGACTAAAACTGTTTGCTAATCTGGATCTGATTCGAGGGCATTTTGAATGATGAAATGGAGAAGATGACGATGATGGATGAATATACATTTGGTGGATTTGTTGGTGATTAGTTAGGGTTTTGAATGGAGAAGGAGGTGGTGGTGGTGATGAACTGATGAACCTGAGGATGATGATGAACTTGTTTCGTTGATTTTGTGATTTGTGTTGTGGATCTGGATTTGTTGTTGTTGTTAGGGCACTTAGGGTTTGATGATTTGTGTAAATTTGATGTTGAATGAATTATGGATTTGTTGTTGTTGTTAGGGATCTAGCTTCCAACACCTAGAATGATGATGAAGATGAAGAATGAACTGATGATGAATGATGAACATGATTGAATGAACTGATGATGAATGATGAACATGATTCTTGATTTTTTATATAATTTTAATAAGATAGGGGCAAAAACGACTTTTCACACATTATAACAGTCAAAACAAACGTTGACTAACAGAATCTGTTAACAGGGGGTAATCTTGCGACATAACAGTGAACAGTGGGGGTAAAATTGCAATTATTTCCTTAGGGGGGGTAGACATGCCAATGACCCCTAACCTCATGGTGTAAAATTGCAGTTTACTCTATAAAATATTAAAAATATCAACTACTTAGAATTAATTATCTACAAAATAAAAAACAATGAAAGTCCTATCGGATAAACAAAATTTAATCGTAAGTTTTTTGATTAACACTCACCTCTAGAAACTGAAAACAACGGAAGTCCTATCGGATAGATAAACAAAATTTAATCCTAAAGTATTTTTTTTATTAACACTCATCTATACATACGATTTCTAAGCATTTTTATATTGATAACATATTAGATATTAAATATTAAACTAATATATTATTGATTAAAATATTATTAATAATATAATTACTAAATTAATAGAGAGAATATCACATAGGGGCGGACCTGGCTTATTGTGACAACTTGAGATTTCAAGGCCTTTCTTTTACACATTACTTGTTCTGCAATTCAGTTGTTGATACTGTAACTTGTGCATGTTATTAGAATGGTTAATGTTAATGCATTGTTGTGTTTGGATGACTGGTGTATTGTCACGTTTGACTGTTACATGAAACTGTGAATGTTGTTTATTGTGTAAGGTGTAGACATAGCAGAATACCACAAACTTGATTGACACTTGGCACACGAAATCTTAGTCGACGAAAGATAGGGCTTGACGAAGGAGTCTTTCGTCACCAACACCCTTGACGAAACATGGTCCTTCGTCAAGAGGTTTTTCTCCAAAACGGCTTCGGCCCAGTTCTCCTTCTCGGCCCAACCCACGAATAAGTGTATACATTCTTTTACTCATCATTTGCAAACCCTAGTGTTGTGCTCCCTTCCTTTCTACTCGATGGAAGCCTTGTTTCCCCTTGAAGCTCTTGTTGGATTGCAACCTCTCTAGCATCCTCGACCTCTCTAGCACTCTCACACGTCCTTCACACTCGTTCGGTTAGTCACGATTTTATTTGTTACATGGCTGTGTTGTAGTGCCGATGTCATATATGATATTTGATGATGAGATGAATGTGCACGATTTGATAACCTGAGTAGATGTTAGGAGCAATGTGTTGTAACTGATGTTATAAGATAATCATGGTTTCGATAATATAATCATATGAGTTTGGTAAATCTTTGTGATAATCGGCTGAATAGGAACGTTCATGTTGCTTGATCGATGATTAGGGTGTATGATGTTTATGTTTGGTTTATTGTGTCGCGTGATATTCGCAAAGATCTGTACGTGACATGATGAATTATGTTATGAATCTAAGCTAGTGTGTGTGCTGATAATGATGAACTGGTAATTAGGGCTTGTAGATGCACCATAACCGTCTGATGATATCCCGACGAAAGATGGTACTTCGTCGCATACTTCATCTCGACGAAACATGGTATTTCGTCACAATCTGGTCTCGACAAAACATTGGTGTTTCGTCGAGGTGGTGCATGGTCAGAACAGTTCTCATGTGATTTGATATTTCGTCCCATCTGTTTATGTTAATAGCATGTATCGTAATTTTCTGTTTAAGGCATTATAGTAATGCAAATTGGTTGTGAGGGTCTTGACCCGACTTGTATGGGTAGTCAACCCACCTGTTAAATGTTATCCTGATAACTGAGTACCTGATATGCAATTTGAGATGATCATGTGATAGATGCAACCATAAATAGAAATAAGGGAAAAACTTGTATGAATTAATGTGAACCATCACTATAACTGCTGAATGCTATTGTATGATATGCACTTGGAATGTAGACTAACATGAAAACTGAGTAGTTGCTACATATCATACGGTGTCTTTGTGATGTATACAAACTGTGAATGTTATTGCGTGATAAGCACATGAGATGTGGATGGTTGTGTTGAATGCAAACTGTGTGATTACGTGAAGTAATTTATTACGAAACTGATCTTGATTGGTAACTACGGTAGGGTTGAGTGATTAACTGGAACGGGTAACTTGTTAAATACCGAGCAAATCTAAGGTGAGTTCACTGCTCTTTTTCCAAGCATGCGTCCCAGGGAGGGACATCTGGTAAACGTTCCGGGGAGGAATGTTGGGTAATTGGGGTTTGACTGGAATGTTAAACCTGGGATGTTGGTTAATACACTCATATCTATCATTCAAGTCCCTTCTACCGATCTGTTGCCAGGGGAGGCAACGGGGTATTAGTTGATAGCGCTATCTAGGTTTAGGCGTTTAGCACCCTCACACTATACCGGGGAGGACGGGCGTGAACTAATGACCCCAGTCTTGACCATTGCTTTGATAGAGGGATTGGGGAATAGGGCAAATAATCTGGAGCCATCGGCGGTAATCGAGTTATTAACAACATCAAATCTCTGAAATGTTTTACACTTAAATCTGGTAACTAAATCATGTTAACAAACTTTGAACTCACCAGCGTCGTCTGACAAACTTATCTGCATGCTTGCAGGTCTATAGGTTTATATCATTGGGACTTGCTGTCTGGGATGTGACGTGATGTCGTGGTCACAATCAAATTTAATCCAATTACTACTAATAGCTAGCGGTAAGTGAGTATCGAACACAGGGAGTTTGTGGAATATGTGTTATTTCAAAGTTTATTTAAATTAACTAAATTAGACTAATTGCAATAAAATTAAATTCAAGAGCTGGATTGATTGATTAGAGTTTTAAAAACTAAGGTTACTATTCTAATTGTAAAATGAAAGTTTTGGTTTGTAAACAATTTAGAGACAAATGACCATCTTTAGTTTCTGGTTTGCTTTGACATTTATGCTATCATTCCACTAGAAAGAACTACATAGACATAGTTCATGTGTGATTACTTGTAGTGATGAAAAGGAACTAAGTACTCAGATTCCTAGAACGTGAGGTTGTTACCCGATGATCAATTAACCCTTACCCAAGTCTAATTCTACCCATGATATCTCGATTGCCAACGGCACCAAGAACGTATGATTTCAAATTAGATTAGCATAAGAATCAACAATTTACTAACAACTAATCACACACCATAACAAATAAATATAAAGATAGAGTTTGTTATTCTAGAAATAAGGAAATCAAAGCATAAAGTCTTACAAACCTTCCTCTAAAGACAATTATAATAAGTTTAGCCACTCATGGCTTGAACAAACATCATAAACCAAGTCTTGATCTTCAAGCAAGTTAAAAAAATGAAAAACAATGATTCAAGATCGTCTTCAAGCTCCAAGAACAAGCCAAATTCGTCTCCAAGTGAATGATAACCGAATACCAATCATAAGTCTCCATAAAACATCATCAAAGGTGCAATAAATGAATGAGTTACAAAAGAACACAGTCGGCGCCGTAAGCTACGCCGAGGGCCGTAGCTTACAGCGATCAGCGGTCAACTAGAGTCAAGCTTGGCGTCGTAACCTACGGTGCCAGCCGTAGGCTACGGCACCCATTCTTCCTTTACGGCGCTTGTAGTCTGGGCTACGGTGGTCATTTTTGCAAGAGATGGATGGCCGTAACCTACGGCAGAAGCCGTAGGCTACGGCACTGTATGTTTCTTTTTCCTCGTTTCTTCATCAAATCTTGATTTCTTCAAATCTTGGTTCAGCCAACTTCCAACATCCATCTAGACTTCACAAAAGCTACTCCTTATGTCCGTTTAGCACCTGCAACATCAAACATCTAGTAGTTACCAAGTACAAACAATTAACCGTGTAAAGCATGGGATTTCATTCTTTTTAAGGCACTTAAGGGTTATCCTACGGACCACCCGTCACATCCCCACACTTACTCGTTGCTTGTCCCAAGCAACCCATTCAAAAACTATTTCAAACTTCAAGCAATCAACATGCAAACCAAGCTAAAATGTATCGTCCTTTTACTAACTTTTATCACACCACAAGACACACCCCTCACAACAACTCTCGGTGACAAGAAATATTAGCACATTATGCTAAAACACTCAATGCATGTGTATGATTGTGCGACAATAAGCTTGTATAAAAATCAAGTCTCCTCCTATCAAATACCTAGCATGCTTATGAATCAAAAGGACTTATGGGTTGTAACGGGGCTATGTATAAAGGTAAGAAATTGGTGGGATATATATGCAAGTAGCTAATTGATTTGACCCAGTTTTTAATTCTACTACTAAACAAAGCAAACACCGACTATATACAAAATATCATCAACTTTCCAACTACTAACACAACTAAATTTTTCTTTTTGTATTTTTCTCATATTTTTCTCTTTTTTTTTTCAAAGCATAAAGATATAAAAGCTCAACAATATATACAAGAACATCAACACTACATACTAAATCTCCTAAACCAGGTCATCTCAATGGTAAAGTTTTGTAGGAAGTAGGTTTGGGTCGCAACCGAATGGTATAAGGCTCAAACATGGCTTTCTAAAGACCAAACCCCCACCCCTCACAATACCAAGCTCATATATGTAACGTATGAGGTCCAACCCCCAATTCCCACACTCTCACACATCTAGACGAGGCTACCTAAAAGTCCCCTATCATTTTCACAAGCATGCTAACTCTAAGATTCAACAAGAATTCGTACACAAGTTCTATTAACACAAAACACACACCGCCACTCAAAACAAAGAAATACTTCTCTAATAATCATATGTGGCCCAAAACTCACCAAGAAATGACTAGAAAGGGTGTCGGTGTGTCATGCAGCACAATATCAAGTGTTCAAATTTCAACACTTTTTGCTTGGTTTCAAAAAAATTTTAAATTTCTCAAAAATTTCCCCCCATCCCCACACTTGGGATAGATTGTCCCAATGTATGGCTTTGAAGGGAAAATCGCTTTTAACCAAAAACATTACCTTTCGCTAATACTCTCAAACCCTAAATTTATTTTTGCATTTTTTTATGCAAGTTCAAAACACACCACCACTAGCACATCCCATAGATCACATAAAACATATAAACACCACCCGACCTCCCAACCATGAATATAAGACATGAAAAATGTTATGGGCCATTTTCTGAATATGCATGCTGACTAATATCCTGCTTTTAATTGTTTATTTATGGTCAGGATACTGGACGGGGATATTGCTAACATCCTGGGTGATATCCTGAGGTATATTGAATTAATCACGTGCAGGTTAAAGACTGGGACTTGCCAACGGTCAAGTGGACTCCATCTCCTCAAGACTCGGGCGTATTTGTTAAAGGAGAGACGTTGAGCCCGAAAGACCAGTTCTCCAACGTTCAACTAAGGAATATTCGTTGGATCCCGGTTATGTAGGATAGTTAGTTAGATTTGTTTTACTATAAATAGATGGGGGCGGATCAGATTAAGGCACTCAACTGACACATTTTCAAACACTTTCTCTCTAGCTCATCGCAAACACTACACACAACACTTGTATTCGAATTACATTGTAACACATAGTTGATCCGCACCACATCCTGCACTGTATCCTGATATTTGAAGCAATAGAAGAACAAGGCAGCTGCGATTGTCAGCTCCCGAGGTTTTATGCCGGCGATCTAGATTGATCAAGGGCTTTCCTCATACATCACGTGTCAACCTTTACATTTTCGCTCATTGTTTGATTGTAGATACAGCTCGATATCCTGAGTCGTATCCTGAAACTGTTTTCACAACTAATTTGGTTAACACATTTTTCACATACAATATTAGCACACTACCTCACTTAACTAATTTGATCACTTAATTGCTTAGGTAATTTTTGATCAAAACAATTTGGCGCCCACCGTGGGGCAAGTGGTGCTACCTTTACTAAAAATCTTTGTGAAATCATTAATCGGTTTTCTATTTTCAAAACTTTTTGCCACATTGTTTACAATGGCCTCAAGATCAAACATGAGCTCCTCTACTATGTCTGCTACAACCTCTGCTACTACTGGTTCGGTGCTTCCACCACCTCCTCTGAGGATGCCGTTTTCTTCACAATCTCAAGATGTTATCCCTACTCGGAGTGTCCAGGGATCTGCTCCCATTTTAGCCTCTAACGATGAAATTCTGACTTTATTTGGAAGTGTGCAGGAACAAATGAGGCAGCAACAGGAGACTAACCAAATGCTGTTAAGAGAAATACAACTCTTAAAAGCTAGCTCGAGTAGACCCGCTGAAGAAACTGTCACTCCTATACAGCCCAGGGCTTTGAATTTCAGTTCCGCAGTTTACACTGAGGACAACAGGGGGAATATCGCCCCAAGCCATTCTCAGAATCATACCCCTGAGATACCCTCCTCGGTCAGGATGTCGACCGTGAGGAGTTCAGGATATGCTTCAGGATATGGCCAAAATCCTCAGACCGGTAATGTGTCAAATAATAATATTATTGCTACTAACAATAATGGCTCTTTGCAGGATGCAGGTATGACGTCAACATTTACCAGGGAGCTCCAGAAATTGAAGGACATGATATCCAGTGTACCTGGAGTGGTCCAGCCAATACCGGAAGTATCCCAAGACAGCCACAGGATATCCCGCTTTGCATATCCTATCTGTGATGCTGAAATCCCAAAAAGATTTCAGACTCCCAACATGAAGCTGTATGATGGGACTACGGATCCTGAAGAGCATATTGCCCAGTATAGGGAAAGAATGGAGATTAACCCTATCCCTCCGGAGCTCAAGGAAGCATGCTTGTGCAAGGGTTTTGGGTCTACCCTGGCAGGATCAGCCTTAAAATGGCTATTAAATGTCCCTCCTCACTCAATTAATTCGTTTGCTCATTTGGTTAATTTATTCAATAGTCAGTTTTCTTGCAGCCGGAGTTTTGAGAAACTAACCAGTGATCTTTACAGGATAACTCAAGGGCCTCAGGAATCCTTGAGGGATTACGTGAACAAATTCAGTCGAGAATCCTTGGATATCCCGCATCTTGATGTTGCAACAGCTGTGCAAGCTTTGAAGATGGGGTTACAAAAGGATTCTCAGTTTTATCAGGATCTTGTAATGAATCCCTGCAGGAATCTCGACGAAGCTCGTAACAGGGCTTTGAGATATATCCGTTTGGAAGATGACAAGAAGATGCAGGAGAGGATGAATTCTACCTCAACCTATGAATCAACCAACAGGAAATCAGAAACCTTATATAAGCCATATCGCTCCAAGCCATATGGCAGAAATGACAACAAGAAAGTGAATGCTGTTGAAGACGAGGATCCTGAAGAATATCCTGACTTATCAGAATACTGCTTTTCTGTTAATATACCTGAGTTAATGTATGCTATGCAGGGTTTAGGGGACAAAGCCAGATGGCCTCATAAGAACCAGCAGAAAGCTGATTGGAAGGATAAATCCAAATGGTGTGCCTTCCACGAAGACTTCGGACATATGACCGAGGATTGCATCGCTTTAAGGAAAGAAATAAGTTACCTGTTAAGCAAGGGGTATCTGAAGGACTTACTGGGAAAAAAGAAGAATAAAGGTCAGGATCCCGAGAAGGATCCTGAACAAGCAGCATCACCCCCAGCAGATGCCAAGATAATTAACTTTATTTCAGGAGGATCTGATATTTGTGGAACTTCGTATTCGGCGGCTAAGAGACATGCAAAGGAAGCTAAGAGTGAAAGGGGAGACAAACCAGTCAGGATGACTACCCTCACAACTGATAAAGTGATCACTTTCGATAGTGATGACAGGGATACTGTTCAGGATCCTCACCATGATGCTTTGGTAATAACATTATATGTGGCTAACCATTTTGTACGCAGGATATTGGTAGACAACGGCAGTTCTGTCAATATAATTCAGCTGGAAACATTGAAGAGGATGAATGTATCTCCGATGGACATTACTTCGAAGTCCACTGTGCTCGTTGGTTTCAGTGGAGAAGCTAGAAATACTGTAGGAGAGATAAAGTTACCAGTATACGTTGAAGGGGTCAACTCGATACAACGCTTCTGTGTGATGGACTCCTTATCCTGCTATAACATCATACTGGGAAGACCATGGATTCACGATATGAAGGCTGTGCCATCAACATATCACCAATGCATCAAGATCCCTACCCCTTGGGGAGTTGTCAAGGTTGAAAGTGATCAGCAGGAAGCGAAAGAATGCTACTCATCTTCGATGAAATCTTCGACCAAGCCTAATCAAGCATAGAAATTAAAGATGCGGGCCTGGGATACCTTGGAAGCTTCGGAGCAGGATGTGAAGAAAATTATCCTGGATCAGGATAATCCTGATATCTCGGTGCTCGTAGGAACCAATATCCCTCAGGATATTGAAGTGCAGTTAACTAACTTTTTGAAATGCAGGATGTCAACGTTTGCATGGAAGCATGAGGATATGACAGGCATATCCAAAGACATTATCACTCACAAGCTTGGAATTGACAGGTCATTCAAGCCTGTTCAGCAAAAGAGAAGAAAATTTGCTCCTGAGCGGAATACGATCATCCAAGAGGAAGTTGAAAGACTATTGAAGTCCAAGATGATCAGAGAAGTCAAGTTCCCAAGGTGGTTGGCAAATGTGGTCGTAGTGCAGAAGAAAAACGGGAAATGGAGAGTCTGTGTAGACTACACGGACTTGAACAAGGCTTGTCCTAAAGATCCATTCCCTCTTCCTCATATCGATGCAATGGTAGATGCTACTGCTGGACATGAAATGTTAACGTTCATGGACGCATCCTCAGGATTTCAGCAGATTCAAATGGAGCCTTCGGATCTGGAGGATACTGCTTTCATGACACCAACAGGTATATATTGCTATACTGCTATGCCTTTCGGTTTGAAAAATGCAGGTGCAATATACCAGAGATTAGTAAACACGATGTTCAAAGATAAGCTGGGGGACACCATGGAGGTATATATTGACGATATGGTGGTAAAATCTAAAAAAGCTGAGGATCACCTCCAGGATATCAAGGGAGCATTTGATATCCTGGATCAATACAACATGAAGCTGAATCCTGCTAAGTGCCATTTCGGAGTGGGGGCAGGAAAGTTTCTAGGATATATGGTGACAAAAAGGGGGATAGAAGCAAGCCCAGAGCTGATCAAAGCTATCCTAGATATAAAATCACCCTCAAATATGAAGGACGTACAAAGGTTAACAGGCCGAGTAGCAGCTTTGAATAGATTTATTTCAAGATCCTCGGAAAAATGCAAGGAATTCTATGATATCCTCAAGAAGAATAAGAAATTTGAATGGGGAGCAAAGCATGAAGCAGCCTTGCAGGATTTGAAGCGATATCTCTCAACTGCACCTCTATTGATGAAGCCTGAAAATGGTGAACCACTATCCCTATACCTCGCTGTATCAGGAAATGCTGTAAGTGCCGTTCTTATAAAAGACCATGAAGGTCAGCAATATCCTGTTTATTATGTTAGTAAAAGTTTGTTAGATGCTGAAACTAGGTATTCTCATTTAGAAAAATTGATATTAGCTCTAGTCATGGCATCGACAAAGCTTAGACATTATTTTGAGACACATAGGATCCATGTTAAAACGAATTATCCTGTCAAAAATGTGCTTAGGAAACCAGAGATGTCAGGCAGGATGGCCAAGTGGTCAGTAAAGTTAAGTGCTTATGATTTAGTATATGAACCTAGAAATGCCATAAAGTCTCAGGCTTTAGCTGACTTTGTGGCTGATTTCAGTAGTGACATTCAGGACGAGGTAGACCTAGAAGTTCAACAGTTAGGAGAATCTTCAGGATCATGGACATTGTATACTGATGGTGCATCCAATATAAGAGGTGTAGGATTAGGTATACTACTAAAATCGCCACAGGGGGACATATTACCCCAGGCTATTAGGTGTGAATTTCCTGCTACTAATAATGAGGCAGAATATGAAACTTTAATTGCAGGATTAGAATTGGCTAAGAATATGAGTATCAAGAATTTGCAAGTATATGTTGACTCCTTGTTAATTACTAACCATTTTAATGGATCCTATGCAGTTAAGGGTGAGAAATTAATCGAGTACCTCGATATTCTCAAAAAATTAGTAGGATATTTCGATGTTTTTACACTTGAACAGGTACCAAGAGAGGATAATGCCGAAGCAGATGCCTTAGCAAATCTGGGATTATCGATCAGGATACCAGAAGGAACCCAAATACCAATATTACATGTCTTGTACCCTGCAACGAATCCTCGGGATAAAGAAGTAGCGGGTATTCAGGATCCTGGAGCAGAGTATCCTGAAGAGGATCCTAAATCTTGGACGGCTCCAATCATGAGATATCTCAAGAAAGGACACATCCCCGAAAATGAAAATCCTAAGGCATTTAGGATGAAGGTATCACGATTCACTATTATAAATAATGTTTTATACAAGAAATCTCTTGCAGGACCGTATTTGAGGTGTTTGGAGGATTCTGAAGCCAAAGAAGTACTTCAGGATATACATGAAGGGGATTGTGGTAACCATACTGGGGGCAGGTCATTATTCTCAAAAGTATTAAGGACATGATATTATTGGCCGACAATGAGAAAAGATGCCGCAGAATATGCTCGAAGATGTGACGCATGTCAAAGACATAGTAACATATTACATCAGCCTGCTGAACCGCTGTATCCTATTGTTTCCCCTAGGCCGTTTATGAAGTGGGGTATGGATATAGTGGGAAAGCTTCCAAAAGCTCCAGGAGGAAAGGTCTTCATGTTGGCGATGACGGATTATTTCTCCAAGTGGGTTGAAGCAGAAGCATTTGTTCAAGTTAGAGATCAAGAAGTAGTATCCTTCATAAAGAGAAATATCCTGACCAGATTTGGAGTACCAGCCGAGATAATCTGTGACAATGGTTCTCAGTTTATAAGCAAAAGAACTACTGACTTTTGCAAGAGTTGGGGAATCAAAATGATAACATCTACTCCAGTACATCCTCAAGCGAATGGACAAGCAGAATCCTCAAACAAGATAATTGTCAATAACTTAAAGAAGAGGCTTGGAGCCAAAAAAGGAAGATGGGCAGAAGAATTACCCTTTGTTTTGTGGGCTGATAGGACAATGGTAAAGAATGCAACAGGCCAAACCCCATTTTCCTTGGTATTTGGAGCAGAAGCAATGATTCCAACGGAAATGGCAATACCTACTGCAAGATCTACCCTACGGGATCCTGAACGGAATCCTGAAGCCTTGAGTCAGGATTTGGATACTATAGATGAAAAAAGGGATGCAGCAAGGCTAAGGATGGCAACATATCAACAAAGAATATCCAAAGCATATAACAAGAATATTAGGACCAGAAGATTTAAGGTTGGAGATTGGGTGTTAAGAAAGGCTTTTCAGAATACTACTAATCCTGCCGATGGCAAGCTAGCTCCAAAATGGGAAGGACCAAATGAAGTTGAATCAGAAGCAGGTAAAGGAGCACATAGACTCAAGAATATGGAAGGGGATATGCTACCGAGATCTTGGAATGCTATACACCTTAAGCTTTATTTCAAGTGAGTTTAGAATTTAATTTCTAACTCAGGATGGTATGAATTCTATCTTTTTTAAATATGTTTGGTTTAATTTATTCTTTGAAACCCAATACTAACTTAAGCATCGGAGGGGTGTTAGCCAAGCTAACACCCACCTTAGTTTAAGGATGTTTTGCAGTATATGTTCCAGGATATAGCTCCAGGATGCTCACTCAAGATACTTCGGAAGATTAGAGGATTGGCCCCCTCTCTCACGTATAAGGGATTCCGATCCCTTCACAGGTTTAAAGGTATTCACCTTTCTTCCGAATTGGGTTTAAACACCCCGCCTGGAGCGCAAGTTATTCAGGGATAGTTCAAGGTGGCGGGACCAGTCCATGTAAAAGTGGCTGACAATTTCGTTACTGTTGGCTATATCCTGAATCCTAAAGGTATATGAGGATTGATCACCCTCTCTCACGAAAGGGTATTTTCATACTCTCTAAGGTTTAAAGGTTTTCACCTTTCTAAGTCTTGGAGTTTATACACTCCCGCCAGTAGCGCACGAAAATTTGGGATTTTCCCCAGGATACAAGGAATTTATCTCCAGTGCATTCTTGGGTTTTACACCTTTAACATGAAAAATTGTCTATACAATGGGAACTGATATCCAGAAGATTTCTAAGTATTTGAAGACATTGTACACAGGGGACATTCCTTCTAAAGCAATGGTGTAAAGTTAAAAGGATAAGGCTCGGAACTAATGCACTAAGTGTCTCAGACAGGGGACATCTTCATTGGAAAAGTTGCAAAGGGATTGAGGTTTGATAATAGGATTGTACCCTATTCCTGGTATGATCTTTCCTTTGTAAACATCGTTTAAGTTTTTGGTAAAAGGTTAAATATCCTGATATATTCTCAAAATATATTCTCAAAATACTTCTCAGAATATTTGATTAAAATATTTGAAACTAATACTAGTTTCAAACTTTGATCATTTAAGTATTATCAAAACAGGTTTTGGAAAAGTGGATTGTTTTTCACTCTTTAAAGAACTTTCTACAAAGTTGAATAAATGTTTGGAAGTCCTCTCCAATAAAAAGTTTTTATAATATACCGCTGAGCATATTGATCAGGATATTTTCATAAGATAACAATACAAAATTTTGCAAAGTTAAAAGGTACATTAAGTAATGCAAGGCAATAACAAATAAGTTAAGAGATAGTTATATTATTAACATGTCAAAAGTTATGCTTTTGGATTCACCTCAAACCGGGGCCCATCCACCAAAAGCACAATTAGTTTCTACCATACTTGTGTAACGGTTGGAGGATCTATTTCAAAACAGGACCTGTCCACCTACAACCGTTACCACATTCAAAACAAGTTATACTAATCGATGACCAAGGGCTTCATCCTAAAACCTAGGACCCATCCACCTTTGGTCATCGTATTGTTCTAATGCAGGAAATATAAATTGTTCAAAGACAGGAAATGTAAATTGTTTTTCACAACCACAACCATGAAATTTAAAAAATGGGCTCCGGCCTCAGCACGTATATCCATCATCGCCCACTCCACTGCCTAAGGGGCAACACCTTCTTGAACAGCAACCTCTTTATCGGCATCCGTACCAGCATCATCCTCGGGATTCTTCTCAGCATCTGCAGCAGCATCCTCTTCACCAGCATTCTTTCCAGCATTTGCCCCAGCATTCTCAGAAACATCCTTTGAAGCACTAGCATTCGTCGTCTTGGCGGATTCTTCCACAGCAGATTTGGCAGGAGGATTCACAGGATTTCCCCCAAGATCTTTTAACTTCGTCTCCCAGGCCTTGGTGTTCCAAGAAGGGCATTGTAAACCCAAAGCCATCGCCTCGTAAGCCATTTTCAACCTGGCCTGAAGAAGGGAGATCACGACGGAATTCTTGAGGCTCTCTCGGTATGAAGCCATGGCCTGCTCGTGTTGAACCTGGGCTGCATCAAACTTAGCTTGAGCCTCCTGAGTGATCTTCTGGATGACGGACTGGTGATCTTGAGTCATAGCCTTATACTTAGCTTCGTAGTGTTCTGATTTGGCGGTGGCAATTGCTGCTTGATCTGCAATGGTGGCCTTGGCCTTTTTCAGCTGGCTTTCAAGCATGACGTTGGAGCCACATGCGTCTTCATAAAGGAAAATCAGGCGTTCAAGGCCCTGCAAGGTAAAGAAACAGGCATTATTCTAAATGAACATTTCTATTTAGCATACGGTGTAGGATATAGGCCAGGATACTAACCTGGTTAAGGAAGCCGGTCATAAATGTGCTGGATTCTGTGAACCCGTGGTTCTCGAATGGGAACACGTGGGGTGGAGCAGAGGTCTCAACTTCCTTTCTTTTCCGGGAGCTGGAGGCTCGGGTCCTGGATGCTAGGGGAGCTTTGGGAGCAGTGGCGGTCTTTGAACTGGTAGGTTTTGGTGTAACGGATGACTTCAGGTTAGATTCTTGCTTGACAGGTTCAAGGCTGGAATAACTGTCCAGCTCATCGAGTTGGAAACCTTCAAGGTTGACAATTGGTACTGCACAAGGGAAAATATTCTTAAACTCATCATACTTTTGAAAAATAATTGATTTAAAATATATGTATAATTGCTGGGAATGTGCTTACCAGACATCTCTGAGCTTGATTTCTGGCTTGAATCTGTGAGAGACAGGGAGAAAGTTCTTTCACTAGCAGGAAGTTGGTAGATTTTCTTGATCTTGGATTCGGATTCTGCACTGGGAGGCACTAAATCTCTGAAGTTCGCTGCATAAAAGCATCAGGATATAAGTATGGGATATAGTTTGAGGATATAATTGGGGATATTCCTAAAACCCTAAATCCTACCCTTGGTTAACCATTTAACCGGCAGATAGAAACCCTTATCAATAGAGTCTCTTTTTACGAAAAAGAATTTTCGTCGCCATCGATCCTCGTTCTTGGTGGCCTTAAGAACCAAAGGGTTCTTGGAGGTAGAAAACAGAAGAAAACGGTGATCGCCATGGGATCTCAACCGGTATGCTATAGGGAGGTCTTCAATACACAGGTCAGGAAAATGACGAGACTTGATTTGATCCAGCACTATCAAAACTCGCCAGACCATTGGCATAGTCTGGGCATAGCTAAGGCCGGTGAGGTCAAAAAAGCGAGAGATGAAGGGTGGAAATGGATACTGGAGTCCAAGAGAAAAAGGGTAGGCGAAGAAACAAACCCACTCGTCAGATGACGCGTCTGATCGGGCTTCCCGATCAAAAGGGTGAAAGACTGTTCTGGTGGGGAAGGCGCCAGAATCTTTAAGAGCAGCGATGTCGGCGTTGTTAAAGCAGCAGATTTCCTTTGCTGGATCACGGATGAGATTTTGACTTACAAGGGTTGAGGCCGGTCCGTCCGATCGAGATCTTGTTCGTGATGCCATGAAGGGTGTTGGGCAAACTAAAAGAAACTCAAGAAAGAAGGATAAAGGATGAAGAGAAAAGTGATTACCTGAAAATCGCTTGAAGAATGACGATAATAAGCAGAAATCATTCGGCTAATTATAGGCTGAATATAGGGGGGTAAAGAGTAAATATTGCATTGGAAATGGCACAATGTCACTTCAACCATCGTTTCATCTTAGTTGCCTCGGTTGACGAGATAAAGTTTTTAAATTTATCCGTTGGATTGGTATACCAACCGATATATTTGGGGACAATTGTTATGGGCCATTTTCTGAATATGCATGCTGACTAATATCCTGCTTTTAATTGTTTATTTATGGTCAGGATACTGGACGGGGATATTGCTAACATCCTGGGTGATATCCTGAGGTATATTGAATTAATCACGTGCAGGTTAAAGACTGGGACTTGCCAACGGTCAAGTGGACTCCATCTCCTCAAGACTCGGGCGTATTTGTTAAAGGAGAGACGTTGAGCCCGAAAGACCAGGTCTCCAACGTTCAACTAAGGAATATTCGTTGGATCCCGGTTATGTAGGATAGTTAGTTAGATTTGTTTTACTATAAATAGATGGGGCGGATCAGATTAAGGCACTCAACTGACACATTTTCAAACACTTTCTCTCTAGCTCATCGCAAACACTACACACAACACTTGTATTCGAATTACATTGTAACACATAGTTGATCCGCACCACATCCTGCACTGTATCCTGATATTTGAAGCAATAGAAGAACAAGGCAGTTGCGATTGTCAGCTCCCGAGGTTTTATGCCGGTGATCTAGATTGATCAAGGGCTTTCCTCATACATCACGTGTCAACCTTTACATTTTCGCTCATTGTTTGATTGTAGATACAGCTCGATATCCTGAGTCGTATCCTGAAACTGTTTTCACAACTAATTTGGTTAACACATTTTTCACATACAATATTAGCACACTACCTCACTTAACTAATTTGATCACTTAATTTCTTAGGTAATTTTTGACCAAAACAAAAAATATACACAAATATACAAGAGAACGAAACACGACCTGGTCAATAGTACTTTGGCTGCGGAGGACCAAAAATGGAAGTCATCATGTCATTCCATTCTCCAAACCCAAATGCTCTGTTACTGCTGCTGCTGCCTTGATCACCCTCTTGACTTGCCTGCTGATGACCCATGGTGTGTGGATCCACCCAATGAGAATGGTGCAATGGTGGGGTGTGATACGACACACTACCATCATATGGTGGCAATGTGGTATAATCCACAACTGGTGGGTCCGCTTCAAGTGATTGGCCCGCATGCCACTGATCATGTAAACGTCTCTGGCGGTCATCCAAGTAATGGTTGTTCACTTCTTCATGGTGGGCATACATATGAGCTCGATTCCATTGCTCATTTCTATCATAACTCTGTTTAATAGCTCTCTCCATGCTAGCCCTCATATAAGTCTGCTGATAAAAAAGCATTTGATTGGGTTCGGACCAATCACCAAAAGTAGGCGGTCGCCTCTGCTCAATAATCTGCCTCATGTTCCTCGTGTGAGCCCAATAAGGATCATAAGGCTGTTGTGCATAATCAAATGCACTACCCACATACCCCGACTGTACTCCTGCTCCATGAATACTACCACTTGGGCCAGTGCCCCCCATCGGAACATCAATCGTGAATGTCTCCTCACGGTAATCATCGTCACCACTAACCTCCTCATCACTCACCTCAGGCTCATCAGCCTCGCCCGGTAGTAGCGGCCTAGCATCCGCTTTCAACACTCTCCACCGTCTCCCATCGGTCTTCAACTTATGGTACCTTTCTGACTCCTTGTATTCCCATCCTGGCCCCAAATTCTTTATGTCAAACGGCTTGAACCTCTTGTACGAGCCTTTGTCCTCGGCTCCAATTGCCCCATACTTTTTCAACAACGCCGTTATCAATCGGCAATGGGGTATAATTTTTCTCTCACCACTGATTCGACTGAGCCAAATATTGTTTAACACCAAGAACCGGAAGGGAACCATGGGCGACCCGTGCATTAACATGTATAGAATCGACACCTCCTGAAATCTTACCTCCATCTTATCACCCCGCCGCGGGATGACATTGTGTGTACACAACACCAACAATAACTTCGCCTCCATTCTCAAGTTCCTTCTCAACAATTTCCCATGGGTAGTACCCGGAAGAAAGAGATAATCGAGCATGTGTTGCCATTGAGGGTGTTTTTCGGGCTCGTGGTAAAGATCTTTTAGGCTTGGGTAGATGTATTGATTAGACGATTTACTATCAAACTTTGCAATGCGGCACAAGGAATCATAAGACATCTCGACCTTCATCCCCATTACACATCCCAATGAGCTTCATCTTGCTTGGAGCCTTGAACGGAGGACATTCAAGTGTGGCCATCCATTCTTGCACTTGTTGGTCATACATTGTCTTGATCTCATTGTCATAACATTTAAGCGCCGCCTCCCAACCCAACTCTTTGAACTTAGCCGTTATCCCAAACGCCCCAAAATCTTCTTCCTGAATCTCTTTCTCGCAAATAAAAGCCTCTTTTCTTTGTTGCAATTTATTCTTTTGTTCGTGAAACAAATCAGGTACGCCACTCTTCGGGTTGATCAAGTAGAGAACCAGATGTCCACTTCGGTTTTGAACCCCTAGGAGGTGCATCTTCTTCCGAGTCCGGGTCACCAATCCGAACCAATCTCCTCTTTTTCGGTTGTTCTTCCCATTGCGGTTGACTAGAGGAACTTGCTCCCGCTTTTTCCTTTGTTCTCACCATATCCTACACGGATTCATAAATCACACACAAAAATCATATAAGTTCAACTTCACAATCTTCCCCACACTTGCTTGCACTATGGATATGAACATAAGTGCCCCAAAAATTTCATCTTTTCAAATAAAATTTGGGCATGGTGTCCCCATAACATAGAGTTTTTCCAAAAATTCTTCAATGAGACAACACTTACATTCATATCCACATGTTCAACAACTCACAAAATCCTATCATCTATCTTCTACAAGCAAGCGTGTAAGCAAAAACAAGAATGGAAACCTACAAACCGCAATGTACTTCTAAGAATGAAAGGAAATTGCATACCTTGACCTTGTAGAGGATGAGAATAACAAACACTTCACTCTTAAGCAAAAATCACAAAAAATCCCCAAATTTTTGGCCCTAGGGTTCGAAATCCGACCAAGCAAATGTGGTATTCTTCCAAATCCTTACCCACAATCAGAATGTTTGTGAAATTTTAGTCAAAATCGACTCAAAAATCACTTGATTTGGTTGAGAGATGAAGGAGTTATGGAGGTATGAAGGTAAAGGTGAGTTAGGGTTCTTAGAGAAAGAAGATGGAGAAGAAGAAAGAAAATATGTGGATGGGCAAAGAAGGATCGATTGTGTAGATGGGGTAAGTTAGAAGATATGTGGTTGGGAGTTACAAACATCTTTTATTAATTATTTATATCATTTTCGGATTTGTTTTTTTTTTATAACTAAAAGCGCCGACACCAGACTTCTCAAATCCCCAGCGACCACCATAGCCTACGGCGATCACCGTAGGTTACGGTGAACCAAATGCCAAAAATATGCCGTAAGAAATTTTTTTTTGTCAACACCACCACCGTAAGCTACGGCTCTAACCGTAGCCTACGGCGCTATCTGGTCACTTGTGCTTGGCCTTTCTTCTTTTTTTTCTTAACTTTGCAAAATGATTTATTTTTTGTTTTGTTTTTTATAACTTTTATAATTTTTATGGTTTTATTATTTTTTTGAAAACATGAAAATTATACCCTACCCCCTTTAAAAACCCATGTTGTCCTCAACACAATGTTCGGGCAATTCGTAAGAATTTCCCCACACTTGTTTCGAACACAAGTTTTAAACGAAGGCGGTACTTTATTCAAAACAAAACAAACTAAACTAAATATTTACACAACCAAACCTGGGCCTCTTTCAAGTTTCCTCATCATCCAGTGGGCGTAGAGTATAACCCACTTTGTCGAGCTCGAGATTGTTGATGTCATTGCCTTCCAAGTACGGTTTAAGCCGATGCCCGTTCACCGTTTGTTGCTTATTGGTTTGCTCATCATGAATATCGACATCACCAAATCTTCCCCCTCTCCGGATGACGTAAGGACCCATCCATTTGCTCTTGAGTTTTCCCGCAAACATTTTCAACCTCGAATTGTACAACGACACCTTTTGACCCACTTCAAAGTTCTTCTTTCTTAACTTTGCATCATGAACCTTCTTCAGTTTGTCTTTGTATGCAGATGCACATTCGTATGCTTCATCTTGAATCTCCTCAATTTCACTTAGTTGAAGCTTTCTTGTTGGTCCAACAAGTGGTATCAGAGCTTCAGGACGAGGAGTTCATACTACTACAGCTGATTCGACAAAAATCTCTCACTTCTACTCACTTTCTTTCATACTTTTTCGATTTGAGATAGTTCCTACGGTTGAAATGGCCTAATTTTTAAGTATAACGTGTAAAATACTGTAATAACAAACCCTAGAAAGATTCAGGTTAAAATTCGAACTAAAACATGGTGAAAATCGATTAAAACCTGTTTTCGCTTTTACGGTAATCGAGTGATTTCACTTTTAAGGTCATCTCGCTTTTACGGACATTCTAGTTGCCTGATTTTGCTGATTAGAACATTCCAGTTGTTTAATTTCGATGATAAGAACATAATTCATCTGATTTCGCTGATTTGGACATAAGATCTTGTCAGTTTCGCTTATACGGACAGAAGTTTGATTTTGCTTATCTGAACATCTTGGTATTTTGCTGATAGGGATATTACTATTTCGCTCATAAGGACATAAACCTGATTTCGCTCATAAGGACAATCCAATTTCGCTTTTAGAGACATATGTGATTTCGCTTATATGTCACATTATGATTTCGCTCACTGATTTTGCTTATCTGTCTAGTGTGATTTCGCTGTTGTGTCAAAATAGTTGATATTCCGCTTTTGTGTCACTGCTTTTCAAAATCTTAAAAATTTGTCTAAGTGTTTGCTGATTTTGCAGGTATATCCAAGATGGATGACATATTCTTGAACCCTTTTAGCGACATGTACGCATTTGCTGGAAATTCGGGAGATGATACATCTACAAGCAAAGAGAATGAAAATCCGTCAAAAGAAAAGAAAAAGGAAGCTTGGGAATCTGAAAGTGCTTTCGGAACATTCAATAAACCTCCAAAGCTAATGGCTATCGAGGAATACAGTTGGTGGTCAAGAAAGTTTGAAGATTGGTTGATGGCATTCGCATTTCCCAGCTGGAAGAGTTTGAAAAACGGTTATGCCAATGGAAACAAAAATGGTGAAACTTTAAGATCAGCTGAGGAGATTGATTCATTTGTAGCTGAACAAAAATGTGTGGCATTGTTATTTCCGTCTGTTCGGGAAGACATTATTGCCTTGATCGATTATTCAAATGCAAAAGATCTTTGGGAAAAGTTAGAAAAGAAATGTATAGGTAGTGAAGAAATCAAGAAAAACAAAAAGAAACTACTTAAGAAAGAGTTTGATATGTTTGGGTGTTTAAAGAATGAGTCAGTTTGTAAAATGATAGAAAGGTTTGGTCATCTGAAGCTGGAATTAGTAAGACATGATGTCAGATATCCTGAAGAAGATCTTATCGACAAATTGTTCGATTCGTTACCTGACGAGATGGATTGGAGATATTATGCGCTGATGCTGAAGAATACCATCAAAGCACCAGAAAAGTTGACATTAGATTTGCTGATTGAGAAACTCGAGAGTCACGAGTTGGAACTGAAGAAGACGTACAAAGTAAATCACTCATCTTACCAGCAGAATTTGAATTTGTATTATCCAAAAAGCATGATGCCAAAAGCAACTTCTCCCAAAACTGCATTTTCTGCTGAGAATGTGTCTACAGCAAGCAAAGAAAGTCAAAGTGGTCAAAGCAGTGGAAATCATAGTAGTTATCACAGTGGATCTTCATCATCTGCAAGTCATTCTGATGCAAAGAATCGTTTTCAATGCAACATTGCAATAGACTTGAAGAATGCTCAGAATTTTGATGAGGAGTCGGCCAAACAACAGATGATCTTCCTAGCATCGGTGTTGGAATCGTATGAAGGGTTAGTAGCTGGGAAGATAGGCAACACCAATCTGACAAAAGAAGATTATGATCAGATTGATCCTGAGGAAATGGAGCTGATCGATATTCGTTGGGCTATGGCAAGTGCTGTTTGTCGAGCACAGCGTTTCATGGAAATTACTGGCAGGAAGACAATTGGTGGTCCATCTACTAAGCTGGGTTTCGATAAGTCCAAGGTGACATGCTTCAAGTGTAAGCAGAAAGGTCACTTCAAGCGAGAATGCTGTAATGCTTATGCTGATGAGTCGGAGAACCCTTTCAGAGATGATTACTACAAGAAGGAAATTTATCATCAGAATAAATCCGAGCCGCCTAGATTGAAGCAGGTTGAAGACAACAAAGAGAAATCTAGAGCTCTTGCGGTGATTTATGATCACGAAGGGTATGATTGGAGTAAAGAGGTTCTACCGGAGGAAGATGCGGTTGGTTACGCATTCATGGAGAAAAACGACGACCCTATTCCGTGGAAAGATGATAGAATTGAAGAGCAGAAGTATCAATACAGAAAAATGTTGGCTGAAAACAGAATAATTAGAATATCTCGTATCTATTTGGAAGCAAGGAGAGCAAATAGATGGGATCCGGACAGAGAGTGTTATCTTGATGAATATGGAAGTATTGCGATCGATGACAAAACGCTTGATATCGAAGCCATAATCAAGGAGTATAAGGTAGAGGATGATTATTGGCAGAATAAATGGTGGGGAACTGGAGACGAGAAAGAGAAAAATGAGAAAGAAGAGCAGGAAAAATCAAAGAAAGTTGATACTGGGGTTATTGACACAACGCAGGAGTTAACTGCTGAAAACCTCGAAAAAATGGCTGACAAAGTGCTGGCTGCTAAGGCATTTGAGGTAGACTCTAACTCCGTGTCTGAGTAAAAAAGCCAGGTCAGTTCAAACGTGTCAACAAATGCGTCAGGTAAGAAAATTGATGGAAATGCTGATTGCAAAAATTGCAACAAAGAGTGCAAATTTTGTAGCACAGTCACGTATCTCAACGGTAAGAAAGTTGATGATCTGACAGCAAAGGTCAGAAGCGTTGAGAATCAAATTCTTGATCGTGACAAAACAGTTAAAGCTTCAACTGAACGGATAAGAGAATTAACTAGTCAAATTGAAAATGATAAAATTGATCATGACAAAATTAAACAAGAAAATGAAAAGTTAATTCTTGAAAACCGTCAGATTTCTAAGAAGTTTGAAAAACTCAAAAGCACAATGAAAGATAATGATGATCAAAATGGTAAAACTTTTAAAGAAAATGAACATCTAAAAGCAGTGCTTAGAGTAAAAGAAGAATCAATCAACCAACAACTGGATGAAATCGCTAAACTAAAACTTAAATTTCAAGAGGCTGAAATTGAAAACGAGCGAATCCAGTTGAAGCTTAACAGTTACAGCTCCGCAAGCTTTGTTTTGCAACACATTGTTCCCAAACCCATTGGGAAAAACAAAGCTGGCGAAGATGTTTATTTTGATGGAACTGGGGTGGGTTTTCATCAAGTTCCACCACCTGTTCTTGATAACTACACGAAAAAGCAATCAGGGTTGGTTGAAATTGAAGAAGAAAGTGAAATGAATCTTCCGGATTCAGTTGATGTCACGTTCACATCCTCCAATGACGATAGTGTCCAAAATGATATTGTAAAAGGTGTTGTTGAAAATGTGCTAAAAATGGATAGTGACACTACTGAGGAAGATGGGTGCTTCTTGGACAAATACATTCAGAAACCAAAATCCAAAGCCAACTTAAGTGATGAACCGGGTCTTGTGATGTACAAGATGGCTGGATCTGATAAGTTGTATTCGGATTCTGAGTTTCCCATTGAGAATGTTAATGTGAAAAAATTGACAAATGTTTTCAAATTGGTTGAAGTTGAGTTGTCAGAAGTGAACAGTTTGAAACAAACAAAAAGGCAAATGAATTTTGAGAAAGATAAAGCTTACTACAAAAAGCCTGTTGTACCATCACGGTTTTATAATAACAATCGAAACAATTGGTCGGGTGGTTATCGGGGTGGTAAGAGTTATCAGAAAAAGAGTTTTCCAAACAAGAGGTTTGCTGAAAAGAAGGTGTTTGTGAACAGTTCGAGTTCACTTGCTGATGAAGAGAAAGAGATTTTTTCAAAATCGAATGAAGAGTTCTTTGAGAAAAGAGCTTCACAGTATCAGTCTGAAGGCACAAGTCGAGTTGTTGATACTCGAACATGTTTCAGATGTAATCAAGTTGGTCACATTGCACGAAAGTGTACCAATGTGAAGCCTAAGACTGAAACTGTGAAGATTCAAAGGAAGAAAGTTGACGAAAAGGGTAAAGCACCAATCGTTGTTGAGAAAAAGAATGTGAAAAATGAAAACATCAAAGTGAAAAATGAACCCGTAAAGAAAGTGGTAACTAAAAATGTCAAATTTTACAAGCGGGTTGCATTATCTCAACAAGTTTGGAAACCAAAAACTGAAAAGAAGGTGAAATCTTCTGAGGATTCAATTCAAATTGATTATGATGCGAATTTTCCACCTCTTAAAGCTGAAAACTTCAAAATTCAAATTGCGAGAGTCAAGGTTACACCTAAGGCTGATGAGGCCTGGGTGGACTCCATGTTTGACTAAACAGTTTGAATTGCCGGAGCTTCCTTGATCGCGAAGCATGAATCGGCATCTTTATTGAAGTTGGTTAAGTCAAAGTTGTTATGTGCAGGATCTTCCAAAACTTGTATCCAGATGGATCATGGATAGTGGAGCGTCTCGACATATGACAGGGAAGACAGCATTGCTGTATGATGTGAGAAATATCAATGGTGGTTACGTAGGATTTGCTGGTCATGAAGGTGGTAGAATTATTGGTGAAGGAACGTTATCCAATGGGATTGTGACGTTTGAGAGAGTTAACTACATTACTGAGCTGGAGAACAATCTGCTTAGTATCTCGCAGATTTGTGACAATATGTATACTACTCACTTCACTGATAAAGAATGTTTGATCTTGAAACCAGGATTTGTTATCCCTGAGGAATGGATTATCATGCGGGCACCTAGAGTGAATGATTTATATGTGTTGGATATGAGTGTAGCAACTACATCTACTGGTCAAGCACATTGTTTTGTTTCTAGAGCAACTGAGAAAGAATCGAGATTGTGGCACCGCAAGATAGGGCATATTCACCAAAGGAAGATGAATCACTTGGTGCACAATGATTTGGTTCTTGGAGTTCATGTCAAAGGTTTTCATCTGGAAGGGGAGTGCATTAGCTGTGTTAAAGGCAAGCAGAAGAAAAAGTCACACCCTACAAAGCAAGTCAATTCAGTTTCCAGACCATTAGAGAGATTACATATGGATCTGTTCGGCCCAGTAAACGTCAAAAGTATTACAGGGGATCTCTACTGTCTTGTGGTTACTGATGATTATTCCAGATTTTCGTGGGTTTCATTCTTGAAGACGAAAGACGAAACGTTTGATAGTTTGATGGGGTTGTTTAGAAAAATTCAGAATCTGTACCAACAGCGTATCAAAAGAATTTGAAGTGATAATGGTACTGAATTCAAGAACAGTTAGATGGAAGAATTTTGTGATGAAAGAGGTATATTGCATGAGTTTAGTGCTCCGTACACTCCGCAGCAGAATGGAGTCGCAGAACGCAAAAACCGGACACTAATCGAGACGGCTAGAACTATGCTCGCAGATTCAAAGTTACCGATAAATTTTTGGGCTGAAGCTGTTTCTGCCGCATGCTATACGCTCAACAGGGTTCTCACTGTCAAGAAGTTCAACAAAAGGTGCTTTGAGCTAATCAATAACCGTAAACCGAATTTGAAGTATCTAGAACCGTTCGGGTCACCCTGTACTGTTATAGAACCTTATGGAAAGTTTGGTCCGAAGTGTATTGAGGGAATATTTGTTGGTTATGCAAATCCGATGCGACGTGTCTTCGTTCCAAGTGAGAAGCGGATTATTGAAGCTGCAAATGTTGAATGTCAAGGTTATACTATGCCGCCACAGAATCCTGGTGATTCATGGCGTTATCATTATGACAAACTGTGGGATTCATTTGACATGAGAGAAGAGTCAGATGATGATGAAGATTTCTTTGATGAGTTGGATATTTTGCGTGAATATGAGTCACAGCTAAGGTTTCTAGCTGAGTATTCTAGAAGACCACGGGAAACTTTAAATGATGATGAAGCAGGCCCGAGTAATGCTGGTGAACAGGATGATGTCGAACAGAATGAAGTTGCTCAGGATAATCAGTCGATTCAGAATGATAATCAAGAAGCTGATAACATGCCAGTCTTTGATCATAGTGATTCAGATTCTGAGGGGGAGCAAATTCAGATTTCAAGTCAAACAAACCAAGTTGGTGAACAAGATGCAGAGCAAAATGTTACTAATCTGGAAGGAAATGTAGATGTTCCAAGTGAAGTGATGCCGCGAACTTTTTCATATCATCCAGAGGAGTTGATCATAGGAGAATTGCAAGCAGGCCTTCGCACGAGACGTCAAATTGACCAGGGCCTTACATGTTTTTATTCAACAGTAGCACCTTTACAAACTGAATTTTCATTAAGTTGTTTCATTTCGCAGATCGAACCGAGAACTTACAAAGAGGCGCTTACTGAAGACTCTTGGGTCATTGCAATGCAAGAAGAGTTAAGTCAGTTTGAAAAGTTGGGAGTGTGGAAGTTAGTGGATTTGCCAGATGGTCAGAGGAAGATAAACACCAAGTGGGTGTTTAAGTGCAAGAGAGACGATAGAGGAGTTGTGGTTCGCAACAAAGCTCGACTCGTTATTCAGGGCTTTAGTCAACAGGATGGGATTGATTTCACTGAAGTGTATGCTCCTGTAGCACGACTAGAAGCGATCAGAATTTTCCTGGCATTTGCATCTTGGAAAAACTTCAAAGTATATCAGCTAGATGTAAAATCGGCGTTTCTTTATGGGAAGGTCAAAGAGGAGGTTTATGTCGGTCAGCCTCCGGGCTTCACCGATCCAATTCACTAAAACAAGGTCTACTTATTGGACAAAGCGCTGTATGGTTTACACCAGGCCCCGAGAGCTTGGTACGAGACTTTGTCTCAACACCTACTAGCCAACAAGTTCATTCGTGGAAAAGTGGATGCCACTCTCTTCACTAAAGAGGTCGACGGTCATCTTCTGATAGTTCAGATTTATGTGGACGATATAATTTTTGGGTCGACAAATGAAAATCTATGCAAAGATTTTGAATCAGTGATGAAGCAAAAGTTCGAAATGTCATCAATGGGGGAGATGAAATTCTTTCTGGGTTTAAAAGTTGAACAACTACCTGAGGGAATTTTCATTCACCAGACGAAGTACGTTCATGATATTCTAGAGAAATTTGGGATGTCAAGTTCTACTCCAGCTGCTACCCCACTTGCAACAAATCATGGGATTCACCCAGATCTCACCGGCGACAGGGCTGATGAAACGTTCTACCGTTCCATGATAGGTTCTTTAATGTACCTAACTGCTTCACGTCCTGATATCATGTACCCAACGTGCCTCGCAGCAAGATTTCAATCTAACCCGAGAGCTTCGCACATGATTATTGTGAAGAGGATATTGCGCTACCTGAAAGGAACTTCTTCATTGGGGTTGTGGTATCCTAGGAAAGGCGACTTTACGCTCGAAGGGTATTCCGATTCGGATTTCGGATGCTGCAAAGTCAATTCAAAATCAACAACTGCAGGATGCCAGTTCTTTGGAACTAGATTGGTTACCTGGCAGTGTAAGAAACAAACGTCTGTGGCGCTATCTACATGTGAAGCGGAGTACGTTTCTGCTAGCAGTTGCTGCTCTCAGATCCTGTGGATACAGCAACAGATGCGCGACTATGGTTTGCAGTTTCTTAACACACCTCTTTTTGTTGATAATGAGGCCGCAATTAATATAACAAAGAATCCAATACATCACGCTAAAACTAAACACATAGAAATTCGTCATCACTTTATTCGTGATTGCTTTGAGAAAAAGTTGATACGAATTGAGAAAATCCACACTGACGAACAGAAAGCTGATTTACATACCAAAGCTTTTGATAAAAATCGGTTTAAATATTTGTTAAAACTGAATGGTATGAAGCTTCTTTCAGTGTCGGACGGCATAATTGGCGTTGATGAGAGTACTGTTGCGGATGAAGACGAGAAACAATCTGCAATGGTTTGTCGATTTTTTACTTGTTTTGGTATTTAGGGGGAGTAGATAGATGTATATAGTTTATTTTCAGAAAATACAAAAACAGTAAAAAATGCAAAAATACAAAAACATGATAAAATCTGAAAAAGAGCTTGTGTATATAGGGAAAATGATAGTACATCGGCTAGACAATTACAGTATGCTAAAGATTTGTAAAGTTTAAATGAGTTAAACAGTCTCACTAATGATGTGTCGATAGGTTTTCGCACATTTAGTAGATTTTTTCGGGATATAAACCTAAATTTTCAAACTTGTGAAATTCGTGGGGAACACTACTTGGATATATAGGTAACCCCTGAAATCTCGTTTGAAAGGTCTCATAATCTGATATACAGGTTTTTATACTCAATGATGTCTGGGGTATTATTCCGGGACTTCTGCTGAATGGAAGTTCTGACCTAGTCCTTGGATAATACTTTTCACATATGCTTGAAACATAGCATAAACCCTCAGCATGCCGATGAAACAATAAAATTGATAGTCGCTGCTGTTGTAGCAAAAAGATCCTCTAAAGGGGACATACCGTAAAGTCGAAGCTAATATCTCTCTGCGTATACAGAAGTATCGACCTGAGATCCCTCGGCCCTCGCATTACCTAATTTATGTACAGATATCATTGTAGTATATTCACCTGTAAGACTGAAGTTTGGGATTCTGGATACGGGAGTATATTCAAGAGGTGGGACACATGAATGAGCTAAGTTCATAATACATCTAATTCGTATCCTGAGTAAATTGAAATTTGTATGAGAATTTAAGATGGATCCGTATATTGACAATCGAGGTGAATTGTTTAAGTCTGAGTATGAAATGAAGCTTAACGGTACTTGTAATTTGTCTGATAGCTGTATGATTCCCTGACACGCTCACCAAAAATATGTTTGTAAATAGTTTACTTTGTTTAATTTCTGCAATTTAAGTTTTCTGTATTTCATTTCTTAGTTTAGAACACTTTATAAAATCCAAAAAGATTTTATTTCTGTTTTTTTCCGACAAACCAAAGTGGAGAGTTGATTGTTGGATTCTCAGATGTTTGAAGCAGATGCAGGAGATTCTGGATTGAAGAATGAGGAGAGCTTATCTTGATGAAGTTTGATTTATTGAAAAGTCAAAAACAAGTTCATGAACTTGATACTTGTTATTTTCAGAAATTGTGTAAATTATTGTTTTCAAAATCAGTTTGATTCGTCAAATGATCAACCAAGGTCATTAAATTGGACTTGGTAGATTAATTGAGTAATCAGGGTCATTGACTTGGACCTGAATACTTGAGTGGATTGTTAAAACTGATAGTTTGTGATTTATTGTTGAAAAGATAAGTTTGTAATGATTGATGTTTGAGACACAGGTTTTGGACTTCATCATTCCCATGGAAGCTAATTGTCAAAGCTTGAACCAGATCAAGACCTCAGATTCTAGCATACTGAGAGGGGGAGTCTGTGAAAGGGGGAGTCTGGATCAACAGTCAAAGGGGAGTTTGAAGATGGAGCTAGGAAGAGAACTTGAACCTGTGAAGATAGAATGCTTATGATGAAAAGACAGAGAGTTGGAGAAGAGACCAAGACTAAAGACTCGGAGCTGAAGACTTCGTCAACATCCAAGGGGAGTCTGTTGGTGCAAGAAATGTCTGTTGACTTCGTGTATATCAAGTCTTAGGTCAAGATATGTTAACATAGGATGTTGAAAGTCAAATTAGGTCTTAATGTTGTGATTTCGTTTGAATGTACATAGGATTAGAAGTGATTTCGTTTGTATGGTCATAGTTGTAGGTGATTTCGCTTGTATGTACATCAAGGGTTTCGCTCATAGGGTTAAATAGGTGATTTCGTTTTTTAGTCATGTCAGGTTCGCTTATATGGACAGTCCATATAAGCGAAACCATCTAGGCTATATATAGGTGCTTGGAGCGAAATCTTGTCATTCATGTATGTACGTCTGAGCGAGACCTTGTCATGCTTTCGGCAACAGAACTCTGTCAAAATTGATTCAAAAAGCAATAAAAGAGAAGGAATTGAATAGGAAAGCTGTTGTTACTTTGCGTGTACTGATTCCGCCTTTATACGTGAAGATGAATGTACTTGACTGACTTTTCAGGGTCTTAAAACGGTCCAACATTTCTCACTCGACCCGCTTCATCATAATCCGCATTACCCATTTTGATTGCCCAATGTGCTAACTCCATTGGTAAATGACATCCCTTCCCATACACCATTGGTAGTACCAATTGGAGTTTTGTAGGCCGTCCGATACACCCACAACGCATCATCAAGTTTACTTGACCAATCCTTCCTATCTGTTCGCACCGTCTTCATAAGGATCTCTTTAATTTGACGGTTGGACACTTCAACTTGTCTACTAGTTTGAGGATGGTACGGTGTAGCAACTCGTTGGTTCACATTGTATATTTTCAACAATTTCCCAAAATTCAAAATTTTAAAGTGTGAACCACCATCACTTATTATCACCCTTGGTACACCGAATCGAGCGAAGATGTTGGATTGCACAAACTTGCATACAACAGAATGATCATTGGTTCTTGTAGCGATAGCTTCAATCCATTTCGAGACGTAATCAACCGCAACCAATATGTACAAAAACCCATTTGAATTTGGGAAAGGACCCATGAAGTCTATTCCCCAAACATCAAACACCTCCACCACTAAGATTGGTTGTAAAGGCATTTCATCCCGCTTTGAAATACTTCCCACTTTTTGACAATTAATGCAATTTCGAGCAAACTCGCAAGAATCTTTAAAAATTGTGGGCCAATAAAACCCACAAGATAACACCTGATAACACGTTTTGTTCCCGCTAAAGTGCCCTCCACATGCCGACGAATGAGCATGGGTCAAAATCTCTAGTACTTCGGTTTCGGGAACACATCTTCTTATCACTTGATCGGGTCCAATTTTAAATAAATCCGGTTCATCCTAAATGTATTGTTTGACTTGACTTAGAAATTGTTGTCTTCTCTTCTTCGTCCAATGATTTGGAATTGCACCCTTGGCCAAATAGTTCACATAGTGGGCATACCAATGTGCAACAAAAGTGGAAACCGCCAACAATTTCTCATCGGGAAACTGTTCATTAATCTCGCTCGGGTCATCAACACCTTCCAATGGAATTTGGGACAAGTGATCCGCCACAACATTTTCACAGCCCTTTTTGTCCCGAATCTCCAAATCAAACTCTTGCAACAAAAGCACCCATCGAATCAACTGGGGCTTTGCGTCCTTCTTTTCCATCAAATATCGGACCGCGCTATGATCCGAATACACGATCACCTTGCTCACCCAAATGTAGGATCTTAACTTGTCCAAGGCATATACCACCGCTAATAATTCTTTCTCGGTTGTGGTGTAATTCAGTTGCACCTCAGACAAAGTTTTACTTGCATAATAGATCACCACCGGCTTCTTATCAACTCTTTGACCCGAAACCGCTCCAATGGTTGTGTCGATAGCATCACACATAATTTCAAACGGCTTCGACCAATCTGGTGGTTGCAAGATAGGAGCTTTCACCAACTGTTCCTTCAAACCATTAAACGCTTGCAAACATTCGTCAGTAAAATCAAAAGGGACATCTTTTAATAACAAGTTACATAAAGGTTTTGTAATTACACTAAACCCTTTAATAAACCTTTTATAGAACGCCGCATGTCCCAAAAATGATCTCACCCCCTTAACATTCTTTAGTGGGGGTAGAGATGAAATCACCCGAATTTTTGCTTTGCCTACCTCCATTCCCCGGTCCGAGATCACATGACCCAACACAATACCCTCTTGAACCATAAAATGGCTTTTTTACCAACTTAGCACCAAGTTTGTCTCAACACACATTTTTAAAACTTTTTCTAATTCATCAAGACAAGAGTCAAAACTTGGGCCAAAGATGGAAAAATCATCCATAAACACTTCAAGAGATTCCCCGACCATGTCCGAAAATATACTCATCATACATCTTTGGAATGTGGCTGGGGTGTTACATAATCTAAACGTCATTCGCTGAAAAGCGAATGTGCCATATGTACATGTAAATGTGGTTTTGTGTTGGTCGTCCGGGTGAATAGCAATTTGGTTATATCCCGAATACCCATCCAAAAAACAATAGTATTTTTGACTCGAAAGTTTTTCAATTATTTGGTCAACGAAAGGTAACGGGAAATGGTCCTTTGAGGTAGCGGCGTTTAATTTTCTATAATCAATACAAACTCGCCACCCGGTGACCGGTCGGGTGGCAATTTGCTCGCCTTGTTCATCTTTAATTACCTGGATACCGGCCTTTTTAGGCACTACCTGAGTCGGATTTACCCATGCACTGTCCGAAATGGGATAAATAATCCCCGCATCCAACCACTTTATAACTTCTTTCTTGGCCACTTCTCTCAAGTTCGGGTTCAACCTTCTTTGCGTTTCACGGGTTGGCTTTGCATCTTCACTTGTGATAATCTTATGCATGACAATAGATGGACTAATACCTTTCAAGTCGGCTATATTCCATCCAATTGCCGCCTTATTAGCCTTCAAAACCCGCAACAATTCCTCCTCTTGAGCTACCGCCAAGTTGAAAGCAATGATCACCTGTAAGGTGTCATTCTCCGCTAAAAAGGCATATTTTAAATGCTTTGGTAACTCTTTCAATTCCACATTCGGTGGACATTCTAACGAAGGCTTTGTACCCGAATCGATTCCCACCGGTAAATTCTCCGTTTGGTGGGTCCATGGCGGTCTTCCTTCCTTCACCGCGAGAGCCTCTTGCTCTTTCTCTTCCACTTCCAATGCACATGCGTGAACCTGCAAAGAAACATCACACATACACGACTCCAAAATCTCATCTTCGTACTCATTCGGGTCGTATCCATCTATAAAATCAGCTAGAAAACACTCATCACCACTAAAAGAATTAGCACCGTTAGTAAAAATGTTTAACCTCATTTTTCTATTACCGAATGTCATGTCGACCGTACCATATCGACAATCAATCACGGCGTGAGCGGTGTTCAAAAATGGCCGACCCAAAATAACATTTTGTTGTTGAATTGGGTCCGCGGATGAGTAATCCAACACAAGAAAATCAACGGGATAATAAAATTCATCAACTTTTACTATAACATCCCGCACTATACCCCGAGGAAGTTTATGAGACAAATCAGCTAATACCATCGTTGTCTCAACCCGTTTCAATGGACCAAAGTCGTTTTGGTCATATGACCCCCCGGTAAAATACTTACTCCGGCCCCAAGATCCAGTAACGCCCTTGTAGTTTGAAAATTTCCAACTTGAATATTAATAAGAGGCGTTCCCGGATCTTGTAGCTTAGGAGGAAGATCTCCTTTTAAAACCGCGCTTACCCGCTCAGTTAAATCAACCAATTTAGGCACCTTTTGTTGCCTCTTTTGAGTTCATAATTCTTTTAAAAACTTGGCATAAGCGGGTACTTATTTGATTGCTTCAAGTAAAGGAAGATTAATTTTAACCTGTTTGAAAACCTCCCACATTTCTTCCTTTTTAGGACCCCGTTTTGAAATAAAGTTTTTCTTACCTGGATCTAATAAAGCCGAGGGAAATGGTACTTGACTAGATCCCTGATGTGTGCAAAATGCAACATAAAAATTACATCAATTGTGGCATAAAACTAACCCATTTTTAGTACTAATGTTGGAAAATTGTGCTTTTGTCTTCCTTTTGTATTTTCAGGATTAAATGAGCTCAAATTAACAAAAGAAGCAAAAAGACAGCTAAATCTAACATAAATACAAGAAAAGGAACAAAAGAGACATGCCCGACCCCACGACAGCATCTTCCCAAGCAAAATCAAGAAAACAGAAGGCTGAACACGCCCCGTGTTCAGTGAACACGGGGGCGTGCCCAAGTGCCAGCATAAAAGACAAACCTATAGAAGCTTCTATCGCCCACCACGGGGCCGTGCTCAGCGGACACGGGGCCGTGGTCAACTATAAGATTCGCAGAATCCAGGAAAATCTTGATAGTACAGATATGCTTCTGCACACGGGGGCGTGCCCAGCGGACACGGCGACGTGGTCAACTAATGCAGACAAATTGCAATTAATGAAGACAGAGAAGAGGATGGACACGGGGCCGTGCCCGAGCTTCTGTTCAGCCTATAAATAGGAGTGCTTGGCTCAAGTTTAAACCATCCCTTGGCACACCACCTCTCTCACACTTCACCCACCACCCACCACCACCATAACACCATCATCCACCACCGTGATCCATTGTCCATCATAGAGTGTGTGAGTCGTCTCAGGATCCAAGATTGATCGTAAGAGTTCTTGACAATCAAGGCCATGTTTGCCTAAGTCTCTTACATCACTTGGTGAAGACAAAGTGTCTAGTGTAATACTTTTTATTTTTAATCTTTTCGCACTTTTTACTTGGTTATGTATTAATGACTTTAATAACTAGTTTCTTATGTTGAAGGTGATTTTTCCTTATCGTTTGTCTGTGGTGACTTGGCATTATTTTACTGTCTATATAAAATAAAAGATTTTCACCATTCATATCTCCACGGTCTATATGGAGGTATGTTGGCTACCTGGTCGGGGGTTAAGGGAACGGTTTGGTAAGAGTCTTGCCTTGTTCAGTGTATAGATCCTGCAAGGACCTGGGTCAAATTTAGTAGGACCTCCTTCAATACTTAACGGTATTGGATGGCGGGGGTCCAAACTCTTTGACCCCCTCATATGTAAGCTACTATTAATACTTTAACCCGGCTACTTAGGACTGTATCCCTGCTGACTCAGACTACTTAGCCGAGGGTAACGTCACCTTCAAAAGAGGGGCCTACCATAATATGCATTAATAACTTAATTAATTAGCTTTCAATAATCCGATCCTTTAGGATTGTATCCTTGCTGACTCAAACTACTGGGTTGCGGGTAACGTCACCTTCAAAAGAGGGGCCTACTACAATAACTAAGATAATCTCTTAAAAAGTGCAAAAGTACGGAAATAATCAAAGGTTACACTAAACACGACTCGGAGCCAAGTGATTCATCTTGTCTATCTGTTTTTCTTTTATTTTATTTTTGGCATTTTAGTTAGTTTTTATTTTTCTAGTTTAAAACCTTTTTCTCACTTTTTGATTTGATTAGACGTTGAGGATAAACCGGTACTAAAAGCTCTTGTGTCCTTGGACGACCACGGTATCTTACCAACACTATACTACGCTCACGATGGGTGCACTTGCCCATATGTGTGTTTAGTGTTAGTAAATATCGTGTTTTATAAATTTAAAACTTGGCTAAAAAAAGTGTAAAGGGCTTAAAATAAACATTAAAACCATAACACACTTCACGCACATCAAGTTTCTGGCGCCGTTGCCGGGGACACAAGGATTTTAAGAAAGTTAGTAATCAACGGCCTAATCATTTTTTATTTTTTCTTATTTTTCTATTTTTTTTAGGATTTTTCTTAATTTTTCAGTTTCTGCAGAGCTCAGCACGGGCCGTGCCTGGTCGGACACGGGCCGTGTCCAGCATAATCACTGGCAGATTTTATTTCTGAGTTACAGAGATCTGAGCATGGGGCCGTGTCGGTGCAACACAGGGCCGTGTCCAACTCCCCGGTAACAGGGATCCGGAAAACAAACGCTGTACTTCCGACCACTGGCCGTGTTCACTTAGCACGGGGCCGTGGTGAACCTTCTGACCAACGTTCCTTTATGTTTTTATTGCAGGACTTGGAACCCAGGCATCACATTTGAACTTCCTACGTAGTGCATGAGCTCCAGTTCTAGTAGAGACATAAAAGAACCTCTAGAAGAACCCGAACGCTTTCTCAGAAAAAGACTTAAAGCTAAAAACCAAGAGAAAGTTTCGGGGGACCCACCTCCAATGGTGGACCAACGTACCCTCATGGATTACCTACGGCCCACTGTAGGTAATCTCGGCGCCGCTATCAATGCACCGAATGTCGAAGCCAATAACTTCGAACTTCAACCGCATTTGATACAAATGCTTCAAAACTCCACAACCTTTCATGGGCTTGCGAACGAGGATCCCCATCTACATATTACTAATTTTTTAGAAATATGTGATACCTTTCGGATCAATGGAGCATCAAATGACGCCTTCCGCCTTCGAATGTTTCCATTTTCACTAACAGACCGAGCTAAGGCTTGGCTTAACACCCTCCCAGTTGGCTCGGTAAACACCTGGGATGAACTAGCCCAAAAGTTTCTATATAAGTATTTCCCTCCTGCTAAAACAGCTAAATTAATGACTGAAATTAATGCATATTCACAAGAAGATGGGGAATCCTTATATGAAACTTGGGAAAGGTTCAAGGAGCTACTAAGAAAGTGTCCTCACCACGGTCTTGCGGTATTGCAACAAGTATCCACTTTCTACAATGGGTTGTTGCCACACACAAGACAAACACTTGATTCTAGCTCCGGGGGACTTCTAGGTAATCGTCGCCCAAATGAAATATAATATCAAATTGAGGAAATTGCTCAAACTAATTTTCAGTGGCACACTCCCCGAAGTAATAAATCTATTACCCCGGGCGCCCATAAGGTTGATGAAAGCACTTCTTTACAAGCCCTAATCGAGGCCCTTTCTTCAAAAATCAAAAAGTTAGAAATGGCAAAAACGGCCTCGGTTATGGCTTGTGAGGGGTGTGGTGGACCACATGAAAATTGGAGTTGTATGAAAGAAGGAGATGATCAAACAGAAACGGTAAACTACATTGATAATAGACCTAGGCCGTCGGGTCCCCCAACGGGTACCTACAACCAAGGATGGCGTAACCACCCTAACCTTGGTTGGAGAGATCCCGGCAATAGTAGTAACCAACAAAACCAACGAACAAACTTTCAACAGCCACACAACTTTTCTCAACAACAAGGTGGACGAGAAAGGCTTGAAGATACTGTATCTCGCCTCATCTCCGGCACCGAAAAGAAAAACTCGGATCGATTTCAGCAATTAGAATCGAATTTTAGAAATCAACAAGCTAGCATTCAAAACATTGAAAAATAATTAAATCAAGTAGCTCAAAATTTCTCTGAGAGACCACAAGGCGCGTTACCAAGCAATACCGAAACCAACCCAAAAGCGCAAGTACATCTCATCACATTGAGAAACCGAACCGTGGGTCCCGAGGAGGCTCCATTACCACCAGCTGAAAGAAGCCAATCTAGCCAAACTACGACTCCACCAGCGCCCCAACCAAAAAAGGCTTCTCCACTAAATCAAGAGCCCACCAAGACTCCTCTGGTTCCATACCCCGGTCAGTTAATTCGTCAAAAGACCGATGAGCAATTCGCAAAGTTCAAAAATTTACTAAAACAATTGCATGTTAATATTCCTTTTATCGAGGTCCTAACCCAAATGCCCAAATATGCAAAATTTATGAGGGACTTCCTCACTCACAAAAGGAAAATTGAATCATTGCAATTAGTTAACTTAGGCGAAGAATGCTCCGCCTTAGTACTCAACAAACTCCCACAAAAGAAAATTGACCCTGGAAGCTTCATGATTCCTTGCTCGATAGGGGAATCCCCCATTCGTAATGCACTAGCCGATCTTGGGGCTAGCATTAACCTCATGCCCGCATCAATGTTCAACCGACTCGGCCTAGGAAAAACGAGCCCTACAAAGATGAGCATACAACTTGCTGACAGATCCATCAAATTTCCACAAGGTGTCGCTGAAAATCTATTGGTCAAAGTTGACAATTTCGTCTTCCTGGCCGACTTTGTCATACTAGACATGGAAGAAGACACCGACGTCCCCCTCATCCTCAGGAGGCCATTTCTAGCCACCGCCCAAGCAGTGGTGGATATGAATGACGGAACACTAACATTGAAGTTTGGGGAGGAGGAAGTGAAGTTTGGAGTTGGAAAGAGTGTAGAAGACGAAAACCCGGTCAACTACATGAAGGTCATATACTCAAGCTTGGATGACGCTCTCCGACGGTGTAGCATGGGATGCAAAACATCCCACTTGAGCGACATATGACCAGGCTTTGGGTCTAGCCAAGGACCCTTATAAACGTGGCGCACCACGGAGGCATTCCGCGGAACTATCCTTAGTTTAGTTTAGATAAATTTTTATATTTTCTAGTTAGTTTTAATTTGCAGGAATAAAACACACTCGGGATGGCAAAGGATAACAAGGGAAACTTGAACCAGCACCCCATGCAGGAAAACAGGGCCATCCGACAAAAATTTCTTCGTTAACAGCAAGTTCAGCACGGGTCGTGTCCGCCCAACACGGCCCCGTGCTGCACAGTCTGCAGAAAATGCCCAGTTCAGGTAAACTGGACACGGGCCGTGTTCATCCAACATGCCCTACTAAACGATAATAAGAAAAAGGGTTCACACCCGGTTTCGGTAATTGCCAACCTAGGGTTTCTACAAGTTCTTAGATTCAACTCAATTGCGTATGATTAGCGGATTTAGTGTACCGTGACTTAGGTGCTAATAACTATCAACGTTTCGAAAAATGGACAAGAATACACTTTGTAATCAACACAAGTAAAACCTAACCACGATAATGCACAATTACATATAACCATTTCGTAAAGTCATACCTTTTAACATCGTTCGACAATTTACGAATTCGCAACAAATGTAACACTACTATTAATGGTTTCAAAAATCAAACACAATTTGTCACAAAGTTGAAGCAATAAACAATTCGAAACCCTGAATTAAACAACTACCTACGCCGGGGTGAAACCGAGATGATTAGCCGCTCATGGGTGAAGAAGCTTGATCACCGGATGATTAGAACTTGATGGAGATCATCTTGAAGCTTGAAGGATAGAGGAATGGTGGATGATTAGGGTTTTGGTGAATGATGATGATGGTGGAAGGATTAGGGTTTGTGGATGATTGATTGGTGAGATGGTGATGGTCTTCGATTCTTGATGATTCAGATTGTATTGTGAGTAGTAATAGAATAGAGATGATTGATGGATGAATAATCCCTCCAAGATATGATTCAAACCTCAAAATAGTTGTAACTCCCGTCTTGAATGACCAAGGGCCAATAGGAACGTTTCCAGCACCCAAAAACAAAAACGAAATGCGTGTTTGATGAAACCAATGCCCGTCGCCGACGGGCCTGACCCCGTCGCCGACGGGTTCTGCTGATTGGATTTCCGTCAGACGCCTTATGTTGCTGGTTACGGGTATCTTTGGCCGACGGGTTTGTCCAGAGCCCGTCCGGGATGGGTTATACCCCGTCGCTGACGGCCTCTTGAACACTAACTTTCCATTCTTCACTTCTCGCACTCCCGGTTGATCCGTGACGCGTCCCGGTGCTCCGGTTTTCGACCCGATGACTCGTAAAGCTCCCGAAAAGCTCCTTAAACTTCATCAAACCTGCAAAACACATTTTTGATTAAAAGTAGGCTATCCGAAATTAAAACTTATGTAAAATCATCAAGTTATACAATAACAAACACCGGTTTTCAACCACGTATCACATCCCCACACTTGTCTTTTGCTTGCCCTCAAGCAAATCTGTTTTTCACTTTCATGTGGGTCGAACAACGAATAAACTTCCCATTCCCGAGACAAAGGTTAAGGTCTATTGTCATACAAAAGTTCAAACCTTTTACAACTTTTACATATTTACCGGTCAAGTGAATAATCACATATAATAATGGTTATCCAAGATTAACCTGCCCGTAAAACTAACAAGTCATGCATATCCCTCACAATGTTCTCTCCACTCGGCTTAAAAATTTGCTAATGTGTATAATGTATTAGAATTTCAACAAATAATCGCTCAAAACCGATTAGAACACGTACCCGCATAGGCTTGCAACTCAATCATTCTCCATCACCGATTACGGATACTAAGCATAAGTCACAAGGTCTTTGTAAGGGTTGTAATGGGGCCGGGCTAAAGGTAGGAATTTGGATATTTTAAAGTGGTTAAGGTGATGAAAATTCAATTTTTTATTACAAAAGACTACTCTAAACAAAACTAAACTATAAACATCAACTACAAGGCAACAACTTTAGCCTTTTATTTCTCAAACTAAGAACATAAATTTTTGTTCTTTTCTCAACAACTTTCTATCTTTTTCATACATTTTCTGATTTTTCTCTCTCTTTTTTTTATATGCAAATAAACAAATACAACTATACAACTTTACTTCTATAATCGAATTTCCATCACACGGGTTTAAAAGAAAAAGGTTTTAAGGTTATTGGTTAAAGGGTAGTCAAACGAAGGGTTTAGGCTCAAGATTGGCTACTAGGGGATAATTTTTTTTGGTAAGGGTATAAAAATGGTGTAAAAGAAAAAGGTTTACCTAATGCCTTAATCATTCTTGTGCTTGTATTCGGTCTATGGTCTCGAACGTATCCAAAGTTGCAAGTTCTACAATACGCGACTAATGGTCCACTCAAACAAAGAAACATGTATATGTAAATCTATGATATAAAAGTGGCTCAAAATCTCACGTATAGGGGTATGATATGTGATATGCATCAAATGCTAGTTCCTTAGGCGAATTATTCCCAAATAACCACCCGCTAAATACCCGTTATGCTTATTAATTTGAACTTGACCATGACAAAAGACCAAATGGGTTGTGCCATCCCTCCTTGACTTAGTTACTTGCGCTTTTAAGATCGCTTTTGAAACAAGAATTTTTGAAAAATTATTAAAATTTTCCCCCATCCCCACACTTGAGGTAAACATTGTCCTCAATGTGTAGTATTTAAATGAACGGGTCAAAATCGAAAACTTTTACTGCTCCCCCATCCCCACACTTGAGGTAAACATTGTCCTCAATGAGTAAGAACTAGAGTTTTAAAACGCACAAGGGATGTGACACGGCTAACCTGCCCAAAATTTCACCCCGGAAAAATAAAATACAAAATACAATCCACTTATTACTAAATTAATAATCAAGGTAAAAAGGAGACACATGCACCTGATTTTTGTCGCTTGATGCTCATATCTTCTTCTTCTCTTCATAAAAACGGTTGTCCCGCGAACATGTTGTACCTACAAATTCTAACCCTTGTGTAGAAGCATGCTTCTCACAACCATCAAAATTTGTTAGGTGGTTAGTTCTACCATTTTTATAAAAGTGTTACCAAATCATGCGTTAAATTACCTTGATTTTTGTGGAAAAATAAGTTACAACAATAACAAGCCTAACTCACTTTTGTAGGAATCACGGTTGCATTTAGCTTATGCAACAAGCCCTTTTAGACCCCCCAATAGCTTGGGAGGATGAGAGGTCTCGTGAGGGTTATATAGGGAACACACCCACAACGTTCATTTAACTTGGCGAGAATAAATAAATAACGAAAAAGAAATAAAGAGACTAAAGTATACAACAACAACACAAAACATACCTTGCCTTCACCGCTGATATCTCTCGTTGGGATCAACTGGCGGGTTTGGCTGGTATGGATAACCAGTGAGGGCTTCAAACATCTCCCTATAGTTATCAAGTGGGCTCGACTCTCCGTGAGGTGGTGGCTGATAGGGTATCGGGATGAAGCTGGAGCCTACGGCCTCAGGCCAGTGAGGAGATGGGTCTGATGGGCCTCGTGGAACGGAGAGATTGGAGTAGTCGGTCCACCCCGAGTGCTCGACGTAAGGAAGGCCGGCCTCATAGTCTCTTCGATGTCTCTCCTGATCGTGGAGGATTTTGGCATTATTAATAGCCGTTTCCCATGAGACAAATAAGGAACTAAAACGGTTGTCCTCCAACGTGTTTCGCTCGTGCCGCTCTTTTTCCTCCCTTACTTCCCATGCCCGTCTGTGGGCCATATCTTCTTCCTGCAACTGTATCAAGCGTTCCATGTGCGATCTTTGAAGCAGTTTTTGCAGTTGTTGCTCTTCCATGTATTTCTCCATTCTCTCGTGATAAGCCGCTTGGGAGGCCCATTGTTATTGTGAGAAGGTCCCGTGCATCCCTTCCCAATTCTCTCTCCTCCTGTTATATTCTCGGCCCTCGCCTATACATGCCGAGACATTATCATAAGTCGCTTGTTGCCCGTGGGTAAAGTTTCTATACATCGGTACCTGTCTTTGTTTCAAAAAACATGCCACTTCTGCATTAATCTCCCTGTGTGGCCTCATGTACCTCTGTTGTGGTCCCCGGGGACCAGAAGGCTCAACCTCTTCTTCTTCCTCAATCATTTCCTCATCCCCCCCAGCTCCTTGCTGTGCATCTGGATTAGCAAAGTCATACATGTGACCCAATTGGTCGATCACCACGTATTTGTTTCCCAACAGCCCCACATCTATTCTCCAATTTTTTCTCAATGATGCTATGTTGAATTCTTCCAGAGGTTTGGATACCCAAAGTGAGTCTAGAGGCAAACAATTCTGTTGGACAATCATAGCCCTGATGAGGCATGCATAAGGAATAAAGCACCTTTGAGACGCCTCCCGGGTGATCCATGTATTCATCATTATGATGTGTCTCCATGACAAGGTAGGGGTCCCGTACAACAAAGAATGGACCACCCTGCAATCGCTCGCTCTTACTCCCCCTCGATCACCGAATCTCACCATCACATTCTCTAGGGAAATTCCTTGAAGAATTTTCCCTTCGATCGTCATTTGAGTTCTTTTAGCCTCGCCCCCATCACTGTATGGTAAAATAACCACTGTCATCTGCTCCGGATCACCATCATTCATATGATTATCCAAAAATTGTTGCATGGTTGGATAGTCATATGCTTGCACCCCCAAAGAATCAAAGCGTGCGATACAGTTGATTATTTCGAAGGACATCGTCATTACCCCTCGACTTGTTTTACCAACCAATTTCCACTGAGCAGGAGGACTATCCTTATTCATAAACCTCAACGTCGACAACCACTCGCACACCTCCGCCAAATACACCCGCGAGGTGTTGTCTTCACACCAATCAAGCACTCTCTCCCATCCTAGACGCTCAAACATTTGCACAATCCCGATTTGCCTAAACTCTTCCACATTCACAACCCTTTCGCATAACACCCTTTCCGGTACTGAAGTATTAACTTTGTTGACCATCTTCCACCTCCAAAGTTTTGCCTCTAACTTCCTATCTTGATCCGCTGATAAAGATTTGTTCTTCTCATCATCCCATATTTTAGCGCTTTTACTATCCCTGAACTTTTCCCACGCCCAATCTTGCCTATAAAGTCTCGCATCTCCCTCTTCTACGGAGCTTAGTTGCTCCCACTTCTTCGGTATTAAACCGGAAGAAGATCCCGCTCCAGCTGATGAGCCTTGCTCTGTAGTCTTTTGCTTTTTTTCTACCTCCAGCCATAACTACAATCACAAAAACCATATATAACACCACGGAAAAACGTGTCCAATTATATATAGACACGTGTCATAAACTCCAAAGGTGTGAAAGATTTCGTTGGAAAGGCCAAAGTTGTCGAATAACGAAACTATGAAACCACAGGGACTAAAAGTGTCAACATGCCAAACTTGTGCCTCTGAATGACCTAACACGATGAATATATTCTTGAATGAGTGATTGATTGGATGTAAGAAGCCGTATACAAAAATAATCGAAAGATTATTAAATTACAAGGGTTAAACGTGTCAACATGTCAATTCTGACCTCTGAGTGACCTTTTAACGAAACCGAGGCTTCGAAATATTCAAATATACTCTCAAGAATAAGTGGTATAAATTTCATGTGGTTTCGATATCGTTAAGCGTGATTTCAAGACTTTGGGCCAAAAGTGTAAACTTGACGAAACTTGCTTCCATAGTGATATTTAACGAACCCGAGCCTAACGGAGTTTGTTTATTTATCCTTGGGCCCCAAGAAAATAATTACAAGGGTCTCAATGGCCAAAAACCATGTTTAAAAGGGTTTAAAACGTCAAGGGACTGAATCTGCCAACTTAGAAACTTGTTTTGCCAGTAACCCAGTCCCAGGCGGCCCGCATTGAAACAAGCAAAACCTGAAGCGGGCCGCATCAGGTCCCAAGTATCAGAAAAATCATGCCAGCTGCGGGTTCAGGCCGTTCCACCGCCTTAGTCTAGTTTTTAACGACCTATTACGCTATAAGTCGGTTACATTTAATAGATTTCACACCTGGGTCGATCCTAGAGCCCCCAATAACACCTGGTGATGATCAAGACTCAAGAATTTGGCTATAAAAGGGATGCTAGTTCTTGAGTTCATTGCTCACTTGTAACAATTCATTGTGGGACTTGCTCTGGAGCTTCCAGCAGATTGAAGAGGATAATCAAGTGTAGAAAAGTTTGCTAGGACCTTAAGTAAGCTTCTAATTACTTGTTTAGTCGTTTAATTTAGCTTAATTACTCTTAAGTCAAACTTAGCGTAAAATTAGTTTGAATTTCGTTTTAATTACATGTGGCTTAACCACTGATCAAATTGAAAGTGGTTATAAGACCACATTAGTGTAGGTGATTAACCCTTAAAAGGGCACCTCCTAATTATCTCGTTTGACTGGTCAATTGTCGGGTCAAAGTAGTTTGACAAAAAGTCAAACTGGGCAGAATGTGTAAATATGATTAAAATTAATAAACCAAAGGTTCTAAATTATATTTTAACATTCTAATGACTTGGTAATTAATATTAAAGCATGTTTTATCAGTCCTAACCCGACAATTAATAGTCAAAGGTCAATTATTAACCGAAAGTCACAAAAGCTTGACTTTGCTTTGACTTTCAGTTCTGACCCGTTTAAGCTTAATGCACCCATGTTTTAAGCTTCCATTAGGACCAGATTACTTAGTAGTATAATCCCCTGGAGTTATATTACATAGTACCTAATGGTTTGGATTATATGCACTTGATCGTAATTATGCTTAATAATGCCATAAACGCCCTTTTTACTTACAACTGAGACTTTTAACAATGTGATTGGATTAAAACCTTTGCTACTGATATTTAAACATGTCCTAAAGATTTGACACCAATTGGAGGTCTAAAATGGGGGTTATGCTCAATAACGTAATTAAGGGACTTTTTAGTAATTAAATGGCGTAAATAGTATGAAGCCTATCTAAACCCGATTTTTGACACCAAACTTCATACCTACTGTTGTAAAATAATATTTTGGGAATTTTAAAGATTTTTAATTATTTTTAGACTAAGCATAACATAGGATTATAGCTTAATTTCGGTAAATGCCGGTTTTACCCTTTTCATGCATAAAATGGGTTTTACATAACTTTTTAGTGTCAAACCTCTTGCTACTGATTTTGTATAATAAATAAAGTATTTTGAACCTTGTAAACTGACCTAAAACTCAAATTTACTATTTTGACCCGAATAACCCTTTAAACCGTCTTTTAAGCGTTTTTAGTACATAGTATGGGTCAAAACCATATTGGACATACAAAACTCATTACCCACTGATGTTTTAAGTTAATTTATATAATTATACAGTAAGTTAAAGTTTCTAAACTCAGAAGTCTATTTTTGACCCTTTAAGGCATATGTAAAATTACTAAAATGCCCCTACGGGACATAGTTTGGATATATAAGATAATTTTCACATATATAAACTATCTTACTGTTATAACATATAAAAATACATATTTTTACTGATGTAACCAGGTCTGAAACTCAGTTGCATAATTAAACTCTTTTTGGACAATAAAATTACCAAAATGCCCTTAAGGGACTTGTTTTGGTTTAAATGAGATTTTGGGCATATATGTTAACATCTTACTGATGTATTAACATATTCTAAGCATAATAATGATTAATACTTGTATATAATTTATTTGGTTACCCGTTACGCATTTACGCGTTCGGATCAGCTCATGTGACTAGTTTACATAAAATAGTCGAAACTGGTCAAACCTTTTCATTAAATTCTCAATTTCCAGAATGTATTTAGTTTACCCATATTATACAAGTATCCAAGCTTGTCGGGTCTAAATCTCATTCTATTCCGATCACCGCTTAATCTAGCGTTTAGAACCTTAAGGTTTCTTTCTAGCTAGCCGGTCTAAGTCCTTGACTAAAGTAAAGACCCGTTAGCATCCTAATAGGTTAATAAACCTTCTATACAGATTAAATAGCTTCCGGTAGAAGGTGCCTTTGAAAAGCTTTAAGATTTTTACTGCTAGCATCAGGTAAATACTTTTAACTTATTTTCCCTATACGGGCTTGGGATATGGTATTATAATAATACCACTTGGTCGGGTATGAAATCATTTAATCGGATTGTGATTAATAAATTACATAACCCGTTTTAATCTGTCTTGTTTGATAACATAAGCATTGGGGGTTAACGACCGTGTCCTGGATATCCTCGGCTCATTTATTTAAAAATGGCCACGACCTATGCGCGGGGTGTAGGCATACACCTGACAGATGCAAATGCTAAATATAAACCCACATGTTGGGGATAACTCCTTTGTGGGTTCTACAAGTGGTGAGTCGGTTAATCACGACCGGCTTCCAACCGGCCCCAATTGTATGACAAACATATAAATCTGTATACAAGATTATATTTAAATAATTGTCCCAAGTTATAAAGGATTTTGTGCCACGTGCATTCAAACAAATTTTTTAAACCTTTTCAAAAGAGTCAGTTAATTGTATTTACCAGTGTAAACTGACGTATTTTCTTAAAGACTGATTTGACAGGTACCTCTCGAAATAGGCTGGAGCTATAGGGTGTCTTTAGAGGATCTTGCAAGTCCATAAGATGCCTGCAGTCTGTCTTTTGTTTTCTTTTGTATTTGTTTATGATCCGCCTGTGGATCTTATTACATTCCAGTCTGTACTTTCATATACTCGAACACTCAGACAGTATGGTTTGTAATAGTTTATTCACCCAGACTTCCGCTGTGCTATTATATTGTGTATTTTGACTATGATGATATCAACTACGTCACGATACTCCCCGCCGGGCCCACCGGACATATGTGGAAATATCGGGGTGTGACAGGTTGGTATCAGAGCCAACATTGATTGAATTAAACACTAGCCTTTTGTGTTTAATCTCAATGACACAATAAGCACATTCCTTAGACTCTCGAGTCTAGGCAAATGACCTAGGATTTTACTCTTAACCTTCCTTTTATTACTTTATTATATTTACTTGTTTTGCCAGGAAAATGCCTCCAAGACTAAGGGGACGAGGCAAGGGACCTATGCGTGGAGGACCTTCTAGTAGCTCCGGACCTTCTCACAGGCGCACTCCATCCGATTCACTTACCGGTTCCGACTCCAAGGATAATTGGAGCCACAACCCTGAACCAGCGAGACATTCTGTCTCATTGGGATCCTCACCGTCAGACCCTCCTTATTTTGGGATGCCCAATCTGAACGAACCTCATCATTCTCCCCTTTCTTTGGGAACTCACCAATCCAACCCATCATACCATTCTTACCAATCTCAACCTTTTCACCAATCGGATTCCACTTACCCACATTCTCAATTCAATCCTAATGCTTATGTTAATGACTTTTTGGGCTATAACCCTTTAGGACCTGAGGATCATTTTTCACAAGAGATGGAGATGGATGACGACCCAGACCCGGACTTGCAAACTGGTACACCAGGGCACCCGATCAGTATCTCTAGCGGATCTCCATTTGTGGGATCACCCTACAACGGGCCCGACTCATTCCAGGAGAAGATGGGTCAGTATGACTGGTTTTACACACCTTCATACCATAGCTCACCTAGCCAACCTCCCATGGATGAGCCACAGCTTAGGGCTGTTACCCCACCGCCTTTGCCAGTTGAGGGTCCACCTCAACAACCTCCCGCGCCGCCTAGACGAGGGAGAAATGCTAGGATGTCGGTACGTGGGGGACCAAGGTTTTCATCTCCTCGTGGCTCGAGCTCGTATCCCGTTATCCCGGAAGACCCTCAGTTGGGTGAGTCATCACGCACGGTGACGGAAGCTAACCTTCCGCCGGTTTCACATGCACCATTTCAGCCACCGTTGGGTTTTGATAACCCTATCCCTACATACCCAGGATCATCTGGGTATAACCCGTCTGGATATCCATCCGACTATGGGACTCATGATCCATATCTTTCAGCTGCCCAATACCATCATCATTACCCTTCTTCATACCCACCACACTATCCCACTGGATACCCGGCACATGATGCTCAATATCCGCCATACCATCAACCTCCTCCATACCAGCAGTAACAAACTCAAGAAATTCTAGAGAGGTTAGAGAGGGTTGAACATAAGGCTCATGAAAATAAGAAAAAGCACAATGGTTTTGTTAAGGGCCTTATGAACCTTCTCAAGGGTAAGAAGAAATAGGGTGATGTTAGGTTGTTTTTGCTTGTTTTGCTTGTTTGTAATAAAGTCCCTGCGAGGACGTTTGTTTCGTTTTCATGTCTCAAGTCCCTGCGCGGACTTATTTCTGTTTCCGTACGCCCCTGCGTGGGCAATGATTTTCAGTATGCCCCTGCGTGGGCAATGTTTTTCAATAACCCCTTCGTGGGAAATTTGTGTTCTTTTCTCAAAGTCCCTTTTCGGGCAACGTTGTAACCGTATCGTTATTTTAATGCAGTTATTTTGGTTTTAATATGTAATTTATTATGCCATACTACTTTATTTAAAAAAATTTATTTAAATCCGTCTAAGAAACTCTTAGAGGTATAACCTAGCCAGAAATATTAATTGGCTATGATGGTATAACCTTTTTAAGATAATGACTCCCTGTTAACATCTGGAAACATGTTAACAATCTTGCATTGTGCGGTACGAGAAATCACACAATCTTCCTAGAAATTTGGATTTTTCCAAGTCACTATTTTTAGCCTATATGATCATCATGAATCATGGCTAATAAACATCTATAAGATGTATACACCACACATCCATTAGAGATGTACGCATATAAGCAAAGGTGTAATAATGACAATGAAAGTTCTATTTGTGAATTTCTTGTCAAAAAGGCGATGAACTTTGTTCGACCCTTAAATAATCATTGATCCAGAGGATCTTTGGTTATAGTAAATCGTCTGTATGACAAGCTTTTCTAAGCTATTTAAATGTCCCTTAGGACGACCTTTGTATAATATGGATATCTCTGTGATTATTATTTTAATGGTTATATGGTTTAATAATACCATGACCATCTACTCATCAATATGATGATCTAATATGTAAATTAAATATACCATCTATGTTTGATATAGTATTCAGAAATGGCTGGTTCGGACGGAGCAAGCAGTCATCCTACAGAAGGCAACAACACCAGAATTAATATCACTGGTGCCGATCTGCAGGCAATGATCACCGCAGCAGTTTCTCAAGCGGTAGATGCTAAGTTTAAAGAGCCTAGTATTGTTAGGTCTCAAACTCATTCGAAATCCCTATCTAAACCACACACTAATAAGAAAAGTGAGTCTCAGCACTCATCTAACCAGGGTAATGAACCCAAGAAACAGTTAGTCCTCAAGCCAACTTCTAGGTACGCCAAGGGTTGTACCTACAAGTATTTTGTCTCCTGTAAGCCTAGGGACTTTACCGGAGAAAAAGGAGCGATTGATTGTATGAAATGGTTAGATGAGATGGAAACCGTAATAGACATTAGCGGGTGTGCTAAGGAAGATGTGGTGATGTTTGTATCACAATCTTTCAAAGGTGATGCCCTTACGTGGTGGAAAGCCCTAGTACAGTCTACTGGGAAGGTTCACTTGTATAATCTTTCATGGGAAAAGTTTGTAGATCTTGTAAAGGATACCTACTGCCCTCAACATGAGGTTGAGAGGATTGAATCGGATTTCCTCACCCTAGTAATGAAGGATCTGGATTGTAGATCCTATGTGACTAGTTTCAACTCTATGTCAAGATTGGTACCATACTTAGTCACTCCTGAACCCAAACGCATCGCGCGTTTCATTAGTGGCTTGGCCCCTGAAGTAAAGGGAAATGTTAAGGCCTCAAAGCCCGCCACTTATAGATCTGCTGTGGATCTATCCTTATCCCTCACTTTAGATGTTGTGAGGAGTAGGGCGAAGAGGGCAAACGATGAAGGGAAGAGGAAACGAGAGGAAGACAAGTCTCCTCAGTCAAACAAAAAGGGCAAAGGGAACTCTAGTTCCAAAAAGGGGAAGTCGAGTGACAAGCCCAGATGTAAGACTTGTAACAAAAGGCATTTCGGGAAATGCAATCAAGATCCACAAGCTAAACCTTGTGGGATCTGCAAAAAGAAAGGGCACAAGTCTGTTGAGTGCCGAAATATAAAGGATGCAACCTGCTACGGTTGTAATGAAAAGGGGCACATCAAAACCAATTGCCCCAAGAATGCAAAGAAGACCGAGGAAGCAAAGAAAAACAATGCAAGAGTTTTTCAGTTGCAAGCAAAGGAAGCAGTGAATGACGAGAATGTCATAACAGGTACCTTCCTCGTAAATAATAATTATGCTAGAGTCTTATTTGATTCCGGTGCTGATAAGTCTTTTGTAGACCATAAGTTCTGTAAGTCATTGAATCTGCCTATTAAGACTCTAGACATAAAATACGAGGTAGAACTTGCTGATGGCACCTTAGAAACAGTTTCCACTCTTCTTAATGGATGTTCCATATCCATTAAGAATCATTCTATTCCGCTATCTCTCTTGCCAATGAAATTGGCTGGGTTTGATATAGTTTTAGGCATGGATTGGTTGTCGCATAACCAAGCCCAAATCGCCTGTGATAAAAAGCTAGTCATTATCAAAACCCCTTCTGGTGAATCGGTCGCCATTCAGGGAGATACGCAATATGGATTGCCTAGCAATATGTCTATTCTCAAGTTAGCGCAGTGTATGAAAAGTGGACGTGTCATTTACATGGCGCAAGTAACTGTGAATGAACCTAAGCCTAAGATTGAAGACATTCCGATTATCTCTGAGTATCCTGATGTCTTTCCTGACGAATTACCTGATTACCTCCTGAGAGGCAAGTGGAATTCAGGATAGACATTATACCAGGATCAGCACCTATAGCACGAGCTCCTTATTGCCTAGCGCCTACAGAAATGAAAGAGCTCAGAACTCAATTAGATGAACTATTGGAGAAGGGTTTCATACAACCTAGTTCTTCCCCTTGGGGAGCTCCAATATTATTTGTGAATAAGAAGGACGGATCAATGTGCCTATGCATTGATTACCATGAGCTAAACAAGGTAACGATTAAGAATCGTTATCCTTTACCCAGGATCGATGACTTATTTGATCAGCTCCAAGGAGCGAGCTTCTTTTCAAAAATTGATTTGAGATCCGGGTATCATCAACTTAAAGTTAGAACTGAAGATGTATCTAAGACGGCATTCAGAACGAGGTATGGACACTTCGAATTCTTAGTGATGCCCTTTGGACTCACTAATGCTCCAGCAGCATTCATGGACCTCATGAATAGAGTCTGCAAACCATACTTAGACAAGTTTGTCATCGTCTTCATAGATGATATACTTATCTATTCTCGTAATAAGGATGATCACGAGAAACATCTTCGGTGCATTTTAGGGTTACTGCGACAGGAGAAGTTGTATGCTAAATTCTCCAAATGCGAGTTTTGGCTTCGCCAAGTCCAATATCTTGGACATGTCGTTAGTGAGAAAGGCATCCAGGTAGATCCTGCCAAAGTAGAAGCTGTTATGAATTGGGATACGCCCAAGACTCCAACCGAAATCCGTAGCTTTCTAGGGTTAGCAGGTTATTATAGGAGATTCATTGAAAACTTCTCAAGGATAGCCTCACCATTAACTTCATTGACCCGTAAGAAAGTTAAGTTTGATTGGGGTCCAAAACAACAAGAATCCTTCGAGATTCTTAAGCAAAAGTTGAGCAATGCTCCAGTATTAACCTTACCTGATGGAATTGAAGAGTTTGTTGTTTACTGTGATGCTTCACACACCGGTATGGGTTGTGTGCTTATGCAAAGAGGCAAGGTAATCACCTATGCATCACGGCAATTAAAAGTGCACGAGAAAAATTACACCACCCACGATTTGGAGTTGGGTGCGGTGGTATTCGCACTAAAATTATGGAGACATTACTTATATGGAACCAAATGTGTGATATTTTCTGATCACAAAAGTCTCCAACATTTGTTCAATAAAAAAGAACTCAATATGAGACAACGTCGTTAGATGGAAACCTTAAACGACTATGATTGTGAGATTCGCTACCATCCTGGTAAAGCGAATGTGGTCGCGGATGCTCTAAGCCGAAAGGAAAGAGTTAAGCCAATTAGGATCAATGCCAAGAGCATTGAGTTGAAGAATAGTCTGAATGAAAGACTATTAGCTGCACAGAAGGACGCCGTTTTGGAAGATAACCACCCAAATGAAAATTTAGGAAAAATTTTCGACCAGTTAACACCTGGGAAGGATGGAATCCTTAGGATGAATGAATGAAAGAATTTGGGTTCCTATTCATGGAGGACTTCGAGTGGTAATCCTCCAGGAAGCCCACAATTCCAAATACTCAGTTCACCCGGGTGGTGACAAGATGTATCATGATTTAAAGGCCAATTATTGGTGGATAGGTTTAAAGAAATCTATTGCTACCTATGTAGCTAAGTGCCTGACTTGTGCTCAGATTAAAGCTGAACATCAAAAGCCATCTGGTCTGCTTCAACAGCCAGAACTTCCCACATGGAAATGGGAAATGGTAACTATGGACTTCATAACCAAGTTACCTAAGACGAAGCGCGGAAATGACACAATATGGGTTATTGTGGATAGACTGACTAAGTCGGCACACTTCTTACCCATTAAAGAGACTCATAGCTCAGATAAATTAGCCCAGTTGTATGTAGACAAGATTGTGGCTCTACATGGCGTACCGGTGGCTATTATCTCGGATAGAGATACTAGATACACCTCTCACTTTTGGAAAAGTTTCCAACAATCCTTGGGCACACGTTTGAACTTTAGTACTGCCTATCATCCTCAGACGGATGGACAAATTGAGCGTACAATTCAAACATTGGAAGACATGCTGCGAGCATGTGTCATTGATTTAGGAGGTAGTTGGGATGATCATCTTCCTTTAATCGAGTTCTCCTATAATAATAGCTACCATACCAGCATCCAGGCTGCGCCTTTTGAGGCATTATATGGTAGGAAATGCAGAACGCCTATCTGTTGGGCAGAAGTAGGAGAAGCTCAGTTGTCAGGACCTGAAATAGTCCTTGAAACAACGGACAAGATTGTCCAGATTCGAGACCGTTTAAAAGCTGCCAGGGATAGGCAGAAAAGCTATGCTAATGGAAAACAAAGGTCTCTAAAATTTGAAGTAGGCGATAAAGTTCTGCTGAAAGTATCACCTTGGAAAGGTGTGATGCGTTTTGGTAAGAAGGGTAAATTGAGCCCTAGGTATATTGGACCCTTCGAGATTATCGAACGTATCGGTAGTGTAGCTTATAAGCTGAATTTTCCTGATGAGCTAAGTGGGATTCATAATGTGTTTCACATTTGTAATCTCAAGAAATGCCTAGCCGATGAATCTCTAGCAATATCTCATCAAGACGTGCAAATTGATGAAAGTTTGAGATTTATTGAAAAACCTATATCGATCGAGGATCGACGGGTTAAAAGGCTCCGAAGAAAACAAGTACCTATAGTAAAGGTCAAATGGGAAGCCCGTAGAGGTCCCGAGTATACATGGGAAGTCGAGTCCACTATGAAGCAGAAATACCCTTACTTATTTCAGTAAATCTCGGGGTCGAGATTTCTTTTAAGGGGGTGAGGATCTAACACCACGGAAAAACGTGTGCAATTATATATAGACACGTGTCATAAACTCCAAAGGTGTGAAAGATTTCGTTGGAAAGGCCAAAGTTGTCGAATAACGAAACTATGAAACCACAGGGACTAAAAGTGTCAACATGCCAAACTTGTGCCTCTGAATGACCTAACACGATGAATATATTCTTGAATGAGTGATTGATTGGATGTAAGAAGCCGTATACAAAATTAATCGGAAGATTATTAAATTACAAGGGTTAAACATGTCAACATGTCAATTCTGACCTCTGAGTGACCTTTTAACGAAACCGAGGCTTCGAAATATTCAAATATACTCTCAAGAATAAGTGGTATAAATTTCATGTGGTTTCGATATCGTTAAGCGTGATTTCAAGACTTTGGGCCAAAAGTGTAAACTTGACGAAACTTGCTTCCATAGTGATATTTAACGAACCCGAGCCTAACGGAGTTTGTTTATTTATCCTTGGGCCCCAAGAAAATAATTACAAGGGTCTCAATGGCCAAAAACCATGTTTAAAAGGGTTTAAAACGTCAAGGGACTGAATCTGCCAACTTAGAAACTTGTTTTGCCAGTAACCCAGTCCCAGGCGGCCCGCATTGAAACAAGCAAAACCTGAAGCGGGCCGCATCAGGTCCCCAGTATCAGAAAAATCATGCCAGCTGCGGGTTCAGGCCGTTCCACCGCCTTAGTCTAGTTTTTAACGACCTATTACGCTATAAGTCGGTTACATTTAATAGATTTGACACCTGGGTCGATCCTAGAGCCCCCAATAACACCTGGTGATGATCAAGACTCAAGAATTTGGCTATAAAAGGGATGCTAGTTCTTGAGTTCATTGCTCACTTGTAACAATTCATTGTGGGACTTGCTCTGGAGCTTCCAGCAGATTGAAGAGGATAATCAAGTGTAGAAAAGTTTGCTAGGACCTTAAGTAAGCTTCTAATTACTTGTTTAGTCGTTTAATTTAGCTTAATTACTCTTAAGTCAAACTTAGCGTAAAATTAGTTTGACTTTCGTTTTAATTACATGTGGCTTAACCACTGATCAAATTGAAAGTGGTTATAAGACCACATTAGTGTAGGTGATTAACCCTTAAAAGGGCACCTCCTAATTATCTCGTTTGACTGGTCAATTGTCGGGTCAAAGTAGTTTGACAAAAAGTCAAACTGGGCAGAATGTGTAAATATGATTAAAATTAATAAACCAAAGGTTCTAAATTATATTTTAACATTCTAATGACTTGGTAATTAATATTAAAGCATGTTTTATCAGTCCTAACCCGACAATTAATAGTCAAAGGTCAATTATTAACCGAAAGTCACAAAAGCTTGACTTTGCTTTGACTTTCAGTTCTGACCCGTTTAAGCTTAATGCACCCATGTTTTAAGCTTCCATTAGGACCACATTACTTAGTAGTATAATCCCCTGGAGTTATATTACATAGTACCTAATGGTTTGGATTATATGCACTTGATCGTAATTATGCTTAATAATGCCATAAACGCCCTTTTTACTTACAACTGAGACTTTTAACAATGTGATTGGATTAAAACCTTTGCTACTGATATTTAAACATGTCCTAAAGATTTGACACCAATTGGAGGTCTAAAATGGGAGTTATGCTCAATAACGTAATTAAGGGACTTTTTAGTAATTAAATGGCGTAAATAGTATGAAGCCTATCTAAACCCGATTTTTGACACCAAACTTCATACCAACTGATGTAAAATAATATTTTGGGAATTTTAAAGATTTTTAATTATTTTTAGACTAAGCATAACATAGGATTATAGCTTAATTTCGGTAAATGTCAGTTTTACCCTTTTCATGCATAAAATGGGTTTTACATAACTTTTTAGTGTCAAACCTCTTGCTACTGATTTTGTATAATAAATAAAGTATTTTGAACCTTGTAAACTGACCTAAAACTCAGATTTACTATTTTGACCCGAATAACCCTTTAAACCGTCTTTTAAGCGTTTTTAGTACATAGTATGGGTCAAAACCATATTGGACATACAAAACTCATTACCCACTGATGTTTTTAGTTAACTTATATAATTATACAGTAAGTTAAAGTTTCTAAACTCAGAAGTCTATTTTTGACCTTTTAAGGCATATGTAAAATTACCAAAATGCCCCTACGGGACATAGTTTGGATATATAAGATAATTTTCACATATATAAATTATCTTACTGTTATAACATATAAAAATACATATTTTTACTGATGTAACCAGGTCTGAAACTCAGTTGCATAATTAAACTCTTTTATGGACAATAAAATTACCAAAATGCCCTTAAGGGACTTGTTTTGGTTTAAATGAGATTTTGGGCATATATGTTAACATCTTACTGATGTATTAACATATTCTAAGCATAATAATGATTAATACTTGTATATAATTTATTTGGTTACCCGTTACGCATTTACGCGTTCGGATCAGCTCATGTGACTAGTTTACATAAAATAGTCGAAACTGGTCAAACCTTTTCATTAAATTCTCAATTTACAGAATGTATTTAGTTTACCCATATTATACAAGTATCCAAGCTTGTCGGGTCTAAATCTCATTCTATTCCGATCACCGCTTAATCTAGCGTTTAGAACCTTAAGGTTTCTTTCTAGCTAGCCGGTCTAAGTCCTTGACTAAAGTAAAGACCCGTTAGCATCCTAATAGGTTAATAAACCTTCTATACAGATTAAATAGCTTCCGGTAGAAGGTGCCTTTGAAAAGCTTTAAGATTTTTACTGCTAGCATCAGGTAAATACTTTTAACTTATTTTCCCTATACGGGCTTGGGATATGGTATTATAATAATACCACTTGGTCGGGTATGAAATCATTTAATCGGATTGTGATTAATAAATTACATAACCCGTTTTAATCTGTCTTGTTTGATAACATAAGCATTGGGGGTTAACGACCGTGTCCTGGATATCCTCGGCTCATTTATTTAAAAATGGCCACGACCTATGCGCGGGGTGTAGGCATACACCTGACAGATGCAAATGCTAAATATAAACCCACATGTTGGGGATAACTCCTTTGTGGGTTCTACAAGTGGTGAGTCGGTTAATCACGACCGGCTTCCAACCGGCCCCAATTGTATGACAAACATATAAATCTGTATACAAGATTATATTTAAATAATTGTCCCAAGTTATAAAGGATTTTGTGCCACGTGCATTCAAACAAATTTTTTAAACCTTTTCAAAAGAGTCAGTTAATTGTATTTACCAGTGTAAACTGACGTATTTTCTTAAAGACTGATTTGACAGGTACCTCTCGAAATAGGCTAGAGCTATAGGGTGTCTTTAGAGGATCTTGCAAGTCCATAAGATGCCTGCAGTCTGTCTTTTGTATTTGTTTATGATCCGCCTGTGGATCTTATTACATTCCAGTCTGTACTTTCATATACTTGAACACTCAGACAGTATGGTTTGTAATAGTTTATTCACCCAGACTTCCGTTGTGCTATTATATTGTGTATTTTGACTATGATGATATCAACTACGTCACGATACTCCCCGCCGGGCCCACCGGACATATGTGGAAATATCGGGGTGTGACACCATAAAGCATCAATATAAACCCAAACCTTCACTAAATTCTCAAACTTTGAACATGATATGTGATGTTGAAGTTTTAATTAACAAGTAGATGCAAAATCGCCTTTTTAAACTTCCAAAGTCGCTCATTTTATCATATACCTATCAATTTTACTTGTTAACTCGCAATTTCTTATAAATTCAACAAGATTCAACATCAACTTCATGTTCAATCATGTACATAATGAGTGTAATCACTTCACTATGGTTATAACATGCTCAAATTCCATCCAAAACAACTAATCTTACTCAAAATCATGTTAAAACAACATACATTGTCTAAACAACCTACTCTTAAACTAACAAGTTTAAAATTTTGGAAGAAAAACAACTAACATATGATAATTATGCATAACTTTGAGTAAAATCCATACCTTTAGTGTTGTAAACAAGAAGAACTAAGAAAAAGATGTAAAGCAAGCAACTTGATGAACACCCTTTTAAAAACCCGAAATTACACGCCCAAATATCTTGCAAACTAGCAAGATTTGATGAAAACCATGATGGGGGGTTTTGTTCCTCTTGAAAAATCACGCAAGATGGACTCAAAAATCAGTTGAATTGGTGAAGATTTGAAGGAGTTATAAGAATTTGAAGGTTCTAGGGTTTTGGAGTGAAAGAGGAAGAAGATGAAGTGAGAGAGTGAGTTAGGAGCAAGAGATCAGGGTTGTTGCGAAGTTGAATGATGTAGAGGTGAACTGGGTCGATTTTGTGAGGTTAGGTGGGGTTTAAGTGAGTTTTGATTAGGTTTTATGAGGTTTATAAAGGTTGGAACTCGATTTAAACATTACACACAGGATCTGCGTCGGATAGGGAAAGGAAGCTCGTCGCCGACGGACCCCCTCCCGTCGCCGACGGGTTCTGGTTTGGTCTTGTTTGGCCGACGGCCTAAGCTCCTGGATATGGATTAAGTGTGCCGACGGGTGTTTCCCGAAGGCGTCGCCGACGCCGCCACTCCCGTCGCCGACGGGCTTTGTTTTTTCAATTTTTAATTTTCAAATTTTTTTTTTCAGGAAAACTAGGAGGAATTTTATGAACTTTTAATAAAGGGACTCTATACATAAAAAAATCCTAAAAAATATTAAAAATCTTTTTGTGATTTTTTATAAATAAAATTTGAAAACGCGAGAACCGTCAACGGCCCTACCACCCCCCCCCCCCCCCAAAGTCGTGTATTGTCCTCAATGCACATAACGAAGTCTAAAAACATACCTTACATCTTCAAAACTCGTTCGGGATATCCGGACTTCACACAATCAAACGGGGTTAGTATGAAACGGAAACGATTATATTCAAAACACACAAACAATTAAATAATTATACATAACTTTACACAAAACGTTACCGGTCCTTTTTATTCGACCTCATAAACCGGGATGTTTACCACAAAGCTCACCGATTCCTTGTTTTCATCCAACTTTTCTTTACCATCGAGAAACGGTTTTAGCCGATGACCATTTACCGTTTGCCGTGACCCATCCTTCGGGTTTACGATTGTAACATCACCCAATTGTCCGACCTGGGTGATCACATAGGGTCCCATCCATTTGCTTCGGAGCTTTCCGGGAAAGAATTTGAGCTTCGAATTGTAGAGCCACACCTTTTGCCCAATCTCGAACTCTTTCCTCCTCAACTTGGCATCATGCGTCTTTTTCATTCCATCCTTGTATTTGGACGCGCATTCATATGCCATTTCCCTTAGCTCCTCCAACTCGCAAAGCTTAAGTTTCCGTTCCTTACCTGCATCATCATATTGAACATTCACTTCTTTAATAGCCCATAATGATTTATGCACAAGTTCAACCGGCAAATGACAATTTTTACCGTAAACCAACCAGTAAGGTGTAGTGCCAATGGGTGTCTTATGTGCCGTACGGTAGACCCATAAGGCATCGTTCAACTTAATTGACCAATCCTTACGGTCCGCCCGCACGGTCTTTTGCAAAGTCTCTTTGATTTGCCTATTTGACACCTCAACTTGCCCGCTTGTTTGCGGGTGATAGGGGGTAGCAATTCTATGGTCAACACCAAACCGTTTTAAAAGTTTTCCAAACCGAAAGTTTTTAAAGTGAGATCCTCCGTCACTTATGATGACACGAGGAATCCCAAACCTTGAGAAAATATTGGTTTGAACAAAGTTACAAACTACGGAATGGTCGTTTGTCTTGGTGGCTATTGCCTCGACCTATTTCGACACGTAATCAACGGCCACCAAGATATACAAATTGCCATAAGAGTTGGGGAATGGGCCCATGAAATCAATACCCCACACATCGAAAATGTCGACTACAAGGATTGGTTGCATGGGCATCTCATCCCTTTTTGAAATACCCCCTAGTTTTTGGCACTCTATACAATTCTTTGAAAACTCATTCGCATCTTTAAAAATAGTGGGCCAATAAAGACCACTATTCAACACTTTATGACTCGTTTTGTGGCAACTAAAATGACCACCACACGCAAACGAATGTAGATGATGCAACACGCTTGGAATTTCCTCGTTATCTATGCATCTTCTAATCACTTGATCCGCACACTCTTTCCACAAGTGCGGTTCCTCCAACCGGTAATACTTGATTTGAGACATGAAGTGTTGCCTCTTTCGTCTATCCCAATGTGCCGGTAAGTCACCTGTAACAAGATAATTCACAATGTTAGCATACCACGGTAACTTATCCAATTTCATAATATGCTCATCGGGAAATGACTCATTGATCTCTAATGATTTAGGATCCTCATCAACCATCAACCGGGACAAATGGTCCGCTACCACATTCTCGGTACCCTTTTTGTCCCGTATCTCCAAATCAAACTCTTGGAGCAACAATACCCATCGGATCAATCTCAGTTTAACATCTTTCTTCTCCATGAGGTACCTAACTGCAGTGTAATCAGAATAAATAATCACTTTACTACCCCATATATATGACCGAAATTTATCCAATGCATATACCACCGCGAGTAGCTCTTTTTCGGTTGTGGTGTAATTCAATTGTGCATCCGAAAGAGTCTTACTCGCGTAGTATATGGCAACGGGTTTCTTGTCAACCCGTTGTCCTAACACGGCCCCTACCGCATAATCACTTGCATCGCACATAATTTCAAAAGGGAAAGACCAATTTGGCGATTGCAAGATTGGGGCCTCAACTAACTTTTCTTTTAATTTGTTAAAAGCGTTTTGACAATTTTCATTAAAATCAAACGATTGGTCTTCTAACAACAAGTTACACAAAGGCTTGGTTATATTACTAAAACCCTTAATAAACCGTCGATAAAAACCCGCATGACCTAGAAATGACCTAACACCTTTAACACTCATGGGATATGGAAAAGTAGATATAACTTGCACCTTTGCACGATCAACCTCTATCCCATGACTCGACACAACGTGCCCCAACACAATTCCCTCTTGAACCATAAAATGGCTCTTTTCCCAACTTAGGACCAAACTAGTTTCGACACATCTTTTTAGTACTTTGTCTAGTTGGACCAAATAAGCCTCAAATGATGACCCAAAAATTGAGAAATCATCCATGAAGATTTCCAAAGACTTCCCCACCATATCTGAAAAGATACTCATCATACACCTTTGGAAGGTGGCGGGGGCATTACATAATCCAAACGGCATTCGCCTAAATGCGAAGGTGCCGTAGGGACAAGTAAACGTGGTCTTTGATTGATCTTCTGGATGGATGGCAATTTGGTTATAACCAAAATAGCCATCTAAGAAGCAATAAAATTGTTGCCCCGACAATTTTTCAACAATTTGGTTAATGAACGGTAAAGGAAATTGATCTTTAGAAGTTGCAGTATTCAACTTCCTATAATCAATACAAATTCGCCACCCGGTTACCGGCCGAGTGGCTACCTCTTCACCTGCGTCATTTTTGACAACTTGTATACCCGCTTTCTTTGGAACCGTCTGTGTTGGGCTCACCCATTGGCTATCCGAGATCGGGTAAATGATACCCGCATCAAGCCACTTTAGCACTTCCTTTTTCACCACCTCCCGCATATTCGGATTTAATCTTCGTTGTGCATCTCAAACGGGAGTCACGTTTTCTTCCGTGATGATTTTGTGCATCACCACCGAGGGACTAATACCCTTCAAATCCGTAATGGTCCATCCAATCGCCGCCCGATTGGTGACCAAAACACCCATCAATTTTTCTTCTTGCTCCTCGGTTAAGTTTGATGCAATGATAACCGGGAGTGTATTGCCTTCACCAACATAAGCATACTTGAGATGCTTCGGCAATGCTTTCAATTCAACCTCCGGAGGCTCTACTAATGACGGCTTCAACTTGGTATCAATGCTCTCCGGTAAACTCTCAACTTGGTGCGTCCATGTCGCTTTCCCTCTCTAACCGCAAGCACCTCCAAACTTTTCACCTCCTCGTCTATGCTCTTATCCATCTCCACTTGTGACCTGTCAAACATATAACAATCCTCTATTGTGTTTTCCCCATCCACGACTATGTCGCAAAGCGGTATACACGTGTCAACAATGTCCGCCATATAGCATTCATCATCAACTGGAGGGTTCGTAAGTCCGGAAAAAAACATGCAACCTCAACCTTCGGTTTCCAAATGTCATGTCAACCGTTCCTGTTTTGCAATCAATTTGAGAATTTATGGTTGCTAAGAACGGTCGGCCCAAAATCACCGTAGGTTGCTTGGTTGGGTCCTTAGCCACATAATCAAGTACCAAAAAGTCCACCGAATAGTAAAAATCCTCAATTTTTACTATCATTCCCGAAACAATTCCACGGGGTAGTTTGGGTGTCAAATCAACGAACACCACAGTGGTGTTTGACGACTGAAGTGGACCAAACTCGTATTGGTCATACAAACTACCCGGTAGAATGCTCACGCTAGCACCAAGATCTAGAAGTGCCCGACTAATTTTAAAGTCGCCTACTTGAATTGAAATGATAGGCGCACCCGGATCTTGGAGCTTAGGTGGAAGTGCACCCGAAAGAATCGAACTCACATTTTCGGTTAAATCTAATTTTTTAGGAAATTTATGAGTTCATTTCTGGGTACACAATTCTTTCAAGTACTTAGCATAAGACGGTACTTGTATAATTGCATCCAAAAGAGGTAAGTTTATTTTTACTTGTTTGAAAATTTCCAACAACTCTTCTTGTTGTGGACCTCTTTTGTTTACAACTTTTTTCACGGGTCCCTTCAATGCTTCGGGATAAGGGGTGGTATTAGCCTCCACACCCTTTTCCTTAGCCTTAGGGATGGGTATGGTCACAACGGGAGTGTTATTATTCTTTTTCAAATCACTTTTATTTTGACCCGTTTGACCATCCTCATTTTCATCCTCACTAGCATCTTCCACCACCCCTTCAACAAATTGGTGTGGTGGTGTTTTGACATCATTATCCACAATTCGACCACTACGTAAAGTAAGTTTATTAATTGGTACCTCACGTGTGTTCCTTGAGCTCGACCCTTGATGCTTAGGGTTCACCGTGGTGTCACTTGGAAGCTTTCCCGAGCTTCCTCTCACTTGAGCCATTTCCTCCGCGAGTTGGCCTACTTGTTTTGCTAATGCCTCATGTGCCTTGTCCCGAATCTCATTCTCCTCTTGGATTCTTGCGTCATCGAAAGCATCGCATCCATTTTCGCATTCAAATCATTACCACCCCCTTGGTTGTTTGACCCACTTCTATTACCGCCTTGGTTGTTGTAATTTCTTTGATACACACCTTGATAATTATTATCTCTACCTTGGTATCCTTGATTGTAATTACGTTGGTAACCCCCTTGGTTACCACCTTGGCGATTTTGGTATGATGACCCGCTTTGATTACCCGATTGAAAATTCGGATTCATTTGGTTTGCGGCATTCCCATATCGGAAGTTGGGATGGTTTCTCAATCCGGGGTGATAAGTGATGTGCGTTGAAGTGTTATATATATTAGGTGTATATTTTAAGCCCTTTTAACACTTACTTTTAGCCAAGTTTTAAATTTATAAAACACGATATTTTACTAACACTAAACACACATATGGGCAAGTGCACCCATCGTGAGCGTAGTATAGCGTTGGTAAGATACCGAGGTCGTCCAAGGACACAAGAGCTTTTAGTACCGGTTTATCCTCAACGTCTAATCAAAATAAAAAGGTTAGAAAAATGTTTTAAACTAAGAAAAATAAAAAATATGCTGAAAATAAAAATAAAAGAAAAACAGATAGACAAGATGAATCACTTGGTTCCGACTCGTATCTAGTATAACCTTTGATTATTTCCGCACTTTTGCACATAATTAAGAGATTATCTTAGTTATTGTAGTAGGCCCCTCTTTTGAAGGTGACGTTACCCTCACCCCAGTAGTTTGAGTCAGCAAGGATACAATCCTAAAAGGGTGGATTATTGGAAGATAATGAATTAAGTTATTAATGCAATATTATGGTAGGCCCCGCTTTTGGCGGTGACGTTACCCTCGGCTAAGTAGTCTGAGTCAGCAGGGATACAGTCCTAAATAGCCGGGTTATAGTATTAATAGTAGTTAACTTATGAGGGGATCAAAGAGTTTGGACCTCCGTCATCCAATACCGTGAAGCATTGAAGGAGGTCCTACTATATTTGACCCAGGTCCATTGCAGGACCTCTAAACGCTGAACAATGGCAAGACCTTTACCAAACCGTTCCCTTAACCCCCGACCAGGTAGCCAACATACCTCCATATAGACCGTGGAGATATGAATGGTGAAAATCCTTTATTTTATATAGACAGTAAAATAATGCCAAGACACCACGGGCAAACGATAAGGAAAGATCACCTTCAACATAAGTAACTAGTTATTAAAGTCATTAATACAAAACCCAATAAAAAGTGCAAAAGATTAGAAATAAAAAGTATTATACTAGACACTTTGTCTTCACCAAGTGATGTAAGAGACTTAGGCAAACATGGCCTTGATTGTCAAGAACTCTTACGATCAATCTTGGATCTCGAGACGACTCACACACTCTACGATGGACAATGGATGATGGTGGTGGATGATGGTGTTGTGATGGTGGTGGGTGGTGGATGAAGTGTGAGAGAGGTGGTGTGCCAAGGGATGAGTTGAAATGAAACCAAGCACTCCTATTTATAGGCTGAACAGAAGGCTGGGCACGCCCCCGTGTCCGCTGGACACGGCCCCGTGCCTGTCTGACACTCTCTCTCTTCATTAATAGTAATTCGCAATTACAATTAATGCGCCTGCTGTACTTTCTCCACGCCCCCGTGTTCACTGGGCACGGCCCCGTGGTGGGCAATAGAAGCTTCTATAGGTTTGTCTTTTCTGCTGCTTCTTGGGCACGACCCCGTGCTGGCTGAGCACGGGGCGTGTTCAGTCTTCTGCCTTCTCTATTTTGCTTGGGAAGATGCCATTGAGGGGTCGGGCAGTCCACTTATGTTCCTTTTCTTGTATTTATGTTGGATTTAGCTGTCTTTTTGCTTCTTTTGTGTTTTTGAGCTCATTTAATCCTGAAAATACAAAAGGAAGACAAAAACACTCTTTTTCCAATATTAGTACTTAAAAAGGGTTAGTTTTATGCCTTATTTGATGTAATTTATATGTTGCATTTTACACACATCAAATACCCCCACACTTGAACTTTTGCTTGTCCTCAAGCAAAACTCTTTAATATGTGGCTTACACTCCCAAATGGAATGGGTAGAAGAGAAGGTTTTGGCTTGTCGTAGAGTGTTGGGAATCCAAGATCTTTTTGGGTTTTATTTTTATCTATTTACAATCCTATTAGTAATGATTTATTTAGAACGTTTCATAGGAGAAATTACTTATTTGGGCATAACATGCCTTTTTTAAAATTCCATTTATATACAAGTTCACATACCTCACGGGAGAAATCACTCACACTCGGCCGAAGGTGTTTTTTTAGTGAATCACTCGAGAGCGGCATGGAACTTATTCCTACCATAAGCTTGCCAAGCAATCAATCCTCCTCCTTTTTAACTTTTATACCTTTGTAAATATCAAGAGGACTTTGTGGGTTAAGGGTTAGGCTTGGGTTAAAGGTAGGTGGTTGGGATAGTGGTTAGTATAAAAAGGGCGAAAAGCGTAACAAGTGTCGGTTTTCGTAGGACTTTCTATTTTTGCAACTTTTATTTTGATGAAGCTTTTATTCAAACAAAGTTATTTTTGATGAACTTGTTTGTTTATCTTTTGCTTCATCATCAACACATTTTTTTTTTTGAAAGATCAGACGAAAAAAAACCGAACTTGTTACTAAAACAAAGGGTTAAAAATAAAAAAGGTTTTGGTGGGTAAAAGGATTTTGGTTTGGGTGATGAAATGAAAAGGTTTAGGCTCAAAGGGGCTAACTAGGGGGATTTTTGGGTAGGTGGTAAAAGAAAAGTGGTGTAGAAATAAAAAGGGTTAGTCCTAATGCCTCCATCATTTACTTACTCGGGTTTAAGTTGATAAGGACCGGGAATGAATCGTCGTGGCAAGTTCTAGAGTCGTAAGAACCAAGCGGCTATTCACACAAGAAACAAAAAATGAGCATTTAGTCTAATGATATGTAATTGTATGCTCAATAAAGGCTCAAAACTCACTTTTGTGGGAATGGGTTTTTTATGTGATCAAGTATATATAATCAAATTTTAACTAAGTTTGCCATGCCTTTTCATAATTTTCTTATGTTGGTTCTTTTTATCACTACGCTATCGGTTGTAAATTCGTAAAAATATAACCGTTTTGAGAAGTTGAATTTCCCGAGTTAAACCTAAACAAGTAAAAAAATGAAATTTTTGAAAAAAATTTGGGGTGATTAGCGGTTCCAATAGAGTTTTGTGTAAGGCTTGTATTTAGGACTTGCAAGATTCAAGGTTTTAGCATCCCCCCCCCCCATACTTAAATTACACAGTGTCCTCAATGTGTCCCAAAAATAATTTTTTAGGTTGATTAGATGTGTAAAATGGTGTTAAAAGCAAAGATTTATGTTACTGGCAGTCTGGACACGGCCCCGTGGGGACCGGACACGGCCCCGTGTTCAGGTGCCAGTAACAAAAATTAAAGAAAAGAAACAGAAGTCTGGACACGGGGGGGTGTCTGGTGAACACGGCCCGTGTCCAGTTACCTGAACTGGGCGTTTTTCTGCAGGGGGTTCAGCACGGGGCCGTGTTGGTTGGGCACGGCCCGTGTTGAACCTTCTGTAATGGAGAGAATTGTCGGGTTGCCTTGTTCTTGTGCATGAGGTCATTTTTCTCGTCCCCTTTTCATCCCTTACCACCATGAGTGTGTTTTATTCCTGAAAATTAAAACTAACTAGAAAACATAAAAATTAATCTAAATTAAACTAAGGATAGTTCCGCGGAATGCCTCCGTGGTGCGCCACGTTTATAAGGGTCCTTGGCTAGACCCAAAGCCGGTCATATGTCACCCAAGTGGGATGTATTGCATCCCATGTTACACCGTCGGAGAGCATCATCCAAGCTTGAGTCTATGACTTGCATGTAGTTGACCGGGTCTTCGTCCTCAATTCTTTTTCCACATTCAAACTTCACCTCCTTATCCCCAAACTTCAATGTTAACGTTCCGTCATTCATGTCTACCACCGCTTGGGCGGTGGCTAGAAATGGCCTCCCGAGGATGAGAGGGACCTCGGTGTCTTTTTCCATGTCTAGAATGACAAAGTCGGTTGGGAAAACGAAGTTGTCAACTTTTACCAATAGATTCTCAGCGACACCTTGTGGAAATTTGACGGATCTGTCGGCGAGTTGTATGCTCATCTTTGTAGGGCTTGTTGTTCCTAGGCCGAGTCGTTTGAACATCGATATGGGCATGAGGTTAATGCTAGCCCCAAGATCGGCTAATGCATTACGAACGGGAGACTCCCCAATCGAGCAAGGAATTGTGAAGCTTCCGGGATCGATTTTCTTTTGTGGAAGTTTGTTGAGCACTAAGGCGGAGCATTCTTCGCCTAAGTTAACTAATTGCAATGATTCAATTTTTCTTTTGTTTGTGAGGAAATCCCTCATAAATTTTGTGTATTTAGGCATTTGGGTTAGGACCTCGATAAAAGGAATATTAACATGCAATTGTTTTAGTAAATTTTCAAATTTAGCGAATTGCTCATCGGTCTTTTGACGATTTAACCTACCGGGGTACGGAATTGCAGGAGTCTTGGTGGGCTCTTGAGTTGGTAGAGAAGCCTTTTCTGACGCAGGAGGAGTCACAGGTTGGCTAGATTGGCTTCTTTCATTTGGCGGCAATGGAGCATCCTCGGGACCCACGGTTCGATTTCTTAATGTGATGAGATGTACTTGTGCCTTCGGGTTGGTTTCGGTATTACTAGGTAACGCACCTTGTGGTCTCTCGGAGAAATTTTGAGCTAGTTGATTTAATTGTTTTTCAACGTTTTGAATGCTAGCTTGTTGATTTCTAAAATTCGATTCCAATTGTTGAAATCGATCCGAGTTTTTCTTTTCAGTGTCAGAGATGAGGCGAGATACAGTATCTTCAAGCCTTTCTCTTCCACCTTGTTGTTGAGAGAAATTTTGTGGTTGTTGAAAATTAGTTCGTTGGTTTTGTTGGTTACTACTATTGCCGGGATCTCTCCAACCAAGATTTGGGTGGTTACGCCATCCTTGGTTGTAGGTACCCGTTGGAGGACCCGACGGCCTAGGTCTATTATCAATGTAGTTTACCGTTTCTGTTTGTTCATCTAATTCTTTCATACAACTCCAATTTTCATGTGACCCACCACACCCTTCACAAGCCATAACCGAGGCCGTTTTTGTCATTTCTAGCTTTTTGATTTTTGAAGAGAGGGCCTCGATTTGGGCTTGTAAAGAGGTGCTTTCATCAACCTTATGGGCGCCCAGGGCAATAGATTTATTACCTCGGGGAGTGTGCCATTGAAAATTGGTTTGAGCAATTTCCTCAATTTGGTTATATATTTCATTTGGGCGACGGTTACCTAAAAGTCCCCCGGAGCTTGAATCAAGAGTTTGTCTTGTGTGTGGCAACAACCCATTGTAGAAAGTGGATACTTGTTGCCACACCGCTAGACCGTGATGAGGACACTTTCTTAGAAGCTCCTTGAACCTTTCCCAAGTTTCATATAAGGATTCCCCATCCTCTTGTGAGTATGTATTAATTTCAGTCATTAATTTAGCCGTTTTAGCAGGAGGGAAATACTTATATAAAAACTTTTAGGCAAGTTCATCCCAAGTGTTTTCCGAGCCAACTGGGAGGGTGTTAAGCCAAGCCTTAGCTCGGTCTTTTAGTGAAAATGGAAACATTCGAAGGCGGATGGCGTCATTTGATGCTCCATTGATCCGAAAGGTATCACATATTTCTAAGAAGTTAGTAATATGCAGATGGGGATCCTCGTCCGCAAGCCCATGTAAGGTTGCGGAGTTTTGGAGCATTTGTATCAAATGCGGCCGAAGTTCGAAGTTATTGGCTTCGACATTTGGTGCATTGATAGCAGCGCCGAGATTACCTACGGTGGGTCGTAGGTAATCCATGAGGGTACGTTGATCCGCCATTGGAAGTGGTTCCCCCGAAACTTTCTCTTGATTTTTGGCTTTAAGTCTTTTTCTGAGAAAGCGTTCGGGTTCTTCTAGAGGTTCTTTTATGTCTCTACTAGAACTGGAGCTCATGCACTACGTAGGAGGTTCAAATGTGGCGCCTAGGTTCCAAGTCCTGCAATAAAAACAGAAAAGAACGTTGGTCAGAATATTCACCACGGCCCCGTGCTCAATGGACACGGCCCGTGGTAAGAGGTACAGTAATTGTTTTCTGTATCCCAGTTACTGGGAGTTGGACACGACCCCGTGTTGCACCGACACGGCCCCGTGGTCAGCTCTCTGTAACTCAGAAAATAAAAACTGCCAGTGATGATGCTGGGCACGGCCCGTGTCTGACCAGGCACGGCCCGTGCTGAGCTCTGCAGAAGCTGAAAAACTAAGAAAATCCTAAAAAAATAAAAAACAAAAATAAAAAAAATGATTAGACCGTTGATTCCTAACTTTCTTAAAATCCTTGTGTCCCCGGCAGCGGCGCCAAAAACTTGATGTGCGTTGAAGTGTTATATATATTAGGTGTATATTTTAAGCCCTTTTAACACTTACTTTTAGCCAAGTTTTAAATTTATAAAACACGATATTTTACTAACACTAAACACACATATGGGCAAGTGCACCCATCGTGAGCGTAGTATAGCGTTGGTAAGATACCGAGGTCGTCCAAGGACACAAGAGCTTTTAGTACCGGTTTATCCTCAACGTCTAATCAAAATAAAAAGGTTAGAAAAATGTTTTAAACTAAGAAAAATAAAAAATATGCTGAAAATAAAAATAAAAGAAAAACAGATAGACAAGATGAATCACTTGGTTCCGACTCGTATCTAGTATAACCTTTGATTATTTCCGCACTTTTGCACATAATTAAGAGATTATCTTAGTTATTGTAGTAGGCCCCTCTTTTGAAGGTGACGTTACCCTCACCCCAGTAGTTTGAGTCAGCAAGGATACAATCCTAAAAGGGTGGATTATTGGAAGATAATGAATTAAGTTATTAATGCAATATTATGGTAGGCCCCGCTTTTGGCGGTGACGTTACCCTCGGCTAAGTAGTCTGAGTCAGCAGGGATACAGTCCTAAATAGCCGGGTTATAGTATTAATAGTAGTTAACTTATGAGGGGATCAAAGAGTTTGAACCCCCGCCATCCAATACCGTGAAGCATTGAAGGAGGTCCTACTAAATTTGACCCAGGTCCATTGCAGGACCTCTAAACGCTGAACAATGGCAAGACCTTTACCAAACCGTTCCCTTAACCCCCGACCAGGTAGCCAACATACCTCCATATAGACCGTGGAGATATGAATGGTGAAAATCCTTTATTTTATATAGACAGTAAAATAATGCCAAGACACCACGGACAAACGATAAGGAAAGATCACCTTCAACATAAGTAACTAGTTATTAAAGTCATTAATACAAAACCAAATAAAAAGTGCAAAAGATTAGAAATAAAAAGTATTATACTAGACACTTTGTCTTCACCAAGTGATGTAAGAGACTTAGGCAAACATGGCCTTGATTGTCAAGAACTCTTACGATCAATCTTGGATCCCGAGACGACTCACACACTCTACGATGGACAATGGATGATGGTGGTGGATGATGGTGTTGTGATGGTGGTGGGTGGTGGATGAAATGTGAGAGTGGTGGTGTTCCAAGGGATGAGTTGAAATGAAACCAAGCACTCCTATTTATAGGCTGAACAGAAGGCTGGGCACGCACCCGTGTCCACTGGACACGGCCCCGTGCCTGTCTGACACTCTCTCTCTTCATTAATTGTAATTCGCAATTACAATTAATGCGCCTGCTGTACTTTCGCCACGCCCCCGTGTTCACTGGGCACGGCCCCGTGGTGGGCAATAGAAGCTTCTATAGGTTTGTCTTTTCTGCTGCTTCTTGGGCACGACCCCGTGCTGGCTGAGCACGGGCCGTGTTCAGTCTTCTGCCTTCTCTATTTTGCTTGGGAAGATGCCGTTGAGGGGTCGGGCAGTCCACTTATGTTCCTTTTCTTATATTTATGTTGGATTTAGCTGTCTTTTTGCTTCTTTTGTTTTTTTGAGCTCATTTAATCCTGAAAATACAAAAGGAAGACAAAAACACTCTTTTTCCAATATTAGTACTTAAAAAGGGTTAGTTTTATGCCTTATTTGATGTAATTTATATGTTGCATTTTACACACATCAATAAGTGTTCGAATTCATGTCATTATTCTTTCTATCCCCGAACACTTGATTTACTTGCTCGGTGTACTCACCCGGCCCCGTTGGACATTGATCGGTCCTATGGCCAATATCCCCACTATCCTCACACACCGCGAATTGGACCGCATTCACCTCTTTCTTTTTCATACGATCCATTTCCCGTCCTAAAGTGGAAATCCGATCCTTAGAATCAAGATCGGGTATTGATCGGGAAACGAGATGTTTCTTGGCTCTATCGGCCGATTCCTTTTCCTTTGACCGTTTGCTCATCCGCTCAAGAAATTCCCAATCGTCATCTTCATGATTGCTCAAAAGAGTCCTGTTGCTCGTTGACTCGAGGTGATTCCATGTCGCGTCATCCAACCCACGTACAAAGCACTTCACTAATTCCCATTTTTCTATTTGGTGATGTGGGCATCTCCGCATCAATTCTTTGAATCAAGAGAATGCTTCATGTAACGGTTCACTCGATAATTGCCGAAACGACCTTATTTCATCCCTAGCGACGTTGGTCTTCGCCATCGAATAATATTCGTCTAAAAAGACTTGTTGCATCTCACCCCATGTCCGGATGCTATTCGCCGGAAGTGTGAAGAACCATTGCTTTGCCTTTTCTTTCAACGAAAATTGGAACAAGCGAAGTTTGACCTCCTCTAATGCGAAGTTGTGCCCCCCCGATAGTGTTACAAATGGACGAAAACTCTGCCAAGTGCGTGTACGGCTCATCATTAGACCTCCCATTGAAGTGGGGAAGTATATTGATGTAATGAGGTTTACAATCAAACATTCTCCTTTCGCACACTATAGGAGAGTCATTATCGGTGACTACCGGTCGAAAACAGTCATTCACTCCCCGTGGAGGTTGTTGACGACGTTGTGGACCGTTAACCTCTTGATCGATTGGCGTTTGGTTGTCCCTTTGATTACCCCTTCTATCCCCACCTTGATTCCTTCCTTGGTTACCTCTTTGATTTCCTCCTCCCACGACACGAGGAATCCGATTAGGGTTGACATTGTTGTTGTTGTTGTAAAACCCATCATCTCGGTTTCTTTGGTTATTGTTTCGTGGTTGGCGGTTATTTCCGTAACCGTCATTCCTCCTATCCCCATACCCATAATCATCGTTCCCCACATAGTTGGCATTTTGATAGCTAAACTCCTCATCTTCAAATCCTCGTGCATTGTAGATATTACCCTAATTCACGTACCCCCAATCTTCGTCATCATTGACCCGATCATCATAGTCGCCCCCGTCATCCGAATTTTCTGTATGAACACTCACATGCTCCGGCGATTGATAACCGAGAACACTATACGGTTCGTCATCAGGGATGGCATTCCTCAAATCATCTATATTGAAAAATGGGTCTTCGTTCGCGGGATTTCCACGATCTCGATTACCTCGACGGGCGGAATTAACATTCCGGTCATCAAGGTTGAGGGGTAAGGAATTATGTCGATGAAGATTTTGTTGTTGGGGTGTTCTTTGGGTGTTGTTGGGATTTTGGTTTTGAAAAGGTGGTGTGGGTGGTCCATTGTTGTTATTACCACCCGGTCACTCTTGAGGCATAGGTTGAACATTTTGAGCAGGGTAAAAGGTTCCTCGGGATTGGAATTGATTTTGGTTGAGGTTTGGGTGATTGGAGTTTTGGTTTGCCATTGAATCGGTTTCAATGGTCGGTGTGAGTGGTGGTGTTTTGGTGGTTTGATTAGAAGCAAGTGTTGCTTCCAACCGGCTTGCTAAATTTCTTCTTGCTACTCTTTTGATTTCCGGTTCGTAGACTAAAGGTGAAGTCCTCCCGGAGTTCCGCGTATGCATGCACTACCTGTAACCTGCACAAGTAACACACCCGCGTAACAAGGAAAAGAGAAAGTGCAAAAGGAAATTAAACAACTTAAACAGATAATCACGAAATTCAAACAATAATCCAAACACAAAGCGCACGCACTCCCCGGCAACGGCGCCAAAATTTGATCGGAGTGTCGCGCTCCGGTCAAAGATAAGATTTATAAGCCCAAATTACCCTTAACAGATAGTTAGTGGTAGCAAGGGGTCGAACCACGTAGAGTATGTGGTTTGTGTGTGGATTCGATTAAATTAAAACAATTGCCACAATTTATGAAGCTTGCCAGATATTTTTGTGTTTTTGTTTAATTGAAAGATATGAATTTAACTCATGGAATTGATTTGATTGATTAATAACTACAAATTAACGATTGCAAGAAAGATTGATTACTAAACGATAATAAGAAAAAGGGTTCACACCCGATTTCGGTAATTGTCAACCTAGGGTTTCTACAAGTTCTTAGATTCAACTCAATTGCGTATGATTAGCGGATTTAGTGTACTGTGACTTAGGTGCTAATAACTATCAACGTTTCGAAAAACGGACAAGAATACACTTTGTAATCAACACAAGTAAAACCTAACCACGATAATGCACAATTACATATAACCATTTCGTAAAGTCATAACTTTTAACATCGTTCGACAATTTACGAATTCGCAATAAATGTAACACTACTATCAATGGTTTCAAAAATCAAACACAATTTGTCACAAAGTTGAAGCAATAAACAATTTGAAACCCTAAATTAAACAACTACCTAAGCCGGGGTGAAACCGAGATGATTAGCCGCTCATGGGTGAAGAAGCTTGATCACCGGATGATTGGAACTTGATGGAGATCATCTTGAAGCTTGAAGGATGGAGGAATGGTGGATGATTAGGGTTTTGGTGAATGATGATGATGGTGGAAGGATTAGGGTTTGTGGATGATTGATTGGTGAGATGGTGATGGTCTTCGATTCTTGATGATTCGGATTGTATTGTGAGTAGTAATAGAATAGAGATGATTGATGGATGAATAATCCCTCCAAGATATGATTCAAACCTCAAAATAGTTGTAACTCCCGTCTTGAATGACCAAGGGCCAATAGGAACGTTTCCAGCACCCAAAAAAAAAACGAAATGCGTGTTTGATGAAACCAATGCCCGTCGCCGACGGGCCTGACCCTGTCGCCGACGGGTTCTGCTGATTGGATTTTCGTCAGACGCCTTATGTTGCTGGTATCTTTGGCCGACGGGTTTGTCTAGAGCCCGTCCGGGACGGGTTATACCCCGTCGCCGACGACCTCTTGAACACGAACTTTCCATTCTTCACTTCTCGCACTCCCGGTTGATCCGTGACGCATCCCGGTGCTTCGGTTTTCAACCCGATGACTCGTAAAGCTCCCGAAAAGCTCCTTAAACCTGCAAAACACATTTTTGATTAAAAGTAGGCTATCCGAAATTAAAACTTATGTAAAATCATCAAGTTATACAATAACAAACACCGGTTTTCATCCACGTATCACACGCCCCCGTGTCCGGGCTTCTGTTTCTCTTTTTCAATTTGTTACTGGCGACTGAACACGGGGCCGTGCCCGGACAACACGGGGCCGTGTCCAGACGCCCAGTAACACAATTTTTTGCTTTTTAACACCTTTTTTACACATTCAATCAAACTAAAAACTTATTTTTGGGACACATTGAAGACAATGTGTAATTTAAGTGTGTGGGAGGATGCTAAAACCTTGAATCTTGCAAGTCCTAATAACAAGCCTTACACAAAACTCTATTGGAACCACTAATCACCCCAAATTTTTTTCAAAAAAAAAAAATCATTTTTTTTACTTGTCTAGGTTTAACTCGGGAAATTCAAGTTCTAAAAATGTTATATTTTTACAAATTTACAACCGATAGTGTCGTGATAAAAAGAACCAACATAAGAAAATTATGAAACGGCATGACAAGCTTAGTTAAAATTTGATTATATATACTTGATCACATAAAAACCCATTCCCACAAAAGTGAGTTTTGAGCCTTTATTGAGCATACAAATACATATCATTAAACTAAATGCTCATTTTTCGTTTCTTGTGTGAATAGCCGCTTGGTTCTTACGACTCTAGAACTTGCCACGACGATACATTCCCGGTCCTTATCAACTTAAACCCGAGTAAGTGAATGATGGAAGCATTAGGACTAACCCTTTTTATTTCTACACCATTATTTTTCTTTTTTTTACCACCTACCCAAAATCCCCCTAGTTAGCCCCTTTGAGCCTAAACCTTTTCATTTCATAACCTAAACCAAACACCCCTTTCACCCACCAAAACCTTTTTATTTTTAACCCTTTGTTTTAGTAACAAGCTCGGTTTTTCGTATGACTTTCAAAAAAAAAAAATTGTGTTAATGATGAAGCAAAAGAAAAAAAAAAAATAAACAAACAAGTTTATAAAAAATAACTTTGTTTGAATAAAAACTTCATCAGAATAAAAGTTGCAAAAATAAAAAGTCTTAGGAAAACCGACGCTTTTTACGCCTTTCGCCCCTTTACTAACCACTAACCCAACCACCTACCTTTAACCCAAGCCTAACCCTTCACCCAAAAAGTCCTCTTGATATTTACAAAGTTGTATAGTTAAAAAGGAGGAGGATTGATTGCTTGGCAAGCCTATGGTAGTAATAAGTTCCATGCCGCTCTCGAGTGATTCACTAAAATACATTTTCGGCCGAGTGTTGAGTGATCCCCGTGAGGTATGTGAACTTGTATATAAATGAAATTTTAAAGAGGCATGTTATGCCCTAATAAGTAATTTATCTTATGAAAAGTTTTAAATAAATCGTGACGAATAGGACTCTAAATAAATAAAAATAAAACTTAATAAAAAATCTTGGAAATCCCGACACTCTATGACAAGCCCAAAAACCTTCTCTTCTACCCATTCCATTTGGGAGTGTAAAGCCACATTATAAAGAGTTTTGCTTGAGGACAAGCAAAGATTCAAGTGTGGGGGTATTTGATGTGTGCAAAATGCAACATATAAATTACATCAATTGTGGCATAAAACTAACCCTTTTTTAGTACTAATGTTGGAAAAAGTGTGCTTTTGTCTTCCTTTTGTATTTTCAGGATTAAATGAGCACAAATTAACAAAAGAAGCAAAAAGACAGCTAAATCTAACATAAATAAAAGAAAAGGAACAAAAGAGACATGCCCGACCCCACGACAGCATCTTCCCAAGCAAAATCAAGAAAACAGAAGGCTGAACACGCCCCGTGCTCAGTGAACACGGGGGCGTGCCCAAGTGCCAGCATAAAAGACAAACCTATAGAAGCTTCTATCGCCCACCACAGGGCCGTGCTCAGCGGACACGTGGCCGTGGTCAACTATAAGATTCGCAGAATCCAGGAAAATCTTGATAGTACAGATATGCTTTTGCACACGGGGGCGTGCCCAGCGGACACGGGGGCATGGTCAACTAATACAGACACACTGCAATTAATGAAGACAGAGAAGATGATGGACACGGGGCCGTGCCCGAGCTTCTGTTCAGCCTATAAATAGGAGTGCTTGGCTCAAGTTAAAACCATCCCTTGGCACACCACCTCTCTCACACTTCACCCACCACCACCATAACACCATCATCCACCACCATCATCCATTGTCCATCATAGAGTGTGTGAGTCGTCTCGGGATCCAAGATTGATCGTAAGAGTTCTTGGCAATCAAGGCCATGTTTGCCTAAGTCTCTTACATCACTTGGTGAAGACAAAGTGTCTAGTGTAATACTTTTTATTTTTAATCTTTTCGCACTTTTTACTTGGTTATGTATTAATGACTTTAATAACTAGTTTCTTTTGTTGAAGGTGATTTTTCCTTATCGTTTGTCCGTGGTGTCTTGGCATTATTTTACTGTCTATATAAAATAAAAGATTTTCACCATTCATATCTCCACGGTCTATATAGAGGTATGTTGGCTACCTGGTCGGGGGTTAAGGGAACGGTTTGGTAAGAGTCTTGCCTTGTTCAGTGTATAGATCCTGCAAGGACCTGGGTCAAATTTAGTAGGACCTCCTTCAATACTTAACGGTATTGGATGGCGGGGGTCCAAACTCTTTGACCCCCTCATATGTAAGCTACTATTAATACTTTAACCCGGCTACTTAGGACTGTATCCCTGCTGACTCAGACTACTTAGCCGAGGGTAACGTCACCTTCAAAAGAGGGGCCTACCATAATATGCATTAATAACTTAATTAATTATCTTTCAATAATCCGACCCTTTAGGATTGTATCCTTGCTGACTCAAACTACTGGGTTGAGGGTAACGTCACCTTCAAAAGAGGGGCCTACTACAATAACTAAGATAATCTCTTAAAAAGTGCGGAAATAATCAAAGGTTACACTAAACACGAGTCGGAGCCAAGTGATTCATCTTGTCTATCTGTTTTTCTTTTATTTTATTTTCAGCATTTTAGTTAGTTTTTATTTTTCTAATTTAAAACCTTTTTCTCACTTTTTGATTTGATTAGACGTTGAGGATAAACCGGTACTAAAAACTCTTGTGTCCTTGGACGACCTCGGTATCTTACCAACACTATACTACGCTCACGATGGGTGCACTTGCCCATATGTGTGTTTAGTGTTAGTAAATATCGTGTTTTATAAATTTAAAACTTGGCTAAAAAAAGTGTAAAGGGTTTAAAATAAACATTAAAACCATAACACACTTCACGCACATCAATCCCCCTTCCTCATTTTTATTTTCTACTACTTTATTATTTTCGGGTTTTTCCAAATTGGGTTTTTTAGAAGAAATAATAGGAGTTTCATTTTCTTCCTCACTTTCTTGACCCGTTAGGTCCTCAACCACCCCCATCAACCAAATCCGGTGAAGGATTGGTTTTGTACTCTTTCCCACTTCTCAAAACGCTTACATGATTAATATTAATGTTATTACCTCTAGAAGAAGAGTAAATTACACGTTTTGTCCTTTATGTTTACACCAAATTGCAGTCGGTGTCCTTTGCCTTTAAAATTGACGGGTTTTGTACTTAATGTTTCAAAATCTTGCACGTTATGTCCTTTAGGCCAAACCCAGTTAAATTTTTTGGTTAAATCAAATTACAAAAGTGTATTTTAGTCTTTTTGCCCATTTATTGAATATTATTTAAAAAATAAAACAATTATTATTATTATTATTATTATTATTATTATTATATCATATCTCTTTACACCCCCACCACCATCAACCCACCACCACTACCTCAACCGCCATCAACCACCCACCACTACCACCACCCGTTAGCCAACCATCTACCAATATATTTGTTCAACCTAACCCCATATGTGTATCACAAATCTATAATTATTGCATCTTTTACACAAATTCAAATATCCAAAACATATGATTTATGAATGCTGAAGCAAGAAAGTCTAACAAAGCTAAATTAAAAAAAAATCATTATCTCATGAAAATCATATAGCTTAGCAAATGAACGGAGACAAATTTCATATCCAAAACAAAATAATCAGATCTCATTCTACCAAATTCTTACCCAAATAACTATCAATCTTCAACAGAGACCTAAGAAAAACATTCTGAGTAAAAGGAGATCGACCCCCCAGGTACAAAATTTGTTTCAATTATGTCATTTACCTCCTAAAAACAGAACACTTTTGTTTAGTGTTCAATAGATATTAACTTCTCATTCTTTTCATCTTTATTTCAAAAGAATTATAACTATTATGTATATAATACAAACCCCCTTTTTTGCTTAGATATGTTATTTTCACATCCCCCAAATCAATGATGTTCTTGTTGATCGAGTCCCAAATCAATTGCATCGGACATCATTGTTCAACCATCTGCGCCGACAAGCACTTTCGGTTTAGGTCATGGTTCAATCGATTAGCGGCGATGACAGTAGGTGGAGTAGGAGAGGAGTGTGTCGGAAAAGGAGAAAGGAATCTGAACAAAGGGGTTCACGACGGAGAATGAACGAGAAGGGGGTGAAGTTTGGTTGGTTTTGTTCAGGTGGCCGGAAATTGCAGGAGGTGATGGTGGTGGTGGTTGTGGTGGTTGGGAATGACGAGAGAGATCAGATTAGAGTGAGAGAAGAGAGAGTTAGAGTGAAAGAGAGAGAGAGTGCAGAAGGTAAAAATCTTTTTCTATTTTTACAAACTAGTCCATGTCTATATATTATTTACATAATAACCCCTGAAATGGTGAAATGACAAGAATACCATCACGTGCATGGCACATGACCAGATTTAACAAAAAAAATAATCTGGATTAGGCTCAAAGGACATGCCGTGCAAGATTTTAAAACATTAAGTATAAAAACCGTCAATTTTAAAGACAAAGGACACCACCTGCAATTTGGTGTAAACATAAAGGACAAAACTTGTAATTTACTCCTAGAAGAATTATGAGACGGGTTTACCTTAGTGTCGCTTGGTAATTGACCCATTTGGGTGGTCAAAGTTTGAATTGCTTTATCACGGGCCTCATCCTTTTGCATGCGAGCATCATCCAATTGATATCTCTTTTGCATCACCACTTGCATTGTCTTGAGCATCTCCATCATCTCATTGCCACCCGAAGACCCCCCTTGCTCTTGACCCATTTGATGTTGCCTTTGGTACCCTTGATTGTTCCCACCTCGATATCCACTTTGATTATTGAAAGGTTGGCGCGAACCAAAGTTACCTTGACTTCCTTGAAAATTTGGGTTGGCTTGATTTGAGGGATTCCCGTATCGGAAATTCGGGTGGTTTCTCAACCCGGGGTGGTAAGTGTTAGAATTCATGTTGTAATTTCTACCACCACCTCCTTGCCTTTGCAAGGCATTCACCTCCTCATATTTCCCTTCCACCCCTTGGCAATTTTCAGCCGCATGTCCTATCTCATTACAAAGTGCACAAACGTTATAAATTTGATTAGAAGTTTGAACGTTACCATCGTCTACCGCGTGCACTTGAGTTCGGGTAATGGCCGGTCGTGCTCTCCTTGATGCTTGAGCTTTTCTCTTTGACTTGACTGCCATTTGCTCAAAAAATTCCCAATAGTCATGCTCGTAATTTGTGCCAAAAGTGCCATTGGTGATAGACATTAAGTCGCGAGCATCTTCGGCAATTAACCCCTCATGGAAAGCATTCATCAATTCCCACAACTATATCCCATGATGAGGGCAATTCTTGATCATCATGTTAAACCGTTCGAATGCTTCATGAAACATCTCACCAGATTGTTGTTTAAAACTTCTCAACCCTTTCCTAGCATCATTTGTCTTTTGTGCGGTATAAAATTAATCCAAGAAAATTTGTTGCATTTCCGCCCATGTATAGATGGATGCCGAAGGTAATGTGTAAAACCACTTTTTAGCCTTGTCTTCTAAAGAAAATTGGAATAGTACCAATTTAACATCATCAACCGAAAATCCTTGACTCCCAAGAGTGTTGCAAATCGAATTATAAGCCTCCAAATGAAAATAAGGCTCCTCCGTTGCTAGACCCTTATATTTTGCCAAACTTTGTAACGAATTAGTTCGCACTTCAAAATCCTCCCTTGATCATTGTGAGGAATAACTACCGGTGAAGGATTATGAGTGATTACCGGCCTGAAATGTGCTTCTATACCTCTTGCATGTTCTCGAAGATGTCTTCTTGATACACCCAAACGAACTCTTGGTCGAATAGGACCCATTGGTCTTTGCCGCCCTTGTGGTGCAATTGGTAGTTGAAATTGATGTTGTATCGGTTGTTGTTGAATTGGCCTTTGGAATTGATGTTGTACGTTTTGCGGACGAATTTGTTGTAACGGTGTAGGAGGTTGAAATGTGGCCCTTATGGCCTTGGCCTAATATGTTGTGGTATAATTTGTTGTTGAGGAATCCTACCAACACTTGGCATTCGTTGAGTTTGACCTTGTACATAAGTAAACTCCCCTTGATCTCCATCACCCCCATACGCGTATCCTTCTTCCTCATAACCCTCAAACTCTTCATACCCTTCATCATATCCATCTCCTCCTAAACCCGAAGATTGCCTAAATGGAAAAGATGAATATTGAAAACCCGATTGGTTCGGTGGTCTAAATAGCATGAACGACAGTTGAACTTTGTGGTAGTGTATAGGTTGAAGATGATTGACCCAAAGCTGGGAAGAAATGAGAAAATGGTGGAATTGTAGTAGAAGGGCTAAAGGTATGCGTAGGTTCAACTTGGGTGGTAATAGGTTGTGTTGTGTTGGTTGGTGAAACATCATGAGGTGGAGTAGGGTCGGTAGTGGTGTTAGGCATGGTGGTATTTGGTGAAGGTTGTATTGATGATGGTATGAAAGGTGGTATAAGCTCACCCGTTGTGGGTGGTGGCGGTGGATCCATATATCTAAGTGGTGTAATTGGTGTAGTAGGTGTTGTTGGTGAACCACTGATTTTGTTTTCTCTTAGCAAAATTTTGTTCCCTCTCAAAGTGCGTTCAATTTCTGGATCAAATGCCAAAGGTGATAGCTTGTGAGAGCTTCTAGTACGCATGCACCTGTAAATACCCGCACACCAACACACCCAGCATAAACTAGAAAAATAACAAACGTAAAGAGATAAAAAAAAATAACACACGTTGCGCACTACTCCTCGGCAACGGCGCCAAAATTTGAAGCGATGTCGTGGTCACAATCAAATTTAATCCAATTACTACTAACAGCTAGTGGTAAGTGGGTATCGAACACAGGGAATTTGTGGAATATGTGTTATTTCAAAGTTTATCTAAATTAACGAAATTAGACTAATTGCAATAAAATTAAATTCAAGAGTTGGATTGATTGATTAGAGTTTTAAAAACTAAGGTTACTATTCTAATTGCAAAATGATAGTTTTGGCTTGTAAACAATTTAGAGACAAATGACCATCTTTAGTTTCTGGTTTGCTTTGACATTTATGCTATCATTCCACTAGAAAGAACTACATAGACATAGTTCGTGTGTGATTACTTGTTGTGATGAAAGGGAACTAAGTACTCAGATTCCTAGAACGTTAGGTTGTTACCCGATGATCAATTAACCCTTACTCAAGTCTAATTCTACCCATGATATCTCGATTGCCAACGGCACCAGGAACGTATTATTTCAAATTAGATTAGCATAAGAATCAACAATTACTAACAACTAATCACACACCATAACAAACAAATATAAAGATAGAGTTTGTTATTCTAGAAATAAGGAAATCAAAGCATAAAGTCTTACAAACCTTTAACTAAAGACAATCATAACAAGTTTAGCCACTCATGGCTTGAACAAACATCATAAAACAAGTGTTGATCTTCAAGCAAGTTAAAAACATGAAAAACAATGATTCAAGATAGTATTCAAGCTCCAAGCACAAGCCAAATTCGTCTCCAAGTCAATGATAACCGAATACCAATCATAAGTCTCCATAAAACATCATCAAAGGTGTAATAAATGAATGAGTTACAAAAGAACACAATCGGCGCCGTAAGCTACGCCGAGGGCCATAGCTTACGGCTATCAGCGGTCAACTAGAGTCAAGCTTGGCGCCTTAACCTACGGTGCCAGCCGTAGGCTACGGTACCCATTCTTCCCTTACGGCACTTGTAGTCTGGGCTACGGTGGTCATTTTTGCAAGAGATGGATGGTCGTAACCTACGGCAGAAGCTGTAGGCTACGGCACTGTATGTTTCTTTTTCCTCGTTTCTTCATCAAATCTTGATTTGTTCAAATCTTGGTTCCGCCAACTTCCAACATCCATCTAGACTTCACAAAAGCTACTCCTTATGCCCGTTTAGCACCTGCAACATCAAACATCTAGTAGTTACCAAGTCCAAACAATTAACCGTGTAAAGCATGGGATTTCATTCTTTTTAAGGCATTTAAGGGTTGTCCTACAGACCACCCGTCAGGATGCTGGAGTTGTCATGGGTCTCGATACTTGGAAACGCAAGACAAGTCTAATGGTTTTTGTACATGTGGTTTATGAAACACTTAACAAATGATTTATGCTTCCGCTGTAAACGATGAATTACATTTAACATTTTGTAACATTTTATGTTAATGAATGAAAGTTTTTATTTAAATATAGTTACGAGTTCAATGTGATTGGTGGCTAGATCCTGGTACGACACACGTCCTGGGGTGTTTCCGCAAGTGGTATTTTGGGGGTGTGACAGTTTGGTATCGGAGCCACTGGTTATAGTGAACTTGGTTTTAAAAATGTTTTTATAAAACCAGACTATAACCGAACAGTTCTGAACGTGAATACGACCATGACACTCAGCTCCAAATTGCAAGGTTCGTCTTTTCATCTGTGGTATACATTACATGAGTAGTGTACATTTGTTTATGTGTAGCATACAAACACACACTCGTCACTATAGAATGATCACATGAATTGCTTGCTTACATTATGATGCGTTGGTAGCATGTCATGGTCCTTAGATTCTTGTGATCTTATCGTTTTGATAACCTCTGTTTGGCATTCGAGTTTGAGGAACCATTTGACATTTGTTAGGAGGAACTGAGATGAGCATGCAAATTGCAATATTATTGTGGGTGCACATGTCACGGCCCCCGGCCCGGTTTGAGCCGGTTCAGGAGCCGCAGAACAGAAATCCCGTGGTATTTATTTAATTTAGTTGACAGCGGAAGATTTTTAGCAGGATCTTTTAAAACTGAAACACCCGATTATTTTATTTCATAATTCGGGATAAAACCCCGTAGTTTACAATATAGTGATTTCACTGGGAAATCCTTATTTTACAAAACATGTTTCTTTATTTATATTGAGCCACTTCCTTAAGCTTGTAGTGCTTCGCGGCACTTTTTCCTGGATCACAACAGATCACCTGAAACATGTTTGAAAAAGGTTTTGTCAGCGGGGAAATACTGGTGAATCATTCTTTTTACTAAAACAAACGATGCATTGTTATAATTTACAGTATTAAGAGCGATTACAATGTCTACATATATCAACCATCTACCCACGGTATTTGTCACTCGACCACCTATTGGCTATCTCGTTGTCCAATGGTGTCTGTGACTATGGTCATATCACCCCTTGGCTAACCCGTTGTCCAATGGTGACGGTTATCAAGTATTGTATACAAAACCCCACATACCGGCTGTAATTTGGAGATTACAAAGACTTAATCCCTGTAATTATAACTCTGAAAATAACATGATTTTGAAAGCAATTTTGGTAAAAAGAGAATGACTCACATTGCAAGTTAAATCGGGCAGAGTTTAGCCTACTGATAAGCCTGTTAACCTAATTTAAACAACAATGCACACGAACTAGGTTAGTAACTAATACAGCATTTACGATAACTCACGAGATTAAACCCTCACGACGAATGACAAAGTGCAATACTTAAACATCCATCGAATTCACGACGAATGACAAAGTATAACCCTAATTTGAGCAGCACTTAAACATTCATCGGATAGTTTCAATCGATCGGACATTGAATCGTAGCAGCGATCAAGTTATTACCCTATTATCGCGGCGGAAATTCGTGATTGTGTGTGTTTCTATAGTATTTGGATGATATCTCAGTGCATGAATTGAATTTTAACGTCGAACCAACGCGTAATTGCAAGTGCCAATGTCTACTATATATACTGGGAAAAGGGCTCCCTCGCGTGGCGCGAGGGCCTCTCGCGTGGCGTGAGAGGTTACTTTTAGCATAGGGTAGCCACGTTTGTTACTAGCTTTGCTGAGTTGACCGTTCGTTCGAATTCATTTTACATGTAAACCTGTAAGGATATTATCGACTAGGAATTACCCCCCCCCCCCTGAGTTTTAGGGGATTTGATCCTGATTCCGATTGTTCTGAAAATTTTAGGGGTTATGCAGAATTACTTGGGGGTCTCAATTAGGGTTTCCTATTGGACAAAATAAAATAATAAATAATAGTTTTGGTGAGAGTTGTTACATCCTCCCCACCTTAATAAAAATCTCGTCCTCGAGATTTATTGGAATAAATGAGGATATTTCCGCTTCATTTCTGATTCCAGCTCCCAAGTGTATTCTGGCCCTCTCTTAGAATCCCATTTGACTTTGACCAGCACTAGTCGTTTATGTTTGAGAAACTTGACCTTTCGGTCTTCTATTTGCAATGGTTTTTCAACAAATTTTAACTTGTCATTTACCTTTACATCTTGAAGAGGTACTACCAGATATTCGTCTTATAGACATTTCTTGAGATTGGATACATGAAATACGTCATGTACTCCAGCTAGTTCTTCTGGTAGTTGTAAACGATAGGCAACTGGTCCTATTCGTTGTATTACTGGGAATGGTCCTACGTATCTTGGGCTCAGCTTTCCTTTCTTACCGTACCGAACTGCTCCTTTCCAAGGAGAAACTTTCAAGAGTACATTATCTCCGACTTGAAATTCTAGTGGTTTGCGTCGATTGTCGGCATAGCTCTTTTGGCGATCTCGAGCAGTCTTCAGTCGTTCTTTGATCTGAGTGATCTTGTCGGTGGTTTCTTGCACGATTTCAGGACCTGATAATTGACTTTCTCCTATTTCTACCCAGCAAACTGGAGTTCTGCACTTTCGTCCATACAGTGCTTCGAATGGGGCAACTTCGATACTTGCATGATAACTATTATTATAGGAGAATTCGATCAATGGTAGGTGATCGTCCAGGTTTCCACCAAAATCTATCACACATGCCCGGAGCATGTCTTCCGGGGTTTGTATTGTCCTTTCACTTTGCCCGTCTGTTTGAGGATGATATGTCGTACTTAAATTTAGTCGGGTTCCCATTGCTTCCTGGAAACTTGTCCAGAAATGGGAAGTGAAACGGCTATCCCTATCTGATACAATGGAGAGTGGAACTCCATGTAAGGATACTACTTCGTCTACATACAACTTGGCTAACCTTTCCATGCTAAAGGTTTCCTTCATGGGTAGAAAATGAGCTGATTTGGTTAATCGATCCACAATCACCCAAATCGCATCATTCCCTTTTCTGGTTTTGGGTAGCTTAATAACAAAGTCCATTGTTATGAGCTCCCATTTCCATACAGGCATTTCTAATTGTTGAAGTAGACCTGAAGGTTTCTGGTGTTCTACCTTAACTTGTGAACAAGTTAGACACTTAGATACATATCTAGCTATGTCCTTTTTCATTCCTATCCACCAGAAATTATTCCTTAAATCTTGGTACATCTTATTGTTTCCAGGGTGCATGGTATATCTAGATTTATGGGCTTCCTCTAAAATCTTATTTCTTAATTCTCCTTGCTTAGGTACCCAAATCTTTTTCTTATGGAATCTCCAAATTCCATCATTTCCTTGTCCTAATTCTTTTATTCTTCCTTTCATTCCTTCAGCGTCATCCTTGATTGCTATTTCTTGGACATTTTTCAGTTGTTCTATTAAATCTAACTATAGATTTAATCTAAGAGCATGAACTCGTCGTTGTTTCTCATGATACTTACGACTTAAGGCATCTGCAACTACGTTTGCCTTTCCTTCATGATACTGAATATCACAGTCGTAGTCGCTTAGTATTTCCATCCATCTCCTCTGCCTCATGTTCAATTTTTTCTGCCCAAATATATACCTTAAACTCTTATGATCCGTATAGACAGTGAACTTACTTCCATACAGATAATGTCTCCAAATTTTAAGGGCAAAAATTATGGCTCCTAATTCTAAGTCATGAGTCGTATAGTTTTCCTCGTGCTTTTTCAATTGCCTTAAAGCATACGCAATTACCTTCTTGCGTTGCATTAGCACACATCCTAATCCTAGTTTTGAAGCATCACAGTAAACTTCAAAATCTTCGGTTTCTTCTGGTAAAGCTAGGATTGGGGCATTTGTTAATGTAGGATCGATTTGACCGATCTAATGAGTCAATCAGAACCAAAATACCACTGTTTGAGTGGCGGAAACAAACAAACAGTTCGAATCAAAGAGAATGGAGTAGAAATAGACAGAATATCACTTTAAACATAGTTTCTCATTAATTGATCACAGAAAAATCCGGCAGCAGTTCGGTGTACAACTTGATGAATCGATGCCAAATGATAAACCAACACTACTATATATAGGGGAGCTGATTTCGCTCCAAATGACATCATGTCATTTCGGGCGGAATCAGCAACATCTGATTTCGCTCCAAATGACATAATGTCATTTCGAGCGGAATCAACCCTTAACAACATAAACTTTACAAAACAGCCACTACACTATACATAAATGACATTTCTGACCCCTAGACCCTATACAAGCTTGACTAAGACTAAGACGCAGGCTTTAGACATTCGTGCATCAACAAACTCCCCCTTGGATACAGCCGCAGTCTTCAGTCTTGTCTTCGGGTCTTCAGAGTGACTTGAAAGTTTCTTCACGCTGCTTAGGCTTCTTTCTCAGCAAGTTCCTAAGCTTGTCATTCTCTTTTTTCTTATTCTTTTCCTCTTCATCCTGTATCTTCATCCATTTTCCTTTGTTTTCTTCCAACTTCTTGCGTTCTTTTTCAGCTTTCTTTCTTTCTCTTCAAGCAACCACCATTTAGAATTCCATTTATTTTCAGAATTAATGCCTTTCTGAAAACAAATAGATATAACTTGTTGAAACTGCATCGCTTCTTCACGGTCTTCAGACTGAAAATGGATCTTGTTTATGAATAAACATTCTATATCTTTGGCCGAGCAATTCACTAACCACATCGGGTCATAAACATATATTTCTCTTATCTCACTTCCAGCTCGATAAGTAATAACAGCCTCAGTCGATCGACAACTGTATACCCATCCCAGAAAGCCTTTGTAGAAATCCTGCTCCATTTTTGGAACTGGTATATTCTTCATCGTCTTTGGCTTTTTCACGTTCAGAATAGTCTCTTCAACTCCTGTTACTAGATCTACCCTTTGAACCTTTTTAGAGTAATGTGGCTTCCAGTGTCGGAAATTCTTCAAGGATTCAAACTTTATGTATCCCCACATCACGATATCATTCTTTCGTACAGGATACCCTAAAGTTCTCACTTTTGATAATTCTTCGACATCCCACCATGGTAAAGACATCACATCATACAGACGTTCAAAATACTGTACACCAAACTCTCTTCTAATTGCATAAGCATTAACATGAGGTAGGAAACCCCAGCTAATGATATCACCGAGTGAAATACTTCGATCTCTCTGATAATACTTCAACGGCCTTTTGAACTTTCTTTCATGACTATCTTTAAACCATTTCTGCCGTTCTTCCTTCTGCATGTCTTTAGGAGTACCATCAAAATTTTTGTCTTTCAAAATCTCAGCCACTTTCCTTCTTAGTTCATCTCTGTTTTCTTCATTAAAGAACTCCATCAATGTAGGAAACTGAGAAGTATCTTCATTTACACTCTCCTCATCAGAACAATCTTCAACCTCAACCCTATCATATACATCAGCATCCTCTACATACTTGTACTCATAGTCGGGTTGATGATTGATGTCAAAAGCATTCAATTCTTCTTCAAAATCAAACTTGAAATCTGGATCCACCATATGTGTCATTTCTTTAATTTCATCCAATGTATACGTATGTCTGTGCTCACCTTCTTCCAACTCAGGTTCTATTCTCAAAATTAACTTTTCAACTTGTTCAACATTTTGACCATTACCATGCTCCCCCTTTCCGTCAGCTCCTTCTGTTTCTTCATTCACACTATCATTCAAAAAATCATCAACATTTCTTTCACTTGACTGTTCAGTCACTTTGATTCCCATACCACCCTGATTATCATCATCGTCATTGTCATCATCAGAACCATGACTACTAGCAGAGAATACTTTTTCATCATCATCATCCTCTTCATCATCATCATTCTCATCCTCATCTTCATCATCATCATCATCTTCATTATCAACATTAAGAGCATGTTCTAATAATACTTCATCATCAAAAACAATAGGAACAGAAGACAGAGGAACAGGCTTCTCATAAACTGGTTCAGGAACAGTTGATAAAACAATTGCCCTTTCTTTAGAAGAACCTTCAGGCTCTTTACCTTTCCTTTTCTTTTCAGCATCGATAGCAGCTTGTTGTTGAGCTTTAACCTCTTTCAATACAACCTCATCAAAACTCTGCTCTAGAGGCATACCAACCACACTTTCTAAGACCTTTCTCAACATATAATTTTCATGTTCATTTCGAGCCTTGATTGCTTCCAGTTCTTTATTTTGTTTATCACGACGAATCTTCTCTTCTTCTAACTCTGCCACTCTTACTTTCAAGAAATCAATCTCTGTCTGATCTGTATCAATCTTCTTCAGTAATGCCTTGTTATCAGATTCTAATCTTTTTACACGCATTTCAAGAATCTTTTCATGATCAGCTAGTCTCTTGCTTTCAGCTGCAACTATTTTGCTTTAATTCAAAACATCATCCATTTTCTTCTCTAACTTTTTCACCTGTTCATCATTTGCAAAACCAAAATCTCCAATATCTTCAAGTTTATCTGGAGGAATAGGAAGACCCTTGTGACCAGAAGAACCAGGAGTTAGTTGAATTTGAGTGAGTGGAGGTGTTTTGAAGATTTCTTGGGATGTAATAAATGTTTGTTGTTGTGGTGGTGAAATGGTATGAATTTGTCATGGTGAATGAGGTGGTGTGAGATGTAATGGTGAAGGTTGTCTTGGTGGTGTTGGTTGTTTAGGAGGTGATTGATGTGGTATAGGTTCTGATGCGTGTGAAGTGTTATATATATTAGGTGTATATTTTAAGCCCTTTAACACTTTTTTAGCCAAGTTTTAAATTTATAAAACACGATATTTACTAACACTAAACACACATATGGGCAAGTGCACCCATCGTGAGTGTAGTATAGTGTTGGTAAGATACCGAGGTCGTCCAAGGACACAAGAGCTTTTAGTACCGGTTTATCCTCAACGTCTAATCAAATCAAAAAGTTAGAAAAAGGTTTTAAACTAGAAAAATAAAAACTAACTAAAATGCTGAAAATAAAAATAAAAGAAAAACAGATAGACAAGATGAATCACTTGGTTCCGACTCGTGTATAGTGTAACCTTTGATTATTTCCACACTTTTGCACTTATTTAAGAGATTATCTTAGTTATTGTAGTAGGCCCCTCTTTTGAAGGTGACGTTACCCTCAACCTAGTAGTTTGAGTCAGCAAGAATACAATCCTAAAGGGTCGGATTATTGAAAGATAATTAATTAAGTTATTAATGCAAATTATGGTAGGCCCCTCTTTTGGAGGTGACGTTACCCTCGACTAAGTAGTCTGAATCAGCAGGGATACAGTCCTAAATAGCCGGGTTATAGTATTAATAGTAGTTAACTTATGAGGGGATCAAAGAGTTTGGACCCCCGCCATCCAATACCGTTAAGAATTGAAGGAGGTCCTACTAAATTTGACCCAGGTCCATTGCAGGACCTCTAAACGCTGAACAATGGCAAGACTCTTACCAAACCGTTCCCTTAACCCCCGACCAGGTAGCCAACATACCTCCATATAGATCGTGGAGATATGAATGGTGAAAATCTTTTATTTTATATAGACAGTAAAATAATGTCAAGACACCACGGACAAACGATAAGGAAGAATCACCTTCAACATAAGAAACTAGTTATTAAAGTCATTAATACAAAACTAAGTAAAAAGTGCGAAAAGATTAGAAATAAAAAGTATTACACTAGACACTTGTCTTCACCAAGTGATGTAAGAGACTTGGGCAAACATGGCCTTGATTGTCAAGAACTCTTACGATCAATCTTGGATCCCGAGACGACTCACACACTCTATGATGGACAATGGATGATGGTGTTATGGTGGTGGCGGGTGGTGGGTGAAGTGTGAGAGAGGTGGTGTGCCAAGGGATGGTTTTAACTTGAGCCTAGCACTCCTATTTATAGGCTGAACAGAAGCTCGGGCACGGCCCCGTGTCCAGTGGGCACGGCCCCGTGTCCACATCCTTCTCTTTCTTCATTTAATGCAGCTTGTCTTATTAGTTGACCACGCCCCCGTGTCCGCTGAGCACGACCCCGTGTGCAGAAGAATCTTTGTACTATGAAGATTTGCCTGGATTGTGCGAATCTTATAGTTGACCACGGCCCCGTGTCCGCTGAACACGGCCCCGTGGTGGGCAATAGAAGCTTCTACCACTTTGTCTTTTCTGCTGACACTTGGGCACGCCCCCGTGCTGGCTGAGCACGGGGCGAGTTCAGTCTTCTGTCTTCTTGTTTTGCTTGGGAAGAAGCTGTCGTGGGGTCGGGCATGTCACGTTTGTTCCTTTTCTTGTATTTATGTTAGATTTTGTTGTCTTTTTGCTTCTTTTGTTAATTGAGCTCATTTAATCCTGAAAATACAAAAAGGAAGACAAAAGCACACTTTTTCCAACATTAGTACTAAAAAAGGGTTAGTTTTATGCCACAATTGATGTAATTTATATGTTGCATTTTGCACACATCAAATACCCCCACACTTGAATCTTTGCTTGTCCTCAAGCAAAACTCTTTATAATGTGGCTTTACACACCCAAATGGAATGGGTAGAGAAGAAGGTTTTTGGGCTTGTCATAGAGTGACGGGATTTCCAAGATTCTTTATTTAGTTTTATTTTTATTTATTTACTCGTCATGATTTATTTAAAACTTTTCATAAGAGAAATTACTTATTAGGGCATAACATGCCTTTTTAAAATTCTATTTATATACAAGTTCACATACCTCACGGGGATCACTCAACACTCGGCCGAAAATATATTTTTGTGGATCACTCGAGAGCGGCATGGAACTTACTCCTACCATAGGCTTGCCAAGCAATCAATCCTCCTCCTTTTTAACTATATACCTTTGTAAATATCAAGAGGACTTTTTGGGTGAAGGGTTAGGCTTGGGTTAAAGGTAGGTGGTTGGGTTAGTGGTTAGTGGTTAGTAGAAAAAGGGCGAAAAGCGTAACAAGCGTCGGTTTTCGTAAGACTTTTTATTTTTGTAATTTTGATGAAGCTATTATTCAAACAAAGTTTTTTTTTTTGATGAACTTGTTTGTTTATTTTCTTTTGCTTCATCCTCAACACATTTTTTTTTTGAAAAGTCATACGAAAAACCGAGCTAGTTACTAAAACAAAGGGTTAAAAATGAAAAAGGTTTTTGTGGGTAAAAGGGTGTTTGGTTTGGGTTATGAAATGAAAAGGTTTAGGCTCAAAAGGGCTAACTAGGGGGATTTTGGGTAGGTGGTAAAAAAAAAAAAATAATGGTGTAGAAATAAAAAGGGTTAGTCCTAATGCCTCCATCATTTACTTACTCGGGGTTAAGTTGGTAAGGACCGGGAATGCATCGTCATGGCAAGTTCTAGAGTCGTAAGAACCAAGCGGCTATTCACACAAGAAACGAAAAATGAGCATTTAGTCTAATGATATGTAATTGTATGCTCAATAAAGGCTCAAAACTCTCTTTTGTGAGAATGGGTTTTTATGTGATCAAGTATATATAATCAAATTTTAACTAAGTTTGCCATGCCTCTTCATAATTTTCTTATGTTGGTTCTTTTTATCACGACGCTATCAGTTGTAAATTCGTAAAAATATAACCTTTTTAGAACTTGAAATTCCCAAGTTAAACCTAGACAAGTAAAAAAATTGAAAATTTTTGAAAAAAAATTTGGGGTGATTAGCGGTTCCAATAGAGTTTTGTGTAAGGCTTGTATTTAGGACTTGCAAGATTCAAGGTTTTAGCATTCCCCCCCCCCCCCCCCCCACACACACACACTTAAATTACACATTGTCCTCAATGTGTCCCAAAAATAAATTTTTAGGTTGATTGAATGTGTAAAAGGTGTGATTTAAGGAAAAAAATTTATGTTACTGGGCACTGGACACGGCCCCGTGTTGTCCGGGCACGGCCCCGTGTTCAAGTGCCAGTAACAAAATTAAATTAAGAGAAACAGAAGCCTGGACACGGGGGCATGTTGGGTGAACACGGCCCATGTTCAGTTACCTGAACTGGGTCTTTTCTGCAGACTGTGCAGCACGGGGCCGTGTTGGGCGAACACGGCCCGTGCCGAGCTTACTGTAAACGAAGAATTTCGTCGGACGGCCCTGTTTTCCTGCATGGGGTACTGGTTCAAGCTTCCCTTGTATCCTTTGCCATCTCAAGTGTGTTTTATTCATTTCAACACCACCCAAACACCAAATTAACTAAAACCATCATTCATTAAGTCATAGAGAGAATTACATACTAGTCCTAAAAATTAAAATACTAGATAGTTAGGTCAAAGAAACACAAGAAATCTAAACCAAGAAGTTCTGGCCTTTTTCTATTAGCAAAATTTCTGAAAAGGTAAATCTTTCGGTTAAATGTGGCTTTGACAACTTCTCTTTCCGGGTATGGGTTCCTCATACGTCGGCGAGCCATTCTTCGATCTCCCTAGGGAGAAGAAAAGCGGGCTCATTAGCATTGGTTTGAGGAGGCACGACTTCCACTGGGATTTCTTGGAGTTCTTCAAGAGGAGGTTCCGCCGGAATGTCGTCCCACCCGGTAGGATTATGGATTCCAAGTGCTAGGTTCCAATCCTCTAGAGGGAGGATTGGTTCCATGGGAGGTGTTACAAGAATGTTTAACCTCTGGTGCAAGAGGTTTATTTCTTGAAAACTGTTTTCCAACCCCACCGAGAGATAATTTATATGGTCTATGAGGACCTCCTCTACCGAAGTCATCTCGTCAAGGGCTTCACGTAGCGCCATTACGTATCTTACGAGAGTTGCTTCAATCGATGGCCTCCTTTCCCTTCGACTGTTCCTGGAGTGCGCAGAAGAGGTTCCACTGTTTTGGCTAGACATTCTACGAAAACAAACAAAAAATAGTTCGTTTTAATGAAACAGTACCGCGGACACGGCCCCGTGCTCAATGAACACGGCCCCGTGTTCAACTTTCTGCAGTTTTTTAGAACAAGGAGTCTTGGAGTTTCAAATTATTTTCTCAACTTATGAAGCATTTTTGAACAAAAATAACTTAAAACAATGTTGTGTAACTTATTTTTAACAAGATTCCTTGAGCAAAAACTCAACAATCATCACAATGAAGCTTGAAATCAAGCTTCAATGGAGGTGTTGTTGCAAGAAAGGTGAAGAAGAAGGCAATGGATAAAAGAGGAAAGGACAAGATGGTTGTTAGAACCTTCTTTTAGAACATACCTAGGATGGTAAGTTAGAAAATCCTTTCAAATCTCTGTCCTGGATGATCCAAATGTGCAGGATTCTTGGCTGCATTTATAGAAAATGACAGCATGCTGGACATGGCCCCGTGTTGGCTGGACACGGCCCCGTGTGCAGGCAAGATCCTGACACGTTTTGTCCGTATTCTGACAAAAGTCAGAAGGGAATCTTTTGGTGGACACGGGGGCGTGTTGACCTGGGCACGACCCCGTGTCGGAAGGCTGGTTATGAAGTTTTGTCTATTTTCAAGGAACTGTTTCGGATCGGGCGGTTCCTTACTGGATGGAACAACCCCAAAGTGCCTAAGATACCTTAATTGGTCTAGATTAAGACGAGAACGCAAGAGGTTATCGGTGAGGGTGATTCCTATGCTATATGTAGGTGGACAAGTCCAACCCTTTTCCGGGCTCTCGTTAAAGAAGGTGTATGTCGAATCGCTCAGGTCTATGTATGCATCGAACGAAGTCGATGGGGGAGTCCTTCACGGCACAATCGACACAGGGACGACTATCGCTCAAGTCCTCGCTAGAGTTAGAAGTATCGTCGGAAACAACGAAGTTGAATGCATTTCCAACCCTTCTTTTTGGTTATCGTCTTAGAAAAGATCATTGAAATCTTTCCTCAGTTCTTTTAACCAATTAAGAATTAGATCTTCTAATTGAAATAATTCATCGAGAAGCATTTCTCCTAGAAAATCCGGTTTGGAGCATTCGAGAGAGAGATAGGGATTATTTTTATTTTCGCCCCTCTTAAGGATACTAGGAAACGATGGGTCTATATAGTGGGGCTTATAATTTAGAAAATAACATTCTAATTCCTTATGGTTACCACCACATAATTGACACCACGTAGTACCATAAGAGTGCCGAAAGTAAAAAGCATCAGTATCACTCATGTTTGTGTCAGAAATTACCAACCGTCGGGATCTTACGGATCTGTTTTCAGTAACTGAAACTTGGGCACGGGGGCGTGTTGAATGGGCACGGCCCCGTGTTCAGCTTACTGTCTTACTTAAAACAGGATTGCCAGTTCCAATGATTGGGCACGAGGCGTGTTCAGCGGGCACGGCCAGTGCTGAGTTTTGCAGAAGCTGAAAAAAACTAAGAAAAGTCCTAAAAAAATGAAAAATAAGAAAAAAGATTAGGCCGTTGATTCCTAACTTTCTTTAAAATCCTTGTGTCCCCGGCAACGGCGCCAAAAACTTGATGCGTGTGAAGTGTTATATATATTAGGTGTATATTTTAAGCCCTTTAACACTTTTTTAGCCAAGTTTTAAATTTATAAAACACGATATTTACTAACACTAAACACACATATGGGCAAGTGCACCCATCGTGAGCGTAGTATAGTGTTGGTAAGATACCGAGGTCGTCCAAGGACACAAGAGCTTTTAGTACCGGTTTATCCTCAACGTCTAATCAAATCAAAAAGTTAGAAAAAGGTTTTAAACTAGAAAAATAAAAACTAACTAAAATGCTGAAAATAAAAATAAAAGAAAAACAGATAGACAAGATGAATCACTTGGTTCCGACTCGTGTATAGTGTAACCTTTGATTATTTCCGCACTTTTGCACTTATTTAAGAGATTATCTTAGTTATTGTAGTAGGCCCCTCTTTTGAAGGTGGCGTTACCCTCAACCCAGTAGTTTGAGTCAGCAAGGATACAATCCTAAAGGGTCGGATTATTGAAAGATAATTAATTAAGTTATTAATGCAAATTATGGTAGGCCCCTCTTTTGGAGGTGACGTTACCCTCGACTAAGTAGTCTGAGTCAGCAGGGATACAGTCCTAAATAGCCGGGTTATAGTATTAATAGTAGTTAACTTATGAGGGGATCAAAGAGTTTGGACCCCCGCCATCCAATACCGTTAAGTATTGAAGGAGGTCCTACTAAATTTGACCCAGGTCCATTGCAGGACCTCTAAACGCTGAACAATGGCAAGACTCTTACCAAACCGTTCCCTTAACCCCCGACCAGGTAGCCAACATACCTCCATATAGACCGTGGAGATATGAATGGTGAAAATCTTTTATTTTATATAGACAGTAAAATAATGTCAAGACACCACGGACAAACGATAAGGAAGAATCACCTTCAACATAAGAAACTAGTTATTAAAGTCATTAATACAAAACCAAGTAAAAAGTGCGAAAAGATTAGAAATAAAAAGTATTACACTAGACACTTGTCTTCACCAAGTGATGTAAGAGACTTAGGCAAACATGGCCTTGATTGTCAAGAACTCTTACGATCAATCTTGGATCCCGAGACGACTCACACACTCTATGATGGACAATGGATGATGGTGGTGGATGATGGTGTTATGGTGGTGGTGGGTGGTGGGTGAAGTGTGAGAGAGGTGGTGTGCCAAGGGATGGTTTGAGCTTGAGCCAAGCACTCCTATTTATAGGCTGAACAGAAGCTCGGGCACGGCCCCGTGTCCAGTGGGCACGGCCCCATGTCCACATCCTTCTCTTTCTTCATTTAATGCAGCTTGTCTTATTAGTTGACCACGCCCCCGTGTCCGCTGAGCACGACCCCGTGTGCAGAAGAATCTTTGTACTATGAAGATTTGCCTGGATTGTGCGAATCTTATAGTTGACCACGGCCCCGTGTCTGCTGAGCACGGCCCCGTGGTGGGCAATAGAAGCTTCTACCACTTTGTCTTTTCTGCTGACACTTGGGCACGCCCCCGTGCTGGCTGAGCACGGGGCGTGTTCAGTCTTCTGTCTTCTTGTTTTGCTTGGTAAGATGCTGTCATGGGGTCGGGCATGTCACGTTTGTTCCTTTTCTTGTATTTATGTTAGATTTTGCTGTCTTTTTTCTTCTTTTGTTAATTGAGCTCATTTAATCCTGAAAATACAAAAAGGAAGACAAAAGAACACTTTTTCCAACATTAGTACTAAAAAAGGGTTAGTTTTATGCCACAATTGATGTAATTTATATGTTGCATTTTGCACACATCAGTTCAGTTGGTGATGTTGGTGGTTTACTTGGTTCTTTGGACGATTTCTTCTTCAGAACAATCTTTGGCTTTGTGATCTTTGGAGTAACTTTCTTTTTCTTTGCTCCTGCTTTCTTTCTGCTACCCGAAGGAGAAGATTGAGATCCAGAAACATGTTGTGGTGATGGAACATATGGAGCATCCTCCTTTTCCTGCCTTTTTCTCTTCCTCAACAATTTCTCTTTAGCAGTCTCTTCTTCAATTCTTTTCAAACGTTCTGTTTCATCTATCTCATCTTCAGAAGAACTTGAAGAACTTGTAGAACTCTTATCAACGTCATCACCTTCTACATCATCAATTATTTTCTCTTTCTCAACTTCTATGTTAGCTACTTGATCTGACTCTAAATCATCAATGTTTATCATCACATCATCAGTATCAACATCCTGATTTTCTTCAGCAGTTACAACTGGCTCTTCAACCTCAGGCTTATCAATCAATAACGTCTTTGCCACTTTCTTTTGTTTCTTCTTTGGTTGGGATGATGACCCCTCACCCTCCTATGCTTTAGGAGTAACCTTTTTGCTTCTTTTCCTCAGTTCTTTGACAAACCAGTCATTACGTGTACTTTTGAAATCAACAAGAGCCTTTAGTTCATCAGCATATGCAACTTCCTTCATCTCTTCTTCGTTCCTCCAGTTTTGGTGATTTACTGGATCTGGATCAACATGATTTGCATCCTTGATGAATCCAAAAAATTCTGCTACTTTCTTCGGTTCAGGGTGGTTTAGATGATATCTTGCTAGCTGCTTCAGAGAATCGTTATTCATGTGAGAAAGAACTAACAAGTCGTTGTTTATATTTCTTTCAATATCCGAATAAACATGATCAATCAACATCTGCACAAATCTTGGATAAATCCAAGTTCTACTCTTTGTTGTGATAATCTCAGCCATGTAGTGAAAAATAATGTGTGAGAAATTGTATTTCTTGTTCAGAACCAATGCTGTAACCATATTCATCTGGTAATCACGCATCTGATCATATCCTCCCTTGGTATGGCTTAAAGCCTGCAGTAGTGAATAAATGATAAACTTGTAAGGTTTTTGAAATTTTGACTTCAAATAGTTCCCAATATTCACTGCTCCATCATAACCCATCCTTAGCATACATCCCTTGACCATTCTTTCAGGAAACTTAGTTGGTGAGTTTTCATCATCCGGAAAGTTTAAAACTTCACGAACAAGTGCCTCAGTAATAACAATTGTCTTCTTCTCATTATACTGCTTCACAACTGATTGAATCACTTTGTTCTTTTCATCGTAAATAGCATGCTTCCGGAAACGCTTCACATGTGACTTGTACACCAAATGTTGATCCGTGAGAGCTTTCTGAATTGGTACCCTTTGCATAAACTCCAGAACACTACTAAATTTCGACAGCTCTGTATTCTTTTCCACATCAAAGTCATAACAACTATTGTGCAACAGCTCAAATATAACATTAGAACCCTGCAAGACAAAACAACACAAAATGAATCAACACTAAAAATTTTAGCAACAAACATTTTTAGAGCGAAATCACATGGAATGATCACATTCTGAGCGAAATCAGATACATCACTCAGAGGCAGAATCAGATATCAATTCAGTTAGGAGCAAAATCAGATCTCAATTCATTAGGAGCGGAATTAGATAATTATGCCATTAAGAGCGGAATCAAAACCCAACCCTTCTAAACAAATCAGATGATGAAATTTATCATGTGGGTATGATTATAAGTGAATTCCGAGCATGTGGGTATATTTTTTATACTTTAAAACCATCACAAATGACCTAGATCTACGTTCAAAATATCTGCTACAGTTCAATCATGAACAAACCCTAGATCTTGTTCAATCAAAAACACACACATGATCTATATACCATTCCGACAACACTAACACAATCTATGTTCATTTTACACGACAAACAGACCCTAAATCTATGTTTTAAAACATGAACAGCGCCGACAAACATAAATTTGATAGATCTGGGCCAAATTCGACCGATTTCTCACCTTTCCCATGTTAATAGTTGAGCAAACCAACTAATAACAACAAATCAAACAAAAATCGGGCAGAGTTTCGACTTGAAAAATGATGATTTTAGGGTTTCGCTCTTATCGCCGGTGAAAGAACCTTAGGGGCGAAATCAGAAAAATGGTTAGGAGCGGAATCAGATGGCTATTTATAGCCAGTCTGATTTCGCTCGAAATGACTTTCAAAGCCTTTACTAGCGGAATCAGCCATGAGGCTTAGGAGCGAAATCAGCCATTTAAGATTTAACTTTTTGAAAATTTTTAATTTTTAACATTTTCTGATTTTCTTCCGACACACCCAGTTAACCAAGTCCAAGTTAATGACCTTGGTCAACTGTTTAGCCTACCAAGTCCAACCTAATGACCTTGGTTGACCAGATTATGAAGTATGCTGACTTTTTGAAACAGAAAACAATTAAAATTAATGAACTGTTGAACTTTTTGAACTTTCAAACACTTTTTCAATCTTACAAACATGTACCAGTCACTTTTCAGAATCTCTTTTCAGAATCTCCTGTTTACCCAAACCACATGAAACAGACATGATCTGCACAAGACTTTGATCATCAGTTCTCTAACGTCCGTTGTCGAAAATAATGATGAAAATAAAATCTTTTTGGTTTTAAGAAACAGATAAACAGAAATATGTACACACAGTCTTTTTGTGAGCGTGTTAGGGGATCATATCAGCTGCCGACGAGATACAAATACCGTTAAGCTGGATTACATTTTCAATATTAAACAGTTTGCATTGATTGTCGATATACTGGTCCACTTTAAATTTTCACACAAATTTCAATCTGTTCAGGATATGGAATTAATGTTTTAAAGACTTAAACTTATACGTGTGTCCCACCTCTTGAATATACTCCCGTATCCAGATCCCAATATTCAGTCTTACAGGTGAGTATACCTAGATGATATATGTAAAGGGTTAGATGCGAGGGCCGTGAGAGCTCAGGTCAGAACTTCCGTTCAGCAGAGAGATGACAGCCTCGACTTTAGGTGGGTCCCCTTTAGAGGATCTTTTTTACAACAGCATTGATTAGCAATTTTATTGTCTATTTCTGCTGAGGGCGGCGCTATATTTCAAGCAAGCAGTAAAGTATTCTCCGGGGACTAGGCCATTGCTTCCGCATTATCAGAAGTCCCGGGATAATACCCCAGATATCACTAAGCATAAAGACCTAGTATCTCAGAAAAGGGGATCTTTCAAACAAGATTTCGGGGGTTACCCATATATCCAAGAGATGTTCCCCACATAAAAGCAAGTAAAATTTATGTTTATATCCCGAACAAACCTACTAAATGTGTAAAAACCTATCGGCATATCATCTACAAGACTGCTTAACACATTTATACTTTACATTTCTTTAGCGTACTGCACCTGTCTAGTTGATGTACTATCATTTCCCCTTTTTACACAAACTCATTTTTACTTTTTCAAATGTTTTTGGTTTTTCTAAGTTTTATCATGTTTTTTGTATTTTTCTGCAAACTTTCTCCCCCTAAAAATAAAAACATATTTTTGAGTTTTTGTTTTTATCGAAAAGCAGAAAACAAACTGTACAAACAAAGTTGACAACATGACGTAGTTCACGTCTGATCGCCGTCCTCCTCGGCTTCACATTCTTCAACCCTCCCAGAACGCAGATTTTTCATCCCATTTAATTTTAAAAGATAATAAAATCTTTTTTTGTCAAACAGTTTTGTATAGAAATCAGCCTTCTGATCATCGGTGTGTATATGTTCAATACGTATCAACTTCTTCTCGTGACAATCACGGATGAAGTGATGACGAATCTCTGTATGTTTGGTTTTAGAATGGTGAACCAGGTTTTTAGTTATATTAATGGCTGCTTCATTATCCACAAAAATCGGTGTATCCAAGAATTGCAAACCAAAGTCGCGCATTTGCTGCTGGATCCAGAGGATCCGAGAACAACAGCTAGAGGCTGAAACGTATTCAGTGGTGGACTTAGCGTTCTGCTTGCAGCTTCCAAAGTCAGAATCAGCGAAACCTGTTAGAGAAAAGTCACCCGAGCGAGGATACCACAAGCCGATGCTTGGGCAGCCTTTCAAATACCGTAATATCCTTTTGACAATCGTCAGGTGTGACTGCTTCGGGCTCGACTGATATCTGGCGCAAAGACATGTCGGGTACATGATGTCCGGTCGGGAAGCAGTGAGATACATTAAAGATCCGATGATTGATCGGTACAATGTCTCCTCCACCTTGATGCCACTTTCGTCAGGACAAATACCATGATTCTGTGCAAGGGGGTTGCTGCTGCACTGCATTGATCCATGTCAAACTTTTCAAGCACGTCCTTCGCTTATTTTGTTTGGTGAATGAAGATTCCATCGGGCATCTGTTCTACCTGTAGGCCGAGAAAGAACTTCATCTCCCCCATCGAACTCATTTTGAATTTCTTTTTCATCACCAACTCAAATTCTTTACACAAGTCGTCGTTAGTCGAACCGAAAATGATATCATCAACATAGATCTACACAATTAAAAGATGGCCTGCAACTTCCTTTGTGAACAATGTGCTATCAACTGTCCCTCTAATGAACCCGTTGTCCAAAAGATGTTGGGAAAGCGTCTCGTACCAGGCTCTCGGGGCCTGGTGTAAACCGTAGAGCGCCTTATCCAGCAGATAGACCTTGTTCTTGTGTTGTGGATCAGTAAACCCCGGTGGTTGTCCCACATACACCTCTTCTTTAATCTTTCCGTATATGAAGGAAGATTTAACATCCAGCTGGTACACTTTGAAATCTTTCCATGACGCAAACGCCAGGAAGATCCGAATAGCCTCAAGTCGAGCAACAGGCGTGTAAACCTCTCATAGTCGATGCCTTCTTGCTGACTGAATCCTTGTACCACTAACCGTGCTTTGTTTCGAACCACGACTCCTCTATCGTCTCTCTTACACTTGAAAACCCACTTCGTTTTAATCAACTTTTGATTCTCAGGGAGGTCTACTAGTCTCCACACTCCCAACTTCTCGAATTGTTGCAGCTCCTCCTGCATTGCATTTACCCAGCTATCTTCAGTCAAGGCTTCTTTATACGTTCTGGGCTCGATCTGCGAAATAAAACATTTCAGTGAGAATTCCTCCGGTAAAGGAGCAATAGATGAATAAAAACATGTAAGAGCTCGATTGATTTGATCTCTTGTTTTAACACCACTTTGCAGGTCACCGATAATCTGCTCTGACGGATGATAAGACAAGGTTCGAGGCATGACGGTGTCAGGCACATCAACTTCCGATTGCAAGCTCGTTATGTCTAGATCACCGGTGTGATCCCCATCTTCCGTCGTAGTAGCGTTTTGTTCCTCGTCAAAAATAGGAGCGGATTCCTCTTCTGAGTCGTCAGAGTTGTCAAACATTGGAACTGGTTCCTCTGGTGGTTCATGAACTATTCCACTTAAACCGGCTTCATGATCGTTTGTGCCACCTGTAGGAATGCTTGTATCCACTTCAGGTTGTGAGACTACCAAAGGCCTTGGCACTTGATCTTGCGAACTAGATTGTTGTTGTTGATATAGCAGAATAAGTTCTTCAATACTTGGCTTGGTTGGAAGATGAAACGATTCCCAGAGTTTATCATAATCGAACAAGAATCTTTGTCCGGGAAGTTGTGGTGATGCAGTGTGCTTCTGACAATCCACATGCAGAACTTGTATTACTTTTCCCAGGCAAGGTACAAATACCCTCTTCAACGGGCTCGCGTAACCTATAAAGAAAGCATCATTCGACTTAGCACCGAATTTACCATCTTCATCAATAAAAGTACACGGAGACCCAAACGGCTCCAGAAACTCTAGATTTGGCTTGTAACGGTGTAGCAACTCAAAGCTTGTTTTCTTGTACTTCTTGACGGTGAGCACACGGTTCAAAGTGTAACAAGCCGCAGCCACTGCTTCGCTCCAGAAGAAGATCGGTAACTTGGAATCGGCTAACATTGTTCGAGCAGTTTCTATTAAGGTCCAATTCTTTCTTTCAGCTACGCCGTTCTGTTGTGGAGTATATGGCGTGCTAAATTCATGAAGAATCCCCTTTTCATTACAGAACTCGAGCATCTTGTTATTCTTGAATTCCGTTCCATTGTCACTACGTATTCTTCAGATAGGCAGCTTATACAACGCCTCCATCTTTTTTAACAGAACCATCAGCGACTCAAACGTCTGATCTTTTCTTTCCAAACACACAACCCACGAAAACCTTGTATAGTCATCAGTTACTACCAAGCAGTATAGATCACCACTGATGCTTTTTACATTGACTGGCCCGAAGAGATCCATATGGAGTCTCTCAAGCGGTACTCTGATCGAGTTCAGCAACTTCTGTGGGTGTGACTTCCGAGTCTGCTTTCCCTTCTTACAAGTAAGTAAGTTGTTTTCCAATTCTATGATGTAGTTCACTTTCTCAAACGAAATGACCCCATTTGTCAGGGTTCCTTGGCCTACAATCCTGCCACCCTGATTTCCTGCAAAACCCGCGTAACCTCCGTTGATTGATTTAACGTCGTAAAGTAGTGCCAGCATCCCCGTCATATGTCTAGAGGCCCCACTGTCCATGATCCATTTTGAAATGATTGACTTGGGCAGCCCCTGCATACATTACATCAAATCATTCAAACAACGATTTCCATGACTTCTTGACTGGTGATACACTTCCAAATACTAAATCACACGGTATATCAATCTTTTGAAAGTTAAACGTGACATTCGGAACATCAATTTTAGCTTTTGGTTTTACTTCATTTTTTATCGGGGGAAACTCTGCAAGAAACTTATCAAGCTCAAACTCAAACTCAACTACATCATTTTTCAAACCTTTTGTTTCATTTTTCAAAATGTTTTCCATTTTTTTTTCTTCAACAGTTGGTTTTGATTTCACAACCCATGACTGATTTTCAAAAACTTTTGTTTTTGGATAAATCTTTGAAGTCTTTTGAGACTTTGAAGATTCGCCAATCTCGAAAATCGATTTCGGCTTATCTTTCGACATCAACGATTCACCCCTCTTCAAAATGCGGATTGGTGAAACCATTGGTTTTTTACCCTTTTTGTCAACTGGTGACTTAGGTCGAGGTTTTTGAACAACAGGTTTTACGACAGGTTTCTCAAAAACTTTCTTGCATTGTTTTGCCATGTGTCCAATCTCATTGCAGTGATAGCAAACTCTTTTGTCATATTCGACAAAAGTTGACTTGAACGACACTTCTTTCAGTTTCTTTGCCGCATTGAAATCGTCAATGGCTTTCTGACTAAAGATGTATTCTTTCTCATCATCCACACTTGGTCCAACAACAAAGATATCATTCATTTTATCCTTTGGCTTGACAACCTTCTTAGCCATCTTTTTCTCAAAACCAATTCCTTTGTTTTTAAAGTTGTTACCATTTTTCTTGTTACCATTCCTTTCCCACTCCTTTTTGCCCGAGTTGTTAGAACGTGTCGTAACAAATGACTTTTTAGGTTTCGAAAAGAATTCTTTGTTGTTTACCACATCAATGTCAATTTCAATCAATTTGAAAACCTTTTCAACATTTTCAATCTTAACGTTCTGAAGGGGATACTCGAAATCAGAGTAAAGCTTGTCAGTTCCAATCATAGTGTAAACCACCATAATTGGATCATCATTCTTACTCTTGTCTGATTTCGGTATGAAACGATCTAAAAAGTTACCCTCGTCTTCAGAATCAGTAACAGATTTCTCAGAATGAGATTTCATAACTTCAACCTCAGAGTTATCACTCTCTTCATCTAACACCTGATCGACAACAGTCTTGATGACCTGTGACTCGTTGTCTGGGTCGGATGCAGAGAATGTAACATCAATGCTCTCTGGCAATTCATTCTCAATTGTTTGCAACTTGAGGTTCAATGCAGCTTCCACCCCATCTGGATATTTTTTAGTATAATGATTCCACATTGGGGGTGGAACGCTGTTAAAGACCGGTGTTGCACTTGGCTGTTGTGGTACAATCTGCTCAAGTACATAGGATGATGCAACATAGCTCATCAAATTCTTATCAATTCGCTCATTTTCAACTTTAGTTAATTCTAACTCTTTCTTTAATGATGCGATTGTGTCAAGATGAAAATTAACTTCCACTTGTTTATCAAAAAGTGTTGCTTTTGCCAGTTTTGTTGCCTTATCATTCTCAACACTTTCTTTTTGAATCATTTTAATTGATCTGGTTAGTGTATCATATGCTTCTTTGACTTGTCCTAGATCAAATTTTAACATGTCAGCATGTTGTTTCAATTCCTGAAACTTAATGTCTTTTTCAAGACACTCCATGCACGGTTTTAAACACTTTTGGCATGTGGTTTCAGACATTGAATCCACTTTCTCAACAACCTCTGCTTCATGAGCAGTTTTCAATTCCTGTTTACCGACATCTTTGGACTCTGATTCAGACACTTTCTCAGATTTGATCTCCTCAATTCCCGACTCCTTATCCGACTACTTTTGAACTGACTCTGTACCGACAGACTCAGGTTTCACAAGTTCTGTGTCTACCTCTTTCAGTTTCACCATGAGAGCCTTGTCGGCAATTTCTTTCAAAGTGTCTTCGGTCATTTCCTTCGTGACATCGATCATCTCCTCGACAGACTCTTTCTTCTCTTCATATCTTGGACACAATCCAGTCGTCGGTTCTTCAAAGAAACCTGCAAAAGATTCAAAAACTTTAGGAGGCATGATAGATCTCAAAGAACTGGCTAATACCTCCTGCTCAGATTGATAGTAATGAATTTCTGCATCTAACTCTTCAATGTCAGCTACATTATTCACAGAAACATCTTCAACAACCACTTCAGGTTCAACAACACTTTCGGTCACTTCAACTATCTCAGCCATCATAGCCTGTCCATCACTTCCAGGGATGTATTTATCCCAGCTGAATCCCTCAGCAACTTTCTCGTCATCCTGGTTCACAATAAGAGCTTTCTCTGGTTTGTTCTCGATTGGTGGTCTTTGAACTACGAGTTGTTGATTCGGCCGGTGATAAATTGCCTGCTTGTAATAATCATTCGTGAACGGATTTTTATGATTATTCACTTCTCGGTTCGGACACTCTCTTTTGAAATGGCCTCTTTCTTTGCACTTGAAACAGGTTACCTTGGACTTCTCAAATCCTAACTTCTGATCAGGTCTAGGAAGACTATTTCTGCCTGTAATTTCCATAAAACGCTGTGCTCTCCTCACCAGACTAGCCATTCCCCACTTAATATCTATCAACTCAAGCTCCTCTGGATCTATCTGATCGTAATCCTCTTTGGTCATGTCTGGATTCCCGATCTTACCCGCTACCAGAGATTCATATGACTCTAACACATAAGCCAACAAAGCAATGTGTTGTTTCGCAGCTGATTCAGTGAACTCATTCCCATTCTTAATATTGACTGCGATGTTGCATTGGATCCCAGAAACATATGCCTGATTGTTTGAACTGGTTGAGCTTTGAGGTGATGTATGTTCAGAAGCTTTGAAGTTTGGATCAACACTGACAAACGGTGAAGGCTTGTTTGTTTGTGGAGTATTTGATGAAGCACTTGAGGATGTATCAGCACTGAACCCAGTTTGTATCTTAGGACTCAGATTTGTAGTTGCTGGTGTGCTGCCTTTGTAATACAGAGATACATCCTGTTGAACATTCGCTGAGTTCATCTTTTTGATCTTCAACAACTCTAACTCATGAGCTTCAATCTTTTCTATGAATGCACTGAGATTCAGATTAGCAAAATCTGAATTATTCTTCAGCATCATCAGATAAGTACCCCACTCTTCATATGGCAATGCATCACACAACTTATCAATCCATTCCTCATTGGTTTTAGTGATTTCCAATCTCTTCATCTCAAGTACCAAATGACAGTATCTTTCGATCAGTTGCCTTGTAGTTTCACCCTTCATGCCGGTAAAAATATCGAACTCCTTCTTGATCAAGGCCTTCTTGCTCTTGATCATGGACACACTACCCTGAAACTTTACTCTTAATGAGTTCCAAATAGATTGAGCATTGTCTTCATGTTGCAACAACACTAAAATATCCTCTTTGATAGCCTGCTGAAGGATACTAATCATCTTTTTCTCAGCTTTAAAATCATTCTGTTCTGTCTCTGTCAAACTTCCAATACCCTTCTCCATACCTAAACCATCAACCGGTGGAACATACTTAGACTCTATCTTCATCCAGCACTCAAAGTGGTTAGCCTGGACCCAGTTCTTAAATCTGCCTGACCATCCCAAATATTCATCTATGTTCATAAGCTTGGGAGGCTTTTGCATCGTTCCTAATTCATTCTCCATGTTGACGTTTTGCATAAGACTACCCGAGGTTTGTCCTGCTGCCATACCACTGCCGGCGAAGAAGTTGTAGAAATCTTGGTTTTCCATTTTTAGAGATTTGATTATCGAAAACTGTTTAACTTTTGAAAACAGGTGACTTTACTGAAAAACACGTTCTACACAAACTGAACTTAGGACAAAATATCACGAACGAAATGGACTTTAACCCTCAAACCATGATTTTTAATGCTGAAAATGTTTTTCGAGTGAAATCAGAATTTTAAAGTATGAGCGAAATCACGGTTTAACACTAAGAGCGAAATCAGTGTGAAACTTTGGAGCGGAATCACAACTTTAGTGATTCTTAGGAGCGGAATCAGAAAGTTCAGGCTAAAACTTTGATTTCGCTCCAACTGCTCGAGCGGAATTAAACCTTTTCAGGTGAAGAACCTGATTTCGCTCAGAATAAGAGCGGAATCAACCAAATGCAGATTTGAGCGGAATCAGGTTTCGAGGCTTTTTTTACCAATTTTAAGCCGAATTTTAAGCTGATACTCTCAAGGGTTTGTTAATTGTCACTTTTACACAATATGTCAAAAATTCAGTCCATTTTGCCCGTGGCAATGTCCAGAAATCCAAAAAAATGTAGTAAAAAGGCTTTGATTCAGGTATTTTAGCTCAATACTGGCTCTGATACCAATTGTAGGATCGATTTGACCGATCTAGTGAGTCAATCAGAACCAAAATACCACTGTTTTAGTGGCGGAAACAAACAAACAGTTCGAATCAAAGAGAATGGAGTAGAAATAGATAGAATATCACTTTAAACACAGTTTCTCATTAATTGATCACAGAAAAATCCGGCAGCAGTTCGGTATACAACTTGATGAATCGATGCCAAATGATAAACCAACACTACTATATATAGGGGAGCTGATTTCGCTCCAAATGACATCATGTCATTTCGAGCAGAATCAACCCTTAACAACATAAACTTTACAAAACAGCCACTACACTATACATAAATGACATTTCTGACCCCTAGACCCTATACAAGCTTGACTAAGACTAAGACGCAGGCTTTAGACATTCGTGCATCAACAAACAGTTAACTTTTTCTTTAAAATCTTAAAAGCTTCTTCTTGCTTAGGTCCCCATTCAAACTTGACTGCTTTACAGGTTAGCTTAGTTAAGGGTACAGCTATCTTGGAAAAATCCTTAATAAAGCGCCTATAGTATCCAGCTAGTCCTAGAAAACTTCTAATTTCCATAGCTGTTTGTGGAACCTTCCATTGGGTGATTGCTTCTATTTTGGAGGGATCTACGTGAATACCTTCGTGATTCACCATGTGTCCTAAAAATTGCACTTCCTGTAGCCAAAATTCACACTTCGTGAATTTGGCGTAAAGCTTTTCCTTTCTTAACAAAGTTAAGAGTGCATGCAAGTGCTGACAGTGTTCATCTTGGCTTTTGGAATAAATAAGTATATCGTCGATGAAGACAATTACAAATTTATCCAAATACGGTTTACAGATTCTATTCATCATGTCCATGAATGCTGCAGGTGCATTCGTTAGTCCAAAGGGCATGACTGTAAACTCGTAATGACCATACCTAGTTCTGAAAGCAGTTTTAGGTATGTCTTCTTCTTGTACCTTCAATTGATGGTATCCGGAGCGTAATTCTATCTTAGAAAAATATCTAGCTCCCTGGAGTTGATTAAAAAGATCATCAATCCTAGGTAATGGGTATCGATTCTTAATTGTAACCTTATTCAATTCCCTATAATCAATACACATTCTCATTGACCCATCTTTCTTTTTCACAAACAACACTGGTGCTCCCCACGGGGATGAACTAGGTTGTATGAATCCTTTGCTTAGTAATTCATCTAACTGCTTTTTCAATTCTAGCATTTCAGTGGGTGCTAACCGATAAGGTGCCTTGGCTATCGGACTAGTTCCTGGAATTAGATGAATCCTAAATTCTACTTCCCTGTCGGGTGGTAATCCATGGGAGTTTTTCTGGGAATACATCTGGGTATTCTGAGACTACTGGAATTTCCTTAAGTTCCTTATTTTTCATGTTAATGATTATTGAAATCATATACACTACTTTTTGTTTTCTTGAATAACTGGCCAACTTCATTACTGAAATGAATTTCAGTGGCTTTCGCGGTTTATCTCCTGTAATTGAAATTACCTCTCCTGTAGGTGTATATATTTCTATGGCATTTTTGTCACAAAGAATTCGAGAATGGTTGGCTACTAACCAATCCATTCCTAACACCACATCGAATCCAGCTAAATTCATAGGTAACAGATTTGCCGAAAATTTATGACCTAAGAGTTCTATCTTTCCTTCTCGCAAAACCTTATCTATGTTAACAGAATTTCCGTCTGCTGTTTCGGCTGTAAAAATCTGCCTAAGGTTGGTTAAGGGTAAATTAAGAACTTGGCAGAATGAAGTATTTACAAAACTTTGGTTTGCACCAGAGTCAAATAATACTTTTGCATAAACGTTGTGAACTAGGAACGTACCAGCTATCACATCTGGAATGAGTTCTGCTTCTTGAGTGGTCAGTTGGAATGCTCTTGCATTCTTCTTAGTAGCTCCGTCGGTCTTCTTGGCCTTGTTGTCTGTTGGTTTGACCAACTTGGGGCATTCGGGTCTGAAACGCCCAGCTTCTCCACAATTATAGCAGATCCTGGTCTTCTTTCTACAATCTTCCTCACGGTGTCCTACAACCTTGCAAAAGTTGCAGGTTTCATTGCATTTTCCAAAATGTTTCTTTCTGTAGTTTTTGCAGAAAGGCGGAGTGGAAGATTGCCCGGTTCCTCTTTTCTTGAATCTCCTATTATTACCCATACGAAATCCTTGGGTAATTTTCTGAGACAATTCCTTCTTTCGATTTTCATCTCTTGTACGTACCAGCTCGTCAGTTAGGGTGTTAGCTAATTCTACCGCATCGTCAATAGTGCGAGGTCTCGCAGCTTTAACGATATTACGGATTTCACCAATCAATCCCCCAATATAGCGAGAAATGAGTATCGGTTCTGGCGAAGCCAGCGTTGGTACCACTCTAGCATATTCGAAGAATGTCGAAGTATACCCTCGATAATCTACACCCATCATTCGATGGTTCAGGAACTTATTCGCCATTTGTTCCTTTTCATATTCGGGACAAAATTTTCTTTCCATTAGCTGTTTAAATTCTTCCCAACTCATGGCATAGGCCATATTTCTTCCTTTGGCTTGAAGTACCGTATTCCACCATTCTAGCGCCCCATCTTTCAAAAAATGCGACGCATACATGACTTTATCTTCTTCAGCACATTTACTTATCATAATTACTGCTTCGGTTTTCTCCAACCAACGCAGTGCCGCAGTCGCCCCTTCGTTGCCTGCAAATTCTGCTGGTTTACAAGCAAGAAATTCTTTGTAAGTGCAACCAGGCGTTGCAGCTTTCATTTTCTTAGGGAGTGGGGCCTGCCGTAGATCATTATCGTGATTAGTATGGTTGCCGCCTCCGTTTACACTATTACTGAAGTTATCTTCTTGAGTACGTTTGCTAGGAATGATTTTATTGAGGTTCAACAGGTTTCTGGGCAGCAACAAGGATTGCTGGAATAGCATTGGCTATTCCTTGAGCAACGATATTCTCGATATCTTGCCTAGTCATAAATTGATCTCCTTGATTTTGCTCAGATTGATTAACTTCGTTAACTGGTTCATTATTAGCAGGTTCCATCTGGTAATATATATATATATATATATATATATATAAATTATTAACATAGAATAAATAACAGCAATATACAAACAATCACACAATTTCACATATGTATAGCCAAAATTATCGATTTTTCGATTCCCATTTTTATATATATTATGCATCTGTACACACTGTTATTTTACAAAAGTTTTATTTGTAGGTTATTTTACAGACTTATTTTTATTATTACTATTACTATTATACAATCACAGCTTTACCACCATCCCTGGCACTTTAGAAGTGACGTTCCCTCTCGTCGTACTTCCAGGAGATCTGTTCTCCAACCTCCCGAATCCTATTCCCTGCACCTATCAGCTCCTCGCCAAAATGGCGGAGTTCAGCTAAGTTTTCATTACTCATTGGTGGGTTTGGTATAGGTTCTGGGTCGAACTGAGGGAAAAAGGTATAAGGGTTATTAAGGAGGTTTTGAAACTGCCAGTCATTGGTCCACCACTCGTCCATTCCTAGAGGTTGGGTGTGGATTAGAGGGTCTGGAATGGCTGGTTCTAAGTTTATTGGAAGTTGGGTTTCAGCAGGATAAGGGTAGAAGTTGGTGTTGATAGGTCTAATGATATCACAACTTGCCAGTAGGCGATCTAATTCCTCCTGTAATGGCAACTCCTCAACTTGCTTAGAACTTTCCCCAATTTCCATTTCTACTTGCCCGGCATTTTCCTCAATCTCGATCCCTTTTCCTTTATCTATGAGATTCTCTATTTTGGGAACCTTTCTAGTTGCTGGTTTCCTCCTGCGCACACGCCTCCAGCCTACGAATCTTCTCCTTTTTCTTAGGCTTTGGTTTCTCCGGAGGTGGAGCGTGGAATTCCATAGGTTCTTCCATATCGGGTATGTAACCAGTAAAGTCTCTGGAAATTTCCACTTTCACCGGATAGAGATTGAGATTCTGAAGGGCTTCAGATAACTCATTCATGTTGTTTAGTATATATGCAAAATGCACACAAAATGCTAAGTTAAATTTTTTTTTTTAAATTCACAAATAAACATTCAAGTATTATTGCATACCGCGTGATTACTTTAATACAAAAGACAACTAAAAATTAAAACATACTAGGGTTTATTGTAAACTTATTTATTTACTGGGTAAAATTTTCTTTAGAGTTTCTGGTTTGTAGATGATATGGGTGCTAATACTGGGTCAGGGTATTTAAAGGTTTGCATTTACTGCTACAGTTGCTAACATATAGAGATCTGCCCATTTTTCATCTAATTCGTCTTCCCAAGGTGGGTTACTGCTTAGTTCCTGGGTTTCCTGATTACTCCTCCCTTCTTTTGGTTGTGATTTCTTTAGTTTCTCTTGACTTTTTCTAATAATCCAACTTCTTTTGTTAGGAGAAAGTGGTTTCTCATACTGTGCCTTACGGACAAATATTCCTTCCTTAGTATTCACTGAGTGTTTTGAGGATGATGATCCCTTATCTTTTGGTGCACTATCTATTTTATGATAGATGTCCGAAAGTCTTTGTTTACCCATGCTGTAAACAAATATTCAAATGATAAAACACATAATCCCAAAAATGGAAATCAGTAAAAATTATAACTTTAAAAATAACATGATTTTGAAAGCAATTTTGGTAAAAAGAGAATGACTCACATTGCAAGTTAAATCGGGCAGAGTTTAGCCTACTGATAAGCCTGTTAACCTAATTTAAACAACAATGCACACGAACTAGGTTAGTAACTAATACAGCATTTACGATAACTCACGAGATTAAACCCTCACGACGAATGACAAAGTGAAATGCTTAAACATCCATCGAATTCACGACGAATGACAAAGTATAACCCTAATTTGAGCAGCACTTAAACATTCATCGGATAGTTTCAATCGATCGGACATTGAATCGTAGCAGCGATCGAGTTATTACCCTGTTATCGCAGCGGAAATTCGTGATTGTGTGTGTTTCTGTAGTATTTGGATGATATCTCAGTGCATGAATCGAATTTTAACGTCGAACCAACGCGTAATTGCAAGTGCCAATGTCTACTATATATACTGGGAAAAGGGCTCCCTCGCGTGGCGCGAGGGCCTCTCGCGTGGTGTGAGAGGTTACTTTTAGCATAGGGTAGCCACGTTTGTTACTAGCTTTGCTGAGTTGACCGTTCATTCGAATTCATTTTACACGTAAAACTGTAAGGATATTATCGACTAGGAATTACCCCCCTTGAGTTTTAGTGGCCCTGATCCTGATTCCGATTGTTCTGAAAATTTTAGGGGTTATGCAGAATTACTTGGGGGTCTCAATTAGGGTTTCCTATTGGACAAAATAAAATAATAAATAATAGTTTTGGTGAGAGTTGTTACAGCACACATAATAATAATAATAATAATGTGGGGTGCATGCGAGTCTTAGTGAGGCTTAACAACTGAAACAGGGGTTCCGTTCCGTTATTTGAGCGATGTGAAACACAACAGTCTATAGGAGTCGTAACAGTGATTATCTCCTACTCGAACATGATCTTTTCACTTCTCACTGAATCCTTGCGAATCTCGAAGCTATCGAGTATTACCTGAACACACATCTGGACATCTAGCGAACTGTGTAGGATGTTCGGTGCTAGTACGAACGTCTCTGTGTTGGATGTCGCAACGTCAAATGATTGGTCTATACCTTTCTCACCTTTCTTCGTTTGCTGGAACTTAACGTATTGACGTCTTAGATCCCGAAGTGCGATCACTTCTGCAACACTCTCGCAACATACCGTGTACTACTCAATCAACTTGCGAGAACGATGGACAAGAGGATGAGTGTAGTGCCTTATCGACCTCAGTATTAGGACGACCTTGGTTACCGGCAACGAACACCAGCAGATTGACTTCAACCGAATCCCTAACCCTAGTCAGCGACTTATGGGAGTCAACTCTTACGAATCAATCGGGACATAAGCGATGACAACAGATTATAGTGTGGAATGTGTGACTACCAGCACAGTGAGTACGCGATAGGATGTGGCGCAGAATGTGAAAAGATGGACTTGGTTGGTGAAAGATCATAGGGCTCCGTTTCAAGCAACGACATTAGAGACAACAGTCACGGAGACATCAAGGTATTTGTAACCATGGCCTACAGTATGGAAATGAAGGTGCCTACGACATGGATTGGCCGTTTTTAGAGTCTATACGACAACAACCAAGGGAACGACGACAATAACAACACTGGAAATGATGCTCGTGGAAGGGTATTTAGGATTAGCGTGGGCGACGCCAGGATTATAGCACCATGGTAGCTTGTATGGGTAGCTAATCGCTTCGTCTCTATTCTGCTTAACCCTAATGTTTCTTGAAACCAAACCTGTTGTGGAGTCGGCTGATGGCAAGTCAACTGAAACTTCATATGTTCGTTGGGATGCAAACTCGACCTTGTGGGACAAGTGTTCAACATCGACCTTCTTTCCACTACCCTTGATAGTTTTGTTGCAGTAGTCAGTGTGGATTGGTTACCCAGATATAGGGCAGATATACCCTGTGAGGAGAAAGTTGTCGTCTGTCATAAAGTATCCGAGTGGTGCAGAGGTTAGCATCAATTCAGCAATGAAGGCCAGAAGTGTCCACCGAAGGATTACCCCGTTATGTTAGCACTCATTACTGATGTTAAGGCTAAGGAAAAGAGGATCGAGGATCTACCAATTGTGCGTGATTTCTCCCTATGTGCTACCAGAAGAACTATCAGGTTTACCTTCACATCGTCAGGTGGAATATCAGATCGGTATCATGTCAGAAGCAGCCCTTATTACTAGTACTCCTTATTGTCTCACATCAGGAAGGTTGCCGGAACTGCCTAATCAACTTCAGGAACTATTGGGCAGGAGTTTTATCGGACCTAGTTTTTCGCTTTGGGGAGCCCCAGTTATATCCGTGAAGATAAGCTTTGTCGTATGTGTACTGATTATCGAGAACTTAACAAGGTGACAGTTAAGAACCGCTTGCCTCGACCATGCATTGACAACCTGTCGACCAGTTGTGAGGGACAAGCTTCCATTCGAGGATTGACAACGAACGAACTATCATCAGATGGAAGTCCAAGGGGAGAATGCTCTTAGAACGGCATATCGAAAGCAATGCGGCCATTGCGACTTTGTACACCATGATCATTGAATTAATCAACACACCAGCAGCTTTATGGACCACAAGAATCGACCGTGTTTGTTGATGATGTTTTGAATCATTACCAGGAGAAAGGAACAACATGGGCGGCATATGTATCCTATTTTAGAGCTCCTGAGGGAGGAGCCACTCCGTGCGAAGTCTTGTTAAAGGTAACTTCTGGATTCAAGAGGTACATTTTTGGTCATATAAACAACGAAGTGGGAATACACGTGGATCTCTCTAGGATCCATTTTGTTAGAAACTGATTGTCACACCCCGATATTTCCACGTATTACCGGTGGGGAGTATCGTGACGTAGTTGATATCATCATAGTCAAACAACACAATATTTAAATGCACAGCGGAAGCAAAAAAATAAATATATTACAAACCGATATAAAGTAATATCAAGTATTACAAACAGAATGTAAAGGATCCACAGGCGAATCGAAATTAAAATGAAACATTGTTCAACAGACTTTAGGCATCTAAGCTTGCGAGACTCTTTATTGATGCTAGGAGTAGCCAGCCTATTCCGATTAGTACCTGCACTTAACCTTTTTGGAAAAATACGTCAGTTTACACTGGTAAATACAATTTAACTGACTCATTTTGAAAATGTTTAAGAAAATTGATTTGAGTGCAAACGGCACAAAACTTTTTGTAACTTGGGATAATTATTTGTATATAATACTTGTAACAGAATTACATGTTTCTTATACGTTCAGTAGCCCGGTCCGCAGACCGGGTTAAAGATTAATAGACACACCACAGGTATAATGCCCACAAGGCTGATTCCTTTAAGTGGGATACCAGTTTTTACATATGCAGCTGTCAGGTGTACGCCTACACCCCGTGCTTAGGTCGTGGCCATTTCATGAATGATGCCAAGGATATCCGGGACATGGTCATTAACCCCCCCAAAGGTTTTAAGCAAACAAAACAATCTAAACGGGTCATATCAAATAAATTAACCTTCATACGATTAAAATTCAATGCCCGACCAAGCGGTATTTGTATATACCGTACCCCAAGCCCGTATAGGGAAAATAAGTTAAAAGTATTTACCTGAGCTAAATATAAATTCAATCCCAGCCGTATCAAATCAGCAAGTACAGATAGCTTTTACTGGGCTCCTAAATCTGGAACGAAGGTTTTTAATAACCTATTAGAATCCTAACGGGTCTTTAATTAAGCTTAGACTTAGACCGGTTAGTTTTCAAAAGGAAACGGTTCAACGCATGATAAGGCGAAGACCGGTTTAGAATGTGGTTTTGACCCGAAAAGCTTGTATGCTTGTTTAATATGGGTAACTTAAACACATTCTGGATTTTGAGATGAAAATGATATGGTTTGACCCGTTTCGGTTAATTTATGTAAACTAGTTACATAAGCCGATCTGAACGCGAAAAGTGCGTAACGGGTAACCATGTGAGTCATGAACAGGTTTCCTAAGTTAATATTCCTTAAACATGTTGTGGTATCAGTAGGATACCTTCCATTATGCCCAAAACGAATTTAAACTCAAACTATGCCCCGTAGGGGCATTTTGGTCATTTTAAAGCTTATAAAAGAGATTAAATATAAATCTGAGTTTTAGGTCTGATATAATTAGTAAAAGTACTTAATTTAATAAGTTATAAAAGTAGGATATTACCTATATGTGAATTTTATTATTTATAACCAAACTATGCACCGAAGGGGCATTTTGGTAATTTCACATAGGGCTTTAAAGGTCAAAACTGGAAATCTGAGTTTAAAACTTTTGCTTACTGTTAAAGTATATAAATTTACTAAAAATATCAGTAGGTATCAAGTTTTATATATTTAAAATAGTTTGTATACATACTATGCGCTTAAAACGCGTAAAAATGCGGTTTTAAGCGATTTTTGGGTTTTTAAAGAAAGCTGATATTTTTTATCATTCCAGAAGGCTCAAAATATTTTATTTATTATATAAAATCAGTAGCAAAAGTTTGGTATCAAAATATTATGTAAAACTCATTTTATAAGCCAAAAGGGCAAAACCGACAATTACCGAATTTAAGCTAGAACCCTATGTTATGCTCAGCCTAAAAATAAATAAAAATCTTTAAAAATCCCAAAATATTATTTTATATCAGTAGGTAAAAAGTTTGGTATCAAAAATTGGGTTTAGATAGGATATATGCTAATTATGCCGTTTAATTAATAAAGAGCTTTTCTTTTACGCTAATGAGCATAACTCCTAATCTAGACCTCAAACTTATGTCAAATTTTAGGGAAAAGTTTATAAATCAGTTATAAAGATTACTGTCCTCTCACATTTTTCCAAATTCTCGTTTTAGGGTCAAAAGGGCATAACGGTCAATATTTAGGCATTTAACGGAAACATGCATGAACTAGGATTTCTATGGAACCAAGTTGTATAACCTCGGAGGGTTATACTAACCTATAATATGGTCCTAATGGAATCCTAAGGCATATCTAAACTAAGCTAAATTGGGTCAGAACTGAAAGTCAAAGCAAAAGTCAACTTTTGCGAGTTTCGGTTCTGAACCGAGCCTATACTTAGAATTGTCGGGTTGAATCATGCTTAGGCATGTTCAACTAATATTCACCAAGTTATTAAAGTGAGAAAACTGATTTTATAGCTTTTATGTTAATAGTTATGTATTTTATTTAAAACTAACCCGTTTGACCTTTATTTGACCCGACAATTAAACTAAGTAAACGTGGTAATTAGGAGGTGCCCTCTTGAGGGTTAATCACCTACCTAATTACGGTCACGTAGCCATGTTCGATGTGAACCATGGTTCAACCGTTTAAAAGTCAAAGCGTTTATCGAAAACGCTTGACTTTTTGGTTTAAAACGCTAACCGATATAAACTAAGCATGAAAGGATACTTACAAGAGTCCAAAGGACTTAGGGAGGTTCTCAAAGAGTTCAAGATCATCCAAGAATGAGAGAGCAACCAGAAGATGGAATGAGGTGTGAGTGAAAGTGGAAAAACCCACCTCCTTATATACTTTTCGGGACCTCGTAGGATCGCGACAAGTGTCGGGGAGCTATATTCAGATCATGACATGTGTTAAGTGGTTTTATCATACCATGTGAAGCCCCTAGAATCGAGTTTGTGGGTATTGGAAACCATCTAAAACAACAGCCAGCAAGAAACAGCCTGTTACCAACTGTTTCTGCATCAGACCAGCCCACGCGGCCCGCGTAGGGAACTTAGCAGACTCACGCGGCCCGCCTGCATGTCCACACCAGCAAAACTTGTTTCAGAATGTGCAATATCAGTCCCTGCACTTGTTAAAAGGCTTTTCTGATACGTATAGGGCCTATTACACTCATTTCAAGGCTCCACTATAATGCCGACACATAGGGGACATGAAACACGCTCAAAAATATCTCGGATGTCGGTTCGTTTGGCCGTACGATTACGTTGTGCGTCTAATTACGACGAAACACGAACGGATGCTAAAAACGAACCAAACGACACGACGAAAGGAATTTTATCAAGCCGAACACTAAAATAAAATGTTTTAGTGCTTACATGAATTTTTGGGTGTCCGGAGATATACAGAACGGAGGATATGCGCGAAAATGTAAACTTGTGCACTTTTTGACACTTTTAGTCCCTAGTGGACTTGAAAGTTTATTTTTGCGCATAAAACACCTCTAAGCCTATATCTAAGCTATATAAGAATAAATATGGTATGTTTAACTCATGGTCATATTCCGGAAGGTCCGATACCCTACGAATTGACCTACTTTTGCAGTTTAACGCATATAGTCCTTAAATTGCGCAAAGTAGCGCGAAATGCCGTTAAATGTTATCTAAGCCTTCCATGGCCCATATTTATCCTTCCCAAGCATATACTTAAATATTACAACACTTTCGTTCACTTAGATGGTCACCGAAAGGCGTAGATTCAAAAGTTGACGCTTTAGGTCCCTCTATTGCGCAAACTTGCGCATCTCATCATTTCATATCATCAAAGCCTCATCTAATCCATATTAGGCATTCTTGAAAGTATTATTAACATCACGATGCTTCGGGTTCGCTAAAAGGTCATTCAGAGGTATAATTAAACTTATTGACACTTTTAGTCCCTCTAATCTTGCAAAGTTGCGCGTAACTTTACTTATAGGCATAAAAACCTTAGACGGCCATTATTTGGCATTCCCGGGAGTGTAATTAAATACATGAAGTTCCTGGTTTGTTAAAAGGTCGCTCAGAGGCAAGAATTAACATGTTGACGCTTTTAACCCTTCATTGCGCAACTTTCAATTAATTACGCAAACGGCTACACTCGATCAACAAGTGGCTCATTTGTGAATATAATATCGTGAGAGGTTATTTAGAAACTTATTTTAGGTATGCTAACACTTCCAGTCCTTTCATAATCAAAGTTTTCGATTTTTCAAAAAATTAGTCCCTTAAATTCAATGTTTGACTTTATTAGGGTTTATTACACGTGTCAATACTTCATTGGACGTGATTTTTACGAGGTGTTACAGTGATCGACACCAAAGATCCCTTCGAGGATACAACAATTTCTTGGTCTCACTAGATACTATCGCAGATTCATCACAGGATTTTCGAAGATCGCGCAACTTAAATCTCTTTAGCACAGCAGGGTGCTATGTTTGTGGAAGACAAAACAGGAGGACGTCTTTTCAGCTTTTGAATCCCAACTCTACAATGCACTGAGCATCGTCTTTACCTAAGGGTACGGGTGATCTAGTGGTATACCATGATGCTCCGAATCAGAGTCCCAGTTACACACCGATGCAACACGAGAGAGTGATGACTTATGTAATGGAGTTACAGAGAGGAACTGCATGACACACAACCTGCGGTGGAAACCGTAGTCTTTGGATTTAAGTTGGAGGTATTACTTGGACGGTACCGAATGCACTTCTTAGACCGATCACAAGGGCCTCCCGTGTACCCTGGTTTTGAAATAGCTAAATCAGTTAATGGCATCGCTGGACGGAACTTTTGGATGATTACGACTGTGAAACTTGAATGTGCACGAGCTTTGCAGCTCACTATCGACTCTAACTTACCTGATCAGACTTGCTCTTTTCAAACTGGAGAACTGAAGGAAGAGGATTTTCAAGTTGAACCCATGCAGGGCATGGAGAAGCAACCTTTGGCAGGTCGGATGATATTCGCTACCCCCAGGAACGAGTGTGGATCTCGTTATACGACAACTTTAGGGAAACTTTTGTTGAGCAAAGCACACCGGCTTCGATATTCTAGTCGTCTGGATTTTGATGAGAGATATTAAGATCTATAGATCTTGTACTGGTGATCGGGCATGAAGACCCACCTAGCAATGTATGTGTATGACGTTTGACTTGTGGGAAAGTCAAGGTGGAGTATCAGCAACCGGCAACACCCATATGGAAAATGAGAACAGACGGCCATGGATTTTGTCGCTAGTCTGCTTACAACTCGAAACGGAAACAATATCACTTGGGTGATCGTTGATTGTCTCACGTAACCAGCACACTCTCTTGCAATCAAGGAAACTGATGAGTCTTCACAAGCTGTGAATGTTCCTCTAAGAGAGGCGGTTTTAGGCACGAGGTGCCAACTCCCGTTACTTCTGATTTTGAGCTCTACCTGATTTATGACAGGCAATACACGATACCCTTAGCTCACGTCTAGACATGGGCATTGCTTATCTCCGTAGGACAAACGGTCAGAGTAAACAAACCATCCTGACACTCGAAGACATGATGCGAGCATGTGTGTGATTGACTTTAGCAAGAGTTAGAAGGACACTTACCTTTGGTTGAGTTTTACTGCAGCCGTTACCATTCTAGTATTTAGACAGCTCTGTTTGAGGCATTGCTTGGATAATAATGCCAATCTCCTTGTTGGACTGAGGTGGATGACAACCTAATCACGGGTCCAGGGCTTGCACTCAAAACTCTTGGGAAGATTATCTAGATTGGAAATCGTGTGGCGACAATTCGTGATCGCCAGTAAACCTGATAACTTAGGAGACACTGGAAGTTCGCTTCAGGCGAACATGTCATACTGGAAGTCTCACCCTGGGAGGGTGCGATACGCCTTGGGAAGCGTGTCAAGCTTAACTTACATTGTGTATGGCCATCCAAAATTCAGGAATGCATTGGCAAGTGGCATACAAGCTTGAATTACCTGTTGAGTTGGGTAACGTCCATGATGTTTCTTCATGTTTCGCAATTAAAGAAGTGTTTGTCCGATAAAACACTTGTTGTTCCACTCTAAGAACCGAAACTCGACGACAACTTGCAGTATGTCGAAGAACCCATCTAAATCGTGGAGCGGGAAGTTAAGGTTCGTAAGCATAGTCGTATGACAATCGTGAGAGTTCGTTGGAACTCTAGACGTGGACCGGAGTTCATGGGGGAACGCAAAGATCTGATAAAGCTCCAATATCCTCAACTGTTCAGGTGGTTGAACCAACTTTTGCTGTCAATGGCGAATTTCGGGACGAAATTCCCTTTCAAGTTAGGGATGATGTGGCACCCGAGGAAAAATCCACAGTCATCCTGAGTTAACATCTTGTTGTTTTGGACTACTTGTCAAATTTCGGGGACAAATTTCTTTCAAGTTAGGGATGATGTGACAACTTGAGATTTCAAGGCCTTTCTTTTACGCATTACTTGTTCTGCAATTCAGTTGTTGATACTGTAACTTGTGCATGTTATTAGAATGGTTAATGTTAATGCATTGTTATGTTTGGATGACTGGTGTATTGTCACGTTTGACTGTTACATGAAACTGTGAATGTTGTTTATTGTGTAAGGTGTAGACATAGCAGAATACCACACACTTGATTGACACTTGGCACACGAAATCTTAGTCGACGAAAGATAGGGCTTGACGAAGGAGTTGTGACAACCCGCACTAAACCAGGTATCCGTACAACCTAATTACTGATTAATTACTGCTTGATTACTGTGCAACATTGAACTAGCTGATGAATTGCTACTATTATACTGATACATGAACATAACTGCATCATACTTTACTTGCTGTCACACTATATTTTGCTTATTGCACCTTCGTGACAAACTTGATGCACTAAACGCACAGTAGCACAATACACGGATACACAGTGGACATGCTGATATAACCAGCATCAGGCAGACACTGCCTCTAGGGCCTGTAAGAGCCTGAGAAAGTTACTACACTAGTGGAGAGTGTAGGAATACAAGTATTGTAGAACCGCGTCTCTAGGGATAAGTTACAGTGAACGGATGTGCCTAAAACGTACTTTAAATACAAAACACAGCACTTTAATAATTTAACCAGCTTCTAGCTGACTAGTAAAGTGCCAAAATATGGGAAAAATATCACTAGACACTTACTAAAGTGTTGGAAATTAAAACTGTGTCACTAAAAGTATCAAAAACGACACTCTAAAGTCTTTTGTAACACTTTAACGGATTACTATCCAACCGAACAACCGGACTTTACCCGGAACACGAAAATATTTATATTTTCACTATTATTATTTTCCTGAGCCAGTTAGGGTCCCTGATTACCCTAACACCCGTCATAACGCATAACATAACACTAACTAAGTTAGATACTTAGTTAACTTACTTAACCTTAACTAATCCCTAACTAAATAAGTTGCCATCGAACTAGACCCACCCCCCCCCTAATGGGATCGGCCCAACCAAGGGAACACAAGAGTACAAAGTTGAATTTATTTATTAACTCATGTTTAGTATCAAGGGGACATTTGGACCATGGGATAATAGCACCTTAACCTTCCTATAAATATACACTAACACATGAGATAACCTTCATCATTTTTCACCAACAAACTCACTCTCTCTCTTGCTTCCTCCATCTCGGCCGAACACCCTCTTGCCATCCATCATGCTTTCGAGTTTCAATATTGCTATTCCAAGGTGATACACACTTCAAGGATCGCGTATAAGGAGCTTTAGTGCAAGCGGAACGCGAAGGACCTCAACCGATAGCTTTTATCCACCCGTTTTTCGTCACGATTCTTCCCTAGCCCCGAGCTAGAGGTATATCACTTAAAACTTGTTTTTACACATATCTAAAGTGGATAAAAGGATTTTTGTCGGTTGAATCTCGTTATGTTAAAAGATGATGCATTAAAGTCTAATAAAATCACTAAAATGGTGGTTAATAGCATATAACTTGTGTAAAAGTCGTAGGACTTGAAATTTGTGTTTATCTAGACCCGATCTATAATGTGGTAGCTCGAAACTTCGTTTAACCCGACTTTGTAAAATCATGTATCTTCACATAAGCTTGTTTTTGAAAGATACAAGGGTTAAAAATGAAACACTACCACATTTTAGAGACATGAACTTGTAAAGAAATATTTTACTTGTGTAAAAGTGATTTAACCGGTAAAATGGTGTTTAAAACTAGCGGATCTACGTATCCGCAAGTGGTATTTTTGAAAGACCACACTTTAAAGAAATCATGTTTTTAAAGAAACGGATCTTACAATGTTAAGAATAATATTTAGAACACACGAGTGTGTAAACACTTGTGAAACGCACATTTCGACAAAGTGACTATTTTTGGGAAAAATAACTAGAAGTTGTAAAGTCGGACTTCTCTAAAAACGAGGTTTTTACAAGATTGGAAGTACTTCATATAAAGATCTACATATATAAATGGGATTTATAATATAGATTCGGAAAAACTACAAGTTCATGCGACTATGCAAATTTACATATTTATTGACTAGTTTGATTTGTCGGAAATTGCTTGATGAAATAAAGAAGATTGTTGAATTGATTGTTAAAAGAAAATGATACGCTTGAAAGCGTGGCCACCTCCAATTACAGAGGAAACTCTGGCGAAATTTTCTAAAAACCTAACACTTAGACTTTTTACACAACAAGTGTTACAACTATTTTTGGACATACTTTCGAAACATAAATTTCGCCAGCACTATATTTTACTAAACATTCGGAGGTGGGATTTTCACAAAGATTAACGTGATGAATATATTTGTCACAACACTGTTTATGATTATTTTGTGAAAACACATAAATATTATTTTAGGGTAAAAATAATATTTACAAGCGTTAATGATTCCAAAACTTTGCGAACGCTTTCACAAACACATAAGTTACACCGGTAATTACATTACCACAAAATTGATAAAACGTAACTTACGCACATGTATTGTATCCCCCATCCTTGGGAAGGAAAAATAACTATCAAGCATATACAAAATGTAACACGAAATAGTTGTCTAACTATTTCCCGCAAACATAAACTGTAAAGCTAAAGCACGGCCGTCCGTCTAATAGAATTAGCACTTGTAGGTCGTTGCACAGCTTACTGCTTCAGAGATGCTTGATAGAGTTTACGCATCCACTGTGAGTTCATGTCCCCCTTTTTCTCTAACTGTTTTCAGTTTTCTTAACTGCGGGGGTGAAATACATGTTACTTTGTTACAAGTACTATTATACTCGGTATGATTAACGTAAGGAGGTTTTAGATCAAGTGAATGGGTAGTTAGAACACCGAGGGACTTAAGCGGTAGATCTATCTGGGTGTAGCGAGCCCAACCCCTGAGCCCGCATAATGGACCAGGTGGTGACTTGGTGCCCCAACGCCAAATACGCTAGGTTTGAATCTTCCTACTTGCATTTCACAACATGCTAATGGCCTTGCAAACCATTGGTGATCACAAGTCCTCTTACAACTGCTACATACCACAACTATTTTTATACTCGCAAGTGTTTTACATACTCACTTACACATGAACTCGCTCAACATTATTGTTGATTTTTCAACTTACATGTATTTCAGGAAATTAACGAGATCTGGCACGGTATGGCACGTTTTCCGCTGCACTAGTTTCCAAGGTCATCCGGGGTTTAGGGGATGTGTCTCTTTCCTGGACAAGACACAGTCCTTAAACCATGTTTATGTTATGTTTCAGTTTGTAATGGTTGTTGAACAAGATTATGGTAGTCAGGGTATGTTAAAACAATGGTATTGCGTTTGATTTTCAAAACTTAATGGATGATCTTGCATGTTTTTAACTCATATAGCTTTGGTATGATTAAGCTATGGTATTAAGAAGTCACACCAAAATTTACCACGCTTCCGCAAAGCCAGGGTGTGACAGCTTGGTATCAGAGCTCTGATCATAGCGAACTAGGATTCTGTCTCGAGTCTAGACTATGATCACTAGGGCTCTCACGAAAACATTTTACTGCATACCACTTAAGTCCAGATCCGAAACTTTTTACAAACAAATGTTGAGCACATTTTATTCATTATTTTAGGCCCAGTCGGGAGGCTGAGGCTTGGTCTAGTGGGACTAGGAGTGTTGGTCTAGTGGGACTAGGAGTGTTGACTAGTGGGACTAGGAGTGTTGGTCTAGTGGGACTAGAAGTGTTGACTAGTGGGACTAGAAGTGTTGACTAGTGGGACTAGAAGTGTTGGCTAGTGGGACTAGAAGGGTTGACTAGTGGGACTAGGAGTGTTGGCTAGTGGGACTAGAAGTGTTGGCTAGTGGGACTAGAAGTGTTGGCTAGTGGGACTAGAAGGATAATTTGAATGTTACGTGGTAACTACATGTTTATATGACTATATGATTGATTATTATACGTATATGTGTTTGTGTTACAAACGTCATGCTTTCATCAAGTACTAGAAAGACGGACACTACAAATCCCATGACCATAGTATCAGACGACGTAGTTTCATCGAAGCACGAGGTGTACATTTCTGATACTACCGGCACAGACAACGACGACTCTCAGCCCTCTGTGCGCTGCCTAAAGTCGTAGCAGAGCCTACTAATGGCTACCTTGTTGGGAATTTGCCCCCTGCCGCTTATCTCGTTGTTAATATGCCCCCGACGTTGTCTCTGAAGACGATGTCGAACTACTAAGAGGAGGACCCACTTGAGGGCGAGGCCCTATTGCTGCTGATATTAGACTACTGCATGCGGACGCTCCTGTACGGGAAAACTCATGTCCATTCCCCTATCCCAGACTCATTTGAGTTTCTAACATCCGCATCTTCGCACATACAGGGAATGCAGCACTACTTACACGACGCTGACCCTGATAGGGCATCATTAGCTGCACCGGATCCCGCACACAGTTTTGAATTTGATCGCGATATTGAGGACAATCCTGTTTTTCCGCCTGGTGCTAATCCAGACCATGACATTGAGTTCATGCACTTAGACCAGCCCTTGGGGGATCCTGTAACCCCTGTGATTGTTGATCCAGCTGATTTTGAGATGGAGCTTTCGATTCGAAGCTAGCCGTGGCCCCTGAGCCAGGCATTGCTCCTGACCCCGCATTGGAGTATGACCTTGTTCATACCAATGCACCGGCTGTTGCTCCTTGATTGATCATCTGCGTGGACGAGAGAAAATTTGGGGTAACTGTGCAAGACAATTTATTATTATGGGGGCCCACGTAATAACGACTTGTAGTGCACAGGAATCCTGGTGGACTCTGCAGGCCAAGCTGATGATAACCAATGCAGTAGGAAATAACCTAAACACAAATGACCTAGGCGATGTAGCCTCGAGATCATTCTATTACAAGCAACAAGCCAAATTGACAAGCCTATGTGAAGGCTCAGGAATTTATTTCCCCACTTATACAGTGAGTATATATTTGCGTGTGAAATGGGTGATTACATGATGGCGTATGTTGCTATATACCTCATAGACAATTGGAACGTTGTCTAACCCGCTTCACACCACTTCGACAAAAGGGAATGCCACCCAGACGTGACACAAACACCAGTACGTTGCCAAGGACAGAAGCCGAGCTGCAAGAGCGCATCTCACCAATAAATGCACGACATGAAGCCCTCCGCTCTAAGTACAACGATGGCATTACTGGGAGTAACCATCCAACTGGCTGCACCTATAAACAGTTCCTGAACTGCAAGCCTTTGAACTTTGATAAAAGAGGAGGCACCGTTGCATTTGTTCGTTGGTCCGAAGAGACCAACTCCATTCTAAGAACGAGTAACTGTTCGCCCCAACAGAGTGTTACCTATATCTCGGGGATGTTGCTAGATGGCACACTCTCTTATGGAACCTCTAGGTTCAGACCCTTGGCACAGACGCTACTTATGCACTGAGCTGGGATGAGCTCAAGGAAACGATTGAGAAGAAATGTTGTTTTAGGACTGAAATTCAGAAACTTGACGTGGAGTCCTGGAAATTGAGAATGGACGAACCAGAAATTCCTGAACTTGTCCAGCGATCGCACGACTTATCTAGGGTCGCCCCCCCCCCCCCCTACTTAGTCAAACCGGAGTTCAAAAGGATTGAACGATTCACTTGGACACTTGCACCCCAGATCAGGGGTATGGTTACTACCTCGAAGCCTCGACCATTGCAGAGGCTAATTTATTTATAACATGAGGTGTTATGTGGATGAATTATTGATAGCATGAGATGTTATGTGTTGATATTGTTAATGCATACGTACATTTTGGTTGCGATGACCTAACCTACGTGAAACATCTTTTAGGAAATGCCTCCAAAACGGGGTGTACGCATACCCACCAACGAGGTGGAACTTCAGGGAATCATTGCTGCAGTCATCGCACAATACGAGGCCCATCACTCCGAGCGCAACGGAGGTACCTCAGGAAATAACCCACCCAATGGCTGCACCTACAAGCAATTCTTAGACCACAAACCTCGAGAGTTCGACGGCACCGGGGGTGCCTTAGCCTTCGTACGCTGGGTTGAAAAGACAGATTCTGTTTTACGATTGAGCAAATGTGACCACGAACATCAAGTCAAGTATATAACTGGGCTATTGGTGGATGAGGCTCTATCATGGTGGAACCATCAAATTCGGACGATGGGCGAGACTGCTGCGCATGCTATGACGTGGGACGAACTGAAAAATTTGATGCGTGAAAGATATTGCTCGAGGGCAGAAGTCCAGAAATTGGAAACAGAACTGTGGAACTTGAAAATGAAGGGACCAAAGATAGCAGAGTATGTGCAGAGATTTAACGAATTATCACAAGTTGCCATACTCCTGGGGACACCAGAGTTTAAGAGAATTGAACAGTTCATAAGGGGATTGGCACCTCAGGTTCTAAGCCTGGTAACAGCATCAAAACCCTCAACGGTCACCGAAGCTATCAACATAAGCATAGCACTCACGGAAGAAGCAGTTAGACAAGGAAAATTTTCCACTGCGGAGGAGAAAAAGGAAACTGCTATAAAGGCATTTGGGGATAACAAGAGGAGGCTCGCAAATGTCAAGATGGTTACTCGGGTTAGTAACAAGAAGAAGGCCAAAAAGGGAAAAGATTACAAGGGTATCCTACCTAAGTGCGACAATTGTTTACGTTACCATGTCGGGCGATGCAAATATGGAAATTGTGGTAACTGTGGCAAGGTGGGACACGTCAAGGAAACTTGTTGGCATAATACTGAACTTAGTAATGGGGGCCAAGACGGTAGTGAGAATCACGAAGGGGACAACGACAATGATAATTGTCAAGGCAGGATGAGTGATAAACAGAAGCGTGCTCGAAGATGTTTAAACTGTGGAAGCAGAAAGCATTTCAGAAGATATTGCCCGAAAAGCAATCAGACGCAAGGATGAAAGCTCCCCATCGGAGCTAGGGAGGCACGCCAGAGATCCAAGCATGGATAGCGGTACGTCCCACATTACTCAATATTATGCGTCTGTATTGCCAACTACTGTTGCAAATTTTACGATCCACAATTCTAGTATTCAAGGACATAATTGGTTTACGTAGTGAGTGAGTAGTTATTCCAGTACCCATTAGAACTAGTTTAGGGGAAGCTAGTGGAAGCCAACGCAGTAACTGGAATCGGCATGATAGAACCCGGAGAGCGTAAGTTTACGCTAGATCTATTGCCAGTTGAGTTTGGAAGTTTCGACGTGATGATTGGGATGGACTGGTTGTCGAGCAACCATGCGGAGATTGTCATCCGCGCCCCGACAACGAACGAAGAAATGATCGTGACTCATGGAGCAGGATACGCTCCTACGGATTATCAGACTATGAAGACCCAAAAATTCTCGCACAAGGGATGTGTTGCATTCTTGGCTCATGTTATGGGAAAGGAAGTCGAAGAACCAAAACTCGAAGATATCCTTGTGATTGGAGAATACCCTGAAGTCTTCCTCGAAGACTTGCCGAAATCATCTCCTCACGATTAATCGAATCCCGCGTCGATTTAATTCCGGGCACTGCACCCGTAGTCGATGCATCATAGCAACTTACATTTTCGGAGATGCAAGGATTGACAGAGAAGTGTTGGCAATGGTTAGGGAAGGAAGATAACAGACCAAAATTTCCTTTTGGGGTAACCCCATTTCTACTCGTCAAAAGGAAGGATGATGATTTTCAAATAAACATCAACTACAGAGAATTGAACAAGCTGACGATCAAGAACAGGTATCCTCTGCCAAGAATCGACGATCTGTTTGATCAACTGCAAGGCTCGAACTATTATTCAAAGATCGATCTTCGATCTGGATACCATCAATTAAGGATACAGGAGGAAAGTATCCCGAAAACAGCCTTCCGAACTCGTTATGGACACTACGAGTTCCTCGTTATGCCGTTTGGTCTGACAAACGCACCTGCAGTCTTTATGGACTTGATGAATAGAGTTGCAAGCCATACTTAGACAAGTTCGTGATTGTATTCATCGACGACATCCTGATTTACTCAAAGACGAAGGCTGAACACGAACAACATCTTAGAACCATATTGGAGCTGCTAAAGAAGGAACAGCTGTACGCCAAATTCTCCAAGTGCGAGTTTTGGCTACGCGAAGTCCAGTTCTTGGGCATGTGGTTAATGGGGATGGAATTCATGTTGATCCCACAAAGATCGAGGCAATCAAGAATTGGGAAACGCCTACCACGCCAACCGAGATTCGATAATTCTTGGGTTTGGCTGGCTACTATCGAAGGTTCATCGAGGATTTCTCGAAAATCGCTCAACCTTTGACGCTCCTCACCCAGAAGGATAAGACGTTTGATTGGGGAATCAAACAGGATGAAGCATTCCAGATATTGAAGGATAAGCTTTGTAACGCGCCAATCTTAGCTCTACCAGAAGGTACTAATGACTTCGTGGTATACTGCGACGCATCGCGTCAAGGTTTGGGTTGTGTGTTGATGCAACGCCAAAAGGTTATTGCTTACGCATCACGCCAACTAAAAGTGCACGGGAAGAACTATACCACACACGATTTGGAGCTTGGCGCAGTGGTTTTTGCACTAAAGATCTGGAGACACTACCTGTATGGTACGAAGTGCACAATCTTCACAGATCACAAAGGCCTACAGCATATATTCAACCAGAAGGAGTTGAATATGAGGCAGAAACGATGGGTTGAGTTGCTAAACGACTACGACTGCGAGATAAAATATCATCCAGGGAAGGCGAATGTAGTTGCCGATGCCCTAGGTCGTAAAGAAAGAATCAAGCCCATAAGGGTTAGAGCATTGGAAATGATCATACGAACCGATCTTCCCTCGCGCATTCGTGCTGCACAAACGGAAGCTCTCAAGGAGGGAAACCTTGAGGAAGAATATCTCCGTGGGATGGAGAAGCTTTTGGTACCAAACGAGGAAGGAACATTATGTTTTGAGAAAAGGATTTGGGTTCCTCTGTTTGGTGGATTAAGGGAAGTTATTTTCGACGAAGCGCACAAGTCACGGTACTCTATCCACCCTGGATCGGATAAGATGTACCAGGATCTTAAAGATTATTATTGGTGGCCTAGAATGAAAGGCGATGTTGCTGTCTACGTGAGCAAATGTTTAACGTGCGCTAAAGTTAAAGCTGAATACCAGAGGCCTTCGGGACTTCTGCAACAACCGGAGATTCCCAAATGGAAGTGGGAACAAATCTCCATGGATTTTGTTACAAAGCTGCCAAGAACGCCAAGAGGCCATGACACTATCTGGGTGATAGTGGATCGATTAACAAAAACAGCACACTTCTTACCTATCAGAGAAAAGGATAACACGAGCAAATTGGCTGAAATATACATGAGAGAGATCGTAGCACGGCATGGAGTGCCCCTCTCAATCATATCTGATAGAGACGGAAGGTTTGTGTCAAGAATATGGCAATCCTTCCAAGAAGCTTTTGGCTCTCAACTGAATCTGAGCACTGCGTTTCATCCGCAAACTGATGGCCAGAGCGAGCGAACGATACAAACCTTGGAAGACATGCTGAGAGCATGTGTTATGGATTTGGGCGGTAGCTGGGATAAACACTTACCTTTGGTCGAATTTTCCTACAACAACAGCTACCACACCAGTATTGGTGTCGCGCCTTTTGAAGCCCTATACGGACGCAAGTGTCGATCACCACTATGTTGGGCTGACGCAGGTGATAGGCAACTTGCCGGTCCCGAAATCGTCCAAGAGACGACGGACAAAATTGCGCAGATTCTTAAAAACATCGAAGCCGCTCGCCACAGACAAAAGGCCTACACGGATCCAAACAGAAAACATGTGGATTTCCAAGTGGAGAGATGGTGTTATTGAAGGTATCACCCTGGAAAGGGGTAGCACGCTTTGGGAAGCGTGGAAAGCTAAATCCGCGCTACATTGGTCCTTTCAGAATTCTAGAAAGAATTGGGACAGTAGCATACAAGTTGGATCTACCTGCCGAACTTAACGGTGTTCACGATACATTTCATGTATCCAATTTAAAGAAAAGTCCAACTCAAATTGACGTTGCCATTCCTATCGACGAGATTCATGTTGACGACACGCTCCACTTCATAGAAGAACCCGTCGAGGTCACGGATTGGAAAATTAACAGGACCCGCCGGAGCAGTGTCAAACTCGTCAAGGTTCGCTGGAATGCCAGACATGGTCCTGAATACACCTGGGAGCGTGAGGACCGAATGAAAGAAAAGTACCCCCACTTATTTCCCAAGAACCCTGCATCTACAAGCAGAGCTTAAAATTTCGGGACGAAATTTATTTAACGGGGGGAGTATGTGACAACCCGCACTAAACCAGGTATCCGTACAACCTAATTACTGATTAATTACTGCTTGATTACTGTGCAACATTGAACTAGCTGATGAATTGCTACTATTATACTGATACATGAACATAACTGCATCATACTTTACTTGCTGTCACACTATATTTTGCTTATTGCACCTTCGTGACAAACTTGATGCACTAAACGCACAGTAGCACAATACACGGATACACAGTGGACATGCTGATATAACCAGCATCAGGCAGACACTGCCTCTAGGGCCTGTAAGAGCCTGAGAAAGTTACTACACTAGTGGAGAGTGTAGGAATACAAGTATTGTAGAACCGCGTCTCTAGGGATAAGTTACAGTGAACGGATGTGCCTAAAACGTACTTTAAATACAAAACACAGCACTTTAATAATTTAACCAGCTTCTAGCTGACTAGTAAAGTGCCAAAATATGGGAAAAATATCACTAGACACTTACTAAAGTGTTGGAAATTAAAACTGTGTCACTAAAAGTATCAAAAACGACACTCTAAAGTCTTTTGTAACACTTTAACGGATTACTATCCAACCGAACAACCGGACTTTACCCGGAACACGAAAATATTTATATTTTCACTATTATTATTTTCCTGAGCCAGTTAGGGTCCCTGATTACCCTAACACCCGTCATAACGCATAACATAACACTAACTAAGTTAGATACTTAGTTAACTTACTTAACCTTAACTAATCCCTAACTAAATAAGTTGCCATCGAACTAGACCCACCCCCCCCCCCCTAATGGGATCGGCCCAACCAAGGGAACACAAGAGTACAAAGTTGAATTTATTTATTAACTCATGTTTAGTATCAAGGGGACATTTGGACCATGGGATAATAGCACCTTAACCTTCCTATAAATATACACTAACACATGAGATAACCTTCATCATTTTTCACCAACAAACTCACTCTCTCTCTTGCTTCCTCCATCTCGGCCGAACACCCTCTTGCCATCCATCATGCTTTCGAGTTTCAATATTGCTATTCCAAGGTGATACACACTTCAAGGATCGCGTATAAGGAGCTTTAGTGCAAGCGGAACGCGAAGGACCTCAACCGATAGCTTTTATCCACCCGTTTTTCGTCACGATTCTTCCCTAGCCCCGAGCTAGAGGTATATCACTTAAAACTTGTTTTTACACATATCTAAAGTGGATAAAAGGATTTTTGTCGGTTGAATCTCGTTATGTTAAAAGATGATGCATTAAAGTCTAATAAAATCACTAAAATGGTGGTTAATAGCATATAACTTGTGTAAAAGTCGTAGGACTTGAAATTTGTGTTTATCTAGACCCGATCTATAATGTGGTAGCTCGAAACTTCGTTTAACCCGACTTTGTAAAATCATGTATCTTCACATAAGCTTGTTTTTGAAAGATACAAGGGTTAAAAATGAAACACTACCACATTTTAGAGACATGAACTTGTAAAGAAATATTTTACTTGTGTAAAAGTGATTTAACCGGTAAAATGGTGTTTAAAACTAGCGGATCTACGTATCCGCAAGTGGTATTTTTGAAAGACCACACTTTAAAGAAATCATGTTTTTAAAGAAACGGATCTTACAATGTTAAGAATAATATTTAGAACACACGAGTGTGTAAACACTTGTGAAACGCACATTTCGACAAAGTGACTATTTTTGGGAAAAATAACTAGAAGTTGTAAAGTCGGACTTCTCTAAAAACGAGGTTTTTACAAGATTGGAAGTACTTCATATAAAGATCTACATATATAAATGGGATTTATAATATAGATTCGGAAAAACTACAAGTTCATGCGACTATGCAAATTTACATATTTATTGACTAGTTTGATTTGTCGGAAATTGCTTGATGAAATAAAGAAGATTGTTGAATTGATTGTTAAAAGAAAATGATACGCTTGAAAGCGTGGCCACCTCCAATTACAGAGGAAACTCTGGCGAAATTTTCTAAAAACCTAACACTTAGACTTTTTACACAACAAGTGTTACAACTATTTTTGGACATACTTTCGAAACATAAATTTCGCCAGCACTATATTTTACTAAACATTCGGAGGTGGGATTTTCACAAAGATTAACGTGATGAATATATTTGTCACAACACTGTTTATGATTATTTTGTGAAAACACATAAATATTATTTTAGGGTAAAAATAATATTTACAAGCGTTAATGATTCCAAAACTTTGCGAACGCTTTCACAAACACATAAGTTACACCGGTAATTACATTACCACAAAATTGATAAAACGTAACTTACGCACATGTATTGTATCCCCCATCCTTGGGAAGGAAAAATAACTATCAAGCATATACAAAATGTAACACGAAATAGTTGTCTAACTATTTCCCGCAAACATAAACTGTAAAGCTAAAGCACGGCCGTCCGTCTAATAGAATTAGCACTTGTAGGTCGTTGCACAGCTTACTGCTTCAGAGACGCTTGATAGAGTTTACGCATCCACTGTGAGTTCATGTCCCCCTTTTTCTCTAACTGTTTTCAGTTTTCTTAACTGCGGGGGTGAAATACATGTTACTTTGTTACAAGTACTATTATACTCGGTATGATTAACGTAAGGAGGTTTTAGATCAAGTGAATGGGTAGTTAGAACACCGAGGGACTTAAGCGGTAGATCTATCTGGGTGTAGCGAGCCCAACCCCTGAGCCCGCATAATGGACCAGGTGGTGACTTGGTGCCCCAACGCCAAATACGCTAGGTTTGAATCTTCCTACTTGCATTTCACAACATGCTAATGGCCTTGCAAACCATTGGTGATCACAAGTCCTCTTACAACTGCTACATACCACAACTATTTTTATACTCGCAAGTGTTTTACATACTCACTTACACATGAACTCGCTCAACATTATTGTTGATTTTTCAACTTACATGTATTTCAGGAAATTAACGAGATCTGGCACGGTATGGCACGTTTTCCGCTGCACTAGTTTCCAAGGTCATCCGGGGTTTAGGGGATGTGTCTCTTTCCTGGACAAGACACAGTCCTTAAACCATGTTTATGTTATGTTTCAGTTTGTAATGGTTGTTGAACAAGATTATGGTAGTCAGGGTATGTTAAAACAATGGTATTGCGTTTGATTTTCAAAACTTAATGGATGATCTTGCATGTTTTTAACTCATATAGCTTTGGTATGATTAAGCTATGGTATTAAGAAGTCACACCAAAATTTACCACGCTTCCGCAAAGCCAGGGTGTGACAGGAGTCTTTCGTCACCAACACCCTTGACGAAACATGGTCCTTCGTCAAGAGGTTTTTCGCCAAAAGGGCTTCGGCCCAGTTCTCCTTCTCGGCCCAACCCTCGAATAAGTGTATACATTCTTTTACACATCATTTGCAAACCCTAGTGCTGTGTTCCCCTCCTTTCTACTCGATGGCAGCCTTGTTTCCCCTTGAAGCTCTTGTTAGTTTGCAACCTCTCTAGCATCCTCGACCTCTCTAGCACTCTCACACGTCCTTCACACTTGTTCGGTTAGTCACGATTTTATTTGTTACATGGCTGTGTTGTAGTGTCGATGTCCTATATGATTTTTGATGATGAGATTAATGTGCAGCATTTGATAACCTGAGTAGATGTTAGGAGCAATGTGTTGTAACTGATGTTATATGATAATCATGGTTTCGATAATATGATCATATGAGTTTGGTAAATCTTTGTGATAATCGGCTGAATAGGAACGTTCAAGTGGCTTGATCGATGATTAGGGTGTATGATGTTTATGTTTGGTTTATTGTGTCGCATGATATTCGCAAAGATCTGAGCGTGACATGATGAATTGTATTATGAATCTAAGCTAGTGTGTGTGCTGATAATGATGAACTGGTAATTAGGGCTTGTTGATGCACCATAACCGTCTGATGATATCCACGATGAAACAGGTACTTCGTCGCATACTTCATCTCAACGAAACATGGTATTTCGTCACAACCTGGTCTCGACGAAACATGGTATTTCGTCACAATCTGGTCTCGATAAAACATTGGTGTTTCGTCGAGGTGGTGCATGGTCAGAACAGTTCTCATGTGATTTGAGACTTCGTCCCATATGTTTATGTTAATAGCATGTATCGTAATTTTCTATTTAAGGCATTATAGTAATGCAAATTGGTTGTGAGGGTCTTGACCCGACTTATATGGGTAGTCAATCCACCTGTTAAATGTCTCATGTGCCTTGTCCCGAATCTCATTCTCCTCTTGGATTCTTGCATCATGGAAAGCATCGCATCCATTTTCGCATTCAAATCATTACCACCCCCTTGGTTGTTTGACCCACTTCCATTACCGCCTTGGTTGTTGTAATTTCTTTGATACACACCTTGATAATTATTATCTCTACTTTGGTATCCTTGATTGTAATTACGTTGGTAACCCCCTTGGTTACCACCTTGGCGATTTTGGTATGATGACCCGCTTTGATTACCCGATTGAAAATTCGGATTCATTTGGTTTGCGGCATTCCCATATCGGAAGTTGGGATGGTTTCTCAATCCGGGGTGATAAGTGATGTGCGTTGAAGTGTTATATATATTAGGTGTATATTTTAAGCCCTTTTAACACTTACTTTTAGCCAAGTTTTAAATTTATAAAACACGATATTTTACTAACACTAAACACACATATGGGCAAGTGCACCCATCGTGAACGTAGTATAGCGTTGGTAAGATACCGAGGTCGTCCAAGGACACAAGAGCTTTTAGTACCGGTTTATCCTCAACGTCTAATCAAAATAAAAAGGTTAGAAAAATGTTTTAAACTAAGAAAAATAAAAAATATGCTGAAAATAAAAATAAAATAAAAACAGATAAACAAGATGAATCACTTGGTTCCAACTCGTATCTAGTATAACCTTTGATTATTTCCGCACTTTTGCACATAATTAAGAGATTATCTTAGTTATTGTAGTAGGCCCCTCTTTTGAAGGTGACGTTACCCTCACCCCAGTAGTTTGAGTCAGCAAGGATACAATCCTAAAAGGGTGGATTATTGGAAGATAATGAATTAAGTTATTAATGCAATATTATGGTAGGCCCCGCTTTTGGCGGTGACGTTACCCTCGGCTAAGTAGTCTGAGTCAGCAGGGATACAGTCCTAAATAGCCGGGTTATAGTATTAATAGTAGTTAACTTATGAGGGGATCAAAGAGTTTGGACCCCCGCCATCCAATACCGTGAAGCATTGAAGGAGGTCCTACTAAATTTGACCCAGGTCCATTGCAGGACCTCTAAACGCTGAACAATGGCAAGACTCTTACCAAACCGTTCCCTTAACCCCCGACCAGGTAGCCAACATACCTCCATATAGACCGTGGAGATATGAATGGTGAAAATCCTTTATTTTATATAGACAGTAAAATAATGCCAAGACACCACGGACAAACGATAAGGAAAGATCACCTTCAACATAAGTAACTAGTTATTAAAGTCATTAATACAAAACCAAATAAAAAGTGCAAAAGATTAGAAATAAAAAGTATTATACTAGACACTTTGTCTTCACCAAGTGATGTAAGAGACTTAGGCAAACATGGCCTTGATTGTCAAGAACTCTTACGATCAATCTTGGATCCCGAGACGACTCACACACTCTACGATGGACAATGAATGATGGTGGTGGATGATGGTGTTGTGATGGTGGTGGGTGGTGGATGAAGTGTGAGAGAGGTGGTGTGCCAAGGGATGAGTTGAAATGAAACCAAGCACTCCTATTTATAGGCTGAACAGAAGGCTGGGCACGCCCCCGTGTCCGCTGGACACGGCCCCGTGCCTGTCTGACACTCTCTCTCTTCATTAATTGTAATTCGCAATTACAATTAATGCGCCTGCTGTACTTTCGCCACGCCCCCGTGTTCACTGGGCACGGCCCCGTGGTAGGCAATAGAAGCTTCTATAGGTTTGTCTTTTCTGCTGCTTCTTGGGCACGGCCCCGTGCTGGCTGAGCACGGGGCGTGTTCAGTCTTCTGCCTTCTCTATTTTGCTTGGGAAGATGCCGTTGAGGGGTCGGGCAGTCCACTTATGTTCCTTTTCTTGTATTTATGTTGGATTTAGCTGTCTTTTTGCTTCTTTTGTGTTTTTGAGCTCATTTAATCCTGAAAATACAAAAGGAAGACAAAAACACTCTTTTTCCAATAATGAGTGAATTGCAAGTTTTGTCCTTTATCTTTAGGCCATTTTGCAAGTTTTGTCCTTTATCTTTAAAGTTGACGAGTTTTGTCCTTTATGTTTGAAAATCAAGCACGTTTTGCCCTTTGGGGCAAAACGTGCCTGATTTTTAAGGACAAAACGTGCTTGAATCTTTAAAAATAAAGGACAAAACGTGCTTGATTTTTAAACATAAAGGACAAAACGTGCTTGATTTTTAAGGCCCAAAGGGTAAAACGTGCTTGATTTCAAACATAAAGGACAAAACTCGTCAACTTTAAAGATAAAGGACAAAACTTGCAAAATGGCCTAAAGATAAAGGACAAAACTTGCAATTCACTCTTTCCAATATTAGTACTTAAAAAGGGTTAGTTTTATGCCTTATTTGATGTAATTTATATGTTGCATTTTACACACATCAAATACCCCCACACTTGAACTTTTGCTTGTCCTCAAGCAAAACTCTTTAATATGTGGCTTACACTCCCAAATGGAATGGGTAGAAGAGAAGGTTTTGGCTTGTCGTAGAGTGTTGGGAATCCAAGATCTTTTTGGGTTTTATTTTTATCTATTTACAATCCTATTCGTAATGATTTATTTAGAACGTTTCATATGAGAAATTACTTATTTGGGCATAACATGCCTTTTTTAAAATTCCATTTATATACAAGTTCACATACCTCACGGGAGAAATCACTCACACTCGGCCGAAGGTGTTTTTTTTTTAGTGAATCACTCGAGAGCGGCATGGAACTTATTCCTACCATAAGCTTGCCAAGCAATCAATCATCCTCCTTTTTAACTTTTATACCTTTGTAATTATCAATAGGACTTTGTGGGTTAAGGGTTAGGCTTGGGTTAAAGGTAGGTGGTTGGGATAGTGGTTAGTGGTTAGTATAAAAAGGGCGAAAAGCGTAACAAGTGTCGGTTTTCGTAGGACTTTCTATTTTTGCAACTTTTATTTTGATGAAGCTTTTATTCAAACAAAGTTATTTTTGATGAACTTGTTTGTTTATCTTTTGCTTCATCATCAACACATTTTTTTTTTTGAAAGATCATACGAAAAAAAACCGAACTTGTTACTAAAACAAAGGGTTAAAAATAAAAAAAGGTTTTGGTGGGTAAAAGGATTTTGGTTTGGGTGATGAAATGAAAAGGTTTAGGCTCAAAGGGGCTAACTAGGGGGATTTTTGGGTAGGTGGTAAAAGAAAAGGAAAAATAATGGTGTAGAAATAAAAAGGGTTAGTCCTAATGCCTCCATCATTTACTTACTCGGGTTTAAGTTGATAAGGGCCGGGAATGAATCGTCGTGGCAAGTTCTAGAGTCGTAAGAACCAAGCAGCTATTCACACAAGAAACGAAAAATGAGCATTTAGTTTAATGATATATAATTGTATGCTCGATAAAGGCTCAAAACTCACTTTTGTGGGAATGGGTTTTTTTTTATGTGATCAAGTATATATAATCAAATTTTAACTAAGTTTGCCATGCCTTTTCATAATTTTCTTATGTTGGTTCTTTTTATCACTACGCTATCGGTTGTAAATTCGTAAAAATATAACCTTTTTGAGAACTTGAATTTCCCGAGTTAAACCTAGACAAGTAAAAAATGAATTTTTTGAAAAAAAAATTTGGGGTGATTAGCGGTTCCAATAGAGTTTTGTGTAAGGCTTGTATTTAGGACTTGCAAGATTCAAGGTTTTAGCATCCCCCCCCCCCCCCCCCCACACTTAAATTACACATTGTCCTCAATGTGTCCCAAAAATAAATTTTTAGGTTGATTAGATGTGTAAAATGGTGTTAAAAGCAAAGATTTATGTTACTGGCAGTCTGGACACGACCCCGTGGGGACCGGACAAGGCCCCGTGTTCAGGTGCCAGTAACAGAAATTAAAGACAAGAAACAGAAGTCTGGACACGGGGGCGTGTCTGGTGAACACGGCCCGTGTCCAGTTACCTGAACTGGGCGTTTTTCTGCAGGTGGTTCAGCACGGGGTCGTGTTAGTTGGACACGGCCCGTGTTGAACCTTCTGTAATGGAGAGAATTGTCGGATTGCCTTGTTCTTGTGCATGAGGTCATTTTTCTCGTTCCCCTTTTCATCTCTTACCACCATGAGTGTGTTTTATTTATTATGAACCATCCAAACTTTAAAAACCATCATTTCATTGCATTCATAGAGAGACCTTACATAATCCTAAATTTAGATTAAACTAGATAAGAAAACAAAGAAATATTAAACCATGGAGTTCTAGCCTCTACTTTATTTTAATTAGCAAAATTTCCAAGAAGCAACTAATCTTGGTTAGACAAGGCCTTTTAGAACTCCTTCTTCCGGGTGTGACTTTCCTCACATGTCGGCGAGCCACTCTTCCACCTCTCTTGGAAGGAGAAAAGAAGGCTCATTGGCATTGGTTTGAGGAGTTTCGATTTCCACCGGGATCTCTTGTTGGTGTTCCACGGGAGGTTCCGCTGGCAAATCTTCCCACCCGGTAGGGTTGTTAATTCCGAGTGCCAGGTTCCAATCCTGTTGAGGGAGGACTGGTTCCATCGGGGGTGCAACAAGAATATTTAACCTCTGGTGCAAGAGGTTAATTTCTTGGAAGCTGCTTTCGAGTCCCACCGTAAGATCATTAATACGGTCGATTAGGACCTCCTCTACTGATGTCATTTCATCGAGAGCCTCCCTTAATGCTATCACATAGTGCACAAGTGTAGCTTCAACGGAGGGTCTCCTTCCTCTTCGGCTGTTTGATGAATGCACAGAAGATGTTTCGCTGTTTTCACTCGACATCCTATGAAAAATAAACTGAAAAATAATTTATTTAATGAAACAGTGTCCGGACACGGCCCCGTGCTCATTGAGCACGGCCCCGTGTTCATCTTTCTGCTGAATTTTGGAGCAAGGAAACTTGGAATTTTAAGTTATTTTCTGAACTTGTGGGGTCTTTTTAGTCATTAATAACTTAAAACAATGTTACATAACATATTTTTACCAAGATTCCTTGAACAAAACTCATTAATCCTTACCACAAAGTTGGAAGAATTCAAACTTTTAATGGTAGTTCTTGTAGAAAGATGGAGAAGAAGGAAATGGCTAAAAGAGGAAAGGACAAGATGGGTTGTTGGAACCTTCTTTTAAACTTACCTAGGATAGTTGAGAGAAGATTCCTTCAAATCTCTGTCCCAAGTTGGTCCAAATGTGCAGAATTCTTGGCTGCATTTATAGAAAACGACAGCATCCTGGACACGGCCCCGTGTCCATTGGACACGGCCCCGTGTGCAGGTGGAGTTCTGACACAGTTTGTCCGTATTCTGACGTACCGATCAGAAGGGAATCTTTTGGTGGACACGGGGGCGTGTTGGCTGGACACAGCCTCGTGTCGAGGGACTGTTTTATGAAGTTGTCTAGTCTTTTAAGGAACTCACTAGTATCGGGTGGTTCCTGATTGGTTGGAACAACCCCAAAGTGCCTAACATACCTTAACTGTCCTAAACTAAGGCGAGAACGCAAGAGGTTGTCGGTGAGGGTAATTCCTATTTTCATTCTAGGTGGACAAGTCCAACCCTTTCCCGGGCTCTCGTTAAAGAAGGTGTATGCCGAATCGCTCAGGTCTATGTATGCATCGAACGAAGTCGATGGAGAGTCCTTCACGGCACAATCGGCACAGGGACGACTATCGTCCAAGTCTTTGCTAGGTACGAAGGTATTTTTGGGAGCAACGAGGTTGTCGGAATGCGGTTCCAGCATTTTGTTATGGTCATCGTCTTGGGGTGGATCAATAAAGTCCTTCCTAAGCTCTTTTAACCAATTCAGAATTAGCTTTTCTAGTTGAAATAACTCGTCAAGGAGCATTTCCCCTAGAATATCTGGCCGGGCGCATTCGAGGGAGAAATAATGCTTATTTTTACTTTCGCCCCTCTTAAGGTTATAAGAAGTCGGTGGGTCCATGTAGTGGGGCCTATAATTTAGAAAGTAGCATTCTACTTCTTTATGTTTGCCACCACATAATTGACACCACGTACCATAAGAGTGCCGAAAGTAAAAACAATTACTATCACTCATGTTTTTGTCAGAAATTACCAACCGCCGGGATCTAACGGTTCTGTTTTCAGTAAGTGAATCTTGGGCACGGGGGCGTGTTGGGTGAGCACGGCCCCGTGTTCAGCTTACTGTCTGACGTAAAACAGGATTGCCAGTTCCAATGATTTAGCACGGGCGTGTTCAGCGGGCACGGCCAGTGCTGAGCTCTGCAGAAGCTGAAAAACTAAGAAAATCCTAAAAAATAAAAAAGAAAAATAATAAAAAAAATGATTAGGCCGTTGATTCCTAACTTTCTTAAAATCCTTGTGTCCCCGGCAGCGGCGCCAAAAACTTGATGTGCGTTGAAGTGTTATATATATTACGTGTATATTTTAAGCCCTTTTAACACTTACTTTTAGCCAAGTTTTAAATTTATAAAACACGATATTTTACTAACACTAAACACACATATGGGCAAGTGCACCCATCGTGAGCGTAGTATAGCGTTGGTAAGATACCGAGGTCATCCAAGGACACAAGAGCTTTTAGTACCGGTTTATCCTCAACGTCTAATCAAAATAAAAAGGTTAGAAAAATGTTTTAAACTAAGAAAAATAAAAACTAACTAAAATGCTGAAAATAAAAATAAAATAAAAACAGATAGACAAGATGAATCACTTGGTTCCGACTCGTATCTAGTATAACCTTTGATTATTTCCGCACTTTTGCACATAATTAAGAGATTATCTTAGTTATTGTAGTAGGCCCCTCTTTTGAAGGTGACGTTACCCTCACCCCAGTAGTTTGAGTCAGCAAGGATACAATCCTAAAAGGGTGGATTATTGGAAGATAATGAATTAAGTTATTAATGCAATATTATGGTAGGCCCCGCTTTTGGCGGTGACGTTACCCTCGGCTAAGTAGTCTGAGTCAGCAGGGATACAGTCCTAAATAGCCGGGTTATAGTATTAATAGTAGTTAACTTATGAGGGGATCAAAGAGTTTGGACCCCCGCCATCCAATACCGTGAAGCATTGAAGGAGGTCCTACTAAATTTGACCCAGGTCCATTGCAGGACCTCTAAACGCTGAACAATGGCAAGACCTTTACCAAACCGTTCCCTTAACCCCCGACCAGGTAGCCAACATACCTCCATATAGACCGTGGAGATATGAATGGTGAAAATCCTTTATTTTATATAGACAGTAAAATAATGCCAAGACACCACGGACAAACGATAAGGAAAGATCACCTTCAACATAAGTAACTAGTTATTAAAGTCATTAATACAAAACCAAATAAAAAGTGCAAAAGATTAGAAATAAAAAGTATTATACTAGACACTTTGTCTTCACCAAGTGATGTAAGAGACTTAGGCAAACATGGCCTTGATTGTCAAGAACTCTTACGATCAATCTTGGATCCCGAGACGACTCACACACTCTACGATGGACAATGGATGATGGTGGTGGATGATAGTGTTGTGATGGTGGTGGGTGGTGGATGAAATGTGAGGGAGGTGGTGTGCCAAGGGATGAGTTGAAATGCAACCAAGCACTCCTATTTATAGGCTGAACAGAAGGCTGGGCACGCCCCCGTGTCCGCTGGACATGGCCCCGTGCCTGTCTGACACTCTCTCTCTTCATTAATTGTAATTCGCAATTACAATTAATGCGCCTGCTGTACTTTCGCCACGCCCACGTGTTCGCTGGGCACGGCCCCGTGGTGGGCAATAGAAGCTTCTATAGGTTTGTCTTTTCTGCTGCTTCTTGGGCACGACCCCGTGCTGGCTGAGCACGGGGCGTGTTCAATCTTCTGCCTTCTCTATTTTGCTTGGGAAGATGCCGTTGAGGGGTCGGGCAGTCCACTTATGTTCCTTTTCTTGTATTTATGTTGGATTTAGCTGTCTTTTTGCTTCTTTTGTGTTTTTGAGCTCATTTAATCCTAAAAATACAAAAGGAAGACAAAAACACTCTTTTTCCAATATTAGTACTTAAAAAGGGTTAGTTTTATGCCTTATTTGATGTAATTTATATGTTGCATTTTACACACATCAGTCCCATAGATTGCTTCCATGCCTGATCAGTATGGAGGTTTAATGCATGGGATCCCTGAGATATCCCAATGGTCATATTGTACTAAAGTCGACTAGTAGTATTCAAAGAAGATATCCAATATAAAATGTCCCTATAAGTGTCTCTACTTAGGGCACCCTTGCATTTGTAAAGAGAATGTGTCATTTATCTGACACTGACATCGATAGATGAACCAAAGCCTGAGAATACGGACACCTCTGACATCTCTGTGTGTCGTAATTATCTTCTTTATAAGAACTACCCTGTTTACCTCCTGTGAGGCAAGAGGATGTTAGGACAAACATCCCGTTTAGGGCTACAGTTATTGTAAAAGCCTTATATCTGTTAGTATCAACGGAATAAGAAGAACAAAGAGCCAAATCGATAAGCTTTTAGAGAAGGTTTCATAAAGCTAAATTCAAAGTTCTAAGAACTCCGATTTATATAAATAAGAAAGACGGATCATCTTGCGTATGCATTGAATACCGCAACCCTATTTAAGCAACAATCAAGAATCGCCATTAGCTGCCTCGGATCGTTGATCTGTACGACTAGCTGTAAGGAATAACTATTCTTTGAGATTAGTTAAGCAGTGGTTGGAATAACCATCTCACCTTAAGATAAGCTTTCCTATAAAAATGATAAATAAGTATCAAGGCTGCTCCTTTGGAGACCTTGTATAGATGGAATGTTAAACAATCTATTGATTAGGACAATAGATTGGTAAGTCCAATTATCAGAATCTGAAAGTTGTATTGGAAACAACAAATAAGATCATACAGATCCATAGTTGATTGTAAGTTGCCAGTATACGGCAGAAAATTAAGAATTTATGAAAATAGCAACCCTCCTAAGTTCTTGTTAAGAAATAGGGTTCAACAAGGGAGATCACCCAGGAAGGGTGTGCCAAATTGTTAAATTTCCAGGCTAGTTAAGCTCTGAATATATAGGAACATTCGGGTAATCGAATGCAACAAAGGTCAATAGCCTATAAGCTAAAACCTATATAAGGAGCTTGGCAGGGCTCGCAATATACACTAAGGATTTAAAGACGTGTTTCGCCAATAAGTCAAGAAGCACTATCGCATAATGATGTGCAGACTTATGATGTGATAAGCATCCTGTATCGATTGGGGATCGACAGGTTAAGAAGCTTCAAAAAGATACATGTGCCTATTATAAAAGTCAATTGTAGTGCCTTAGAGGCTCAAAGGTACTGGGAAGATTAAGCCCAATATAAGGTAGAAAATACTTCCTTTACATTAACAAATCTCGAGGTCGAGATTTACTTTAAGGGGGTGAGGATGTAACACCTTGAAAATTCACGTCCTATAATGTATTGACACGTATCATATGATTGAACGTGTGAAAGAATGTTCTGAAAGGACTAAAGTTGACAATCATGAAAAGTATGTGAATATACGAGTTCTAAATGTCAAGAATGAATAAATATACTTTACCATAACCCTACATGATGTTTATAACCTTAAACGAATGGATCATGGATCATACGAAGCGAATTGTGAAATAAAATGAGAGATTACAAACTACAGGGGTTAAATGTGTCAACATGTTAAGATATACCTCTGAGTGACCTTTTAGCAAACCCGAAGCCTTGTAACGATTATTTATGCTCACTAGAATGCACCATAAAAATTTCACCAAGTTTCGTTATCGTATGAGGAAGTAATGATAAAATTCGTGTGTGAGGGTTAGAATCGTCAACATTGAAAATTAGGGCTTTTCGGGTGATCACAAAGTTACCCAAGGACTTGACAAAGATGGTATAAGTCTTAAAGCCCCTAAATGTCAATATTAAAGGCTTATAATGCAATAAAAAAAAGTGAAAATGACGTTTAGGAGGACCGGGGACCAAAACTGCAATTTATAAAACTTGGTAACCTGATCAGGGGACTCATGCCGGCCGCGTAAGCCCAAGCATATCCTTACGCGGGCCGCCTGGCCTGCCCAGATGCAGAAAAACATCACAGGTGGCTGTTATGCCCATTTAACCGACTCTAGTTGCCATTTCTCAATACCATGAGCTCCCTAAAATGGTTTTTAGAGTATAGGGACACTTGGGATGCATCCATGATCATTGGTAGCATTACTTGTCATGATCTTGATCAATCAAACCCACTATATAAGAACCCACTTTGTACAATTGTTGATCATTCATTCCAATTGGATCTCTGAGCATTTCTAGAGCACAAGGACCATTCCCAAGCATCACAAATCGTTCATAGGACTTGTGTAAGTATCCTCCACCTTCTTTAATTGAGTTTAGCTTAGTTAATTAGCTAAAAGTCAAACCGTCGTAATTACGGTTTGACTTCGAGATTAAATAATGATAGCTCAGTCAAATCTCAAATTAAAAGTACCTTTAAGTAGGTAATTATATGGGTAATAAACCCCTAAAAGGGCACTCACTGATTCCCATCCTAACTAGGTCGTTTGTCGAGTCAAAGATGATTAGAAAAAAGTCAACAAAAATGTAATCTTTCGTTTAACGCATAATTAACAATATAAAAGGCGTGTAACCTATTTTATCATTCATATAACATGATAATAAGTATAAGAACTTGTCTAAACGTGTTTGATTCGACAACTTTTTGTTTAGAACCGATTCGGAACCGAAAGTCGCAAAGCTTTGACTTTTGCTTTGACTTCAGTTCTGACCCGGTTTAGATAGGATTAGACATGCCTTAAAGTTCCATTAGGACCTAGTTACATGTTTGTATAACCCTCTGCGTTTATACCGCTTAAACCTTAATTGTCCGACGTTTCCGTTAAGTGCTTAAATATTGACCATAATGCCCTTATGTCTATAAAACGAGAATTTTGGAAATATGAAAGTACAATAATCTTTGTTACTGATTATTGAACATGTCCCTAAAATTTCACATCAGTTGGAGGTCTAGATTATGAGTTATGCTTAATGACGCAATTAGAACGCTTCTTAGTAATTAAATGGCGTCATTAGCGTAAAGCCTATCTAAACCCAATTTTTGACACCAAACCTTTTACCCACTGATTTAATATAATATTTTGGGATTTTTGAAGATTTTTAATTATTTTTAAACTGATCATAAGCTAGGATTACCGCCTTAATTCGGTAAATACCGAATATACCCTTTTAGGCCATAAAATGAGTTTTACAAGTCCTTTTGCTACCAATCCAATTGCTACTGATTTTAAATAATAAATGAAGTGTTTTAAACCTTATGAACTGACCTGGAAACTCAGAATACTATTTTAACCCGTAAATCGCTTAAAACGACGTTATGCGCGTATTAAGCGCATAGTAAGGGTTTAAAACCATTTTGCCACATAGGACTTAACACCAACTGATATACCAAGTTAAAATAAACTATATTACTGATTTATTCAGACCCGGATCACAGAAGCTTAATTGATCCCTTTTATAATCTTTAAAATGATCAAAATACCCCTACGGGGCTTAATATGTGATTAAACTCGTTTTGGGCATAATGGAAGGTATCCTACTGATATCACAACATATTTAAGGCATGTTAACTTAGGAAACCTGTTTAGGACTCTTATGGTTACCCGTTACGCTTCATGCGCGTTCGGTTCGGTTTATGTAACTAGTTTGCATAAATTAGCCGAAACGGGTCAAACCTTATCATTTTAATCTCAAATTCCAGAATGTGTTTAGCTTACCCATATTAAACAAGTCTTCAAACTTGTCGGGTCTAAATCACATTCTATTCCGGTCTTCGCTTAATCATGCGTTCGAACCGTATATTCCTTTAAAACTAACCGGTCTAAGTTTAGACTTAATTAAAGACCCGTTAGCATTCTAATTGGTTATTTATACCATCATTCCAGACTAGAGCCTTCCGGTAAATTGTACCTACGCTTACTTAAGTGAATACGGCTGAGTTATTATAAATCTTGCTATTTAAGACAGGAGCTAGCTCAGGTAAATACTCTTAACTTATTTTCCTTATTACGGGCTTGGGATACGGTAAAATAAATACCGCATGGTCAGGTATGGGATTCGAAGACCAATGAGTCGGGAAATCCAAATAACCTGTTTTTAATTCGTATTGCTTGACTGAAACATTGGGGGTTAATGCGACCGTGTCCTGGATATCCTTGACTCATTAATTGCAATGGCCACGACTTAAGCACGGGGTGTAGGCATACACCTGACAGATGCTATATGCTTATTAATTAATTATACCCAATAAGGGATTCCCAATAAGGGAATAGTGGTGTGTCGGTTAATCTTGAACCGGCATAGAACCGGGCCCCGTATGTAGAGCAAGTTATGTAAAACTGATAACATGAGATATAGTTTGTCCCAAGTATAAAAGATTAATATTGCCTTGTGTATTTTAATCATTGTGTCAAAATATTTTATGCCTTGTACACCTAAACCAATTTTCTTAAACTCTTTTCAAATGAGTCAGTTGAGTGTGTTTACCAGTGAAAACTGACGTATTTTCCAAAGTCTAAGTGACAGGTGCAAGTACGTAATAGGCTGGAAGCTGCTCAGGACTTGTTAGTTGAGGACTTTGCAACTCCTTCACATAAGCCATTAGTCTGATAACTTCTTTTGTTGTTTTAAGATCCGCCTGTGGATCCTTTACGTTCCGTTTGTAATACTTGGATATTACTTTATATTCGGATTGTAATATATTTATCTTTTGCTTCCGCTGTGCATTTGTATATTGTGTTGTTTGACTATGATGTTGCCAACCACGTCACAATACTCCCCACCGGGCCCACCGGTGACACGTGGAAAGTTGGGGTGTGACAGGTTGGTATCAGAGCCAACATTGAGTGAATTAAACACTAGCCTTTTGTGTTTAATCTCAATGACACAATAGCACATTCTTTGACCTTCTGAGTCTAGACTTAACATAGGAATATTCGCAATCCTAATCTAGAAATCTTTGCTTCCAAATTTTTGGATACGTCGCCAAGCGAAGAAGCTGTAATAGAAATTCTCCACATCAGGAGCCTTGAAATGCTGAGCTTCGTACCGCGGCCAGGGTGAAACGTGCAATCAAGAAGAAAGCATTCAGAAATAAAATGAAGAAGAAATTTTTTTCTGAAGATCGTTTCCTTAATAGTCCTTCTAAGGACATATTTATTTTTTAGTCCCTTCAAGGACAACATTATTCCTTTCAAGTCCCGTTCAGGGCAATTCTGTACCTCCTTTAAAATCATTGGAATGTTTTATCAAAATTTCATTTTTATCAATATATATAAATGTACTACATGAAATAAATGAGAAGTATCATTCCTTTTATAAAATCTACCATTATGATAAAATGGCAAAATCTAAAAAGGACAAAACCTAGCCACGTGTCATTTTAAGACCGGGCCAAGATGGCAGTTCTTCAATTTAGGTTCAGATCCTTATTAACATCCCGAGTTAGGATTATTCCGCGTTAATTATTAAAAAGGAATCTTAAAGGTAAACCTAGCCTATATTACAAGGCCAAGATGGTAGAACTTATTCAAGAGATTCGAATCCTTGTTAACACCTAAGAACGTGTTAGCACTCTTGACAAATGTGATTTGAGAAAATCACAATAGTCATCCCTATACTGGAATTTTTTTAAATTTCCTAATTTACCTTATGATCTAGAGATCATGGCTTATATCGTCCTATGAGATGATCACATTATAAACATCCGTAAGTGATGAAGTGCCTATGGGCTAAACTTGTTGTCCGATAAGACAACGACAGTGGTGGTCTTTGACCCCTGTCTAGAGATGATGGAATACGTCCAAACATAATAGTCGGTAGGATCTATACGATCTCGACTAATCGCATCTGAAAAGATGATCATACCATAAACATCCCTTAAGAGGGAAGTGCCTACAGGCTATAATTAACGTCCTCTGAGACTAAAGACAGTGGTAGCCTACAACTCCCTGTTAAAAAGAGCAATGAACTTTGATTCAAGCCTTAATACCTCGATTCTATAAAAATCCTGGTTTATAAATTAAATCTGTCCATGTGACTAGGCTGTTGAGCTATTATTAAATTATAATTGGGGATATAATACTTACGAGTCATATCCATTGTCATATAAGACTAAAGACAGTGGTAGCCTACAACTCACTGTCAAGAAAAGGTAATGAACTTTGATTCAGACCTTAATGCCTCGATTCTCTGAAATCATGGCTTATAAATTAAACTTGTCTACGCGACAAGGCCATTTGTGCTATTATTAACTTGTAAATTCAGATTTATGATAAAAATCCTGAATAAAATAAATATCCTTCCTTCCCTGCTAGCATACATATTAAAAAGAATCTTAAAGGTACGACCTAGCCTATATGTCATTCCAGACGAGGCCAAGATAGTAGAACCTATTCAAAGAATTCAAATCCTTGTAACATTTTAAATATGTTAACACTCCTGGCAACTGTGATGCTATAAAATCACACTTGTCATCCTTATATTAGGGATTGTATAAACCCCTTATTTTTTTGCGTGAATGATCAAGAGGGATCATGGCAAATAAACGTCGAGCATGATGAACACATCCAAACATCCATTGGGATGTATACCTACGGGCAAAGATGTATACATGAAAAGATAGTTTTATTTCATAATTTCTTGTCAAGACAATGAATTATGAAATTTTCCGATCCAAAGGGATCATTGATTATGTTTTAAAATCTCCCTAGTGACAAGGCCTCTGTGCCATAAAAAAAAGTACTTGGGACAAACCCTTATGCTATATAAAATGTCGGTACGACATTGACAGTCGTGACTTATGTCCCCTGTCTAATAAAAAAAATGAAGGATCATATTCCGTTTAAACGCCAAAGATGGTTTATCTAAAAACCTAGGCCAAGCATAATCAAATAAATTTAATACTATCTATTGGTCTATATGGTTAAGCTACACCATGGCTATTTAATCGTCAAGTTCGACAATTCGCTATATAATTAAACAAATTATTACTACTTGGTTAGTAGCCTTCAAAGCTTCACCTCGGCTGACTCCTCTGAAGCTCACAATCATCCAGTTAGTCAGAATGATGTCCATTGACTAGCCTGCGTGGAAAAGTAAATTATCTTCCAAAAAGATGACGGCTGTAGTCTTTGACTCTCTGTCCAAAGGTGAAGAACTATGTTCGAACCTTAAGATCTCTGATCCAATAAGATTGCGGCTTATATATTAATGCCTTAAGTGCCATATTCTTATAAGTCCTTTGTGACAAGGCCTCCGTGCCTATGATTATTACTGTCCTTCGTGACAAGCCTTCCAAATATCTAAAGATTGTCGTTGTGACAAAGACAATTGTGACATTGTGATTCCCTGTCAAAAGGTAATGGACTTGGTCCAAACCTTAAACACAATTGATGGTCCTTTTTGACCTAGGCTAAATATAATTGACATACTTTCTAGTAGCAAACTATAAGGGAGTTATAAACCTAACAGCCATTATGATTTAATAATACCATGGCTTATAAATCATCCAGTACGATGATTCCATACTAGTTTGTATCTAAGCATATGTTATTTTGGTGTTTAGTACCAAAGCTCCAGAATGGAGGTTTCCGACGAGGCACACAGCAGTACTGCGGCTAAAAACAAGGATGCAAATATAAATATAAATGTTAATGGCACTACTCTTCAGGCCTTGATTAGCGCAGCAATTAGTGAAGTTGTGGATAAGATCCTTGAGAACAAAAAGGAACCGAGTGTCACTCACTCAAAGGTCCATACGGAAACACATACATCAGCTCGTAAGGAGAGCTCTGTTCACTCTTCAACTGAAAAGAGCGAACCTAAGGAGTTAATACTCTATGATAAGCCCCGTTCAACTGAAGGCGGATGCACCTACAAATATTTCGTCTCATGCAAACCCAGAGATTTCAATGGCGAAAAAGGAGCAATTGATGCTATGGAATGGCTTGAGGAAATGGAAACTGTTGTGGACATCAGCGATTGTGCTGATAAGGAAGTAGTAAAATTTGTTTCACAATCTTTCAAGGGAGAGGCTCTAGTATGGTGGAGGGCCATGATGCAGTCCACAGGGAAAATTCCCCTATACAATATGGGATGGTCCAAGTTTGTGGACCTTATCAAAGAGAACTACTGTCCACAACACGAAGTGGAAAAGGTGGAGACAGATTTTCTGACTCTCGCAATGAAAAACCTAAATTGTCAGCAATATGTTACCGACTTCAACTCCTTATCCAGACTGGTACCCTATTTAGTTACCCCGGAACCAAAACGCATTGCGCGTTTCATCGGTGGTTTGGCACCAGAAATAAAAGGGAATGTTAAGGCTTCAAGGCCAATCAACTACAGATCAGCTGTAGATCTATCCTTGTCTCTCACTCTAGATATAGTGAGACAAAAGTCGATCAAGAATGAAACTAATGAGAAAAGACAAAGGGAGGAGGATAACTCTCAGAATCCTAAGAAGAGCAAATCCGAGTTCAACAATAACCAACAGGATTCCAACAAAAAGCCTACATGCAAAACCTGCAAAAGAAGACATTGGGGACAGTGTCGATTAAACCAAAAGATAAAGCAATGTGGCATCTGTAAAAGAGCTGGCCACCAGTCCCACGAATGTAGGGACATAATAGATGCAAACTGTTTCAGCTGTGGCGAAAAGGGGCACATCAGTACTAATTGCCCTAAGGCTGCCAAGAGAGGAGCAGCTAAGTCTGGGAAGGATAAGAAAGGAAACGCCTGGACTACAGGTTGAATGCCAGAGACAGTGCACATCGATAATAGCATTAGGTACGTCCCTTACCATTTAGCTTCAATTGTATCTGCTAAGTATTTTACGTTAATGTAAGGGATAATAAACCTTTAGTAAACCATAAGCTTAGCAAACTTTTGATTGCATTCATAAGAACTTCAGATATTAAAAAAAAAATTGAGGTATAATTTACCAATGGAATCTTTAATGACCCTCTCTCCCATCCTCGGAGATAATCCTTTCATAAGAATCTGGAGTACTCTTCCCCAGAAAGAGTACGACAATATATATTATTTTATTTTATGATTTTCTCATTATTTTATATCGCATGTGAATGCCAAACTATGTTTGATAGAAGTTCCATATGAGGAGTGGCGTATCCTAGTGTGTCCCATAGATTGCTTCCATGCCTGATCAGTATGGAGGTTTAATGCATGGGATCCCTGAGATATCCCAATGGTTATATTGTACTAAAGTCGACTAGTAGTATTCAAAGAAGATATCCAATATAAAATGTCCCTATAAGTGTCTCTACTTAGGGCACCCTTGCATTTGTAAAGAGAATGTGTCATTTATCTGACACTGACATCGATAGATGAACCAAAGCCTGAGAATACGGACAACTCTGACATCTCTGTGTGTCGTAATTATCTTCTTTATAAGAACTACCCTGTTTACCTCCTGTGAGGCAAGAGGATGTTAGGACAAACATCCCGTTTAGGGATACAGTTATTGTAAAAGCCTTATATCTGTTAGTATCAACGGAATAGGAAGAACAAAGAGCCAAATCGATAAGCTTTTAGAGAAGGTTTCATAAAGCTAAATTCAAAGTTCTAAGAACTCCGATTTATATAAATAAGAAAGACGGATCATCTTGCGTATGCATTGAATACCGCAACCCTATTTAAGCAACAATCAAGAATCGCCATTAGCTGCCTCGGATCGTTGATCTGTACGACTAGCTGTAAGGAATAACTATTCTTTGAGATTAGTTAAGCAGTGGTTGGAATAACCATCTCACCTTAAGATAAGCTTTCCTATAAAAATGATAAATAAGTATCAAGGCTGCTCCTTTGGAGACCTTGTATAGATGGAATGTTAAACAATCTATTAATTAGGACAATAGATTGGTAAGTCCAATTATCAGAATCTGAAAGTTGTATTGGAAATAACAAATAAGATCATACAGATCCATAGTTGATTGTAAGTTGCCAGTATACGGCAGAAAATTAAGAATTTATGAAATTAGCAACCCTCCTAAGTTCTTGTTAAGAAATAGGGTTCAACAAGGGAGATCACCCAGGAAGGGTGTGCCAAATTGTTAAATTTCCAGGCTAGTTAAGCTCTGAATATATAGGAACATTCGGGTAATCGAATGCAACAAAGGTCAATAGCCTATAAGCTAAAACCTATATAAGGAGCTTGGCAGAGCTCGCAATATACACTAAGGATTTAAAGACGTGTTTCGCCAATAAGTCAAGAAGCACTATCGCATAATGATGTGCAGACTTATGATGTGATAAGAATCCTGTATTGATTGGGGATCGACAGGTTAAGAAGCTTCAAAAATATACATGTGCCTATTATAAAAGTCAATTGTAGTGCCTTAGAGGCTCAAAGGTACTGGGAAGATTAAGCCCAATATAAGGTAGAAAATACTTCCTTTACATTAACAAATCTCGAGGTCGAGATTTACTTTAAGGGGGTGAGGATGTAACACCTTGAAAATTCACGTCCTATAATGTATTGACACGTATCATATGATTGAACGTGTGAAAGAATGTTCTGAAAGGACTAAAGTTGACAATCATGAAAAGTATGTGAATATACGAGTTCTAAATGTCAAGAATGAATAAATATACTTTACCATAACCCTACATGATGTTTATAACCTTAAACGAATGGATCATGGATCATACGAAGCGAATTGTGAAATAAAATGAGAGATTACAAACTACAGGGGTTAAATGTGTCAACATGTTAAGATATACCTCTGAGTGACCTTTTAGCAAACCCGAAGCCTTGTAACGATTATTTATGCTCACTAGAATGCACCATAAAAATTTCACCAAGTTTCGTTATCGTATGAGGAAGTAATGATAAAATTCGTGTGTGAGGGTTAGAATCGTCAACATTGAAAATTAGGGCTTTTCGGGTGATCACAAAGTTACCCAAGGACTTGACAAAGATGGTATAAGTCTTAAAGCCCCTAAATGTCAATATTAAAGGCTTATAATGCAATAAATAAAGTGAAAATGACGTTTAGGAGGACCGGGGACCAAAACTGCAATTTATAAAACTTGGTAACCTGATCAGGGGACTCATGCGGGCCGCGTAAGCCCAAGCATATCCTTACGCGGGCCGCCTGGTCTGCCCAGATGCAGAAAAACATCACAGGTGGTTGTTATGCCCATTTAACCGACTCTAGTTGCCATTTCTCAATACCATGAGCTCCCTAAAATGGTTTTTAGAGTATAGGGACACTTGGGATGCATCCATGATCATTGGTAGCATTACTTGTCATGATCTTGATCAATCAAACCCACTATATAAGAACCCACTTTGTACAATTGTTGATCATTCATTCCAATTGCATCTCTGAGCATTTCTAGAGCACAAGGACCATTCCCAAGCATCACAAATCGTTCATAGGACTTGTGTAAGTATCCTCCACCTTCTTTAATTGAGTTTAGCTTAGTTAATTAGCTAAAAGTCAAACCGTCGTAATTACGGTTTGACTTCGAGATTAAATAATGATAGCTCAGTCAAATATCGAATTAAAAGTACCTTTAAGTAGGTAATTATATGGGTAATAAACCCCTAAAAGGGCACTCACTGATTCCCATCCTAACTAGGTCGTTTGTCGAGTCAAAGATGATTAGAAAAAAGTCAACAAAAATGTAATCTTTCGTTTAACGCATAATTAACAATATAAAAGGCGTGTAACCTATTTTATCATTCATATAACATGATAATAAGTATAAGAACTTGTCTAAACGTGTTTGATTCGACAACTTTTTGTTTAGAACCGATTCGGAACCGAAAGTCGCAAAGCTTTGACTTTTGCTTTGACTTCAGTTCTGACCCGGTTTAGATAGGATTAGACATGCCTTAAAGTTCCATTAGGACCTAGTTACATGTTTGTATAACCCTCTGCGTTTATACCGCTTAAACCTTAATTGTCCGACGTTTCCGTTAAGTGCTTAAATATTGACCATAATGCCCTTATGTCTATAAAACGAGAATTTTGGAAATTTGAAAGTACAATAATCTTTGTTACTGATTATTGAACATGTCCCTAAAATTTCACATCAGTTGGAGGTCTAGATTAGGAGTTATGCTTAATGACGCAATTAGAACGCTTCTTAGTAATTAAATGGCGTCATTAGCGTAAAGCCTATCTAAACCCAATTTTTGACACCAAACCTTTTACCCACTGATGTAATATAATATTTTGGGATTTTTGAAGATTTTTAATTATTTTTAAACTGATCATAAGCTAGGATTACCGCCTTAATTCGGTAAATACCGAATATACCCTTTTAGGCCATAAAATGAGTTTTACAAGTCCTTTTGCTACCAATCCAATTGCTACTAATTTTAAATAATAAATGAAGTGTTTTAAACCTTATGAACTGACCTGGAAACTCAGAATACTATTTTAACCCGTAAATCGCTTAAAACGACGTTATGCGCGTATTAAGCGCATAGTAAGGGTTTAAAACCTTTTTGCCACATAGGACTTAACACCAACTGATATAACAAGTTAAAATAAACTATATTACTGATTTATTCAGACCCGGATCACAGAAGCTTAATTGATCCCTTTTATAATCTTTAAAATGACCAAAATACCCCTACGGGGCTTAATATGTGATTAAACTCGTTTTGGGCATAATGGAAGGTATCCTACTGATATCACAACATATTTAAGGCATGTTAACTTAGGAAACCTGTTTAGGACTCTTATGGTTACCCGTTACGCTTCATGCGCGTTCGGTTCGGTTTATGTAACTAGTTTGCATAAATTAGCCGAAACGGGTCAAACCTTATCATTTTAATCTCAAATTCCAGAATGTGTTTAGCTTACCCATATTAAACAAGTCTTCAAACTTGTCGGGTCTAAATCACATTCTATTCCGGTCTTCGCTTAATCATGCGTTCGAACCGTATATTCCTTTAAAACTAACCGGTCTAAGTTTAGACTTAATTAAAGACCCGTTAGCATTCTAATTGGTTATTTATACCATCATTTCAGACTAGAGCCTTCCGGTAAATTGTACCTACGCTTACTTAAGTGAATACGGCTGGGTTATTATAAATCTTGCTATTTAAGACAGGAGCTAGCTCAGGTAAATACTCTTAACTTATTTTCCCTATTACGGGCTTGGGATACGGTAAAATAAATACCGCATGGTCAGGTATGGGATTCGAAGACCAATGAGTCGGGAAATCCAAATAACCTGTTTTTAATTCGTATTGCTTGACTGAAACATTGAGGGTTAATGCGACCGTGTCCTAGATTTCCTTGACTCATTAATTGCAATGGCCACGACTTAAGCACGGGGTGTAGGCATACACCTAACAGATGCTATATGCTTATTAATTAATTATACCCAATAAGGGAATAGTGGTGTGTCGGTTAATCTTGAACCGGCATAGAACCGGGCCCCGTATGTAGAGCAAGTTATGTAAAACTGATAACATGAGATATAGTTTGTCCCAAGTATAAAAGATTAATATTGCCTTGTGCATTTTAATCATTGTGTCAAAATATTTTATGCCTTGTGCACCTAAACCAATTTTCTTAAACTCTTTTCAAATGAGTCAGTTGAGTGTATTTACCAGTGAAAACTGACGTATTTTCCAAAGTCTAAGTGACAGGTGCAAGTACGTAATAGGCTGGAAGCTGCTCAGGACTTGTTAGTTGAGGACTTTGCAACTCCTTCACATAAGCCATTAGTCTGATAACTTCTTTTGTTGTTTTAAGATCCGCCTGTGGATCCTTTACGTTCCGTTTGTAATACTTGGATATTACTTTATATTCGGATTGTAATATATTTATCTTTTGCTTCCGCTGAGCATTTGTATATTGTGTTGTTTGACTATGATGTTGCCAACCACGTCACAATACTCCCCACCGGGCCCACCGGTGACACGTGGAAAGTTGGGGTGTGACAGTAATTTTGTTCTTTATAATACTCATATGAGGTGGGTTGTTCACGCCATGGTTCCACATAGTAAGCATATGAAGGTGGTGGCTCATATATTGGTTCCTCAAAGTATGAGTAAGAAGACTCATACCTTAGTTCATCAAAATATGAGTGTGAGGGAGGAGGTTCATACCTTTGGTCTTCATAGGATGTGTATGAAGTTGATGGCTCGTACCTGGGCTCCTCATAGTAGGTGTATGAAGTGAATGGTTGATATAAGTCACAGTATTGGACCGAGTGCGAGTCACCACAATTAGTGCAATAGTTACTCCTATAATCATCCTCCTCATAGGTGTAGTTGTAACCTCCTGAGTATTGATCCATAAGAATCACTCACCAGACCACAACCAAGTCTCGAGACCAGAAAACAAAAATGAAAACGGAAACAGAGGCTGGACACGGCCCCGTGTTCAGTGGACACGGCCCCATGTACAGAATTTGTATCTGGGCGTTTTAATTAAAGTTATTGATTTCTATGAGCACGGGGCGTGTTCAGTGAGCACAGCCCCGTGTTCAAGCTACTGTATCTGGGTGTTTTATGAAAAATATGCAGCACGGCCCCGTGTTCAGTGAGCACGGCCCGTGTTCAACCTACTGTAAATGCAAAACTAAACTAAAATGCAGAAAAATGTGTGCGCGTTTAAAAAGGTTTTGAAAAACTGATTAGGCCGTCGATTTTAAGCTTTCTTAAAATCCTTGTGTCCCCGGCAGCGGCGCCAAAAACTTGATGCGGATTGGTGTGTATATGGATTTAAGTATATTTTTAAGCCCTTTTTACACGTTAGTCAAGTTTTAAATTTATAAAACATGATATTTTACTAACACCAAACACACATATGGGCAAGTGCACCCATCGTGAGCGTAGTATAGTGTTGGTAAGATACCAAGGTCATCCAAGGACACAAGAGCTTTTAGTACCGGTTTATCCTCAACGTCTAATCAAATCAAAAGGTTAGAAAAAAGTTTTAAACTAGAAAAATAAAAATTAGCTAAAATGCTGAAAATAAAATAAAAGTAAAAACAGATAGACAAGATGAATCACTTGGCTCCGACTCATGTTTAGTGTAACCTTTGATTATTTCCGCACTTTTTCACTTTTTAAGAGGTTATCTTAGTTATTGTAGTAGGCCCCTCTTTTGAAGGTGACGTTACCCTCAACCCAGTAGTTTGAGTCAGCAAGGATACAATCCTAAAGGGTCGGATTATTGAAAGATAATTAATTAAGTTATTAATGCATATTATGGTAGGCCCCTCTTTTGAAGGTGACGTTACCCTCGGCTAAGTAGTCTGAGTGTAACAACTCGTAAAATCACGTTCAATAAAGTATTGACACGTGTAATAAACCCTAATAAAGTCAAACCTTGAATATAAGAGACTAATTTTTTGAAAAATCAAAAACCTTAATTATGAAAGAACTGGAAGTATTATCATACCTAAAATAAGTTTCTAAATAACCTTTTATGGTTTTATAGTCACAAACGAGCCACTTGTTGATCAAGTGTAGCCGTGTGCGTAATTAATTGAAAGTTTGCACAATAAAGGGTTAAAAGCGTCAACATGTTAATTCTTACCTCTGAGTGACCTTTTAACAAACTGAGAGCCTCATGATGTTTGATTATACTCTCGGAATTGCCAATCATTAGCCACCCAAGGCTTTTATGCTCAAAAGTGAAGTTACGCGCAACTTTGCAAGTATAAAGGACTAAAAGTGTCAATATGTTTAATTATACCTCTGAATGACCTTTTATCGAGACTGAAGCATTATCATGTTTAATAATACTTTCAAGAATTCCTAATATGGTTTAGATAAGGCTTCAATGCTATTAAATGATGATTTACGCAAGTTTGCGCATTAGAGGGACCTAAAGCGTCAAACTGCTAAAGTATACCGATTCGTATGTTATCGGACCTTCCGGAATATGACCATGAGATAAACATACCCTATTTATCCTTAATATAGCTTAGATATAGGCTTAGAGGTGTTTGGTGCGCTAAAATAAGCTTTTAAGTCATGCAGGGACTAAAAGTGTCAAAAAGCGCACAAGTTGCGTTTACGCGTATATCTTACATTCTGAATATCCCCGGACATACAAAAATATATGTAAGCACTAAAATATTTATATTTTAGTATTTGGCTTGATGAAATTCCATTCGTCGTGTCGGTTGGATCGTTTTTCGCGTCCGTCCGTGTTTCGTCGTAATTAGCCGAACAACGTGACCGTACAACCAAACGAACCGACATCCGGCATGTTTTTGAGCATGTTTCATGTTCACCATACTTAGGCATCATTGTAGAACCTTAAAAATGGTTTAACGGGCTTTGGATGTGTCAAAAATGGCATTTGGAAGTGCAGGGGCTAAATCTGTCAACAAGTGAAAGTTTCAGATTGCTGACGAGGTCCTTACGGACCTCAACACTCTGGACCTTACGGTCCGTAAGCAATGGCCAGATGCAGAAACTCGTTTAAACTGTCTGTTCAGCCCATGTAAACGACACCTCTTGCCCTTTAACACTTCCATGAGTTGCCTAAACTAATTCTTAGGCTTAAGGACACTTGTTAATCATCAGGGAACACCTCATAGGCTTGTTTGTCAAGATCTTGATGGATCAAAGGCACTATATAAGGCCTCATTGTTGCAACTTTGTTCACTCATTCATTCCTTCATCTTCTGATCATTTCTGGAGATCAAGACCTCCTTCTAAGCTTCCCTAATCGTGCATAGGACCTTGGTAAGTCTACTTAACCTTCCCTAATCATGTTTTGCTTAGTTATTAGCTTAAGAGTCAAACCGTCGTAATTAACGGTTGACTTATCGATTAATCAATAATGGTCCAGTGATTAGCCGAATTGAAGGTAGTTATAAGTTGGTAATTATGTGGGCATTAAACCCTTAAAAGGGCACCCTCTGATTCCCACTCTAACTAGGTCAAATGTCGGGTCAAACGTAATCCGAAAAAGTCAACAGAAACATAATCTTTGAATTAACGCATAATTTGCAATGTAAGAGGCGTGTAATCTGTTTTGTCATTAATATAAGTTAGTACTCAATGTAAGAACATGTCTAAGCATGTCTAACCCGACAATTTTCAGTTTAGGATCGATTCGGAACCGAAAGGCGCATAGTTTGACTTTTGCTTTGACTTCAGTTCTGACCCGATTTAGTATGATTTAGAAATGCCTTAGAACTTCCTTAGGACTAGGTTACATGTTAGTATAACCCTCTGTGGTTGGTTCAATGATTGTCCGATTCGTTTACACGTTTCCGTTAATTGCCTAATGTTGACCAAAATGCCCTTCTGACCATAAAACGAGAATTTTGGAAATGTGAAAGGACAATAATCCTTATTATTGATTTATAAAGTTGACCCTAAATTTTCACATCAGTTGGAGGTCTAGATTAGGAGTTATGCTCATTAGCGTAATTATAACGCCTTTTAGTAATTAAACGGCGCAATTAGCATAAAGCCTATCTAAACCCAATTTTTGACACCAAACCTTTTACCCACTGATGTAATATAATATTTTGAGATTTTTAAAGATTTTTAATTATTTTTAAACTGATCATAACCTAAGGCTATCGCCTTAATTCGGTAAATACCGATTATACCCTTTTGTGTATAAAATGAGTTTTACATAGTATTTTGAAACCAATCCAATTTCTACTGATTTTATATAATAAATAAAGTATTTTGAACTTTATAACCTGATCAGAAAACTCAGATTTCCTGTATAACCCGGAAATCGCTTAAAATGACTTTTTAAGCGTATTAAACGCATGGTTTGGGTTTGAAACCATTTTGGCATATAAGACCTATTACCAACTGATATGACCTAATAAAATAAGTTATTCTACTGATGAATTCGGACCCGAATCTCAGAATCTTAATTAACCTCTTTTATAATCTTAAAATGACCAAAATACCCCTACGGGGCTTATTTTGAGATTAAACTCGTTTTGGGCATAATGGAAGATATCCTACTGATATCACAACATATTTAAGGCATATTAACTTAGGAAACCTGTTTAGGACCCTTATGGTTACCCGTTACGCTTCTTGCGCGTTCGGTTCGGTTTATGTAACTAGTTTGCATAAATTAGCCGAAACGGGTCAAACGTTAATCATTTTTATCTCAAAATCCAGAATGTGTTTAGTGTACCCATATTATACAAGTCTCCAAACTTTTCGGGTCTAAATCACATTCTAATCCGGTCTTCGCTTTATCACGCGATTGAACCGTATCTTCCTTTTGAAAAACTAACCGGTCAAAGTCAAGGCTTAATTAAAGACCCGTTAGGATTCTAATAGGTTATTAAAAACCTTCGTTCCAGATTAAGAGCCCCAGTAGAAGTACTTGTGCTTGCTGATTTGAATATACGGCTGAGTATAAATTGCATTGCTAGCTCAGGTAAATACTTTTAACTTATTTTCCCTATACGGGCTTGGGATACGGTATTATAATAATACCGCTTGGTCGGGTATTGAATATTTAGTCGAATTGTGATTAAATTATTGAGGTAACCCGCTTTAATCTGTATTGTTTGAAATAAAAGCCTTTAGGGGTTAATGACCATGTCCCGGATATCCTTGACATCATTGTCTTATAAAATGGCCACGTCTTAAGCACGGGGTGTAGGCATACACTGAAAGTTGCTTAAAGGGAAACGGTATCTCACTCTCTTGTGGGCTTATACTTGTGGCGTGTCTGTTAATCTTGACTCGGTTTCCACATCGGGCCCTGAACGTATAACGAACATGTAAATCTGTATACAAGATTATAAATATAATTGTCCCAAGTTATAAAAGATATGTTGTGCCTTGTGCGTTCAAATCAATTTTATTAAACCTTTTCAAATGATTCAATTGATTGTATTTACTAGTGTAAACTAACGTATTTTCCAAAAAGGTTAAGTGACAGGTACTGAACGTAATTGGCTGGGAGCTCAGGGCGTTAATAAGGAATCTTGCAAGTTCTAGGCGTCTAAAGTCTGTTGAACAATGTTTATGTTTTAAGATCCGCATGTGGATCCTTTACTTTCCGTTGTAATACTTGATATTACTTTATATTCGGATTGTAATATAATTATCTTTTGCTTCCGCTGTGCATTTATATATTGTGATGTTTGACTATGATGATATCAACTACGTCACGATACTCCCCTACCGGGCCCACAGGTAATACGTGGAAATATTGGGGTGTGACAGGTTGGTATCAGAGCCAACACTGAGTAAATTAAACGCTAGCCTTTTGTGTTTAATCTCAGTTACACAGTTGCACATTCTTGAGTCTAGACAAGAACATAGGACAAATCCTAATTCGTTTTATTTTGTCCTTATTTGGTTCCTTTGTTATTTTTCTGATTAGCCCTTACATGGGCAAGTCATTTTCTGTAGAAGTCCCGTTTAGGGCAACCATATAGTTGTTTAAATTTTAATGGAACGATTATATTTAAAATATCATTCCTATATTATAAGATCTACTGATGTGCGTGATAGTGTTATATATATTAGGTGTATATTTTAAGCCCCTTTAACACTTTTTAGTCAAGTTTTAAATTTATAAAACACGATATTTACTAACACTAGACACACATATGGGCAAGTGCACCCATCGTGAGCGTAGTATAGTGTTGGTAAGATACCGAGGTCGTCCAAGGACACAAGAGCTTTTAGTACCGGTTTATCCTCAACGTCTAATCAAATCAAAAAGTTTAGAAAAATGTTTTAAACTAAGAAAAATAAAAACTAACTAAAATGCTGAAAAATAAAAATAAAAAGAAAAATAGATAGACAAGATGAATCATTTAGTTCCGACTCGTATCTAGTGTAACCTTTGATTATTTCCGCACTTTTGCACTATTTTAAGAGATTATCTTAGTTATTGTAGTAGGCCCCTCTTTTGAAGGTGACGTTACCCTCACCCCAGTAGTTTGAGTCAGCAAGGATACAATCCTAAAAGGGTGGATTATTGGAAGATAATTAATTAAGTTATTAATGCAAATTATGGTAGGCCCCTCTTTTGGAGGTGACGTTACCCTCGACTAAGTAGTCTGAGTCAGCAGGGATACAGTCCTAAATAGCCGGGTTATAGTATTAATAGTAGTTAACTTATGAGGGGATCAAAGAGTTTGGACCCCCGCTATCCAATACCGTTAAGTATTGAAGGAGGTCCTACTAAATATGACCCAGGTCCATTGCAGGACCTCTAAACGCTGAACAATGGCAAGACCTTTACCAAACCGTTCCCTTAACCCCCGACCAGGTAGCCAACATACCTCCATATAGACCGTGGAGACATGAATGGTGAAAATATTTTATTTTATATAGACAGTAAAATAATGCCAAGACACCACGGACAAACGATAAGGAAAGATCACCTTCAACATAAGCAACTAGTTATTAAAGTCATTAATACAAAACCAAGTAAAGAGTGCAAAAGATTAGAAATAAAAAGTATTACACTAGACACTTTGTCTTCACCAAGTGATGTAAGAGACTTAGACAAACATGGCCTTGATTGTCAAGAACTCTTACGATCAATCTTGGATCCCAAGACAACTCACACACTCTACGATAGACAATGGATGATGGTGGTGGATGATGGGGTTATGGTGGTGGTGGGTGGTGGGTGAAGTGTGAGAGAGGTGGTGTGCCAAGGGATTGTTTGAGCTTGAGCCAAGCACTTCTATTTATAGGCTGAACAGAAGCTCGGGCACGGCCCCGTGTCCAGTGGGCACGGCCCCGTGTCCACATCCTTCTCTTTCTTCATTTAATGCAGTTTTATCTTTTTAGTTGACCACGCCCCCGTGTCCGCTGAGCACGACCCCGTGGTGCAGAAGAATCTTTGTACTATGCAGATTTGCTGGATTTTGCGAATCTTATAGTTGACCACGGCCCCGTGGTGGGCAATAGAAGCTTCTACCACTTTGTCTTTTCTGCTGACACTTGGGCACGCCCCCGTGCTGGCTGAGCATGGGGCGTGTTCAGTCTTCTGATCTCTTGTTTTGCTTGGGAAGATGCTGTCGTGAGGTCGGGCATGTCACGTCTTGTTCCTTTTCTTGTATTTATGTTAGATTTTGATGTCTTTTTGCTTCTTTTGTTAATTTGAGCTCATTTAATCCTGAAAATACAAAAGGAAGACAAAAGCACACTTTTTCCAACATTAGTACTAAAAAAGGGTTAGTTTTATGCCTCATTTGATGAAATTTATATGTTGCATTTTTAACACATCATCTACCATTATAATAAAATGGCAAAATCTAAAAAGAACAAGACCTAGCCCATGTGTCACTTTAAGACAGGGCCAAGATGGTAGTTCCACAATTAGATTCAGATCCTTGTTAACATTTCAATTTAGGATTGTTCTGCGTTGAATATTAAAAAGAGTCTAAAGGGTAAAAGCTAGCCTAATTGTCATTGCAGACATGGCCAAGATGGTAAAACTTATTCAAAAGATTCAAATCCTTGTTAAATAACTGAAAGCATATTAACATGCTTGACAAAATGTGGTACGATAAAATCACATAAGTCATTCTTAAATGGGTTAATCTAAATTCCCTTATTTGAAATAATCATCCCTTAAGGATGAAGTGCCTACGGGCTATAATTAGCGTCCTCTGAGACTAAAGACAGTAGTAGTCTTTGACTCTCTGTCAAGAAAAGGAAATGAAATATGTTCAAACCTTAATGTCTCGATTCTCTGAAATCATGGCTTATATGATCCTATAAGAGGATCATATTATAAACAACCCTTAGAAGGGAAGTGCCTACGGGCTATAGTTAATGTCCTCTGAGACTAAAGACAGTGGTAGCCTACAACTCCCTGTCAAGAAAAGGTAATGAACTTTGATTCAAACCTTAATGCCTCGATTCTCTGAAATCATGGCTTATAAATTAAACTTCTCTACGTGACTAGGCCTTTTTGTGCCATTATTAAATTATAATTAGGGATTGTAATAAAGATCCTGAATATATGCATGCTTAACAAATTAACCAAAATAGTTATTAAAAACCATGGTTAATAAATCATCAAGAACGATAGTACTGTATGGGCTTCTAAATAAACCTTGCCCTTATTTCTTTTTGTAGCAATTAAAACTACCTACATGGCTGACTCTGACGAGATAAACAGTCATCCTCTGGAAAATCACGATGATGATAGGATTAATATAACCAGAGGAGAACTTCGTACACTGATTGATACAGCTGTATCTAAAGCTGTAGAGGAGCAATTTAGGGAGTATAGTGGGACTCATAGTAAAGCCTCATCTATACCCCACTCTAAGTCTATCCCCAAGACTCATTCTGAGGCTCATAGCAAGCCACCCTCAAAGAAAGATGAGTCAAAGAAGGATGATGATCGACATTCATCTATTCAACACAGTGTTCCATCCAAGAGGATAGTGTTCGATAATGAACCACGTACCAAGTCTTGTACCTATAAATACTTTGTTTCCTGCAAACCCCGGGATTTCACTGGGAGAAAGGGGAAATCGATTGTATGACCTGGTTGGATGAAATGGACACAGTTGTCGATATCAGCGGTTGTGCTGAGAGGGATGTAGTGAAGTATGTATCCCAATCGTTCAAGGGAGAGGCACTGGCATGGTGGAAGGCTCTCATTCAAGCTGCGGGGAAGATCCCACTTTACAACATGTCATGGGAACAGTTTGTTGCTCTCATTATGGAGAACTACTGCCCTCAACACGAGGTTGAGAGGATTGAGTCAGATTTCTTATCATTGGTTATGACAAACTTAGATTGTCAAGCTTACCTCACCAGTTTCAATACCCTATCCAGACTGGTTCCTTACCTAGTAACACCAGAACCCAAGAGAATTGCTCGCTTCATTGGGGGTTTAGCCCCAGAAATCAAAGCCAGTGTTAAGGCTTCAAGACCTACTACATTCAGGTCAGCGGCAGATCTGTCGCTATCTCTCATACTTGATGTGGTCAGAAACAAGGCTGCCAAAGCCTCTGAAGATGGAAAGCGAAAAAGGGAGGATGAGAATTCTCATCGCTCTGATAGGAAGAGGAACTCTGAGGATAAGAAGAGTTCCGGGTTTAAGAAAGACATCCAGCAGTCAGGTGGGAAGACCAGGTGCGAAACCTGTCGAAAATACCACCTCGAGAAATGCAGATTTGAATCTCAGCCTCTACCTTGTGGGATTTGCAAGTCTAAGGAACATACAACCTTGGATTGCAAGAAATTGAAAGATGCAACCTGTTATGGTTGCAACGAGAAGGGGCATATCAAGACCAACTGCCCTAGGAATCAGAAGAAGCCCGAAGAGGCCAAGAAAACAAACGCATGATGAACGCCCAGGAGATGGTGCAGAATGACAATTACATAGCAGGTACCTTTCCTTATCAAACAGAATGACAATTACATAGCAGGTACCTTTTGTCTTTTCTGCTGACACTTGGGCACGCCCCCGTGCTGGCTGAGCACGGGGCGTGTTCAGTCTTCTGATCTCTTGATTTGCTTGGGAAGATGCTGTCGTGGGGTCGGGCATGTCACGTCTTGTTCCTTTTCTTGTATTTATGTTAGATTTTGATGTCTTTTTGCTTCTTTTGTTAATTTGAGCTCATTTAATCCTGAAAATACAAAAGGAAGACAAAAGCACACTTTTTCCAACATTAGTACTAAAAAAGGGTTAGTTTTATGCCTCATTTGATGAAATTTATATGTTGCATTTTTAACACATCAAATACCCCCACACTTGAATCTTTGCTTGTCCTCAAGCAAAACTCTTTAATATGTGGCTATTACACTCCCAAATGGAATGGGTAGAGAAGAAGGTTTTTAGGCTTGTCGTAGAGTGTCGGGATTTCCAAGATTCTTTATTTATTTTATTTTTATTTATTTACAATCCTATTCGTCATGATTTATTTAAAACTTTTCATAAGACAAATTACTTATTAGGGCATAACATGCCTCTTTAAAATTTTATTTATATACAAGTTCACATACCTCACGGGGATCACTCAACACTCGGCCGAAAATGTATTTTTGTGGATCACTCGAGAGCGGCATGGAATTTTACTCCTACCATAGGCTTGCCAAGCAATCAATCCTCCTCCTTTTTAACTTATATACCTTTGTAAATATCAAGAGGACTTTGTGGGTGAAGGGTTAGGCTTGGGTTAAAGGTAGGTGGTTGGGTTGGTGGTTAGTGGTTAGTAGAAAAAAAGGCTAAAAAGCGTAACAAGTGTCGGTTTTCGTAAGACTTTCTATTTTTGTAATTTTTATTTTGATGAAGCTTTTATTCAAACAAAGTTATTTTTTATGAACTTGTTTGTTTATTTTCTTTTGCTTCATCATCAACAATTTTTTTTTTTTTTTGAAAAGTCATACGAAAAATCGAACTTGTTACTAAAACAAAGGGGTAAAAATGAAAAAGGTTTTGGTGGGTAAAAAGGGTGTTTGGTTTGGGTTATGAAATGAAAAGGTTTAGGCTCAAAGGGGCTAACTAGGGGGATTTTGGGTAGGTGGTAAAAAAAAATGGTGTAGAAATAAAAAGGGTTAGTCCTAATGCCTCCATCATTTACTTACTCGGGTTTAAGTTGGTAAGGACCGGGAATGTATCGTCATGGCAAGTTCTAGAGTCGTAAGAACCAAGCGGCTATTCACACAAGAAACGAAAAATGAGCATTTAGTCTAATGATATGTAATTGTATGCTCAATAAAGGCTCAAAACTCACTTTTGTGGGAATGGGTTTTTATGTGATCAAGTATATATAATCAAATTTTAACTAAGTTTGTCATGTCTTTTCATAATTTTCTTATGTTGGTTCTTTTTATCACGACGCTATCGGTTGTAAATTCGTAAAAATATAACCTTTTTAGAACTTGAATTTCCCGAGTTAAACCTAGACAAATAAAAAAAATGAAAATTTTTGAAAAAATTTGGGGGCGATTAGCGGTTCCAATAGAGTTTTGTGTAAGGCTTGTATTTAGGACTTGCAAGATTCAAGGTTTTAGCATCCCCCCCACACTTAAATTACACATTGTCCTCAATGTGTCCCAAAAATAAGTTTTTAGGTTGATTGAATGTGTAAAAAGGTGTAAAAGGCAAAAATTTTGTGTTACTGGGCGCTGAACACGGCCCCGTGTTGTCCGGGAACGACCCCGTGTTCAAGTGCCAGTAACAAAATTAAGACAAGAGAAACAGAAGCCTGGACACGGGGGCGTGTTGGGTGAACACGGCTCGTGTCCAGATACCTGAACTGGGTCTTTTTCTGCAGACTGTGCAGCACGGGGCCGTGTTGGGTGGACACGCCCGTGCCGAACTTACTGTAAATGAAGAATTTCGTCGGACGGTTCTGTTTTCCTGCATGGAGTGCTGGTTCAAGTTCCCCTTGTATCCTTTGTCATCTCAAGTGTGTTTTATTCCTGAAAATTAAAACTAACTAGAAAACAAGAAAATAAATCTAAATTAAACTAAGGATAGTTTCGCGGAATGCCTCCGTGGTGCGCCACGTTTATAAGGGTCCTTGGCTAGACCCAAAGCCTGGTCACATGTTACCCAAGTGGGATGTATTGCATCCCATGTTACACCGTCGGAGAGCGTCATCCAAGCTTGAGTCAATGACCTTCATGTAGTTGACCGGGTCTTCTTCCTCTATTTTCTTTCCACATTCAAACTTCACTTCCTCGTCCCCAAACTTCAATGTTAACGTTCCGTCATTCATATCCACCACTGCTTGGGCGGTGGCTAGAAATGGCCTCCCAAGGATGAGAGGGACATCGGTGTCTTCTTCCATGTCTAGGATGACAAAGTCAGTTGGGAAAACGAAGTTGTCAACCTTGACCAGTAGATTTTCAGCGACACCTTGTGGAAACTTGACGGACCTGTCGGCGAGTTGTATGCTCATCTTTGTAGGGCTTATTGTTCCTAGGCCGAGTCGTTTGAACATTGACGTGGGCATGAGGTTAATGCTAGCCCCAAGATCGGCTAATGCATTACGAACGGGGGACTTCCCAATCGAGCAAGGAATTGTGAAGCTCCCAGGATCGATTTTATTTTGTGGAAGCTTGTTAAGTACTAAAGCGGAGCATTCTTCGCCTAAGTTAACTAATTGCAATGATTCAATTTTCCTTTTGTGAGTGAGGAAATCCCTCATGAATTTTGCATATTTAGGCATTTGGGTAAGGACCTCAATAAAAGGAATATTGACATGCAATTGTTTTAGTAAACTTTCGAACTTTGTGAATTGCTCATCGGTCTTTTGAAGAGTTAACCTACCGGGGTACAGAATTGGAGGAGTCTTGGTGGGCTCTTGATTTGGTGAAGAAGCCTTTTCTGGTTGAGGCGTAGGTGAAGTCGTGCTTTGGCGTTGACTTCCTTCAACTGGTGGTACTGGGGCATCCTCGGGACCCACGGTTCGGTTTCTCAATGTGATGAGGTGTACTTGCGCCTTTGGGTTAGTTTCGGTATTACTTGGTAACGCGCCTTGTGGTCTCTCGGAGAAATTTTGAGCTAGTTGATTTAATTGTTTTTCGACGTTTTGAATGCTAGCTTGTTGATTTCTAAAATTCGATTCCAATTGTTGAAATCGATCCGAGTTTTTCTTTTCGGTGTCGGAGATGAGGCGAGATATGGTATCTTCAAGCCTTTCTCTTCCACCTTGTTGTTGAGGGAAATTTTGTGGTTGTTGAAAATTAGTTTGTTGATTTTGTTGGTTACTACTATTGCCGGGATCTCTCCAACCAAGATTTGGATGGTTACGCCATCCTTGGTTGTAGGTACCCGTTGGAGGACCCGACGGCCTAGGTCTATTATCAATGTAGTTTACCGTTTCTGCTTGTTCATCTAATTCTTTCATACAACTCCAATTTTCATGTGACCCACCACACCCTTCACAAGCCATAACCGAGGCCGTTTTTTGTCATTTCTAGCCTTTTGATTTTTGAAAAGAGGGCCTCGATTTGGGCTTGTAAAGAGGTGCTTTCATCAACCTTATGGGCGCCCGGGGCAATAGATTTATTACCTCGGGGAGTGTGCCATTGAAAATTGGTTTGAGCAATTTCCTCAATTTGATTATATATTTCATTTGGGCGACGATTACCTAAAAGTCCCCCGGAGATTGAATCAAGTGTTTGTCTTCTGTGTGGCAACAACCCATTGTAGAAAGTGGATACTTGTTGCCACACCGCTAGACCGTGATGAGGACACTTTCTTAGAAGCTCCTTGAACCTTTCCCAAGTTTCATATAAGGATTCCCCATCCTCTTGTGAGTATGTATTAATTTCAGTCATTAATTTAGCCGTTTTAGCAGGAGGGAAATACTTATATAGAAACTTTTGGGCTAGTTCATCCCAGGTGTTTACTGAACCAACTGGGAGGGTGTTAAGCCAAGCTTTAGCTCGGTCTTTTAGTGAAAATGGAAACATCCTAAGGCGAATGGCGTCGTTTGATGCTCCATTGATCCGAAAAGTATCACATATTTCCAAGAAATTAGTAATATGTAGATGGGGATCCTCGTCCGCAAGCCCATGGAAAGTTGCGGAGTTTTGGAGCATTTGTATCAAATGCGGCCGAAGTTCGAAGTTGTTGGCTTCGACATTTGGTGCATTGATAGCGGTGCCGAGATTGCCTACGGTGGGCCATAGGTAATCCATGAGGGTACGTTGGTCCGCCATTGGAAGTGGGTCCCCCGAAACTTTCTCTTGATTTTTAGCTTTAAGTCTTTTTCTGAGAAAGCGTTCGGGTTCTTCTAGAGGTTCTTTTATGTCTCTACTAGAACTGGAGCTCATGCACTACGTAGGAGGTTCAAATGTGACGCCTGGGTTCCAAGTCCTGCAATAAAAACAGAAAAGAACGTTGGTCAGAATGTTCACCACGGCCCCGTGCTCAGTGAACACGGCCGTGGTCAGAGATACAGTGATTGCTTTCTGGATCCCTGTTACTGGGAGTTTGACACGGCCCCGTGTTGCACCGACACGGCCCCGTGTTCAACTCTCTGTAACTCAGAAAATAAAAACTGCCAGTGATGATGCTGGGCACGGCCCGTGCTGAGCTTTGCAGAAACAGAAAACCTAAAAAAAAATCCTAAAAAAAATGAAAAATAAGAAAAACGATTAGGCCGTTGATTCCTAACTTTCTTAAAATCCTTGTGTCCCCGGCAGCGGCGCCAAAAACTTGATGTGCATGATAGTGTTATATATATTAGGTGTATATTTTAAGCCCCTTTAACACTTTTTAGTCAAGTTTTAAATTTATAAAACACGATATTTACTAACACTATACACACATATGGGCAAGTGCACCCATCGTGAGCGTAGTATAGTGTTGGTAAGATACCGAGGTCGTCCAAGGACACAAGAGCTTTTAGTACCGGTTTATCCTCAATGTCTAATCAAATCAAAAAGTTTAGAAAAATGTTTTAAACTAAGAAAAATAAAAACTAACTAAAATGCTGAAAAATAAAAATAAAAAGAAAAACAGATAGACAAGATGAATCACTTGGTTCCGACTCGTATCTAGTGTAACCTTTGATTATTTCCGCACTTTTGCACTATTTTAAGAGATTATCTTAGTTATTGTAGTAGGCCCCTCTTTTGAAGGTGATGTTACCCTCACCCCAGTAGTTTGAGTCAGCAAGGATACAATCCTAAAAGGGTGGATTATTGGAAGATAATTAATTAAGTTATTAATGCAAATTATGGTAGGCCCCTCTTTTGGAGGTGACGTTACCCTCGACTAAGTAGTCTGAGTCAGCAGGGATACAGTCCTAAATAGCCGGGTTATAGTATTAATAGTAGTTAACTTATGAGGGGATCAAAGAGTTTGGACCCCCGCCATCCAATACCGTTAAGTATTGAAGGAGGTCCTACTAAATATGACCCAGGTCCATTGCAGGACCTCTAAACGCTGAACAATGGCAAGACCTTTACCAAACCGTTCCCTTAACCCCCGACCAGGTAGCCAACATACCTCCATATAGACCGTGGAGACATGAATGGTGAAAATCTTTTATTTTATATAGACAGTAAAATAATGCCAAGACACCACGGACAAACGATAAGGAAAGATCACCTTCAACATAAGCAACTAGTTATTAAAGTCATTAATACAAAACCAAGTAAAGAGTGCAAAAGATTAGAAATAAAAAGTATTACACTAGACACTTTGTCTTCACCAAGTGATGTAGGAGACTTAGGCAAACATGGCCTTGATTGTCAAGAACTCTTACGATCAATCTTGGATCCCGAGACGACTCACACACTCTACGATGGACAATGGATGATGGTGGTGGATGATGGTGTTATGGTGGTGGTGGGTGGTGGGTGAAGTGTGAGAGAGGTGGTGTGCCAAGGGATGGTTTGAGCTTGAGCCAAGCACTTCTATTTATAGGCTGAACAGAAGCTCGGGCACGGCCCCGTGTCCAGTAGGCACGGCCCCGTGTCCACATCCTTCTCTTTCTTCATTTAATGCAGTTTTGTCTTTTTAGTTGACCACGCCCCCGTGTCCGCTGAGCACGACCCCGTGGTGCAGAAGAATCTTTGTACTATGCAGATTTGCTGGATTTTGCGAATCTTATAGTTGACCATGGCCCCGTGGTGGGCAATAGAAGCTTCTACCACTTTGTCTTTTCTGCTAACACTTGGGCACGCCCCCGTGCTGGCTGAGCACGGGGCGTGTTCAGTCTTCTGATCTCTTGTTTTGCTTGGGAAGATGCTGTCGTGAGGTCGGGCATGTCATGTCTTGTTCCTTTTCTTGTATTTATGTTAGATTTTGATGTCTTTTTGCTTCTTTTGTTAATTTGAGCTCATTTAATCCTGAAAATACAAAAGGAAGACAAAAGCACATTTTTTCCAACATTAGTACTAAAAAAGGGTTAGTTTTATGCCTCATTTGATGAAATTTATATGTTGCATTTTTAACACATAATCTACCATTATAATAAAATGGAAAAATCTAAAAAGAACAAGACCTAGCCCATGTGTCACTTTAAGACAGGGCCAAGATGGTAGTTCCACAATTAGATTCAGATCCTTGTTAACATTTCAATTTAGGATTGTTCTGCGTTGAATATTAAAAAGAGTCTAAAGGGTAAAAGCTAGCCTAATTGTCATTGCAGACATGGCCAAGATGGTAAAACTTATTCAAAAGATTCAAATCCTTGTTAAATAACTGAAAGCATATTAACATGCTTGACAAAATGTGGTACGATAAAATCACATAAGTCATTCTTAAATGGGTTAATCTAAATTCCCTTATTTGAAATAATCATCCCTTAAGGATGAAGTGCCTACGGGCTATAATTAGCGTCCTCTGAGACTAAAGACAGTAGTAGTCTTTGACTCTCTGTCAAGAAAAGGAAATGAAATATGTTCAAACCTTAATGCCTTGATTCTCTGAAATCATGGCTTATATCATCCTATAAGAGGATCATATTATAAACATCCCTTAGAAGGGAAGTGCCTACGGGCTATAGTTAATGTCCTCTGAGACTAAAGACAGTGGTAGCCTACAACTCCCTGTCAAGAAAAGGTAATGAACTTTGATTCAAACCTTAATGCCTCGATTCTCTGAAATCATGGCTTATAAATTAAACTTGTCTACGTGACTAGGCCTTTTTGTGCCATTATTAAATTATAATTAGGGATTGTAATAAAGATCCTAAATATATGCATGCTTAACAAATTAACCAAAATAGTTATTAAAAACCATGGTTAATAAATCATCAAGAACGATAGTACTGTATGGGCTTCTAAATAAACCTTGCCCTTATTTCTTTTTGTAGCAATTAAAACTACCTACATGGCTGACTCTGACGAGATAAACAGTCATCCTCTGGAAAATCGCGATGATGATAGGATTAATATAACCAGAGGAGAACTTCGTACACTGATTGATACAGCTGTATCTAAAGCTGTAGAGGAGCAATTTAGGGAGTATAGTGGGACTCATAGTAAAGCCTCATCTATACCCCACTCTAAGTCTATCCCCAAGACTCATTCTGAGGCTCATAGCAAGCCACCCTCAAAGAAAGATGAGTCAAAGAAGGATGATGATCGACATTCATCTATTCAACACAGTGTTCCATCCAAGAGGATAGTGTTCGATAATGAACCACGTACCAAGTCTTGTACCTATAAATACTTTGTTTCCTGCAAACCCCGGGATTTCACTGGGAGAAAGGGGAAATCGATTGTATGACCTGGTTGGATGAAATGGACACAGTTGTCGATATCAGCGGTTGTGCTGAGAGGGATGTAGTGAAGTATGTATCCCAATCGTTCAAGGGAGAGGCACTGGCATGGTGGAAGGCTCTCATTCAAGCTGCGGGGAAGATCCCACTTTACAACATGTCATGGGAACAGTTTGTTGCTCTCATTATGGAGAACTACTGCCCTCAACACGAGGTTAAGAGGAATGAGTCAGATTTCTTATCATTGGTTATGACAAACTTAGATTGTCAAGCTTACCTCACCAGTTTCAATACCCTATCCAGACTGGTTCCTTACCTAGTAACACCAGAACCCAAGAGAATTGCTCGCTTCATTGGGGGTTTAGCCCCAGAAATCAAAGCCAGTGTTAAGGCTTCAAGACCTACTACATTCAGGTCAGCGGCAGATCTGTTGCTATCTCTCATACTCGATGTGGTCAGAAACAAGGCTGCCAAAGCCTCTGAAGATGGAAAGCGAAAAAGGGAGGATGAGAATTCTCATCGCTCTGATAGGAAGAGGAACTCTGAGGATAAGAAGAGTTCCGGGTTTAAGAAAGACAGCCAGCAGTCAGGTGGGAAGACCAGGTGCGAAACCTGTCGAAAATACCACCTCGAGAAATGCAATTTTGAATCTCAGCCTCTACCTTGTGGGATTTGCAAGTCTAAGGAACATACAACCTTGGATTGCAAGAAATTGAAAGATGCAACCTGTTATGGTTGCAACGAGAAGGGGCATATCAAGACCAACTGCCCTAGGAATCAGAAGAAGCCCGAAGAGGCCAAGAAAACAAACGCGTGATGAACGCCCAGGAGATGGTGCAGAATGACGATTACATAGCAGGTACCTTTCCTTATCAAACTGTTTATGCAAAAAAAAAAAATTATTTGATGCTGGCACATATGATTCTATAATGAACGATAAATGTTGAGAACTGTTGTCTCCGCCTGATTAGGACTCCGGTCATTTAATGCGAGGTAGAAATTGGCCGATGACACATCAGAAAATGCTCCAGCAAATCTTAGATTGATATTTCATATCCATTAGGAATCACTCTTTTCTGTTATCCTTATGGCAAGCTTTCAAGCTATCCAAATTCATCACTATAATAAAGACAGATGTGACATTTTGATTCCCTGTCAAAAAGATAATGGATTAGGACCAAACTTTAAATGCCATTAATGGTCTTTTGTGACCTAGGCTAAGTATAATTGATATATATTAAATAACATTCATTAAGAATGTTAATGCTATATTGGCCTGTATGGTTTAATGAAAACCATGGTTAGTATATAAAGCCACGAGGATGAGGAATAGCAGTTGTTGGATCGCAACCAAGAAATTGATTCATTTAGTAATAGGAACCATTTCTTCTGTTCCTGTCAGAAATCTTTAAGTCATAAAATTCTAATGTACCCTCTCTATAGATAAAGGACATTCGCATGTAATTGATATCTCTTTAATCCGTATTGATTACGAATACCAAATGGTATGACAAAACCGCCGTATGAAAATTGATGTATCTTATTAAGTTCCATAGATTGCTTCCATGCCTGATCAGTATGGAGGTTTAATGCATGGAACCACAAAGATATCCCAATGATCATATGGTACTAAAGTCAGCTAATGGCATTCAAAGAAGAGATCTAGGAAATAGAATTTTCCAAATAAATGTTTCCTGGTAAAGAAATCTGTAGACTCATAGCATAAATGTGTCACTCCTTTGGCACAAGCAATGATGGATGAACTGAAACCTGAGATATGGAAATCTCTGTAACCTCCTTGTACCTTGATTATCTTCTCCTAAGATTTCCCTATTTACCCCTGAGAGGCAGGTAGAGTTAAGGTTTATATCCCAATTAAGGCTGTATTATTATGAAATCTTCAAGAACGGCTAGTACCAACATTGGAAGAATCGAAACCCTGATTAACTAAGTTTTAAAATAGAGGGTTCATATAGCCTAACCCAATATCCTGAGAATTCGGTATAGTTAATTATGAAAGACGGTTCATTTTGCTTATGCAATGTTTACCGCAACCCTAATTAGGCAATGATTAAGAATCGCTATCAGCTGCCCAGGATCGTCGATTTGTTCAACTAACTATAAGGATTAGCTATTCCTTAAAATTTGTTAAGCAGTGGTTGGAATAACCATCCCACCTTAAGATAAGCTTTTCTATAATAATTGATATGTAAGTATTAAGGCTGCTCCTTTGGAGACCTTGTATAGATGGAATGTTAAACATCTATTGTTAGATAGAGAATTGGTAAGTCCAATTATCAGGATCTGAAAGTTGCCTAGGAAACAACAAATAAGATCATACAAATCCATAATCGATTGTAAGTTTCCAGTATACGGCAGGAAATCAAGGATTTATGAAAATAGCAACCCTCCTAAGTCCTGGTTAAAAGATAAGGTTCAACAAAAGATAACACCTTAGAAGGGTGTGCCGAGTTGTAATTTTCAGGTTAGTTAAGCTTGGAATATATAAAGCCATTCGAAGGATTCGAATGTATCAAGACTAAATAGCTTACGAGCTAAGACCTAATTTAAGAGCTTGGTGGAACGAGCAATGTGACCCACACTAATGATTTAGCGACGTGTCACCAATAAGTCGAAACGTACTATCACATAATGATATGCAGATCTATGATAGTATGAGCAACCTATGTCGATTGAGAATCGACAGGTTAAGGAGCTCCAAAAGAAAGTATGCACCTATTGTATAGGTCAACTGGGATACCCTTAGAGGCCTAAATATACTATGGAAGTTAAGTCCATGCTACTTCAGAAAATACTTCCATTATTCTAGCAAATCTCGAGGTCGAGATTTCTTTTAAGGGGGTGAGGATGTAACACCTCGTAAAATCACGTCCAATAAAGTATTGACACGTGTAATAAACCCTAATAAAGTCAAACCTTGAATATAAGGGACTAATTTTTCGAAAAATCGAAAACCTTAATTATGAAAGAACTGGAAGTATTATCATACCTAAAATAAGTTTCTAAATAACCTTTTACGGTTTTATAGTCACAAACGAGCCACTTGTTGATCAAGTGTAGCCGTGTGCGTAATTAATTGAAAGTTTGCACAATAAAGGGTTAAAAGCGTCAACATGTTAATTCTTACCTCTGAGTGACCTTTTAACAAACCGAGAGCCTCATGATGTTTTATTATACTCTCGGGATTGCCAATCATTAGCCACCCAAGGCTTTTATGCTCAAAAGTGAAGTTACGCGCAACTTTACAAGTATAAGGGACTAAAAGTGTCAATATGTTTAATTATACCTCTGAATGACCTTTTATCGAGACCGAAGCATTATCATGTTTAATAATACTTTCAAGAATTCCTAATATGGTTTAGATAAGGCTTCAATGCTATTAAATGATGATTTACGCAAGTTTGCGCATTAGAGGGACCTAAAGCGTCAAACTGCTAAAGTATACCGATTCGTATGTTATCGGACCTTCCGGAATGTGACCATGAGATAAAAATACCCTATTTATCCTTAATATAGCTTAGATATAGGCTTAGAGGTGTTTGGTGCGCTAAAATAAGCTTTTAAGTCATGTAGGGACTAAAAGTGTCAAAAAGCGCACAAGTTGCGTTTACGCGTATATCTTACATTCTGAATATCCCCGGACATCCAAAAATATATGTAAGCACTAAAATATTTTATTTTAGTGTTTGGCTTGATGAAATTCCATTCGTCGTGTCGGTTGGATCGTTTTTCGCGTCCGTCCGTGTTTCGTCGTAATTAGCCGAACAACGTGACCGTATGACCAAACGAACCGACATCCGGCATGTTTTTTAGCATGTTTCATGTTCCCCATACTTAGGCATCATTGTAGAACCTTAAAAATGGTTTAACGGGCTTTGGATGTGTCAAAATGGCATTTGGAAGTGCAGGGGCTAAATCTGTCAACAAGTGAAAGTTTCAGATTGCTGACGAGGTCCTTACGGACCTCAACACTCTGGACCTTACGGTCCGTAAGCAATGGCCAGATGCAGAAACTCGTTTAAACTGTCTGTTCAGCCCATGTAAACGACACCTCTTGCCCTTTAACACTTCCATGAGTTGCCTAAACTAATTCTTAGGCTTAAGGACACTTGTTAATCATCAGGGAACACCTCATAGGCTTGTTTGTCAAGATCTTGATGGATCAAAGGCACTATATAAGGCCTCATTGTTGCAACTTTGTTCACTCATTCATTCCTTCATCTTCTGATCATTTCTGGAGATCAAGACCTCCTTCTAAGCTTCCCTAATCGTGCATAGGACCTTGGTAAGTCTACTTAACCTTCCCTAATCATGTTTTGCTTAGTTATTAGCTTAAGAGTCAAACCGTCGTAATTAACGGTTGACTTATCGATTAATCAATAATGGTCCAGTGATTAGCCGAATTGAAGGTAGTTATAAGTTGGTAATTATGTGGGCATTAAACCCTTAAAAGGGCACCCTCTGATTCCCACTCTAACTAGGTCAAATGTCGGGTCAAACGTAATCCGAAAAAGTCAACAGAAACATAATCTTTGAATTAACGCATAATTTGCAATGTAAGAGGCGTGTAATCTGTTTTGTCATTAATATAACTTAGTAATCAATGTAAGAACATGTCTAAGCATGTCCGACCCGACAATTTTCAGTTTAGGATCGATTCGGAACCGAAAGGCGCATAGTTTGACTTTTGCTTTGACTTCAGTTCTGACCCGATTTAGTATGATTTAGAAATGCCTTAGGACTTCCTTAGGACTTCCTTAGGACCAGGTTACATGTTAGTATAACCCTCTGTGGTTGGTTCATTGATTGTCCGATTCGTTTACACGTTTCCGTTAATTGCCTAATGTTGACCAAAATGCCCTTCTGACCATAAAAAAAGAATTTTGGAAAGATGAAAGGACACTAATCCTTATTACTGATTTATAAAGTTGTCCCTAAATTTTCACATCAGTTGGAGGTCTAGATTAGGAGTTATGCTCATTAGCGTAATTATAACGCCTTTTAGTAATTAAACGGCGTAATTAGCATAAAGCCTATCTAAACCCAATTTTTGACACCAAATCTTTTACCCACTGATGTAATATAATATTTTGAGATTTTTAAAGATTTTTAATTATTTTTAAACTGATCATAACCTAAGGCTATCGCCTTAATTCGGTAAATACTGATTATACCCTTTTTGTGTATAAAATGAGTTTTACATAGTATTTTGACACCAATCTAATTGCTACTGATTTTATATAATAAATAAAGTATTTTGAACTTTATAACCTGATCAGAAAACTCAGATTTCCTGTATAACCCGGAAATCGCTTAAAATGACTTTTTAAGCGTATTAAACGCATAGTTTGGGTTTGAAACCATTTTGGCATATAAGACCTATTACCAACTGATATGACCAAATAAAATAAGTTATTCTACTGATGTATTCGGACCCGAATCTCATAATCTTAATTAACCTCTTTTATAATCTTAAAATGACCAAAATACCCCTACGGGGCTTATTTTGAGATTAAACTCGTTTTGGGCATAATGGAAGATATTCTACTGATATCACAACATATTTAAGGCATATTAACTTAGGAAACCTGTTTAGGACCCTTATGGTTACCCGTTACGCTTCTTGCGCGTTCGGTTCGGTTTATGTAACTAGTTTGCATAAATTAGCCGAAACGGGTCAAACGTTAATCATTTTTATCTCAAAATCCAGAATGTGTTTAGTGTACCCATATTATACAAGTCTCCAAACTTGTCGGGTCTAAATCACATTCTAATCCGGTCTTCGCTTTATCACGCGATTGAACCGTATCTTCCTTTTGAAAAACTAACCGGTCAAAGTCAAGGCTTAATTAAAGACCCGTTAGGATTCTAATAGGTTATTAAAAACCTTCGTTCCAGATTAAGAGCCCCAGTAGAAGTACTTGTGCTTGCTGATTTGAATATACGGCTGAGTATAAATTGCATTGCTAGCTCAGGTAAATACTTTTAACTTATTTTCCCTATACGGGCTTGGGATACGGTATTATAATAATACCGCTTGGTCGGGTATTGAATATTTAGTCGAATTGTGATTAAATTATTGAGGTAACCCGCTTTAATCTGTATTGTTTGAAATAAAAGCCTTTAGGGGTTAATGACCATGTCCCGGATATCCTTGACATCATTGTCTTATAAAATGGCCACGTCTTAAGCACGAGGTGTAGGCATACACTGAAAGTTGCTTAAAGGGAAACGGTATCTCACTCTCTTGTGGGCTTATACTTGTGGCGTGTCTGTTAATCTTGACTCGGTTTCCACATCGGGCCCTGAACGTATAACGAACATGTAAATCTGTATACAAGATTATAAATATAATTGTCCCAAGTTATAAAAGATATGTTATGCCTTGTGCATTCAAATCAATTTTATTAAACCTTTTCAAATGAGTCAGTTGATTGTATTTACCAGTGTAAACTGACGTATTTTCCAAAAAGGTTAAGTGACAGGTACTGAACGTAATTGGCTGGGAGCTCAGGGCGTTAATAAGGAATCTTGCAAGTTCTAGGCGTCTAAAGTCTGTTGAACAATGTTTATGTTTTAAGATCCGCCTGTGGATCCTTTACTTTCCGTTGTTATACTTGATATTACTTTATATTCGGATTGTAATATAATTATCTTTTACTTCCGCTGTGCGTTTATATATTGTGATGTTTGACTATGATGATATCAACTACGTCACGATACTCCCCTACCGGGCCCACAGGTAATACGTGGAAATATCGGGGTGTGACACTGAGTCAGCAGGGATACAGTCCTAAGTAGCCGGGTTAAAGTATTAATAGTAGCTTACATATGAGGGGATCAAAGAGTTTGGACCCCCGCCATCCAATACCGTTAAGTATTGAAGGAGGTCCTACTAAATTTGACCCAGGTCCTTGCAGGATCTATACACTGAACAAGGCAAGACTCTTACCAAACCGTTCCCTTAACCCCCGACCAGGTAGCCAACATACCTCCATATAGACCGTGGAGATATGAATGGTAAAAATCTTTTATTTTATATAGACAGTAAAATAATGCCAAGACACCAGGGATAAACAATAAGGAAAAATCACCTTCAACATAAGAAACTAGTTATTAAAGTCATTAATACATAACCAAGTAAAAAGTGTGAAAATATTAAAAATAAAAAGTATTACACTAGACACTTTGTCTTCACCAAGTGATGTAAGAGACTTAGGCAAACATAGCCTTGATTGTCAAGAACTCTAACGATCAATCTTGGATCCTGAGACGACTCACACACTCTATGATGGACAATGGATGATGGTGGTGGATGATGGTGTTATGGTGGTGGTGGGTGAAGTGTGAGAGAGGTGGTGTGCCAAGGGATGGGTTGCAATTGAGCCAAGCACCCCTATTTATAGCCTGAACAGCAGCTCGGGCACGGCCCCATGTCCATTGGGCACGGCCCCGTGTCCAACATCCTTCTCTTTCTTCATTAGTTGCAGTTTGCCTGCATCAGTTGACCATGCCCCCGTGTCCACTGGGCACGCCCTCGTGTGCAGAAGCAAATCTGTACTATCAAGATTTCCCCAGATTCTGCGAATCTTAGAGTTGACCACGGCCCCCTGTCCGCTTAGCACGACCCTGTGGTGGGCGATAGAAGCTTCTACAACTTTGTCTTTTCTGCTGGCACTTGGGCACGCCCCCGTGTTTACTGAGCACGGGGCGTGTTCAGCCTTCTGTTCTCTTGATTTTGCTTGGGAAGATGCTGTCGTGAGGTCGGGCATGCCACGTTTGTTCCTTTCCTTGTATTTATGTTAGATTTAGCTGCCTTTTTGCTTCTTTTGTTAATTTGAGCTCATTTAATCCTGAAAATACAAAAGGAAGATAAAAGCACACTTTTTTCAACATTAGTACTAAAAAAAAGGTTAGTTTTATGCCACAATTGATGTAATTTATATGTTGCATTTTGTGCACATCAGTGTTCAATATTCTCATTGAAAAGTCAAAAATGTTGATTACACGATATTATTTTGTTATTTATTTTTGTGCTGTAATACCGAAGTATTTTCCACGTCAACCTTTTTACAGGTCAAGCCGGTTTGTTTCCTCACTAGATAACCAAGTAGCCCACAAAACAAAGCATAATGAGCAAAATGAGTTAAAACTAGTGAAATTCCCTGCGCTATGCGGCGGGGAATTCAATCATTATTGATTCGTTTTGTTTTGTGATGAGATTAATACGATACTAACACTCGGTATAACAACTGAAAGAAAAAAAAGGACCATGCCCTAACAAAAACGATATCCATACATAAAAAATACATTACGTCTCGTAAGGTTCAATTCACGCTACACTGCAAGAAGAAGAATAATGAATGTTAAAAGGTTTTTGTTTTAAAAGATTTGACTATAAAAAATAACAAATTTGGAAGAAGAGAAAACAACATAAAAATGAAAAAAGAATGAATAAATCACAGAAAAGATTATTAAGAATAAGAGTTAAAGACAAAAAAAAATTAGTAAATGAAACAATTTACTCAAGTTTTTTTTTTAAGGTAGGTAATAAAAAGAAATTCTTTGCCATGAAGGGTTTCGAACCCGACACACCCACTGTATTTGAATGTTCATGCAGCCCATTGAACTACAAGACTTTTTTCTTATGAGATTGGCGCAATAATAACTATAATATATACATAAAAGAAAAAATTATAAAAATAAATAAACAGGTGTCTGTCACTGTTAATGCAAGTTCACCAATGTTATTGATATATAATATAATATAATATAATTGTTTAAATATTAAAGATTAGTAATTTAAATATGTTGCTATTTAATGAACTTCTTTGCATAAAAAAATAAAGTTTTTTTTTTCTTACATTTGTTTTTATCTTGTAAATGTTGCTAACAAGTTATATGTTTTCTGCTTTCAGTTGATTCACTAGTTGTTGTGAACATTTATGCATCTTTTTAATATGTATATGGAATTAAACTAAAGACCTATTCACATATTCATGATTTTTTTACATTAACAACTTCATCAACCAAGGATTATTCAATAAATTCATGATTGACCTTTTAGAACAAAGTATGAAATTAGGCCATTGATCAATAAAAAATACAGGTTTGAAGCTAGGTCACGTATCAAAAAGAAAGGACGTTGTGGAATGTTGATATGTCATATGTGCAAAATCAATGGGTAAAAGTTGTATTGTAAGATTAAATATATTACGTTTTAATATTTAATCTATAGCCATTATAATCATTTACATAATATAGGTCAAAATATATAATAACCTATTAAATAATTAGTTGGTAATTGTTGATGGACCATATTACCCTTATTAACTAATTAGGTTTCCTCCTGGGTGCTTATATAAAGGAGTCTTATGCAGAGGTTGAGGGGTTACACAATTAGGCACAAAAACCCCATAAGCATAACATCATAATCGAAACCTCTTCTCCATAACCATCATCACCATCATCAGTCAGCACCCTAAGGAGGAACCAGATCACACTGACAAATATGTCGAACTCGATGTCATCTTCTCTGACTGGATTCTCCACTGCACTGTCTGCTGTAACAGGTATGTTTTCATGTTTTCCATTATGTTTAAACAAAACTGAACCAACATGTGGTATCGGAGCATATGTTGATTAGTCGGTTCTGTTTTCGTATCCATTAATTCTGGGATTGAAATCATGAAAACAGAAGTTTTAAAATCTTATGAACATCACAGCCATTTTCGAGTCATATAAAACCACTCGAAACCTCTGTTTCAAGGAAAAAGAACTGTTTTAAATATCTCGAAATCAAAACAGGTAAAATTATGTCCGAAATCTGTTTAGAAAAACCTTAAAATTCAGGTTTCGGGTTCCAGAATTTATGTTTTATTTTTTTAGGGTTCATCATGTACTTAGAAAAATTCGAAAATTCCCTTATGTTTTGGAATGTAATTAGGATTGATGAGTGTTTTTTTTTTCCTGTTTGATCCAATTTAATCTGTTAAGTTTATTCGAAAACTGTTAAAAGATATACAATTATAATTTTCGAAATATTTTTGATAAAATTAGATCATCTTAGAACAGGAAACCATATCTCATAATCTCTTAGAATTCGAATTTTCTGTTATGTTTTCACATTCACAGCTGTTAACAGGAAGTTTCGAGATCTCTTCTAACGAGCCGAGACCAAGATCTCGACTCGAGACAACAAGGTCTCGACTCGAAATCATAAGTGTTCTCAAATGTTTACAACTCGAGACAACGATTTTGACTCGAGATCATAAGGTCTCGACTCAAGACCACTAAGGTTTCGACTAAGGGCTCAAATCTTCACAACTCGAGACCTCATAAGGAGTCGAGATCTCATAATTCACAGCAGTCGAGACCATGATTACGACTCGAGACATTGAGGTTGCGACTCGAGACCTTTAATGAGTCGAGACCTCATAATGATGAGTCGAGACTTGACTCGAGATCTCACTCGAGATCTCATAACTGAGTCGAGATCTCACTCGAAACCTCATTATTCGATCCGCGCTAACAGGTGGTTTGCTATTAGATAATTGGTTTTGTAAATACTTAGTTAATTAATAAGGATCAAATAATGTTTTACAAAACCAAAATGGCTTTACTTGAATGAGTTTCTGATGTATCATTTCTGGCCAAAGCTGATCTGATACATCTACTTATCGTTCAGGTATTACGAAAGCTATGTTAAGTGTGCATCATAAACATGAATGTCTTAATATCTAGCCAAAGCTGATTTAATTCCTTCATAGATGGCATACTTAACAAGTGCATAACTAAAGTGATTGTCTCAATTTCTGGCCAAAGCTGATTTGTTACAACCACTTTGCACACATGCTTAAATGATTACACTTCTGGCTAAAGCTGATTTGTCTTCGTTTAAGTAGAACTTTAAAGAAGTCTATTATTTTGATGTTAGTAATAGACATATCACAACCTCTTCACATAATGATCCTTATATTAATGATCCTTCATTAATTTTATGATAATTTCGTCTACCTTATCTTTTAGTACCCATAATTTTACTCACTGTAATTTTCTTCTATAAATCTATATCTCATCCACTCTAATTCTTAAACCTAAAATGTTTTGCTTTATCTAAAGTTTCTATAAGATTAGCTCTTGAATTAAATCATTGATAATCACTTAAGACACGATAATCCTATTGCTCTCTTCTGATAAAGCACTACAGAAGAAAATTAGAGCATGATGAATAGGATAAATCGAACATGATGTCTCTTATGATAATCAAGATCTCTCTAAACATAAATGCTATTACTAAAAAGGTTATTCCAGATTAAGTTTTTCCTAAGACTAATCTATTATTGTGGAACAATCACAAGAACTCCTAAGTTGCATGCCTTCATTTAAAATTCTAAACTATAAAGCTAGGTGGTATATGTGAATACATAATAATGTACAATACCATGACCCATAAAGTTAAGGGCTTACACATGGAAATAAGTACATTTTTTTCAGTACATTACATACTAAGATTTTCACTTGTACAATTTGATGCCTTATAAATCAACTATAACACTCAAAAGTACCAAAGTATAATGAGTGTGTTGATAAGCAATATATGTACAAAGAAATAAATGTTTGAAACTGGAAAATAAGATGTTATTCACCTTACAACCACTAAAACTTTAAAAGAGGATTGTTCTAAGGTCCATAGTCAAAATACAAGTACAAAATTCCAACTCTAAGGTTCTTCAAGGGAGAAAATCACAGCATAATTATGCCATTAGACTAGGCATAAACAACGAGACTATCCATTATTCAGAAGAACAGTTGGATAAATTAATTAGGTAGTCACTTACTAATGATATTTAAGTCTGCTAATTTTAATATTCCTATTAACACATGATTAGTTGACTCTAGTTCCATACGTTTCCATACCAGAACTCGACAAATAACTAACATGAGAGTTAGTGACAAAATTAAATGTTAAGCTATAAGAACCATAATAAGCAGTCTTTTAATAACGTTTTTTGATACCTTATATAAATTCTGAAGATTAGTCAGAATATGGTATCATAATTAAACAATGTTATGAAGGTTGTGAGGTTTGCATAGTCAAAGTCACACTTACCGTAAACTCTCATTTTATTTGTTCTAAATATCTGGATAGAAACATTACTAAGATGAAACTAGATGATACCTTATATTTTCACAACTTTTGTTATCATGCAAATGAGAATTTGGCAAAAGGAAAATGAGACTTATAAATTTCATCCATAATAACCAAAATTCATGAGAAATCATGACATGGCTAATGAGGATGATTTTCTATCCAATCTCATTCTAAGTGATTTTAAATCATGGCGTTACAGCCCTAAATATTACTTGGCTTAAGGAATAAGTATGGGTCCATCATAAGTCATTCATTGACATTCGTGGAACTTATTCCAAATGGAATATTCATACATAATTCATTTATCAATTAAAGACTATCAACTTGTATCTAAATTTTGTCGCATATGGCCCACGGTCTTAGAAGAAATCTATTCATATATATACTTAATAAGATTTCTATTAGATATGTCCCTAAAGTTTCTTATGATATCTGGACATTAAAGAAATCAAATAAAGTCTAACGTATATGTGATAGGTTCCCACGTCTCGTAGCTCATTGAAACTTCTCTTGTAGCATTCTAGAGATATTAAAGATCAGTGGGAGCATTAAGTGTCTTAAGAATAACGTGCAATAGTTGCAAGAGGTGGGGAGTGAAAATTTCACATTACCTCAATTTGCACCTCTTGTACAAGACACCGCTCCGTCACAACACCGTTCTATCAAAACTTGTCTCTTTAAAATCAAATGCTACTCTTACAAAAATTTCATTGTTGCTTAATTGTGGGCACACTTAGTTTTCTTACCTAACACTAACATATTCCTCAATAAGAGAAACTACAAAGACTGATGTCATTAATTTGTTTTCTCTATTAGAATTTGTTGGTCGTTAAATATTGACCCTAAGCATGCTGAGTTCCTAAAGATTTCTAAGGTCAGTGGGAGCAGTCAAAGTCCTTATCATGACTTGTAAGGAATACAAGAGGTGGGGGGAAGAGTGTCGTTAAATTTCACTCCGATTACACCTCTTGTACACCATACTGCACCAACTCTTACAAACTTAGAATGAAAATGATAGCAACCTAACCAAGAGCTAATCCATAAAACTGAAACTTCCAATGAACCCAATAATCAACTCAGGAGGTCATCTAGGTTTAAAAGCCTACTAACTTTGATGATTACATAACCTCCCTAACTGAAGTTGAAATGGATTTGGAAATGTTTACTGATCCTATCTCTTCAAATTAAGCCATTAGTGTCAATTAATCTTTTAAATGGAATAAAAAAGTTTTCTAGTAAAACTGATTTTATGTGTTCGTATAACGTTTGGGATTTGATTGAATTACCTAAGAGTGTTCATAACAAAACCAAATCCTAATATAAGCGTTAAGACACTCAAAAGCATGATTGATTGTCAAAGGTTGTACTTAGGAAGAGATTAATTATTAAAGAATCTTTATTACATATCTAACAAAGATTTCTTTGAGGATCGTCACTGTTCTAGTAGCTTATAATAGTTTAAAGATACATTAGATGAACATTAAACAATTTTTCCCTAACAATTGGCTGACACATTTACATGTTCATTAGATAACAACCTAAAGTTCTATACTGAAGGTTAAAGAACAGTTTGTCTATAAGCCAATAAAATCCATGTATGGGTTAATGCAAACATCATAATGTGATGAAATCTTAACGTAATTATTTTCATCAAGAACCAAGTGGATTAATGTACCTACCTCAAGATGAGTGGGAGCAATTAAATTAAACTTGTCTATATAGATGATATTCTTTTGACAAGTATATGTTACATAAGTCAAAGCATTGTTAACACAAACTTTGATATAATAGATCTCAGAGATATCTCTTATGTAATAGATATCATAACACTCCGAGATAGACCCAATGGGACATTAGTTTCGTTCCATAAGTTTAACCTCAAATGGGTCCTTACATATGTAACAAACATTAATGCTCTCTTCTAGAGGATAATAGGATAAATGAGATTATTTCCTTACGCTTCATTAATTAGAAGCCTTATGAAAGTTCAAGTCTATACTCGTTTAGATATTACTCACATTGCAATACACTAGATATGTCTAGATTAATGTGAAGCATTTAATGGAGTATTACAATATCTTTAAAGGAAACGAGAGACTATACCTTAAAGAAGAAGTGAGAATTAAAACCGGTTTATTACTTTAGCTTTGTGATATTCAAAGATGCAAGAATGTAATTCTGGGTACATCTTTATGTCAGCAGACAAAACCTATCTTATGGAGGAGTCATAATAAACTGATAATAACAACCTAAGTTATAACGACATAATATAGTCACTAAATGTTGTTGGAAATTTATCAGTGGACTCATAAGTTTATTAACTCCATATAATTAATGTTTTGAAGACTTAGTGTGATAAAGTCAGCTACCATGACTCCTTGAACAGTAACAGTTCAAAAGGTGTTGCATTAAATTTCGATACGCAATTAATTATTCGTTTATGAACGAATTGAGGAAACTAAGTTTTGTATCGAATACATTCATGATATGCTTAAGGATCCTATAACTGAAGGGCTATTACCCATAAGTCTTATTAAGAGAGCTCATAGATGGGTATTAATTAATGGTCGTGCAAAATTGCATATCGTACTATGAATGACTAACTATTAGTTAATTTTCCTCATCAGTTTGATTTTGTATGTCTCTTAGAATATGTTCAACCGGTATAATGGCATATAGACAAATAAAGTTACAAATCAAACAAAGGGCTTACGCGTATTTTGATCATAACGATTAGGTTTTAAATTAAGGCTATAGTATGATTAATGGGGGTCCTGAGTCGCATAATGATTCAACGGCTGTATTTCTCTGCTATAGTACTTGTTTAAGGCTAAAATGAGTGTTAACTCCTGATCAGGCTTATCTAATACTCATAGTAAATGATTACTCGGCTAAGTGGGAGAATGTAAGATTAAATATATTACGTTTTAATATTTAATCTATAGCCATTATAATCATTTACATAATATAGGTCAAAATATATAATAACCTATTAAATAATTAGTTGGTAATTGTTGATGGACCATATTACCCTTATTAACTAATTAGGTTTCCTCCTGGGTGCTTATATAAAGGAGTCTTATGCAGAGGTTGAGGGGTTACACAGTTAGGCACAAAAACCCCATAAGCATAACATCATAATCGAAACCTCTTCTCCATAACCGAATCCCCTATTCAGTTCTCATCATCACCATCATCAGTCAGCACCCAAAGGAGGAACCAGATCACACTGACAAATATGTCGAACTCGATGTCATCTTCTCTGACTGGATTCTCCACTGCACTGTCTGCTGTAACAGGTATGTTTTCATGTTTTCCATTATGTTTAAACAGAACTGAACCAACATGTATATGTTATTTTTAGAATCTTTATGAGAGCGAAAAAATATTTACTTACAACAAAATGATATGAAAAATAAGAAACCCACAAATGCGAGGCTTTATAAATGTTTTTAGTTTAATAGATAAACTAGTATGTAATACCATTTATAAAAAAACTAAGCTAATAATAAATGAGAATGACAATCTATGTTATATGGATAGTCCATGTAGTATGCTTTGATTTTGGTTTTGCTCTTCAGTTTTGAATCTGTAACAAAGATGGTCCCCAACTTGGATGGTTGTTTAATTTGGTTGCTAAGTCGCTCCATGCACTCTCCACACGAAGGTATTTTTGTCATTTCGAAACCAAGGAAAACAACTAAACATTACTTGATAGAAAGTAGACGAGGGATGAGAGAAATTTGCTTAATGGTTGCCCTAGGTTCTAAGGCTGGAGGGTATGGTATAAAGCCCCTAGGGGCTTTATCACGTCACCTCACTGCCACGTCATACAGGAGGCTTTAAAGTCCCTTCCTTTAACTTGGAGGGTGTGGTTTAACTACCTACTTTACACTATAGCGTCCCCATTTAACCACCATCAACTTCGAAAATGCCAAGGTTGCTCGTTAACGTGCTGGCGGAAGAAGGATGCCCCCCCTAACTCCGGAGGTGTGGACGATGGCGCCCCGGGGGCGCTATGGAGACTGAGGTGGCGGGGTGGCGCCCCCACACCCATCGGCCTAATATGTCCATGATGTTCAAACAATACCACAGAAGTAGACAACCATGGCGGGTAAGAAAGGATGGATGCGAGTTGCATTGCGCGAGAAGACAAATAAAATAGAAGAATTTATAATTGGAATTCAAAAGGTTTTAACATGAAAAAAATACCTTCATGTGGGCGACCTAACAACCAAAATAGACGACCATCCAAATTAGAGACAATCTTTGTTACAAATTTGTAAACTATTGGTTTAAGGCTGTAATTTTTCATACCAAAACCAAAACCAATGTATTGAGGAAATGCATGTTCAGAACCAAAACTATTTGTGTAATTAATTCTTTTGATTATATAATTATATTAATAAGTTTCTATATATATATATCTTGAAATCTTTATCTTGCGACAAGTATGATTTGTATTGAGGAAATTTATGTTCAGTGAGGAAGGTTGAAGGTAATGGTGGGGTACTGGGTTTGGGTGGGTGGGTAGAGGGTCTATTTTGAGTCTTTGACTTGACCATTTAAAAGACAAAAGGGCTACAAATAGATACATCGATTTTGGTTCAACCATTTTTATGAGAAGTGTGTGATACTCTTAAATCATTTGACTGAGAAATAATAATATAATCTTGGTAAATAATTTTCTCTCCTTTGAAAGGACTACAAATAGATATATCAATTTTGGTTCAAAACATAATCAACATTTTTATGAGAAGTGTGTGACACTCTTAAATCATTTGACTAAGAAATAATAATATAATCTTAGTAATTAATTAGAACCACGCCCCGCTTGCGGTATGTGCATATAATGTATATATGTGTGGGCCATCGGGGGGCAAAAGTAAAAGTGCACTAATTTTAACGTTATTTTACTAATTTCGTGAAAATAACGTTAAAAGTGGAGGACGGTTAATCATGCATCATGTGGTGGCGTTGATAGCTGAAAGACAAAAGGGTACATGCACTAATCGGTCTTTGTCTCGATTGCCGAGTGTTATGTGCCTTATGTCCAAGGCTTGATGCAAAACTACTATCGAGCCGGGGGTCTCATTGGAAGCAGCCTCTCTATTCCTACGGGGTAGAGGTAAGGCTGTCTACATCTTACCCTCCTCAGACCCTACCTTTGCTTTGCTATTGGTGGGATTTACTGAGTATGATGATGATGATGATGATGATGAGTAATTAATTAGAACATCAATAGATTAGTTCATTAAGGCAATAATATATTTGTACAATCTCTCATCCTTCTACAATCTCACTCTCTAACCATATGTTGGAACTAACCCCAGAGGCGAGGCTGCAATAACACATATGTGAGAGCATTGATGCATGATCACTAAACTACAAGTTATATATGGTGTGTGTATAACCAAGTATAGATGGAAAAAAAATATCTGAATTTAGGGGTCAACACACCATTGTGGGACCAAAATGCGGCCATGGAGTCGTAAGGGATGATTGAGGGTGAGCAAATTAACCGTCATAACCGATAACCGAACCATAACCAACATAACTGAACCGCTATTAACTGATAACAGACATAACCGATGGTTATGATTATGAAACTTTGTATAATCGACCAATCGGTTTTGGTTACGGTTATGAAGCTTTGGTTAACCGATATAACCGAACCGAATCTGTAATGTTAAGTCTATATAATGGATGTATATTTTAAATTAACAATATAGAGGTTTTTTATTAAGATAAAAATATGTTAGTAGCAAAATGATCTTTATGTAGATGTCTTATTTTTAGGCTAAATTGCACTTTTCGTCCTTTATGTTTCAATGTTTCGACAGGCGTTGTCCTTTAACTTTAAAAATTACATTGTATGTCCTTTATGTTTGCAATCATTAACGGGCGGTGTCCTTTCAGCTAAACTCAATTAACTTTTTATGTTAAAACCCCTCACGTGAGGGTATTCTCGTTTTTTTACCTCCTAAAATCTGCAATAAGATGGTATCCTCTCCCTCGATTCACAAAATTTAGGGGGTAAAAGGACGAGAATACCCTCACGTGACGTGCACGTTAGGGGTTTTAACATAAAAAGTTAACTGGGTTTAGCTGAAAGGACACCGCGCCGTTAATGATTGCAAACATAAAGGACATAAAGTGTATTTTTAAAGTTAAAGAACAACGCGTGTCGAAACATTGAAACATAAAGGACGGAAAGTGCAATTTAGCCTTATTTTTATCACAATAATAATTTTTTTTTTGTTGAGAATTATCTTATTAAAAGGAATATTACATCAACAGTTTAACAAAAAAATGTAATATTTGTTATCTTATAAAAAAGGCCTAAGCTAAGTTCAAACCATGCACGCGCATAATGCACAACCCTATTTATTTTAACCTTTATTGGTTAATTAACCGAAACCGAATTATAACCAACCTTATAACCGATTTTCGGTTATGATTATGGTTAAGGATATTCCATAACCGAAGCCAGCGGATATGGTTATGCTTAATGTTAAAAACCGAACCAAACTGATCCATGCACACCTAATATCAGACTGAGCTAGGTTGACCGAAGGGGTAAGACACTAGAAAGGTTACAATAGGCCACATGGTCTTCAAGACTTCAACAAACCCTAGATTATAGAATAAAAATGTAATTTGGAATAAAACTTTGCAAAGTAATGGAGCTTGATTGAATACCGAGCATCTACAATAAATATGAAATGCTTCCTTGGACCAATTTGCTTTGTTCTCAGCTTGATGGTGATTGGTGAGAATATTTGGTTCAATGAATTATAAAAAAAAACGTGTGTAGTAACATCGACAAAGAGATACCACAACTAACGAATAATACTTATTTTTATGATAATTAAATTTAAGATAAATTGCATGTTTCGCTCTTAATCTTTATTATTAATCATGTTAATAAAAATAAAGACCCAGTTAGTTTTCCAATTATCAGTTCTTCTTATGTTATAAGATCTTTTGGTCTCAATGTATCAATTTTGTATCTAAATTTAAGATATTCCTTTTTAATACTTGGGAATTTGAAGAAACTCCATCGTATAATTCTCTATGTTTTTTAGTTTCTCTAATCCATCACTTAATCGTTTCGTAAAATTACCTATGTTAAGCTAAATTACCTATGGGTTTGAACCGGTTTTAAAACATTGCATGAAACCACCTTATAAATTTATTCTGAAGCGATAGCTTAAATACTAACTTAGATAAAACCGACTATTTTCAATTAAATACAGAAAGTTTTACTTCAGATTTGGTCGATAAAAAATGATTATTTTCTTGTATATATATGTATACTCCGTTAATATGAAACTATAACAACTTAAGAGGCGTCATAGATGTTTGCAATTTTAACTTTAAAAAATATTTTTTAAATAATATTTTGATTATAACGTATTAAAGTATTTCTTGTGAATAACTTAGGCTGCTGGTGTGGGGGACAAGTGGCTCGTCAGGGGTCGTCCACCCCAGGCTCATCCCTTCGGTTTCGTCGGCCTATAGTAGAAAGTGACGCTCTCCTCTCTTTCTTATCCAACACACATATATAACACGTGATGTGGCTCATCACCTACACCCTAGGCCCATCACTTGAGATCTCATAACCTACAACTGATGAAGTGACCGCTTACGTGAAAGCCCATCACCAAATGATGGATCACCTCCACAGTCCACACTCAATAGCCTTTATAAGCTGAAAACAATGTATATTTATATACAAGTTTTATAAAAAAATATATATATATCAGCACATGAGTAAAAGACTTACAACGGTTGTGGTGAGTGGTCCATCCGCCAATTGGTATCTAATATCTTTGCTAACAATTTCTTTCTAACAGAATAGAGATCACCATCATATTTATTCTTTTTAGATCATCAATCTTTTTTCTTATTTTGCATTGGTATGAATCGCCAAATAATTTTCACAAATAAGGGAGTGATAACATTTTCTTTTCTTGCTAATCTATTAATTCTCCCTAATTTTGATTGGGATTATCACTCATAAATACAAAATAAGTGTTTAAATAAAGATATTTTTAATAAGCCTTACAAACACCGTTTCTCTTACTAATCTATGATATCTCTCTTTTAATTTGAATCTCGACTTAAATTAATTTGCCAGTACACACTACGGTTGATTTATGGTCAAACCTTCTCATCGATCACGGGTTCTTGTGTTGTACATGTTTAGCTTTTGACAGCTTTTATATATGCACCTTGGACGATCGCTATATGACTCGACCATAGTGTTGAATAAGAGCTCTAGTCACCTCAACTTATTGTTTCTTCCCGGTCTAGTCTAGTCTAGTCTTTACTTACTGATTTGCTTCAATTTTCAATTTATTGATCCTTTGGACATGTCGGTTGATGATTGAAAAATATAAGATATACACGTATATATAAATAGTTCTACAAAGTATTTGTATCAAATACTCATATTTTTATCATCACGTATATATAAATAGTTCTACAAAGTATTTGTATCAAATACTCATATTTTTATCATCATCATAATAAATAGTACATTTTGGCAATGTGTGGCAATGTATGCCTCTTGAAAACGGAAAAAAACATGTCAAAATGGTCCCTGAGATTTGGTCACTTTTGCTATTTTAGTCCAAAACTCAGACGTTTTGAATCTGAGTCCATGTGGTTTCAATTTTGTTGTCATTTTCATCCAAAATCAAAATTTGGTAAAAATTTTTAGTTAACATCCAGTTTTTTTTTTTTTTGTCTTTTTTCTCCCTTTTAATGAAGAGCAAAATGTTTTTTTAACGTTTTATCATAACAAATTAAAAAAACCTGACAATTTTGTCCTTCATAAAAAGGGAGGAAAAAAACAAAAAACCTGGAGGTTTACTGAAAAATCTAACCAGATTTTGATTTTGGATGAGAATGGCAACAAAATTGAAATCATAGGGACCCAGATTCAAAAGATTTGAGTTTTGGACTAAAATGACAAAAGTAAACAGACCTCAGGGCCCATTTTGGCAGTGTACTCAAAAACAATTTATGAATCATACCCAAAAACATTTATTTTTATTTATTTGTCATTAGGTAATATATTAATCTACTAATTCACTCATTTTTTAGTTTTAATATTTATTATATTATAGTGTAATAAAGTTACAAAAACTTAAAGTAGTAAAAAATGTCTTTGAAAATCTCAAAGGACAACTTTTAACAAACTACCAGATATACCTGATCTCAATGGATATTACTATATTAGGCCGGATAAGGGACAAAATTTAAGAATTGGGTATGACAATGAGAATACCAATACATGTCTTAAAGTCGTCCATTGCCATCTCTATGTATAAGGAGCTTAGTAATGCCTTAGGTATTTGCTGATTTTAAAGTGAATATCAAGGAGTTAGATTTAGTTAGTAAATCCTATATCCATCATCGTAATGGAAACATCGTGTTTGAAAACTTGTATTTTCTTAAAGGTCCCATATATGGCATCAATGTCGCAACGATTGAAGAGATGCACAGTTGCACCTTTTCTTCTCCAATCTTCTAGTGAGGTTTCAAAACACCATGAAAAACTCATTATAATGGGGTCTAATGGTCTATGGCGGAAGCTTTAAGACCACCCTACGACGCTTAAGTAGTTTGATACCAAACGAGATTGATATATATCAACCAAGTGTAGATGGCGCTTTGCAATTTAGGTTGTAGAAACGATTGAGATGAACATAAAAGACATGCATGATGGCAATATTGATTTAACAAAGCCAACAAATAGTTTGTCAAGTCAACATAATGCATATTTCACTCTTTCACTATCAATTTGACATCTTCCATTATTATTTTTCCTAAACTTAATGATCTTGACTAAGCACCCCTTGAAACTCAGAATTCTTTTTACTTTTCTCACTTTGATTCTTCTTTACAAAATAATGTGTATATAGTATATACAAAGAAGTCTGAAGCAACATCATTTTTTTTAATCTGAATCGGAGAACCTAGAATCGCGTAAACATTTGTAACTTTTATTTTGACCGTGATCCATAAGAAAGCATCACTCCTTTTTTAACTCATGTTAGATCATGTGTAATGAGCTAACGCCCCTAGTGAGGTGACCACTTTTTGGGCTTAAAAAGGCTTTAAACACAACTCAAAGGTGTGTTAAAAGGGGTGTGAAAGCCTCCTTTGTGAGCTGCCTAAGACCATGTGTAGTGGGGCGTTTTTTTTTTTTTAAATTTCAAAAAAAAAGTCCGATAACGCCTCCCCACCCATTACATAGGGCGTTATTTTGAATTTTTTTTGAAAAAAAAGGAGCCCGGCGTTTTATATAAAACGCTCAAAGATACAAGTGGTCCAAATTGACTGACCAATGGGAAGGAGTATAGTGGTCCAAGTGGGCTGACATGTCTGACCAAAAAGCTTTTTAAATAAGTTTTTTTTTTTAATTCCTTTTTAATGATTGGAATGAGCATTATTGGAATAATGCCCCACTACACCACTTTTGTTATAATACCCAATGCTGACTAGGATGACACGTGTCGGATAATGCCCCATGGTGGGTGCATTATTTTTCTTCACCACTACACATGGTCTAATTGGCGTGAGAGAAAGGAAAATGGTGGGCCCTATGTACTTCAACCAATCATATGATTTGTTTTGGCTGTTTATTTGTTTTTTTTTTAATTTATTAGATTTATATATATTATTTTAATAGATAGTAACTAGTGAAAATTTATGATATCATTAGACTAAAGGGTATGGTTTGGCCCATCCCCACGGGGATGAGCCTCCACGTAGACGCCACGTAGGCGGCTCGTGGGGGATGGGCCTCCATGAAATTTGAGGGGGATGGAGGCTCGTGTGGGATGGGGCCCCACCTCATTATTTTATAATTTTCTAAGTTTTAATTTATTAACTTAATTAAAACTTTATAAAAATTAAAAAATACAACATAAAACAACATAAATAATTTCATTTCATAACATAAAAAAAAAATTACATTTCCTAAAAAAAAAAAAATTACCGAAAAATAAAAATAAAAAATTACATTTCCTAAAAATAAAAAAAACAACCTACAACGACCATTTTTTCATCACTTCTTCCTTCATCCTCCGATAAACCACTCGTTCCTCCTCCGGAACCGAGTCGAGATCCAACCTCATAATCCTAAAATCCTCCGCTCGAGCTTGGTCGGCCGACACGGTTTTCTTGTGAGTGTATTTTTCGGCCGCGAACTGTTTGAACAAACGGAATTCGTTTATCAACTCGTCCATTTTCCCCGATGCCTTCGAGCCGCCCCCTCCACATGAGCCGCCCCCTCCACTCGAGCCGGCCCCTTTGCGCTTTCCGGCCGCCTCTTTTTTTGCTTTGTCCCTCCCGGGGGGACGTTCCGCCTCGTTAATGGGCAACACGTCCTCGTCATCTTCCGGGTCGTCGTTTATGTTGATTTGACAACGACCGGTGGAGCCTCCCGCACTATAACTTCCGGACTCGGAAGTTTTAGTCCGTTTGGCGGTTGCTACCTCATTTGGAATCGGCGTCCATTTTTGTTGTTTCCTTACTACGTTCCATGCTCGGAAGTGCGGGAAAGGCTTTGCATTTTGAGAGTCCCACTTGGCGATAGCAAGGTTAAGAATGTCCGTCTCGTTACTCCCGCTAGGAGGATTCATGTAAATTTGGTTATAAATTGCGTTAAAGTTATTGATGATCTTGCTCATTTTACGCCACTTGCCCGAGACGGCTTCTAAATCACGATCCGAGCTATGCTCCATAATCGCATGAAATTTAGCCGTTGCCTTCTTCCAAAAACTATCACCCGTTTGATTGTTTCCTAAATTTTAAAAAATAATGCATTAGTAAAAATAAAAATTTAAAACTTTTAAAATTTAAATTAAAAATTTAAACTTTGGTTCATACCGACTATCGGGTTAGTAGAGCACTTAGTAACCGCCATTGCTAGCGCCTCCTCCTCTACTTTCGTCCAAGGTCTCCCCTGTTTTCTCGAACCGCTTTTTGACGCGGTTTCGGTTACGTTTTCAACCTTCTTCCCCTTCCCCTTGTTTTTTTTTCGCTTGAGCTCTTGCGGTGACGATTCGGGGACGACTTCATCATCATCATCATCATCATCATCGTCAAGGTGAACCGGTTGGGAAGTTGGCGGTTGCGATTGGAGTTGTTCAAACGAGTTGCGTTGCATCATTTGTTGTAGCGCTTGGTATTGTTGGAGTTGTTGAACTTGAGACATTTGTGAGAATGCGTTGGGTGTTTGTTGGAAACCCGAGAAAGGAAATTGCGGAGCCCCCCCCCCCCCCCCCCGATTGATCCATACTCGGAGTGTAAGCGGGGGTCGAAAAAAAAGTTAGGTTGGTTCGGGTTGGGGTTGTTTGGGTTAGGGTTGTTCGGGTTGGGGTTGTTTGGGTTGAAAGGATTCATGATTTAGAGAAAAAGGTATAAAAAATATAGAGTGTTTTTTATAAAAAAGGAAGAGAATTGGAGAAGAATGGGAGTAGAATGGGGTTGAATTGTATAAAAATGGATGAGATATAGGGTATTTAAATTGGAAAATGATTTTTTTTTTTTAAGAAAATGTCGTTTGAAAACGGTTAGTTTTTGAATGTGGGGCCCCGTCCAAGTCGGCTGAGGGGAGTCGTTTGGGCCGAGCCGGGGCTAAGGGGGGCGGTGTGGGGGACCGGCGCCGGTCCTAGCTGGGCCTAGCCGGCCCCCATACCCTTTAGTCTAACAGAATAAAGATAAAAAAAGTGAGAGCTCATGCTTTCGTAAGTAGTGGAACAAAAACTTGTTGACGTGACAATGAAAATAATAAAACAATTACACGTAACCTTATACTAGCACTAATTTCTTGATGCATATGTCGATTATCTTTTCTTGATGGTGGTGGTGTATGTAAGTGGAAACGATGACGCTGGACAGACGAATATGGGTAAGGGAAATACTCTTTTTATAATTTAGTCATTTATACAGTATTTACTTATAATTTATTATATCATTTGGTTAAATTTGGAGAAAACATAGATTCATAAAACCCCCATCCAGGATTATTTATGAATCGGTATATGACACAAAAATATTGTTCTGTTATTGACTTATTGTATCGTCTTATTTTAATGCATTATGACAAGTTAATATATAATATAATATTATCGACCATTTGTGGTCTAGTGACAAGTAGGTTTGGGTTCACTAACGGATACACAAGAGTTCAGGAGTAGGATCAAATACAAACCACATTTCGTATACAAACTGTAAGAACTATTTAAAAAGTATCATGTGACATCCAATCAATTATAGAGAAATGGTAAAATGATAACCTAAATAATATCAGTTATCTTGAATTCCTTATAATTATGCTAGCAAGCAATTAATTCTTTATTTGGATCATTTTTTTTGTTTTCAATGTGCTGATAAAGAAAAGTGCTGATATCCTTTCACATATGTGCTAAAATCAATTATCTTGATTAATTTTCATGTGGTAATATAATTTAAAAGTGCTACTTTTATGTATGTATTGTTTTAGTATGTGTTAATTTAACTTTTTTTAAGTGCTAGGATATGTTCTTACGGTTTGTAGGATAAATATGGTTTGTCCCGGAACCAACCCCCCACAAGTTCAATCTCCATTTGTGTTACTTTGTTGGATTAGACAAGTCTGGCCTCGAGATGTCAGATTTTATTTTGAGTCTACCTGGGTTTTCGTCCCACACTCCTACCGTGTGTTACGTCAGAGAGTATTCAGCTCTTGTGGTGGCACAACGTTTATCAAGTGTGAGTCAGCAGTATGGTTTCCAAGGTTAACGTTCAAACCAAAGTTTGAAACCAGCATGAGCCTAGTTAACACAATTGACATGAGTGAGACAATGAGACTCTTCAATTTAGGAAGGGCGGTAGCGTAATACAAGAAACTCGTTTAAAGTAAAGTGAGAACCCTAATTTTGATTTTTTTGAAACGCGTACGGAATAATTAACAACCAGAAGAAGAAAAAGTGATGATTCAATCAATTGAATTCAATTTCATATAATTGAATCCTGTCTTCTTCACCAAACACCAAAAACCCACACAGATTCCAGAAACCCTTTGAATCTTTCTCTCTCTCTCTCTCTCTCTACACTTCCACCACCGTTCATGGCGGACGACCACCACCCTACACCTCTCGAACAAGCTCACCAGATCATCCACCGCTACGACTCATCCTCCTCAGAAACTCGCAACACCTTCCAATCCAACCGTCACGAACTCGACACGTACCTCCAGGCCGTCGATGAAATCCAACGCAACATAGACTCCATCACCGTCTCCGGCAACGACGGAGAACAAACAGAACAACAGTCAACGAAAGTCAACGCCTCCATCCAAATCGCCATGGCTCGTCTCGAAGACGAGTTCCGCAACATCCTTCTCTCACACGTATCTCCAATCGAAACCGACGATTACGTCAGCAGATCCACCAGCTCCTTATCCGAATTTCACGATTACGTCAGCCGTACAGTCACAGACGATGATGATTCCGTTTCCGTTTCCGTTCTCACTGCCGTCGATGACGATGACGACGTCAGCCGAACAGACGACAACTCCGTTTCCGTTCACAGTACCGGAGATGATGACGTCAGCCGAACAGATCTAGGAGAATCCAGCACAACACGACTTTCGAACTACAGATCTATGAGCAGTATTCGCGAGCTCGATCTGATACCGTCCGATAGCATACACGATCTCCGATCAATCGCCGAGCGTATGATCGCCGCCGGTTACTTCCGCGAGTGTGTTCAGGTGTACGGCGCCGTACGAAAGTCCGCCGTGGATGCGAGTTTTAAGAAGCTCGGAGTTGAGAAATTCAGCATCGGCGATATCCAACGCCTCGAGTGGGAAGCGCTCAACGCGAAGATCGGGAAGTGGATTCGCGCCGCTAGGGTTTGTGTTAGGGTTTTATTCGCTAGCGAGAAGAGACTCTGTCAGTTAATATTCGAACATCTGGAGCCAGAAGCTGATGATAACTGCTTCATGGAAACGGTTAAAGCTCCGGCGATCCAGCTGTTCAATTTCGCCGAAGCGATAAGTATCAGCCGGAGATCGCCGGAGAAACTGTTTAAAATACTGGACTTACACGACGCCGTATTGGACTTATTGCCTGATATCGAGTCGGTTTTTGACTCGAAATCATCGGAATCGGTTAGGGTTCAAGCAACAGAGATTCTCTCCAGGCTAGCAGAAGCTGCTAGAGGAATGTTATCCGAGTTTGAAAACGCGGTTCTCCGTGAACCGTCGAAAGTTCCGGTTCCTGGAGGTACGATTCATCCGTTAACACGGTATGTTATGAATTACATTAGCTTGATTTCGGATTATAAACAGACCTTAGGTGAATTGATAGTTTCCAAACCTGCAACTGGTTCGAGATACTCGGATGATTTAACTACCCCGGATATGGATTTTACGGATCATGAAGGTCAATCAGCTTTAGCGCTGCATTTAATTTGGATAATTGTTATCTTACAATTCAACTTAGAGGGAAAGTCGAAACATTATAAAGATAATTCATTAGCTCACGTGTTTATCATGAACAACATTCATTACATTGTTCAAAAGGTAAAAGGATCACCGGAATTAAGGGAAATGATTGGTGATAATTATTTAAAAAAGCTTACGGGGAAATACAGGCAAGCCGCGACAAGATACCAACGCGCAACGTGGGTTGGGGTGTTGTATTGTTTGCGAGATGAAGGGTTACACATGACTGGAAGCTTTTCGTCTGGTGTTTCGAAGAGTGCGTTAAGGGAACGGTTTAAATCGTTTAATGCTATGTTTGAAGAAGTACACAGAATGCAAGCGTTATGGTTAATACCTGATACGCAGCTTCGTGAGGAGTTGCAAATTTCGATATCAGAAAAGTTGATCCCTGCTTACCGATCGTTTCTTGGAAGGTTCAGGACTCATATTGAACACGGGCGGCATCCTGAAAACTATATCAAGTATTCGGTTGAAGATCTCGAGACTGCGGTTTTGGATTTCTTTGAAGGAAACGCAGTTAGTCAGCATTCGAGAAGAAGATCATCATCATAGTGAAATGAAATTGAAATACTGTAGGACATTATTCGTTTATTTTTTGGTGGATTGGCAAGGAAAGATGGAAGACTTCTGTAAAATCTACTCTGTAAGCATGTTGTTTTTTGTGTTTTTTTCCCATTGGTTTTCAGATATTTGTTATATTCGTTTGTAAGGAGAATTTGTTATACATGATCTGTTTATTGCATGAACTTGGAATCAGATTAGCTTTTAGAACTTGTCATTTGTCTTAGAACATGAAATTAGGGAACCCCCATGGTTATGTCTTTATCATGTGCTGCTTTCATATTTATTATCATTTTGATTCCAGGATCAAAATAAGACTAATAAAGTTTGTATCTTTTTTTTATTCTTTTTAATTTGGTTCTTGTTGCAAGATTTTTATTTCAGAATGGCTCGCATTCATCGAAAGCAGTCATGTATCAAGAAATCTCATGTCGCCGATGATTAGAACTTTAGAAGAACCATTTGCAGGTGACAGCATCCCCTGGTCAGACACAGTATATATACTATATATACGCACACACATACACATATATACATGCGATCTAAGTATTCAACTCTTTTCGTTATGAATCTGGTTTTATTTACGCTAGATGAGAAAAACTGCTCTTAGTGGGTTTTTTTTTTCCAAAAGACTACAAATATAACATCTGACATGTTGATATATCATCAGATGTACATTTTGGGGCATTTTGGTCTTCTTAACATGCTTTTGACTGGAACTGGTATAAACAAACGAATTTTTTACGTTAACGCGACCTGGTCTTTTTTTCCTTTTCCTTTTTTTGAACGGAAAATGTTTGATTATTTGTGCTATGGATCTTGTTCCCATTATGTAGAGGAAATGTTGATTGATTTTCTTATTATACAAATGGGACATGATACACGAAGATAATGCATGAAAGAACCACCTGGGTGGTGTATATACATCGTGTCACATCATGTTCCAAGGGTCGCATAAATTTCAACTTACTCTTGATCATAAACAGCAAGGCTGGTCCAAGCAGGCTATGGTCTAAATTCAGTGTTTGACCATTTTGTCTTAATATGACTTTGACCAGTGGCATGACCCTTGTACCCTAGCTTTATTGCTGTCATTTATTTGTATCACAAATTTCTTGGTGGGGGAAGTTTGACAAAGCTATTTTGACTTTCATAGATGGAGGCCTGTGAAAAGCAGTCAAAACAAACATGTTTTGTCATCTAGAAACTAACTTTATTTAATTGTATCAATGGGTCATTATATTCCATGTATTATTAGCTCTTAGTTAGCTGTAACATAAAGGGATCTAGTTTATTAAGGTTTGTGGAACCATGGCACATGCTTTTAGTTTGAATACCCATCATTCGACTTGATTCAAGCTTTTAGCAAGCCAATTTTGACTTGCTTATGAGCGACTTGGCTTGTATGTACCCTATATACAGGTGTTGCATAATCAATTTCACAAGATAAAAACATTTAGCAGTTGCAAAATTATCTATATAAGGTAGCGTTTGTTTTACAGAATGGAATAGAATCATGATGGAATCATGATGGAATTGGAATGTTGATTCCATTTTTTATTTTGTTGGTTTGAACAAAAGAAAAATGAATTGGGATTAAACAACATAAACAACAACAACAACAACCATACCCAGTAAATCCCACAAATAGCAGAGCTACTTATAGGGTCTGGGGAGGGTGGGATGTAGGCAGACCTTGCCTCTATCCATAGGGATAGAGAGGCTGCTTCCAGAGATATCCTCGGCTCGAAAACGAATAACAAACCAACACACCAAGTCAAAGAATATAGAAATAAGAAGTCACCCATACCAAGAAAATGATCCGAGTTGACAAAAAATAATGTAAATCATGTATAATAGCATGCATACAACATCATTTGGGCATAAACACAAGAAGGCAATCACCGAAAAAGTCTCTTAAAGAGTAGGAAAAACCTACCTCCTTACAAAACACCTAAGACCTTACTGTAATGTCTTCTAGAAGTCCTTAACCCTAATCCTATGTCTCCACGAAGTCCTATCTTGGACCATGTCCTCAGAAAGATGCAACTCTACTAAATCATGTCTAATCTGCTCATCCCATGTCAGTTTGGGTCTGCCTCTTCCTCTCCTCCCCTCGACAGTAAGAGTTTCCACTACTCTAACTGGTGCCGTCGTTTCCCTCCGTTTCACATGCCCAAACCATCTCAATCTCCCCTCCTTAATCTTCTCCGATATACTAGCCACTCCTAATCTTTCCCTAAAAACCTCATTTCTTATCCGATCTAACCTCGTGTGTCCACACATCCACCTCAGCATCCTCATCTCTGCTACCTCCATCTTGCGTACTTGTGTCTTCTTGATAGCCCAACAGTCTGTTCCATAAAGCATAGCGGGCCTGACTGCTACCCTGTAAAATTTCCCCTTTAATTTAGTTGGGAACCTCCTATCGCACAATACCCCACTGGCTGCCCTCCATCTACACCAGCCAGCCTGTATGCGATGGGTTACATCACTATCTATATCACCATCTCTTTGTACAAACGACCCCAGATACTTAAACCTAGTTACCTGCGGGACCAATTGATCGTCAATGGTGATTTGGGTGTCATCGTCATCGGCTACACCACTGAAATCACAGTGTAGATACTCGGTCTTAGATCGACTAATCCTTAGGCCCTTGCTCTCTAAGGCCACCCGCCACTCCTCTACCCTCTCGTTCAGGCACTGTTTAGTCTCTGCAATCAACACAATATCGTCTGCAAAAAGCATGCACCATGGAATAGTCTTCTGAATCAACTTGGACAACTCATCCAAGACAACCGCAAAAAGAAAAGGGCTCAACGCAGACCCCTGGTGGAGTCCTACCTCCACAGGAAAGAAGTTTGTATCTCCTACAGGCGCGCGGACACTAGTTTCCGTTCTATCGTATGTATCCTTAATTATGTCTATATATTTCCCCGGTAGCCCTCGACGCTCCAGACTATCCCAAATCAGTTGTCGTGGGACAGTGTCATATGCCTTTTCTAGGTCGATAAACACCATATGTAGATCTTGCTTCTTCGCTCTATATTTTTCCATCAACCTCCTTAGAATATGAATCGCTTCTGTGGTTGACCTCCCTTTCATGAATCCAAATTGGTTTACTGAATCCAAATTGGGATTAAACAACATAAGAAATCGAATCTACATTCTAATTCCATCTAGATTCCTTTCCTTTATGATTTCAAGTCATGCACAAATTCCAATTCCATTACAGTACATGAAAAGAACACTACCTAAAGTTCTGTTTTACAAGAAACAGTTGAACCAAAACAAACAAATATATTTACATAAATCAGTGTACTTGTAGAAATTTGTGACTATTACATGTCATTAACCTTTAACAAATCAGCAAAAAGCTAGATGATTAAGATGGCTAGGAATGGGACTAGAGGGGGTCAAGAGGATCCGCTAACCCCTCGGTCATGAGAATTTGTTGGGTGTTTATAAATAAAATCTCGTTTTCCTCAAAACTGGAGATGGTGTGTTTGGGCTACCTAGCGCTATTTGTGTTCGCAGACATACGGGATTGCCTTTTGCCATTGGGTTACCCCGGGTAAACTAACTTTTATTTCACTGGCCGTTCAAAAGAAAAATCTAATAGCTAGTTTTATTTATAACTGAGACTAAGGTGGTGTTTGTTTTTTCAGACCCAAAAGGCCTGCAGTCTGCGAACCACATCTGCAGGTAGGGCTGTAAACGAACCGAACGAACACGAACAAGGCCTTGTTCGTGTTCGTTCGTTAAGGAAATAAATGTGTTCACGAACGGTTCATGAACACTTACCGAACGAGATTTTATGTTCGTGTTCGTTCATTAAGGAAGTGAGTGTGTTCGCGAAGGGTTCACGAACACAAACGAACACAAATAAATTTGGCGAATGTGACGAAGGATAAAGATAAATGGCCCAGAGAGTAGCACTCGAACTTGAATCCCTTATTGTGGAACGGAGGTCGACCGTATTCGCCGATGTAAATAGTGAGAAATGAAAGGGAAATGATGCATAAACAAGGTGAAAGTGGGTTTTCTGGTTTAATTGTTAGGGTAATAAAATAAATAAAAGTTTAATAATATAAAAAGTACAAATAAAATATAAGAAAGTACAAAGATCTTCAATTAAAACATAAATATACGAACATAAACGAACGCAAATCAACGAATGTTCACGAACACGTTCACAAACACCTTACCGAACGTTCACGAACACAATCGAACGAACGAGACCTATGTTCATGTTCGTTCATTTAACTAATCGAACGAAATTTCTTGTTCATGTTCGTTCGTTTATTAAAATAACGAACATACACGAACTTCCCGCCGAACGGTTCACGAACTGTTTGTTGAACGTTCGGTTCGTTTACAGCCATATCTGCAGGTATCTGCAGGAGAAGAGGTAGACCAAAGGTCTGCAGTCTGCAAGGAGAAGAGGATTTGTTTTTTTTACTTCTACAAAAACCACTTCACAACACACACAACACACACAGAACACTCCTCTCTCTCTCTGCCTTCATCTACCACCACCACCACAACCATCCGCCACCACCTCCTCCACCGTCCACCTGGCACCACCACAACCAACAACCACCGTCAAGCACCACCGCAAACCCTAGCCCCCACTCCAAGAACCCACCCCCCTAATCTCCATCTTTCACCTTGGTCCCCCACCGGAACAGAGTACAACCGGCCACCACCCTTTGGTGGTGGCATACGGCGTATGAAGAATGAGAGAGGGAGTAGAACAGACGAGGAGATAAGGAGAGGAGAGAACCGTCGCACGCGGCGGCGGCACATTTGTTTGGTCCGACAAGTCTCACCAGTAAACCCCCGTCTCTTTCATCTTTTTTTTTTTTCTGAAAAATTGATGTTGATGGTGACTCACTGTTGATGAAGATGATGATTCTGTGGCTGTTGATGTTGAAGATGGTGGAGGTGGTTCCGCACGACGGCAGGAACGACGGCGGGGGGTGCTCGACTCGGGTTAACAAGAGTCAAGGGAGTCCGGGTTCGCGGGTTCGAGTTTAAGTTCGGAAATTTTGGGAGTTTCGAGTATTGGTGGAGGTGGTGGCGGAGATGTGGTGGTGGAGGTGGTGGAGGTGGTGGCGGGGATGCAGAGAGTGGCGGTGGAGAGTGGTCTGTGTTTTGAAAGAGAGAAGAGGTGAGAAGAGGTGGGCTTGTATGCGTGGGGAAGAGGTGGGGAAGAGGTCAAAGGTGAGAAGTGCTTCTGGAAAACAAACAAGCTGCAGGACCCAAAGGTCTGCGCGACGCAGACATAAGTGGCAAGAAGTGCTTCTGCCCAAAAAAGAAACAACACCTAAGATATACATAAAGTCTTATTGGTTTGGCTCACATCTTAATTTGTGGTTTATGTTTTCAACGTGCATAGCCGAATATTTGAGATGTATATGCTTCCTATGAAGAAAGGTAAACCAGTCAATATTCAACTTTATTCTTCAAAGGGAATGTCTGCTGAATGTGGATCACATCATACCTTGTAACAAACTTTTAATTCATCATCAGTTTACAGAAAGAAAAAAAAACTGTTACCTTATTAGTTTTTACAGGTTAGAGCAGGTAAAAAAAAACGAATACTACATCATCACCTTTCCTACAGGTTATAATATACGAACAAAAACATAAAAGCTGGTTACATAAGAGGCCTCAACTTCTGATTTCAAATTGTTTAAATCCTTGTAAATATACATCTAATAACGTGCTTAGTCTAAATTCTATAAAATATAACAAAACAGATTTTAAGTGGATAAGCATACAAAAGACTGATAAATTACTCTGTTTTATCTTCTTCCAAATCAACATCATCTTCAGATCTTACATCACCTACATCCTTTGCGGAAATAGGAACGGGGGATGGTTTTATGAGAGTCAATGTATCATCCTTGTCAAACTCTTCACTTCCGTCATCCGAATATGCATATCTGTAACACCAAAAAAACACTCCTTTACTTGTACACATTTTAAAGGTATACATAGATCACCGAGTATCAACGTGTCAGAATTTACATTAGTGCCCCTAATTTAAAGCCTGTCACTTCTAAAGTTCTAAGATGACAAGAATACAATAAAGGAAAAACCATAAGGAGTAGAGTCGTGTAGTTTACCGCATTGAATTTTGAGATGGGGCCCACAGAGCACATATGACACAAAGAAGAGAGAATGACAGAACATGCCAGAAGGCAGGTATAATCCAAGCGTTTTGCCATTGCTCATTGTATATATCAGTTGACTTAAAATAAAGCTGCAAAAGAGAAATTAAAACGCCAAAATTCATTCATAAGAAAAATGGAAAGTTGTACGCGATAGACACAAACTTAGGCACGGAATAAAAACAGAATTACATTTGTTACTTGTTTTGGCAACCAAGTTACATTATCTCATAGTTGTCGATAGCGAATAGCGACAAGGCACCTATAGGCTACGTAGCGAATAGCGACGGCTATTTTATAGATAGCGATTACACTAGAAAAAGAATTTTGAAAACTCTTGTATGTATATTACATCAAAATACCCTTGTATATATGCTATTTTACATGTATATTTAACAAAAACCTATAAATCCAGCTATTTTATAGCTATATCTAATTGCTATTTACATCTAAAAAAAATACCTAACTGTCGCTAAATACGCTATTGGTCGCTATGACCCATAGCGCACTATAGCGGTCGCTATAGCCGCTATTGACAACTATGCATTATCTTACTAATTTTACCAGCCAAGATAGATTTTATCATCAATTGAGTTAGTTAAAAAGAGACTCATTGCTAAAATCATTAATAAAACTGTAGTTGGTAAAATCCACAAAAGGCGTAAAGTTTATTATTTTTTTCAAGTGGCATCAACCAGAGCCCCAATCAACACTTAAAAAATAATCGGTTAAAATGAGACTAGTTGCTAAACTGCTAAAAAGTTGTAAGTTGGTTTATATTTTGCTCCTACTTTGTACTTGGTTGCTAAAAAACAGAAAAAAGTTTAAAGCTTTTTACTATTTCACACAACGGTTTCTATGTTATACAATTAGCATTTGTTTATTAAAGGTTATTTTGGGGTTCTGTTGATAAGAGTTCACATTTCTCTACACTCAACTGTTAATTAACAATCCTTATATGATTATGTACAGTAAAAAATCTTACCTCATAGCATATCCAGCCGACTGATACAATAACAGCTACAGCCAAAGCATTTGTGAATTTCCTGTATATATCTAATTTGGCCATCATTCTTTTAGCCTGTCATATCATATAACTCATTCAAGTTTGGACAGCAGTGCCAATAATTATCACATATGGCAGCAAATGATTATTGCAGAAAGGGGAAACTACTAAAGGCACATAATAGCATAAAGTCATACGGGCTTATTAAAAAACAGTTGATTGAAAGATAGTATAGTTCCACGAAAACATTATCATCCTCTGTTCAGATAAAAAATACGGACGATAATAATAAAAAAAACAATGTCATTTTGGATATTAACGAGAAATACCATCTCTAATGCAAGCACCAAAATACTAAAATTAGTGTAAAAGTGCAACACCAACCTTTTATAACTTTCATTCAAACCCATATGCATATTGTTTTCTTACTTTATACCCTTTATCGCATATTAGTTAATTTACGTAACTGTTAGCTATTCAACTTCAACATAGAAAACAAAAATCTTGACGTGTGGAATAATGGAATATATTAACTGAAACAATGACATTGAGATCTTTAAAAGAAATCCACTATTGAATATGAGATTAATTTGGTTGGCTCTGAATGAAACCATTCAGAGGTCCGCCTCTGATTCGGTCAGATGTGAAGGTGTTTGGTTCATTAAGACATCACCTCTGAATGGGTTCCATTCAGTCTGAATGGGTCAGCTAGTTACCACATCTGAATGAAACATTGGACTTGTATGCCCTTTGCCCCCATCTCCTTCACGAGTTCTCCACAGCCCCATCTCCTCTCCTCTCCACTCCTCCACAATCACCGGCCTCCTCCTCCACAGCCGCCATCACCGTCACTGGCTCCACCGCCGTCGTCCTCTCTCTCCACTACGTCTGTCTTTCTCTCTCTCCGCCCCTGTGTGCGTCGCCGCACCACCACCAGACGGTGGTGGTGGTTGTTGTCGTCCCCGGTTGCACATCAGCGGAGAAGAAGAAGAAGGGGGGGGGGGGGTTGTCGGCTGAACAAAATCACCACCGCCACCGCCGTGAGAGGCGGCGGCTCCGCCTGCCGTCGCAGGAGATCATCGGAGAGGGGGGGTTTAAGAGGTGAGGGTTGGGTGTTAGGGTGAGGGGTTGATTTCTTTGTGTTTGATTTGAGTTATGTATGTGTGTATATGTAGAGGAAAAAGAAGGTTTTGAGAGGAAGGAGATGAAGAATATGAGAGTCTGCACCTTTTGTTTATGTGTGTATGTTGTTTGGTTTGACTATTTAGAGGGGTAAAAATGTATTTTCACACGGTCATTCAGATGTGCAACCAAACAGCAGTTCACTGGTTCAGCACTTACTGGTTCAGAGCCTCTTAACCATTCAGAGCCTCTTATTCATTCAGCACTTATTGGTTCAGATGTTGCCAAACAGCCCCTAACCTTTTAAACACACATTTATAGTTTTATTATGATGTTTTATAACTAAATAACTTTACATAATTGAGCAAAGATATAATTTAAGATGCCTAAATGATAATTATAATTACTTTTAAATAATTTAGTTAAAGTCATGTGCATTTAATTTCATAAGTAAAACAGTTTAATTGAAATAACTTACAGTGTCTACATAAGTCAATCAGTCTTTAAAAAGGTTGGTCCACATGCATATAAGGAACTTTAAAACTTGCAATAATAAAGAGAAAGCACCTGTAGCTTATTTAAAGTTGAAGAAAGTGAGGTAAATATCCATAAAACAAAAAATGCATCCAAGACTGCCACAGGTAGAGATAAAAACAGAATCGCCTTTCCCGAAAAATCACTAACAGCACCAACATGTTCTACCAACTCAAGCACTTCAGAAGCAAGAAAAAATGTTCCTCCAAGCATGACAACTTTTGAAGTAAGACCACCCAAAGTTGGTCTTACAACACCATACCCCATTGAAACAGTTAAAATAATTAACCGCGAAATAGTGCGCTTTATAGTGCCAAAAGTTACCGCCCATATAGTAATACCCGTTGGCCGCGCCCCACTTTCGTTAAATTCTGCATAATCAAAATACCACAATGCCATCTCTAACATACCCAATGTTATAACTAAGGTTATACAGTTTTGCAAATGTAAAACCTCTTTCCAGAATCTCGCATACTGAGAGAACCAAAAGATTCCGAGAACTAAAAACGCAAGTGACATGAACCCGTAGAAGTTCAAAAGTGGTGCCATTCGACCCGGGAGATAACCGTTCGGATTTTTCCATATGGTTTTTCCTTCTACAACCATATCAGCTAGCCTCGGTTCACAATGCATGAAGTACAAATTATACATCCCTGTTCTTGTGATTTGTACAGATCTTGGTTGCATAGTGGAAGTTTCATCATTGACATCAAATGAGACACCGAAAATTTCGGGCCACCCGGGATTTGATGTTGACAGGCGGTGAATAACTTCGCCTTCTTTACACGCACCCAATTTTGCTAGATCTGCTGTGCAGCAGATGGCTCTTTGGCCTCCATAGGCTGAACCGCCTATTGTTTCTCTGTCATCTACCTCAAAAAGAATGGCGTATATCATCCCTGTGCTGAAATTTGAAGCCTCTTGTGGCCTTCTAAATATGATCTCTTCAAACCTATATACAAAATAAAAGAAGGGTGAGAGGACTCAGATCTGTAGTTCTTTTGTATCACATCTGACATCTGCACCTATAATCCATCTAAAAAATCTATGAAAATAAAAATAATGACCACGGAACTGACTAGCAACAAATCAGTGGTTCATCGCGTTTCCTTTTCTCAGAATATTTTAAATAACTAATGCAGATTCTTCAACCATTCATTTATGAAATACAAACCAAGCTTTTTTTGAACGGCCGATATGTTAAATAAAAAAAACAAGAAAAGCAGCCCACTAGCAGGAAACTATCGAGGCGATACAGACGCCCAAAACAGACACCTCGAGATAAAATAGCATTAAGGAAAACAGAAATTACACCATTGTGTCCACCAATAAACCGAGCTTCTAAAGAGGCTAATTAAGTAGATGACTTGGCATTGACGTGTATGCTTTTACTTTTAGTGAAAATTAACTATACAAATCACAATAAAATTCACAATAACTAATATGTCAGGTAAACTTGCATCATTCTTAAGTAATAACACATACTAATTCCGAATTAGTAATTCGATCGAAAACATATAATAATGTTAAGCAGTAAGCTACGGATCTAAAACACCTACTTGCTATTTCAGTATTTCTACTAGGTTTTGTTTAACCCTAACTTAAGCTCACTTTAAACAACATGCTTATTATTGCTAGATAATTCATACTCTCTAACTTCAGATACAAATACTAATTCGATCGAAAACATATAATAATGTTACACAGTAAGCTACGGATCTAAACCGCCTACATGCTAATTCAGTATTTCTAAGTTCTGTTTAACCCTAACTTAAGCTCGAATCAAACAAAATGCTTATCATCAGTGGATAATTCATACTCTATAACTTCAAATACAAATACCTAACTATCACATGCATCAGCACTTACATAAATCATCCAATTCATTCGGAAATCAACAATAACAAGTAACAGTAAAACACATGAAAATCACTTACTTAATATACGCATCGCCGTTAGAAGATGCATCAGAACCGTTGAGATTCGGATGCGAGTAATAGATTCCTTCACTTCCTCCATGAACTACATACGCATTTCCTTTTCTGGCGAACTTAACTCCGGCGTAATTATGAACGGAAGCATGAACGGTTAAAACCCTAACGAACAGTAACAGAGATATCGCCGTTAAGGAATCCAGAAACGGCATTGCTGCTGCTAGATCTACAGGCAGATCTGTGTGTATGGGGAGTGAGAGTGTGAGATCTGGAGCTGAACGCGTGAAAATGTGGAGATGATGAAGAAGAATTGTTTAGTGGCTAACCATGGTTAAGTTGAAGTTGACTTGTGGGGTTACACAAATTATGCACCGACTGTCTACCGGTCAAAACATTGTCACCAAATTATATTACGAGTTAAATGTGATTTGAACCATTTTGTCAGTTTAGTTTAAAGGTTTCATTTTTCGTGTTTAAAAAGGTTTTACCGTTGCCATTTTAGTCCACTAGGTTAACTTCATGCATTTTTTCTATTAATGAGAATGGCAATTTGGTTATTTTATATGTAATTTTGTTGACTGGAAGAGCTATTCGGCCATATAAAATGACCAAATTGTCCTTCTCGTTAACAGAAAAAATGGATGAAGTTAACCCAGTGGACTAAAATAGCAATGATGAAACATTTTTGGATACACAGACGAAAAATGAAACCTTTAAACTAAACTAACAAAATGGCCCAAACTACAAGGACTAAAATGACATTTAACTCTTATATTATTTTCAACATAACACATGATAAAAATCCTGCTTATAAAAATTTACCTCGTTTATTTCTTTATCATTTTTGTAAGCCAGGTTTAAAAAAAAAAAAAAAGTATCACTTTAGTTTAGTTTTGGCAAAACTATCACACACATTATATGACTTTGTAAGTGAATGAGATTAGGATGTTTGAATGAAAAAGAAGCTTTTTGCTAAATATTATAGATAAGATTAAGGTGCTAGAGTTTTGTATGGATTAGGAACAGGGACAAATTAGATAACATAGATTGGTTGAGATGGTGTTCATTATTTGCTTAATTTGGTATTGTTTATGTTTCTTTTTTCTCTGGTTTTATTATATATAAAAGCTCTTCGATGTACAAATGAAAAAAAAGTTTTTTTTTATTGGTCATATGCGTTATTATTGTTTCTTCAGACACCTCATATGAGTCGTATGATTTGACTGATACCACCTCATACAACTTATATGACCATTTTAGCTTCTCACGTCAGTGATGTATAAACAGTGTTTCAGTGGTGTTCCAATAGAGGTTGCCTTATTTGAATCAACCTCGTTTATTACTTTATCATATTTTTTTTAATATTCTTTTGTTTAAAGGAACCGATTATTTAAAAAAACAAAAGAAAATCATATAGCTAAGTTTCTCATAGACAACATGCTTAATTTGCTTCGTACGACTTATATGCTTATTTTTATTAGCAACAACCTCGTTGTTTACTATTAGCAACAACGGCCAGTGTTGGCCCAACGTTTTTAGAGCTTCTAAGCAAACTATAAAGTTAGGCCCCTTTTTATATGGTATAAAGAAGACATCGGTTTTGCTTTCTACCTTCTAACTCACAATAGTAAATTCGCAAGCACAATCTCAACTGCAAGCACAATATCAAAATTCAAATATTCAAAGTATCAATTAGGGATTTTGAGCAGGCAATGATTGAGTAAATTGCAATATATAGCGATTACTATATAAAATAGCCATTAACCAACATGGATTATCCTTGTGGCACCATTAATTTCACCCAATTTCGCCCCTAATCGGGCAACGCCATTGAGCATAGTGAATATGCATGGCGTTACAGTTAGCGAGAATGTTGATGGTGGTCTAAATTAAAGACGAATAGCATGCTTGGAGTTGGAATTGAGCTTTTTTATTCTAAAATTAGTTCTTTAGTTGGATCTTGCAATAAATCTAGTTTTTGTTTAGTTCGTATAGGTTTAATACACAACACACATATGTTATATAAAAGGGATAAAAAAATTGGGGCCCCCTATTTTTTAGGGGCCCAAAGCTCTTGTCTAGCTTTAAAAGCCTGCAGCGACCCCATAATTATATCTGAGTAAATTACAATCGGTGTCCTTTACGTTTGTATCAAATAACAACAGATATCCTTTAACTAAAGAAATTATAGGCTCTGTCCTTTATGTTACCAGTTTTTAGCATGTTATGTCCTTTAACCCTAACCTGGTTAGGTTTTTTGGTTAAGTCTTACGATGTGCCTCTCACATGAGGGTAACATGGTCTTTTCATCTCAATTTAACATGAATTTCGATTTCCCCTTGCATCTAATAACATCTGATTGTTCATATTAGGGATGGGATTGAACAAATCTGGGTACCAAATACCAAACCAAATATATAGGTACGGTACGGGTATTTTCGGTACGGTACCCGCTTTGGTACCATTTTGTATTTATTTAGTTTTTGAGCATTTATACAAGTACTAAATAGGTAAAATTGACATGAGTACCAATATAGTACGAGTACCAAATAGGTAAAATTGGTATGAGTACCAATACGATACGATACGGGTACCATATAGGTAAAATCAATACGAGTACTATAAATACTATAATACGAAATAAAACATAATAAAAAAAACTTTTAAAGGTCTAAATAAAATTCGGTACTAGTACCCGTTTTTACCCGTACCCGTACCAAATACCGAAAGTACCGAATACCAAAATCAATAAAATGGAGTACCGATACATGTACCAAATACTTAAAATCGGTACGGGTACGATACGGATACAAATACGAGTATTTGGGAAAAAAAAAGTTCATCCCTAATGTATAGTATACATTACTTACTTTGGGCATTGAAGGTAGTGTTACTTCGGTAGGGGGCAACTCTTGGCAAACTATGTACTTTGCTGAATCTGTCTCATTGTAAATGTGAATGATGAATTGTGGACAAAAGTTATGAATTAACTGCTAGAACTCTATTGCATGTTATATGCTCCAAACTATCCTTAAGATATAATGAGTAAATTACAATCGGTGTCCTTTATGTTTGTATTAAATTACAACCGGTGTTCTTTAACTAAAGAAATTACAGACTCTATCCTTTATGTTACCAGTTTTAACACGTTATGTCCTTTATACCTAATGTAGTTAAGTTTTTTTGGTTAAGTCTTACTATGTGTCTCTCGCATGAGGGCAACATGGTCTTTTCATCCCAGTTTTATATTAAAAAACGAAATAAATAAATCCCTTTTATCCCCTCCATTTTTTTCAAACCAATAAATAAATAAATAAACAATATTTTGGAATTAATCTTTGTTTTTTTATCAAACCAATCAAAATAACTGACTACGATGATGTTGGAAGCTTACCATAAATTTCATCGATGTCGTTTTGTTCTAGTGCTTGTCGTATGTAGAAGGTACCCATTGCAAGGTTTGATTCATGTTCCTTTTTTAGGGTTTTTTTATCGAAGTTTTGAGAGACATAGACGATAGCTATGGTTTTTGAGATTCATATGAACTAGGGATGAGTTTTTTTCCCAAATACCCGTACTCGTACCCGTACCGATTTTAGGTATTTGGTACATGTTTCGGTATCCAGTTTTATTGATTTTGGTATTCGATATTGGTACGGGTACGGGTAAAAACGGGTATTAGTACCGAATTTTATGTAGACCTTTAAAAGTTTTTTTTGTAGTATGTTTTATTTCGTATTATGGTATTTATAGTACTCGTATTGATTTTACCTATATGGTACACGTATCCTATTGGTATTCGTACCAATTTTACCTATTTGGTACTCGTACTATATTGTTACTCATATGTCAATTTTACCTATTTAGTACTCGTACAAGTGCTCAAAAACCAAATAAAAACAAAATGGTACCAAAGCGGGTACTGTACCGAAAATACCTGTACCAGTACCCGTACCGTACTTATATATTTGGTACCCAGTTTTGTTCAAATTTGATACCGGTATTTTTGGTACGGGTATGGGTACAGTACCAATCTCATCCCCAGCCCCAGTATATATATTACTGGATGAGGTTGGTACCTTTTAAACTTTTTTAATTAATGTAAGATTTACCCTTAATGTATTTATTGATTTTGCTTGAGTTAAGTGTCATTTACATGGTTTGTTCACTTTTGTCATTTTAGGCCAAATTTCAAAACTGTACCATTTTCCTCCTTGACAACTTCGAAATGTGTCATTTCAGTCCAAAAATCTAACCGCAGTTAGAATAATTCAGTTAGCTCAGAGGTAAAATGGTCATTTTACATAGATTTTTTCTTTTTTATTTCTTTTAGACTTCAGGTTTAAGCCCTAGAAGTGACACATCAAATATATGCAACGGGCTATGGTAGCGAACTGGGATTTTGTGGGTTAGTTTATATTAGGTTTTGGACTTTTAATAGGTCATTTGGGCATGCCTAAGGCCATGTGGGACAGGCAAGCCCAAGGGAAGCCCATGTGGGGAATGGGCTTACCCTAGGGTATTTAAGCTAGCTTAAATTATTTCTAGGGTTAACACCTTGAAGCCTCCATAAGCCTCCATTGAGATAGAATTGCTAGAGAGAGAGAGATGGAGAGAGAGAGAAGCAATATAGAGAAAGAAACTTTGTACCAGACGGTTTTGCTATTTCATATTAATAAAATCGTGTGCAAAGTTTAAAGTGATTCACTGTTCTTGTGATTTCTTGAATATCATCAAGTTTGGATTCTGCCCATCCTTAGTGATTGGTTGATATCATTGTTTGATCCGTTTATGGGACTTACAATTGGTTTTAAAAGGAAGAAAATAAAATATTTGCAGCTAGCCAGGTTTGAACCCATAACCAACAACTCAGCAAGAAACACATCAACCAACGAGACAAAGCTCATTTTGTTCAATAGTTCCATTTTTTTTTCTTTTGACATGTGTTAAACTGAATAGGTAAAATAAAAAGAATCACAAGGGGTGGGCCTTGAACCCGTGACCTATCCCTTGAAATCAAGACACTTAACAAGTGAGCTGCTGAACTCATTTGTTATTTCGAGCAAATCTGTTGGTTTTAATATGATGACATTCTACCAATGCAAGTCATCAACATTTTTTAAGAAAAAACAGAGCAGAAGCATCAAACTGAGGTGATAATTACCTGTGGCGATCGACTTGGTGGTGGAATAATGTAGGGTGGTGATGGCAGATGGAGGTGGTGACGTGTAACGACGGCGGCGATCACTATTGCCGGAAAACGTGAAGCGGCGACAGTGGTGGGAGTTGTGGTGGAGTTGTTTTGATGGTGGTGGAGATTGAATGGTGGTGGTTGGATGTTTGAATGGCAGTGATGGTGGTTTAACACATGTCAAAAGAAAAACAAATGGACATTAGGAACAAAAGGAACTTTGGTTCACTGGTTGATGTGTTCGTTTCTGAGCAGATGGTCACGGGTTCGATCAGTGCCAGCTGCGAATGTTTTTCTTTTCTTCATTTTAAATTATGAAGTTTTAAAAAATTAAAATAAAAGCAAATGATCATTTTACCTTGAGCTAACAGAATTTTTAACTATGGTTAGTTTTTTTGGGACTGAAATAGTACGTTTTAAGAATATAAGGGAGAAAACGGAACAATTTTGAAATTTGGCCTTAAATGGCAAAAGTGAATAAACCACAGAAGGACGTAAATGGCACTTAGCTCTTTTTTGCTTTTATGCCACTATCATCAAAGTTAACCAATCCTTTACTCTTTTTTTACTCAGCACTATGCTGCAAATTAGGGGGGTTTTGGGTGGGCGAAACATAACCCCGAAAGAGTGGAAAGTAACGACAAGATATGGGTTAAAGGAGAGTTTGGTTATCTGAAGATGGGCTATGACTTGAGTGCAGGTATGTTACTATAAACTATGGGTGGCAAAATGGGTTGGTTGGGTAATTGGTTAGGATGGGTTTATTAAGAAAAAGGTCAGGATGGGTTTGGCCGTTTGGGTCAAGATGGGTTTCAGCAATAGGAATATGTACTTCTAGACTGACATAAAAGTTTATGCCTAAAATTTGTATTTTTACAAGTATAGTAGTTTGTTTTTAACAGGAAATCCAAGTTCACATATATGTTTTATTATTTATAAGCTATGATTTTGTGATTTGTACTCCCTTCATTCCACAGGTCGTGTGGTGAGGAAAAACGACGTATGCAGTTTCGGATTGGTGTTGCTAGAGACGATGACAGAGACGATGACCGGCAAACCATTGACCGGTAATAATTTAACAGAGCTTTTGGGGGTTTTGGAGCATTCGGAGGCACGGGCCGGGGCCACTAATACCAAATTTGAGAGGAGATTGCTTAAAAAAATTATGGATCCACGCCTTGATAGTTATCCCATAGCAGAAGTCTTCCAATGCGTTACACTTGGGTTTAAATGCGTTGCTAAACAACATGCAGATAAACCTTCAAGGGAAGGCATCTTGGAGAGTTTGCTATAGCTGCTTCTAACTGATAATTGAAGGAAATCTTGACACGCAACCCTATATACATATATATTTTCTTGCTTTCTCGTATGTAGTTCTGTGATTACTCATGTCTTAACCTAAAATTGGAGGACAATTCTTTTTTGGAGGTAATAGTTGAGATATTTTGTAAATGAAGTACAAGCTAGTATTAAGCCCCCCTCGGGGGCGTAAAACCGTGTCAAGTAGCACCGATGGCACAGAACCGCCAACGCCAAAGTATGTGGTCTTCAATTTGAACTTTTTACGGATTTATTCGTTGTTCGCAATATTTTCTTTCATAAAAATGTCCATTGTTTTAATAGTTTTAGTTTTGTCCATTAACTTTATTTTGTTGTAAGAATGAGTAGATTTTTTTATTAATATTGCTACCAACCAACTTAAATTTATGTTTTGTTATACTAGTTATTAAATATGTTTGAGATTTTAATCCTAGGAAACCTATGTCTATAAGTTAATAAGTTAATAAAAAACTGAACTTTGAAAAAGTACATCCATCATCTTGATTAAATGTCTTCAACCCTTCATGTATGATCTCATCTCGTCATGAATCTTCATGAATCAATATCCTATCTTCACGAATCCACTGAATCCCCGATGGCTTTCATCTTCGATCTTTCCCTTTTCAAGAAGCACCACATTATTTCGAGAACAGACAAACAACCGTCTTGGAAGAGGAACCAAGAAACTAATCGTCTCTACTGTAAACAGCAACTATCAAGGCTCAATCTTTAGTAGTCGTCAACCAAGAAATCAACTTCATCACGTCAATACTTGATTAAAAACACAAACACATGTGACAAAACTCCATCACACACGAGTTTTTCACGCACAAGCTTTAGATTTACGAAGAAAATAGGAAATTTTCACTTCCCCTATTTCATTGTAAATTGTCAAAGTCCAAGTCACTTCACTTTTGTATTGTGACAACCCTCACTAAACCAGGTATCCGTACGACTTAATTAATAATTAATTACTGCTTAATTACTGTGCTTGTTTCAAATTGCTGATGAACTGCTACTTGATTTCTGATACATGTACTTGCCTGCATCATACTTTACTTACCGTCACTACATTATTTACATGCTGAACCTTAGTGACAAACATGATGCACAAAAAGCACAGTAGCACTATAAACGGATAACCTATTGAACATGCTGATAAAGCCAGCATCAGGCAGACACTGCCTCTAAGGCCTGTATGAGCCAGAAATATTTTGCTACACTAGTGGTGAGTGTAGGGATACAAGGGTTGTAGAACTGCGTCTCTAGGAATAAGTTTCAATGACTGGATGTGCCTAAAACGTGCTCTAAGCACAAAATTCAGCACTTTACATAATAATTCAGCTTTTAGCTAACTAATAAAGTGCCAAAACATGAGAAAAATATTGCTAGACACTTTCCAAAGTGTCAGAAATAAGTTGTGTCACTAAAAAGGGTATTAACGACACCTTAAAGCTTTGTTAAGCACTTTAACGGATTACTATCCAACCAAACAACCGGACTATACCCGGAACATGAAAATATTGTCATTTTCATTATCTTCCTTTTTTCTGGGCCAGTTAGGGTCTCTGAATACCCTAACACCCGTTGTAACACACTACACACTAGTAACCGGGTTAATCCCTAAACTTAACTAGGTTAACCTAACTATATACTTAACCTCTAGTTGGAATCGGACCAAGACCCCCCCCCCCTTTACAACCGTCCCCATGAAGGGGGACACCCCTTGTCCTTGCAAGATTATTATAATCTTGTGTGTTTAAAATCTAGTAGACATATGGACCTTTGGATAATTATCTAATAAATCGTCTATAAGTTCTAATCATAATCCTCCATAACCTTCACTACACAACTCACCAACACTCAAGCTCTCTCTCCCTCTCCTAGAGCTCTCGGCCGAACACACCCCACCCCCATCCATCATTTTCGAATTTGTTTCAAGCCATTCCAAGCATCTACAAGTGATAAGGATCGCGTATAAGGAACCTTGGTGCAATCGGAAGGCGAAGGACCTCACTACATTGCTTTTATCCACCCGTTTTTCGCTTAGATTCTTCCCTAGCCTCGAGCTAGTAGTAAGTCGCTTAAATCACCTTCTCGAACTATTTTAAAGTGGTTAATATGATATGTAACGGTTAAAAGACGCAAACATACACGATGACACACAAAAGTCTACCAAAAATGCTATAAGTGATGGTTAAAAGCTCATATGTTGTGTAAATCATGTAGTAATTGATTTGTGTGATTATTTGGACCCGATCTATGTTGTGGTAGCTCGGATCATCATTTAACCCGGGTTGGTCATGACCTTGGATCATGACATAAGGTTGTTTTGGTAGTAATAAGGGTTAAAGGATGAACTCTACCACACATAAATCATGAACTTGTGTAAAAGCGATTTTGTTTGTGAAATAGTGTTTAAAACTAGTAGATCTACGTATCTACATGTGGTATTTTCAAAGGACCACGTGTCGAGAGAAAACATGCTTTTAAAGGCGGATCTTACACTAACACAAATGGTTTTTAGAACACGCAAGTGTGTAAACACTTGTGTAACACAAAGTTTCGACAAAATAACTATTTTTTTTGGAAAAGATGACGAGAAGTTGTAAAGACGGAACTTCCCTAAAAACGAGGTTTTTACAAAATCGGATTGTTTTGTATAAAGATCCACTAAAAGTAATGGGATTTACTTCATAGTTTGGATAAATCACAAGTTCATGAAATTTATGCGATTTATATATATATTTTGACTAGTTTGTGGTTTGAACATTGTTTTGATTGAATGATAAAAATGGTTGATTTGATTTATAAAAGAAAATGATACGCTTAAAAGCGTGGCCACCTCCAGTTACAGAGGAACCTCTGGCGAAATTTTTCTAAAAACCGAACACTTAGAATTATTTTCACAATAAGTGTTGGAAATACTTTTCGACTTGTTTTCAAAATATAAGTTTCGCCGCGACTTTATTTACAAAACATCGGAGGTGGGATTTCACAAAATAAAACGTGATACATAAATATATTTAGTATATATTTTTCACAACATCACTTGTATAAGTGTTTATGATTATTTTGTGAACTACGTAAATATTATTTTTAGAGTAAAAATAATATAACTAAGTATTATTTTTGGAAAATCACATGTATTAAAATATAATATTTTTGGGAAGAATATTTATATTTTGGAGTTAGGAATAAAATATATTAAGTGAGACTTAATAGTGTAATCCGATTTATATGAACGCACATGTATTAAATCCCCCATCCTTGGGAAGGAAAATGACTACCAAGTATATACAGAATGTAAACACGAAATAGTTGCCTAACTATTTCCCAAAAACTTAAACCATAAAGCTAAGGCACGGCCGTCCGTCTAATAGAATTAGTACGTGTAGGTCGTCACACAACTGATTGATTTGGAGGCATACTTGGTAGAGACGCACCACTGTGAGTTCATGTCCCCCTTTTCTCTTAACTGTTTTCAGTTTTTCTAAACTGCGGGGGTGAAATACATGTTACTATGATTACAAATGTTTCTTACATGGTATGGTCAGCTAAGGAAGGAACTGTTAGGTTATGTGATTGGGTAGGTGAAACCTTAAGAACATTAGTCCTCGTAGTACGATCGAGGGATACAAGTGATAGGCCTATTTGAGCATAACAAACCCCACCCATGCGCCCTAAGGTTGGACCGTGTGGTGACCTTGTCTTAACACCACCCATGCGCCCGCAGGTTGGACCGTGTGGTGACCTTGTCTTAACACCACCCATGCGCCCGCAGGTTGGACCATGTGGTGACCTTGTCGTAACACCACCCATGCGCCCGCAGGTTGGACCATGTGGTGACCTTGTCCTATCCCCTCCCATGCGCCCGCAGGTTGGACCATGTGGTTACACATTAACTGATATGTTTCCTTATTTGCTTTCATACCAGAGGTTACAAAACATTCATACTTACAATGATTATAAAGGTTTATTCGCGCGCACATACTAAACACATGAACTCGCTCAACATTATTGTTGATTTTTCAACTTACATGTATTTCAGGGAATTAAAGGATCTGGCGCGGTATGACACGTTTTCCCGCTGCACTAGTTACGAGGTCATCCGGGTTTGGGGAATGTGACTCTTTCCTGGACAAGTCACAGTCCTTAAACTGTGTTTATGTCATGTTGATGTTTGTGTTTGTTAAGACAATGTTGTTGTATTTGGTTTTTAAAACTTAATTAAATGGATGATCTTGCATGGTTTTATTTCATATAGCTTTGTTATGGTTAAGCTATGGTATTAAGAAGTCACACCAATTTAACCACGCTTCCGCAAAGCCAGGGTGTGACATGTATCACTTCGAATGGCCGATAAACGTCCCAAATTGTCTGAAAAATCTAGCACTGACCAAATCCGTACACCAAGAATCTAGAAACCGAATATAACTAAAAAATTCTGAATATAACCCATAAATTCGGACTTTACAAGTAAAAACCAACAAATTCGGATTCAAAACAAACCCTGATACACAATGAAACAATAAATTCGGACAAGGGATTAGAATAAACAAATTCGGACTCCATCATGTTCAACATCTTTGGCTTGGGACTTTGACTTTAACTAGAAATGATAAAGCACAATTACCCAGCAAGAGCTGCACTTATAGATTCCCCCTTAACTGTTGCTATCAGTTCTGTCTGCTACTGATATATTCAGTCACCGGATATTGCGCTTACAGAGTCCCTAGCCATTTATTTTATAACGTTTTTTAGTCTAATTTTGTTCATTTTATAACGGTTTTGAGTCCAATTTTTAACAAAATTGGACTCAAAAGGCTAAAATTTGGACTCAAATTGTTATAAAAAAAGCGTCTAGTGACTCAGGTCATTAAACATTTTGATTTTGAACTCAAATAGTTAAAACCACTAAAACACAAGGACTCAAAAAGTAATTTACTCAATAAACAATGGATTGATGTTTTATTAGTTAATGGAACTAACTGCTTTTGTTTTAGGAAGACAAAGGTGCAGTATAAATAATTTATACATTTTTTTAAACCGTCGTTCTCTACTTGTAGAGTTGTAGGGAAGATAAGTATCCATAGGGGTATGAATTCTGACACGAACCGAAAACCCGACACGAACCTAAAATAACGGGTTTGGGTTTAGTCTAAACGGGTTCAGGTCAGTTTCAGGTTGAACCCGTTTAGCTAAACGAATCGGGTTCGAGTTAACCCAGTCAGGTTGGCGGGTTGACATGTTTAACCCGTTTATATTATATTATATTTTTTACAATATGTTTTATGTCATAAATTAAATTATATATCTATTTTATGCTATAATTGTAACTTAAAAAGGAATTGGCATAAGATTGTATAATTTAAATATAATTATATTATGCACCGGCTGTCTACCGTCAAAAGGTTGTCACCAAATTATATTATGAGTTAAGTAAGTCTGGTTTGAACCATTCTTTCAGTTTAGTTTAAAGGTTTCATTTTTCGTCTGTGGGTCCAAAAATGTTTCACCGTTGTCATTAAGTCCACTAGGTTAACTTCATCCATTTTTTCTGTTAATGAGAAGGACAATTCGGTCATTTTATATGTAATTCTGTTAACTAGAAGAGCAATTCGGCCATATAAAATGACCAAATTTCACTTCTCGTTAGCAGAAAAAATGAATGAAGTTAACCCAGTGGATTAAAATGGCAACGGTGAAACCTCTTTAGACACACAGGCGAAAAATAAAACATTTGGACTAAACTGGTAAAATGACCCAAAACACAGGGCCTAAAATGACATTTAACTCTTATATTATTTTCAACATAACACATGATAAAACTCCTGCTTATAAAAATTAACGTCGTTTATTTCTTTATATTTTGCCCGGTTTAAAAAAAAAGTATCACTTTAGTTTAGTTTAAAATAAACTAGGTTAGAACCCCGTGTATTACACGGGTTGAATAAATATAATTTTATATATTAAAACTAAAAACCCTGTATATTTCACAAGTTAAATAAAACTAATTTTATGCACCAAATAATAATTATAAAAAATTTTAGTTTTAAAACCCCCATGTATTACACGGGTTGAATATATGTAATTTTGTATAGTAAATAATAAAGAAGTTATATCTTTAAAAAAAAACCTGGTGCATTACACGTGTTGAATAAATCTAACTTTATATACCAGATAAGATAATGAAAAAGTTATATCTTTAAAAAAACTAACGGATATACTCAATACATGATAAATAGAGTGAGTGATTGCGAGGATAGTTCTTGAATTTTTTTATATTTATATGTCATTACACTTTCTCAAAACTAAATTAATAATAATGAGGATACACAATGTTTATGTTAACATGGGACTATGGTATTAGTTTTTTTTTACAGGTTATGGCTAATATTCACGTGTATGATGATAAAATTACACAATGATCTATGTTTGAATATTATATTTATATTTATATTTATATTATTTTAACAAAATATTAGATTAGATAATAATAATAATAATAATAATAATAATAATAATAATAATAATAATAATAATAATAATAATATCGAAGGATTGCTAAACGGTGATTTAAAATTTGTGATTTTATGTTTATATTAATTGAATAACATAATATTAGATTAAATTTCAAGGATAAATAATTAAATTTGATGAAAATTTCAAAATATTATATTATCTTCTATACGACTTATATGCTTATTTTTATTAGCAACAACCTCGTTGTTTACTATTAGCAACAACGACCTAGTGTTGGCCCAACGTTTTTAGAGCCTCTAAGCAAACTACAAAGTTGGGCCCTTTTTTATATGGTATAAAGAAGACATCGGTTTTGATTTCTGCCTTCCAACTCTCAATCGTAAATTCGCAAGCACAATCTCAATTGCAAGCACAATATCAAAATTCAAATATTCAAAGTATCAATTAGGGATTTTGAGCAGACAATGATTGAGTAAATTGCAATATATAGAGATTACTATAGAAAATAGCCATTAACCAACATGGATTATCCTTGTGGCACCATTAATTTCGCCCAATTTCGCCCCTAATCGGGCAACGCCATTGAGCATAGTGAATATGCACGGCGTTACAGTTAGCGAGAATGTCGATGGTGGTCTAAATTAAAGATGAAGAGCATGCTTGGAGTTGGAATTGAGTTTTTATTATAAAATTGGTTCTTTAGTTGGATCTTGCAATAAATCTAGTTTTTGTTTAGTTCGTCTGGGCTTAATACACAACACACATATGTTATATAAAAGGTTTAAAAAAATTGGGGCCCCCTATTTTTTAGGGGCCCAAAGCTCTTGCCTAGCTTTAAAAGCCCATAGACCCCATAGTTATATCTTAAGGATAGTTTGGAACATATAGCATGCAATAGAGTTCTAGCAGTTAATTCATAACTTGTGTTTACAATTCATCCAGTGGCGTCTCTAAGAATTTATGTACCCTGTTCGAGCTCAAAAAAATATGTCATTCCGTAATGTTTTATTATTATTATTTAGTTTTAAAATCAAATGGGTATTGGGCTCACAAAAGCTAATGCCAATGGGCTAACTTCCAAACCATAAAAAATGTTTTGTAAATAGGCCTATCTTAGAGTTGGTATAGGTATACTATTTAAAAAAATTAACATATATATCGGATTTTTTTATAAAAAACACGTGCCCCTCGAAACCACGGGCCCTGTGCGGTGGTCCTCCCCGCACACCCTCATCACCGCCCATGAATTCATCTATCACGTTTACAATGAGACAGATCAATAGTACCATTCAGTTACCAAAGTACATAATTTGCCAAGTAGGCCTGTAAACGAACCGAACGAACACGGACATACGCATGTTCGTGTTCGTTCATTTAACTCTAACCGAACACGAACATATAATCAAACACATTTTTTTGTTCATGTTCGTTCATTAAGAAATCGGGTATGTTCGTGTTCGTTTATGTTCGTTCGTTTAAAGCCCAAACGAACAGTTCACAACATAAACGAACACAAACGAACATAAAAAAAATTAACTGAACATATTTGAATAAATATAAATTAACATGATTGAAGAAACAAGTCTAATATATTACATTTCATCCGAAAACACATATAAATAAGTGTTCATAGATATACTAATTAGCTATATTTATATAAGTAGTTAGAAAACCTAATATTTATATAAATATAACTATTTATGTATTTATTAAAATTTAAACGAACGTTCACGAACATAAAAGAATGTTCACGAACATAAATGAACGAACACAAGGTGTGTTCATGTTCGTTCATTTAATTAAACGAACAATTTTTTGTGTTCGTGTTCGTTCATTTATTAAATAAACGAACTTCCTGCCGAACAAGTTCATGAACGTTCAGTTCGTTTACATGCCTATTGCCAAGAGTTGCCCCCTACCGAAGTAACACTACCTTTTTTTTTTAAAATTAAACTTCATTAAAACAACCTCCGACCCAAACGGGCAAAAGGTCAAACACAACACCCCCGACCCAAACGGGCAAAGGGCAAGGAAATTACAACATATACATAGGGTATTTACACCATTCTGATCATCTAATATACTTACAAGAATATCTATTCTTAACCTAAGCAAAACTTCTTGATTTTAACTCCCCAATGATGTCATGCGAACTACATCTTTTCTGATTAAACACCATTTCATTCCTTTCTTTCCAAATGCACTAAGACGTTATCAAAGCCAACCCATAAATGATCTTCTCCTCCTTCTTACTACGCTTAATGAATTTATGGATATCTAAAATATCTTTAAATTAAAAAAGGTAAAGCGGCGGGATGTTACACCAATCGCTGAAAGCCACTAGTAACACTACCTTCAATGCCCAAAGTAAGTAATGTATACACTGTTAATATTACCATTTACCACTTTAATGTGTATACACGTGTGCACTCACACCCACATGCTAGTGTTAAAACTAATATCTACATAATTTAAGATTGATACACGTTTTTAATGGATTGATGTTTTTTTTTTAAATTAATTGAGCTAACCGAGTTATTACTTTTTAGGGAACCTGGATACGTATACAACGTTTTAAGAAAAAGTAAATTAAATCTAACGTATATTGGTAGTTTGTAAAAATTATGTTATAACGAAGCATACATATATGTGTGTGTGACAGCTGATATTAGTAATGCTAGGAGGATTAAACACTATGAAAATATGAACATTTATTTGGAATATGAATTTGTAAGAATGATGTTTCAAGTAACTAGAAAAATAGTCACTGTTGATGGTTTAAGTGGATTAAACAATAGTAAACTCCTAAATGAAAAAAATAAAAAAATGGACCGAACTGTATAAACAGGCTCAGATGTAGATAGTTTTTTTGAAACTTGTTTTGTATGAAAATACCACCAGAAGCAATGTACACAGACCAAACCTAAGACATTATTCCAAATCCAACCAAAAGAAATTAATTTCAAATTAATTCCAAATATTGTTTTGTAGGAAAAGCAATATTTTTTTTTGAAAGATAATTTTATTAACCCAAAAAAAAAAAAACAAAAAAAAAAAAAACGCAATCTCAGTCTCCAAGAAGGAGAAAGAGACGCGACCAAACCACAACCAATTACACCATCTCGAACTTACACCATGTTTGCCAGTCTATACATCCATTTTTATATCTACATCTAAACCACAAAAAGCTCAAAATCTTTATCTCCGCAACCACTTCGACAACGTTTAGTTTTTTTTTTCCGAGAAGACGCGATCATTTCTAGCTTTCCAAATACACCAAAATGCAATGAAGATAATACTTTGAAAAACTACTTTCTTATCTCCTTTCAGCCCCACCGATTGATGGATCGTAACAATATCCCGAACCGAAAAAACAAAGATGTTTGGTATCCTACACCAAGTCGAAATCGCTGCCCAAACACCAGCAGCAAAAAAACAACCCGAGAACAAGTGCTCTGCCGTCTCCAAGTCGTGATCACAGAATACGCAATTTTTTCTTCGAACCTGAATATTTCTTCTTTCTAAATCCGTCTCCGCCCGCCAGACAAATATGTTTACTTTAGAAGGGACCCATTTGCACCTATCCAAGACGAAATCCGGAGCTTGCTGTTGCTCCTCCTTTTGAAGCCAAAATTTAGCCGCCTTGACCGAATACAAGCCTGAACCATCGCCTAACCACTGCCATTCATCTTGATCCCCTGAAAGACATACTCTGTTAATATTAATCAGACAATCTTCCTTCTCGGCGATCACTTACCCAACTGAAGAGGCGTACACTTTATTCCAAAAACCAGCCGCGCCTTCTCCTTGAGAAACACAACGATCCGCTACTGTGACCAACTTATCACTTTGCGCCATCGTAATCTTGTATCCTTGTTTGGTTTTTGTCGTCAAGCCATGAAACCAGTTTTTGAGACCCCCTTCTTGGACCCTGAGGATATTAATAAAAACGATACTATACTTGTGTATGACTATATTTCGAATGGAACACTTAAGGCTCATCTCCATGACCTCCGTACCCCTCTTTCCTGGCACCAGCGATTGAAAATATGCATAGATGCCGCACATGGCTTAGGCTTCTTGCACACAGCTCACCCTCCTGTTATCCACAGGGACGTTAAGAGCACGAATATTTTATTAACCGAATATTTGGAAGCTAAAATCTCAGACTTTGGGTTATCTAAATTAGGCCCAACACGTGACCCATCTGTTCGTCTCGTCAGGTTTTCTACAGGAAGTTTTGGGTATATGGATCCGTATTCTTTTATTTCTGGACAAGTAACAACGATGTCTGATGTTTATTCATTTGGCGTGGTGTTGCTCGAAGTGTTGTGTAGGAAGCCTGCAGTGTTTGTACTGAAATGGCTTCAAGGTTTCGTCAAAGATAAGAGGATGGAAAAATCTCCTGAATTTTCAAACAGGAACTCAGATGATGTTAGCGATTCAAATTTGAGGAATTTGTTGGATATAATCGATGCTGATTTGAGGAATGAAATTTCCCCAAAATCTTTGAAGGCTTATTTTGGAATTGCACAGAGATGCCTGCATGACATTCCAAAACAACGACCTGACATGTTCGAGGTTGTGCGGTGTCTTGAGTCTGCACTAGCGGCGTCACAAGAGAGAATCACGTTGCAGTCTACAGGAAGTGTAAATGAAGTTTCGTTTAGGGATTTAAATCAAGCTACAAGAGGGTTTAGTCGAGATTTGCTTGTAAGTGAAGGTGGAGGTAGGAGGGTGTTCCGAGGATGGGTTGAGAAGAAAACATTAGCCCCTTTAGAAGAAGGTGTTGGAACTGCCGTTGCTGTACAATGGATCACTTCAGAAATCCCTCAAATACATAACGAATGGCTGGTAAGTATCACCAAACGGCGTAATACTTTAAAGTTCTTGGTGTAGCTTGTTACAAGGTTTTATATGAGGAAAATGTAAAGATCCTTTTTTCGACATTAGATAAAATTTATCACATGTTGGTGCCCGTGAATAAGTGCTCTACTTTTAGTCGGCATTGTTAACACGGCTAAGCACCTTAGTACTGAACCGACCTAGGCTAGCCAATCCCTTGTGTGAACAATGTGATGGGAAACCTATTTAGAATGTGGCTGTTAGATGTCCGGTAGCTAGGAGTTGGTTTTTATCCTTTATTTGCGTTTTATTTTCTGAGTACTAAGTTTTTTTGTTTTATGAATACGTTTGTTACATGTAACTTAAAAAATTCAGGAAGAGGTGAACTTCTTTGGACAGTTGGCTCACCCTAATATCATTAGTCTCTTGGGATTTTGCAACAACAATGAACATGAACGCTTGCTTGTTTACGAGCATATCAACACATCACTATCTCAGTTTATTCATGGAGGTAAAATCTCTCTAAACCAACCTCAGTTTGTTTTCTGCGATAAAGTAGCTATGTATGATTAATAATTTTGCAGATGATCATTTGGAACCACTTTCATGGGACACACGTCTTAAAGTTATGATAGGAGTTGCCCGTGGACTTACACATTTGTATACGGAAAAAGGGGTAATGTGTCATTTCCTATGCGACGATATATTATTGGACGAGGTAGGTACTTTTTTATTGATGGCAGTGATCAAACCAGTTACTGAGTTTTGCTTTTATGCCATTGTCATCAAAGTTAACCAATTTTCTCTACTCTTTCTTATTTCAGGATTTTAACGCAAAAATAGGGGGGTTTGGGTGGTTGAAAATCCGGGACAAGATGCGGCAAAAAGGAGCCTTTGGTTATCTAAAGGCAGATTATGACATAAGTACTGGTATTTTTCCATAAACCTGAACTATTAAGAATATGCAATTTTAGATTAAGATTGTCTAAAATTTGTTTTTTCTACAACAACAATTGTTTGTTTTTAACATTAGGCCAAGTTCACACATGTTTTATAACTTATAAGCTATGATTTTGTGATCTGAATACCCTTTACTTTATTATAGGTGATTTGCTCACGAAGAATGACATTTGTAGTTTCGGATTCGTGATGTTGGAAACTTTAACAGGCAGACACCTTAATCTTGACGTTTTGGAGGGCTTGGAGAGTTTGGAGTTACGGGCTCCTAAGAGCAAGTCAAATAGAAGAAAGCTTAAGAAAATGATGGATCCACGTCTCAAAGATAGTTACTCCATAGACGGTGCTTTCAAATGCATGGCTCTCGCGTTAAGATGCATTACTATACGATCCGAATATAGGCCTTCAAGGGAAGAGATTGTGTGGAGTTTGGAACAAATAGTTGCTCTTAACAAATACAACCCGAATATAGGCCTTCAAGGGAAGAGATTGTGTGGAGTTTGGAACAAATAATTGCTCTTAACAAGTAATGGAAGGCGTTTGAATTTCTATTGTACGTCGATAATATTGAACTTGGTACTTTGCATGTTAAGTCTCTATAGTAGCCGGTTGGGTACAAAAGCCGGTTTTGGAATTGGTTATTACCGTTTGAACATTTCCCCTATCGGTTGTTTACAGAAGCCAGTTTTGGAATTAATTATTACTGTTTGAACATTTCCCTTATAAATCGAACGTTTGAGATTGATCATGTGACTGACTTTATTATTTTTGGACGATTTTACTGCCTTTGCTAGTATATAAATAGGTATTGTTTGTATGTGTTGGTTTAATCACAACACGGGATTTGTGTTTTATCTTCTTCAACATTGGATCATTATAACCGAATTTAACTGTAACCGAGCTCCTTAACCAATTACCCATAACCGAGACTATCGGTTATGGTTACCTAGAACTAGTTATATGTAAATTAAACTGAACTGCGATTTGCACACACCTAGAACTAGTTCCGAAACTTTCATTTTGACTCCCACCATCCTCTACTTAACATTTAGGTTGCTGTGTCACCCCTTCGTTAAATAATCACTAACTCAATTTGTTTTTTTTTTAACTCAGTTAGTGATTATTTAACGAAGGGGTGACACAGCAACCTAAATGTTAAGTAGAGGGTGGTGGGAGCCAAAATGAAAGTTGGGAGTGACAACGGCCAATTTTGATTAGTTTAGGGTGATAAAATCCATTTCCCGTATTTTATAAAGATAATTGTCTTAAATATAAAATAAATTATCAAATACTTGGCTTATATACAAAACTAATATCGTTAAACCTATGAAAGTTTATAAAATGCTTACCTCTTGACTCACACAGGTCTCATATATTTGTTTAACGTTTCACTTTTTATATGTGTAACTTTTAGAAGTTTTCTTTAAAAAAAATTAGGTTGGTTGTACCGAGTCGAGTCGCATATGACCAAGTTAATGTTAATACGGACTTGTTAAAAACTCGAATCAAGTCCCACCAGTCCGTATTAACATTAACTTGGTCATATGTAGGTAACAGCTGATATTTAGTAATGCTAGGAGGATTAAACACGGTTACCACTATGAAAATATGAACATTTATTTGAAATATATACTTGCAAGGATGATGTTTCAAGTATGCATTAAATCTGAATATGTTTATATGCATATTAAATTAAAACGTCTTAAAATGTTAAAACGCTTAGATGTAGAGAACTTTCTATACAACAGACAACTGGTTTGTTTCTTGATATATGTAGGGGTGTAAACAAGCCTAGAGGCTCGAGAGCTACTCGTGATCAGCTCGGTTAAAAGCTCGAACGAGCCGAGCCTTAACGAGCCCGAGCTCGAGCCTGGAATAGAGCTCGTTTTGTTATTGAGCCCGAGCTCGAGCCTGAAATACAAAGCTTGTTTAGGCTCGCGAGCCTAAACGAGCCCAAACAAAATTTTAATTTTTTTATATATAATATATTAATAATGATGATAACATTGATGAGCCGAGCTCGAGCCGAGCTTTGGCTTGTTTAAGCGATGTTGAAGTGAGCTCGAGCCGAGTTTTTAGCTCGTTTAAGGTTGTTCTTAAAATAGTTTGAGCCGAGTCGAGCCGAGCTCGAGCTCTGGGTTTTACTCGCGAGCCGAGCTCGAGCTCAAAGAAGTAGGCTCGAACCGAGCCGAGCTTCATAAAAACCTAACAAGCCGAGCTCGAGCCTGGTCGAGCTCGGACTCTGCCCGGCTCGTTTACACCCCTAGATACATGTAACACTGGAATTGGTATTTTGAAACTTGTTGTGTTAAGATTTTTTAACTGCAAAATGATGAAACACCAACCAAAAGCAATGTACACAATGATGACCAAACCTAAGACATCATTCGAAATCCAACCAAAAGCAATTGATTTCAAATTACAATTTCCACCTAGTACTTTGAAAAGGTTATACAGAAACTATGCAACTGAAAGTACAGAGGAAAAGGGTAGAACAGACAATAGCCAGCATCAACAACCCCGCGTTAATATTTGCGGATGACATGCATAAATATCGGTGCATGATGGAGAAAGACAGATTCGAATCGCAACACACTACGCGTCATTTAGTCCATATCAAGAAACTCCATCCTCTTTCTCATTGTTCCCTTGAGATCGGTAGCTTCCCTCTCTACTTTCTGCGCCTGCAAGAGTAATAATAATACGTCGTTATAAGCTTTAATCATGAGAAACAAACTACTTATAATACAATATGTACAGATACCTCTGCACCACAAACTTAGATATCCTGAAAATGTCACTAAATTTTCATATTTATAATGTACAACTAATTGACAATCACATCAGGTAGTATTTGGGCGAACTGCCTCTTTTCCATAAGTTTTAGGCCTAGGGCTGCAAACAAACCAAACGAACATGAACAAGACCTTGTTCGTGTTTGTTTGTTAAGAAATATATGTGCTCACAAACTGTTCATGAACACTTACTGAACTAGATTTTATGTCTGTGTTTACATTCGTGATCGTTTGTTAATTTTTGGCAATGAACAAAAACGAACATTCCTGAACAAAAAAAAAACTAATGTTTATGAGCACAAATGGAAATAAATGAACACAAAGAAGCGTTCAAGAACAGAATATATAATACACCGACGCTTATTAGATATTTTATTTGTCATTTTGAAGTATTTAAATAAAATATAAAAACCAAAAACACAATCGAATCGAACATAAACGAACACGTTACCGAACGTTCACAAACATAAATGAACGAATGCAGCCTCTGTTCATGTTCATTCATTCAACTAAACGAACAAATCGTTCGTGTCCATTTATCTAATAAACGAACGAACACAAACGAATTCCCGCCGAATGGTTCACGAACTATTCGCTGAACATTTGGTTCGTTTGCAGCCCTAAGTTTAGCAGCCAAATTTAATTGGGCACAAAACACAAACCAACTTACGAGTTTTATTGATTTTAGCTCAACCGCTAACATGCCAAATTTCTGCTGATTTTAAAATACAACGCTGACGGGACATTATATTCACATAAGCATTTTTTGCATATGTGGCATCTAACGCGGCAGCCAGCATGGCATCAACCAGTGCCACATCAGCCAGGTACAGGTAAAATCAGTTCAAACTAAATAATCAATAAAAAGTACAAAACTAAACAACCCTCATTCAATATATAATTACAGAAAATATTATTTCAATAAGAATCAACAAATGAAACTCACCCTTTTTATCTCAGTTTCAGAAACACGAGTCATATGAGGGGGAAGTTCCTCCTTCTCAAGATCCTTAATTCACATAATTTATCACCGCAAAAGAAAAAAAAACTTTATCAACATAATGTATTTTTAGCATAGTTATCAACAAATCGCCCTAAGTGCGCCTCGCACCTTTAATAACTATGGTTCATGTCATAGTTATTAAAGCGAGCGCCCGGGCGCAAATAAATCCCCGTGCCCAACAAATCGCCCTGAGTGCGCCTTTAATAACTATGATTTTTAGAATAGAAGACAATAGCGAGAAAATAAAAACGTTATTTAAATAAAAACATAAATAAGACAGCATACCAGTTCGCCTATCAAAACAACATTCTCGCCACGAATTACATAGAGACCAAGTGAGATGTCACAATAAAGATCACCAACAATTACTCGTTCACAAGCCCCTTCAAGAACAGCATTGGCTGCATGTGACCACACACTCTTTCTCAATAATATGATTGCCAAAAATATTCTTAATAAAAGACAAGTTCAATAATATATTCCAGTACCAAACTGATCAAAAGACCGAAGTATCCCTAACAGCTTCCTACCATCCCTTAGCAATACAAGAAGTTTCCCTGTGGAAAAACATGCATACGTTTAAGCCGAGTGCATCAAATATATACATGTGATATATCAGTGTAACAATTTCATAAATCATCTATGTAGTTAATATCCCGATATATCAGTGATATTTCGGTAATCGGTCCCCTGCCGGGATATCGGTAAAAAATATCGGTACCGATAATATCAGCGATAGTGACCGATATTGGACTGAGACTTGACCAATATATCACCGATTTTCCCGATATCAGTACCTTTCTTCTTAGTTCTACTATCTGTCTTTTTTCTTATTGTTGCTATTAGCATTTTAAGTCTTAATTGTTAGTTGTTATTGTTAAATGTTAGTGTTTTAAGTCTTAGTAAGTTCCTACTTACTACAATTGTTAATGTTTTGCAAGTTGCAAAAGGTTAATTTGTTAATGGTAGGAGAGTACACCGAATTGTTAGTGTTAAATTGCTATATATATACATTTAGCATGATATTAAAATTACCGGTATCCCACCGATATTCTACAGCGATAACCGATATCTCAAATATCGGTCCTTGACCAATATCCGATATTTTACCGCATCAACTACTTAGTAAATCATTTACACATTATGCTACAGTCGAACTAAAATTAGTGCCAAGTTGAACAATGTCATATACCCATTATATGTTCACCGATATTCCTGAAGAGTTAGAGCTCACATTCCCAAAAACTGAAGTATATACCCAATTTTATAAGTATCCGGGTTCTGGATAGATCCACCGGGTCAAGAAAGTAACGGGAAAGTTGAATGGTGTGGAGAAGTTCGAAGGCCAAGTTTTAGGAGCAGTTAACGCCAATTATCATGTTTAATTGCAAGCTATGTTTTTCCTTGAGGTTGCCGAAGTTTTTATTACCAAATTTAGTGTTTTACACCTTGTAATCGGAGATTGCCCTTCTCGAATTGGGCAGACTATCCCTTTGTTCGTGTTTTCAGTTTCTAACACCACCCCTCACAACAATTTTTCTATTTGTCAAAACTCAAAAGCACCCTACAACTAATGACTTCGTAATTTTTTAAAGCATTTTTGCATATATCAGAGATAACAAAACTTCTTCACCTACATGGCAAACAAATTGAGCTAAAAACAGAGTAATCCATACAACCAAAATCAATTTCCATAGTACATTCCAGTATTCAAAACACTAATAAGACAACAAAAGGTCAACCTACCCCAAATCCATTGATCAAACAGAGAATCTCACAAAACAATCACTAGTACAAACTACAAAGTACACATTTTTTTATAAAAAAAAATAATAATAATACCTTTTAAAAGCATATGAAACTCAATAACTATAAAAAAAATTCTACAATGCATGAGCCAACTTCAAAACCAAAAATTCTACAATGCATACAGATCAATACAAAATAATAATAATAAAACAATAATAACTTACTATCAAGATAGCTTGCAAGAGAGGTAGAGAGATAAATATCTTCAGGACCCGCCCAAGACATTGCATTCAAATTTATAATAATAATAATAATATCTTCAATAATAATAATAACAAAATCGCTCTTAATTTCTGATTTGAGTCAACAGAGGAGTCAAAATCTACGATCTGTTGAACCGATAAAACCTAAATCTGAATCCAAACACACTCGAGATATATGATTATCCTAAATCTGATAATTATTTTCTCTTGAGATCCATCTGTAAAATATAAACCCTAAAATTAATAAGTATCCCCAAATCTGAAAAGATTTGATGACATGTACCCTTTCGTACTTTCTCCAAATTGTTTTCTCTATTTAGCCCTTCAAGATATGGCTTATGCTAAAACCGACCCTTTGTTATTATCTATATGCATTTTGGTCTTAAAACTTTTTTTAGTTAAGTGTATTAAATAAAAGTCATCATATGAAGAAAAAAACTTATATAGTTTTATTTTAGATTCTATGGTCTAATATAAGAAACTGCTATAGTAATAGTATAGTTAATCATGTATTAAAATACTGGGTTGGAAACCGGTGTATTATAACGGTGGAATAAATGAAATATTAAATAGTTAGTAATGAATATTTGTGAATTATATAAGCGCTATTTTGAGATAAGATATGATTGAAATTAGGTATAATGATATATGGAATAGTCAGTTTTGAAGATTTAGAATTAGAATATATTATGTTTTATTAATCCGGCTTTTTTTAATTAGTTATTTTATAAAGAAACATGATACAAATGGGTGAAATAAGATAGGCGGAGAAAAAATTTTTGGGAAAAATTGTAACATGTGGTGCAATAAGTTTTTTTGGGTATACATTCGACGAGATAAACAATAAAAAGTTAAAAATGACTATACCTTGTAAAATCCTATCAATAGCAAGGGAGAGTGAGATGTAAGCTAACCATATACCCTATCTCGTAATGAACCGATATAAAACTGCTACATACCAAACAGGTATTCAAACTGTTACATACCAAAAGACTAGTCTTTTGGGTTGAGTTCGTCTGGTGGGTGAGAGAGCCCATTTGGTATATAAACCCCACATTAGTTGCCCATACAACCGATGTGGGACAAGTCCCAGACCTTGCAATGGTATTAGTCCATAACACAAACAAACCCATATAAAATATATATATAGTTAAAAGTTTAGTCTCTTTATTAATTTATTCTAATTAACAATTACATAGTATGGTTGGGTACTTGGGTTATGAGAAAAGGGATGTAAATAAAGAGTCCAATATCATAAAACAAAAACAAACATGAATGGGTGAGTTTTTTCTCATATACAGTACAACATAACATGCATTTGGATCCAAGAAGATGGATGCAAGCATGAAAAAACAAACAAACAAAGAAGCTAGCCTTTGCTTTAGTCATCTCAACTTTTGGTCATCCATCCTTCTTGTCAATGAAATTGAGATAAAAACAAGGCATGTTTTTACCTTAAAAACCTCAAACATCAGCAAGAAAACGAAACAACTTTTGTCATCATGGTCGCCGATAGATCTTCACAATGTTTAGAAACACATGCTCGCTTTCATATCTCTAGAACGATATCTACATATTTATATTAGAATTATCAATACCCTTTATTCAGAAGCAACAAGCATCAAACTTACATATGGAGTTTTTGTTGAACTCACACATACGCCGCCTATGGACTTTGTTTTCATGGTTTAGTCTCTAAACTTATAACAAAGTACAACGGAAAATTCATTTATTTAAAGTTAAAAACTTAGTTATGTAAAAGTTACATTAAGTTTTTAGTAAGTTTAGGGTGTTTTTTTGTTGACTCTTTTAACTTATGAGATTTAATCATGTAAACATAAAGTCCAATTGACTTGTGCAAGTCCAAAAGAAAGTTATACTTTCTAAACTTAAAGAGACTCACATTCAGAATCAGTTTTGACCCATTTTGACCCGTCTTTCTCATTTTCATCCTCTATAATTTTCCCTTTCTTGTGTGGGGATCTTCGGCCCTCGATTAACTTTCTTGACGATGATGCTTGAGAATTCTGAGGGTTGATCTTGTTCTTAAGCATAGCCCTTAAAAGCTGCATTTATCACAATCATAATCAGAAATCAAGAAACCAAACTAAACCAAAAAGAAAACAAGATTTAACACATCACCTTTTCCATTCTTGACTCCGGAAGTGGATCACGAAAACTAGGAATCGTTGGGAACCCTTTGCTGCATACGAAAATTTTCTTGAAAAGAAGCGAAAGCGACTTCTTCCCGATTACTTTCTTATTGTTATCCATGCATATATCCTTGCATCTACCAAGGATGACTCTAATAGTTCGGTCAATATCTTCTTCTTTATCATCGCCTTCGGTGTTGACTTTGACCGAAAGTCTACGGTCAACCTCTAAGCTTGATGGGCAGTTGAGGAATCTATCCAATGGGAGATCAGCAGGGATTTCCTGTTTTTTTGACAGGAGATTTGTCAACTCTTTCTGCAGTTTTCCAATTTCTTCAGGCGTGAATTCAGAAAGATCCGGAGAGGATGTTTCTATAACTTGAGTTTCTTGAATTTCTTCGTTTTCGATTGGTAAATCGTTGTTGCCAAACGTCCCTATTGTCAGCAACCCGTGTGGCCAATCGCTAAACTCTTCTTTTTGGACTTCTTGCTTGATGTGATCTATGAAATGCATATATAAACATGATTAATTATGATGTCAAGTTGAATGAATATCATGCAAGTTTCCATTTTTTTATTTTTCTGAATCTTTTATGGGTATACAAGATTATTACTTGTTTATTCTATTTGAAAGATTTGAATTTCTATATTCTTAAGAAAATCAAACCAAGAACTTTTGATTTGGATTTTAGATGACCGATGCATCATTAACGTTGAGACGTTACGATCATAAATTCAAGAACAACCCTTAAATCCATGTTTAACAATACCATATTACCATTTGCAGATAAATATTAACTTAAAAGCAACATGGTACTTGTATATATATGCACACAAATTCTTGTATTGTTTACTAGAAGCATCAGGTGGTTGTGTCAAATAGACATAAAATAACAGAAAGTTGGATCTTTTTTTAAATAATAATACTTCAAATAAACCAATAAGAAGCATGATCATATTCCATGCAACATAAGTAAACATGATTCTGATTTCAACTTGACCTAAAATAATGCAAATTTACATTTTTCTAAATCTTTATGGCCGGGTTTTCTAGATCTCCACTTGTTCCATTCAATTTGAAATATCACAATTTCTATATTCTTGAAAAAATCAACTTAATCAGTAACTTTGTCTTCCAAATTTAGGTGACTGTATATTAGATCTTGGACCCATGATTCATACATCATTAATGTCAAATTAAAACACTGTTTTTTTAACCAAAGTCATAGTTTCATACGTTGATAACCATAAACTTAAAAATATGGTTTATGAATTTCCTTCTTCTATATGCATGCAAATTCGCTTTGCCCCGCTTGCGGTGTACACATATAATGTATATATGTGTGGGCGTTCGGGGGGCAAAAGTGAAATGGTACTAACTTTAATGTTATTTTACTAATTTCGTGAAAATAACGTTAAAAGCGGCAGATGGTTAATCATGCATCATGTGGTGACGTTGATAGCCGAAAGACACGGGGTACATGCACCAATCAGTCTCTGTCCCGATTGTTTGAGTGTTATGTGTCTTAGGTCCAAGGCTTGATACAAAACTATAATCGAGCCGGAGGTCTCACTGGAAGCAACCTCTCTATTCCTATGGGGTAGAGGTAAGACTGTCTACATCTACCCTCCTCAGACTCTACTTTAGCTTTGCTATTGATATGATTTTATGAGTATGATGATGATGATATGCATGCAAATTCTTACAATATAGACTAAACTTTCCTAAAAGACATGAAATAACATACTCATTTAAGCTAAAAGTTAACAGAAAAACAAAGGTTACTTACCAGCAGAAGAAGCAACATTTTTGTTCTTATGCCCTTGTCCACCAATTAATTTATTTTGCATCCAACTAAGAAGCTGCATTAATATTTCAGAATATTAGTAACATATATATGCAAAACATGCAAACCATGTAAATGCAAATGACCACCTACAAAAACAACCATAACTCACCTTCATGATGGTGGTTGTTATGTAACGAGTAGGGCGGCAGGAAGCGGCGGTGACGGTGGAGGATGGTTGAATAGCAAAGGCACAGTGGCCGGGTTTGAAGAAGCCAATGAGAGTGTAGCTTTTGTAGACAAATATAAAATAAAATAAAATAAAATTTGGAGAGAAATTCCTAGGCTTCAAGTTCCCAAAACAACTCCAAATCTAGTCTACATCCAACCATCCCATTTTATTTATACTTGTTTAATATGAATTAAAAATAAAAGAGATATTGATCTCATGCTTAAAGACATTCTTTGATTTTAATAATGCAACCATGTTTCCTCGGAAGAATACATGCTAAACAGTGTCGACGGATGTGTGTGGAAGGTGTATACGTGTCAGCATTTTACTCCGTTGGATCCATCTTGATGCTCCAAATCACTATGGGTTTATGTGCTATGATTTCTTGATTTTACATTGGTCAATAATGAATCTACACGAGTACTTCTTTCTTCCTACCAAATTTCTTTTGGTGTTGTTTTTTATTCATTTATTACAATTTACAAGTAAAGTGACCCAAAAATATATTGTTCTAGGTTTCCTGAAGGAAGAAAAGGGTCTTTTTAGGGGACTCGGGGCGGTAGCGTGATACTCGTTCATCACGCGTTGAAGTGCAACGCTACACCGCCGCCGCTAGTTGTTTCACGCGTTATAAATAAAACGCGTTACACCCACAACGCGTTAAACATTTGAAAAATCCGACCGTTTGAACCATTTTGACCGTTTTAAAACGGTAAACAATCAATAAAAAAAAATTATCCATTTTATCTATATATATATATCTACATTTTAACCATTTTTCACACACCAAACTATATCTTTTAAACCATTTTAAACCCATTTCACAAATTTTATATCTTTCTCAAATGGAATTCCCTACCGATTCGACGTTTCCGATGTCTAACGACAGCGATACCGAGTCGTCTTCCGACAACGAGACGCTAAAGTATTTTGTGTCGGTGTATAACGAGCTTGATGCCGAGTCGTCCCGCCCAAAGAAGAAGATGGTCGACCGTGATCGTATACGTGCCAAAGAAGTTTTGATGAACGATTATTTTGTGGAAAACCCGCTATACAATGCCGAAACGTTTAGAGATCGGTTTCGTTTACCCAAAGAATTATTTTTAAAGATTGTTGGAGACATCGAAGCAAGCGAGGAATGGTTTCAAGAAGGTTACGATGCGAGGGGCAAACCAAGTTTCACGACGATACAAAAATGCACGTCCGCCATTCGCCAACTAGCGACAGGTAACCCACCCGATCAATATGATGAATACCTAGCTATGTCTGAAAGAACTTCACGTGAATGTTTGCAATTTTTTTGCAACGCGGTCATTGAGTTGTATACTAACGAGTTTTTACGTAAACCGACGAGCCACGACATCTCACGTATTTACGCCGCACACGAGGCTAGATGGCATTTTCCCGGGATGCTCGGTAGCATCGATTGTACACATATCGAGTGGAAAAATTGTCCAAGAGAGTTGCGAGGGGCGTATGTGAGGGGAGACATCAAAAAACCAACCATCATACTAGAAGCGGTGGCGTCGAATGATTTATGGATTTGGCATTCGTATTTCGGTGTTCCAGGTTCAAACAACGACATCAATGTGTTGCACACGTCGCCGTTGTTCCAAAGCGTAACGGATGGTACCGCACCTTCCTCTCCTTTCTATGTTAACGGTCGACATTACAGACGAGGCTTTTATCTTGTGGATGGTATCTACCCGTCTTGGTCTGTTTTTGTGAAAGCTCCCTCATTTCCTGTCGAGGCTAAAGAAAAGGCGTTCAAAAAATTGCAAGAATCGGCAAGAAAAGATGTTGAGAGGGCATTTGGTGTTTTAAAGGGTAGATGGGGTATACTACACCGACCGGTTCGTTCGATGACCAAGAAGTCAATTCATAGCATAGTGTATGCATGTATCATATTGCACAATATGCTGATCAAACACGACGGGCGTGCAATATCCCCGGATTGGGTGCCGGATCCTCCTACGCAAGTTCAAGTTCCACAAGATATCCATTTACAATTGCGTAACGAAGAAACTCACTTTCGTTTGAGATTCGATTTAATCGAACTAGTAGGTTCTCTAGGTTTGGAGTTTCCGGATTCGGACGAGGAGTAGGTTTTTTTTTTTTTAAATTGTATGTTTCTAGTATGTTAAATTGAAGTAGTATGTTTTAAATTTAATGAAATTTTTAATTTTAGTGTTTTATTGTTAATTTCTAATTTTAAAATGAAAATTAAAAATAAATGGGAGTGATAGAATTCCATCACTAGTGATTCCACCCCTCCTACATTTCTATCACTAGTGATGGAAATTTGGTTGATGACATGGCATAATTTTATTGGACATTGAGAGTGATAGATTCTATCACTAGTGAACCACCCCTAGTCCCCTTATCAATATCAATCTGTAAATATGAACTCAAGGAGTTTTAATAAGATTTTTCTATATCAAGAGACATGCGTATTAGAAAATCAGTAAAAACAATCGGTATAGGTATCAACTGATGGAAATTTATTGGTGAAAACATGGGTGATAGTGACGAATCATAGATTTTAGGGGTGTGCACGGTTCGGTTATTAGCATTATCCGTAACCGTAACCGAAATCATCGGTTAATTTGTCGGTTTTCGGTTCGGTTCGGTTAATAACCAATTCAAACAAGGGCTAAATTTTTTGCTTAGAAATACATGTAATGGAGGTATAAATACATGAAATAGATGTATAAATACATGAAATTGATGTATAAATAAATGAAATGAAGGTATAAATGCATGAATAGATGTTTAAATACATAAAATGGATGTATAAATAAATGAAATGAATGCATAAATAAATGAAATAGAGGTATTATTACATGAAATGAAAGTATAAAACATAAAATACATGAAATAGAGGTATAAAAGCTAGAAATATATAAGAAAATAAATGATTCGATTCGGTTCGGTTAATTTTCGGTTAACCGAGGGTAAAAAATATATCCGTTAACCGACTTTCGGTTAATTCGGTTTCGGTTAATTTCGGTTCGGTTTTCGGTTCGGTTATTGCACACCTCTAATAGATTTTTTCAAGTATTAATTACATTATATTACATATATTAATATAGGGGCAGGATCTGGGAAAACGCTTATAAGTGTGAAAACGGTAAGAACGGTACTCATCCGTTGGATCAAAACAATTTACGGATTAAATTGACGTGGTGGCGTTTTCGTAAATATCATGAACTTTCATAAAGGCGCGAGATTCATTAAGGGTAAAAGGGTCTTTTGACTGCTTAAGTACAAAACGCCAAACCTATGTAAACACCATTAAGCTTTAACAAATAAAGCTGAACAAAAAGTAACAGAAACGTCAAAAACTTTATTGCTAGCATTTATTATAAAAAAACTCTCGCCGTAAACTACGCGCCAAAAATATCATTATATAAATGACGTTACCGTCCCTTCCATTGATCATACTAAAAACAAACACCATCTTTAACCAAAACGTCATTCCTACCAAAACGCTAAATTAAAAAAAAAAAAAACCCTGAAAAATGTAACACCCCGAAAACGAGTTTGGTAAACAAACCACATTAATACTAAAAGACGGGTAAAATACCGTTAGTGGTAAAAATTAACCCGGTGAATATTATGATTTAAATAAATAAACCTAATATTCAATAAAAGGTGAAAGAATGCTTTTGAGAAAATAAAGCTTATAAGATGGCCCGAGTTAAGGGGACTTAAAATAGAACGGGTTATAATCTCCCCGAACCCACTAAGGTGCTGTTTGTTTTTTGTCAAAAGCACTTCAGAACCTCTTATGTATGCCTCACGCAGATCACGCGCAGACGTTTGAGTCTGCAGTGTGTTTGTTTTCTTGAAGTGCTTTCATTAAAAAAAGTCTTCAAGACCTCTTACTCAAACAGATGTGGACTAGTGTCTTCAAAAGTCTTTTATCCTCTTCCTTCCTCTCTGCTCTTTCAAAACAAATAACCCTAGCATCCATCCAGCCAATACCTCAATTGATCTCCACCTCCACACATGGCTGCCATCTTCCTGTCGAAGCCACCACGCCACCGTCGAAGCCACCACACCACCGTCGAAGCCACCACATCTCCGTCAAAACCACCTCATCGATCTCCATCTCCACCTCTGTTCACCTAGTTGTGCTCAGTTCCCTACATCTCCTCCGCCGCCCCACATCTCCGTCACCCCACATCTCCGTCGCATCTCTTCCTCCGGCGACCCCCCTTCGGTGATAATTGGGTGAAATAATGCTTAATTCGAATTGGGTTTTTTGATTTACAGCAGATTTTCTTAATTGGGTATGGAATTGAAGGTTGTGATCGTTAATGGTTAACAAGAACTCATCATCTTTCAGTGGCTTTTGATAATTTAATTGAAGATTGTGAATTAAAGCATAAAAATTTCATCTTTTTCTGCAAAGGATGTAATCTTTTTAGCTTTCTTATTAATTTCCATGATTTTTTAGTAGTATGTGTAGAGATTATTTTGATTCCAAAATTAGTACTTTTCTGGTCAATTGTTGGTATACTTCATATGATCCAATTCAGGGTTTAGAGTTGATGCTGATTCTTGCTGTTAATTGATTGATTCAGTTTGAAATTATGCTAACTTTTGTAAATTATTGTTAGAATTTTGGAGTTGATGTTGATTCTTGTTGTTAATGGATTAAATTAAGTTAAATAAAATCAGTTTATTTATATTTCAGTTTATTTCAGCAGCTTGCAGAGGTTAAAAAAACAGTCTTCTTCTTGCAGACTGCAGAGGTTTGGTCCACCTCTTCAGCTGCAGATGTGGTCCGCAGACTGCAGACGTTTTACCTCTGAAAAAACAAACAGCACCTAAGTTAACTAGGAATGTTTAACCTAGTTAATAAGAGGGAATATTGTTGGAACTAAGTGGGTTGTGGCCTACTTAATAACTAACCAAACATGAAGGGCCAAAGTTGGATAACTTGAAAGTTAAATTATAAAAAGAAAATTTAAAACGAAACACACACTTGGTGTGTGTTCTGGTTCGACCAGAAGAGCTCCCATGGAGCCAAAACCCTAATTCTATCAAAATCATCAAGTTAAAGGGCTAAATGATGCTCAAATTCACAATTGAACGTGAATTAACGATCACCCAAGCTAGAGGATCATAAGGTGTGTAGAATTTTGATGATTTGTGAAGTTGTGAAATTTGATGAACATCATAATCTGCGAATTACGTATGAATCATAGAAGTTATGGCTGAATTAGTGATGTATACTTGCTTAGGAACAAAACCCTAAGTGAAAATTATACATATGTTGCCATGATTTGAATGTTTAGATGATTTACCACACTAGGATAAGTGGGTTTTAATCATATGATGAAATTGATGACATAATTATGTTTAGAATCATCATACATGATAGAAAAATGATGTTTGAGATCATCATGTATTATGAATGATTAAAGTATTGGGCTAAACTTGATGTTTAGGTGAATTCTATAGATATATATATATATATATATGATGCAATGAATTGTTTCATATTGATAAAACAATCCCAAATCCTTGTATGATATAAAGAGTCTAGCATACAATGATTGATGTTGTGTTAATTCGATAAAATTCGGTTACATGAACTTGGTTACTAAAGTAGTTAAACCGGTAGCATAAGAATGATGCTTACCGGATATTGACAAAGTACTAAAACGAGTAGTCGAGCTACATCGTGTAATACTTATGTCAATATGCAGTTTGACTTTAAAGTCAAACTGACCAAAGATATGATCGAATGATAATTTCGACATAAAACCGGCAAGATGGAGTAGTCGTGATTGATAATGACTAATCTAACCATCTTACGAATTATAATGATAGTTTGACGCTTGACAAGCTAGGTGGAATCTTGAGAAGGAAGCGGGTCAAACAAATCAAGTATGAATGAAAAGCATAATTTGGATGCAAGGTAAGTAAGCTTACACCTTTTCATTGAACACCTATTTGTTTTATAGGTTATGAATAATATAACGTCATATTTGAATTATGATGTTCCAACGCGAAATGATACGGGTCGGAACAAGTGACAATAATAAGAAACCATGTTTAATGGTTAAAAAAAAGAATAATGCGATTATTCAGTCCTACAATGACTAATAGACAATGAGTTTTGAATGGTTACCTTATAGGCTAAACCAAAATTAATAATAAGGTTAAAACGGTAATTCATTCACGCGTTGACGATAAACGTTAGTTTTGAAAGACACTTTATGGCGTAAGCCATGATGGGTCAAAAGAATTAAGAAATGATTTATAACTAAAATGACCGTACGGTGTAAACCGGAACGGGTTACATAGACGAGATGACAAATAATACCATCTCACAAGGATAAAATGGTTAATTAGACCAAACGGGTCAAAAGGTGAAAATATCACCATTTGACGATAACGACTAACCATTTTTTGTCGAGTATTATGATCACAGGGGTGAGTAGCGTATGGAATATGTGTTGCTATTAACTAGCAACTTAATTGATGAGATACTAAAATGGGTCAATACGTTGATCCGAGCCAGGTATGAGTGATAGGTCAACTCCTCATTTAGAACTTGATATTCAATGAGAGTTAGAAAAAGTCGAAAATGGACATTTGGATTACCTTAATAGGTAAATCTAATAATTTAAATTATAGTCATTGTGTTTTTAGAAACATAATGATTTTTAAACAAGATCATAGTTAAAAAAGTGGGATTTTGGTCAAACATGTCCTTAAAAGTCCTTCGTCGTAAAAGAAGAGTTAAAGTTGACCAAAACTCCCTTGAAAGATAAACCGAGCAAACGACCCTTAAAGGTTGTTTGAAAACGAGTTTTATGATCAAGTAAATACTTAGGATAAGTATAAAAGTGAAAGGTATGAACCTTTTGGGTCAAATGCCTTGAAAAGGGTCTTTTCCGAAAAATGACAAACCGGGGGTTATAACTCGACATGAAAATTATCACATTCAATCCACCACAAATATAGATGTGGTAGAATACAAGTTGATATTTAAACATGGAAATAAGATGTAAATGAAAGAAAGAGCGAGATTTAAGCTTAAATGCTTAAATCCTATAAACGGGTCAAAATGAATTATGCGCCTTACTTGATTAATTGTTGCGTAATTCATAAAAGATTGATCATGAGTTAAGGATTTTGAGTTAAATCTGTAGTCCATGGCTTTGTAATGATTTAGAAACAGGTTTGTTTGTTAGATCATGAACAGGGCAAAAGTTTTATAATTAATTATAAAGCCGAGGGCCTAAAAACTTAGAATTTTTTTTAATTCGGATGTCGGATTTTAACTCCATATGATGGAGAATCGAATTACGATCACGTAGGAATACACATGACATAAATCAGATCAAAATTGAACAAGTTATGGTCATTTTAGTAGAAACGAGTTTGGCTGGGAAAATGCAGGTTTGAAAACAAAACCTTCTGTCGAAACACTACCCTCGCGCCGTGCGACAGGGATTTCATTTGGTGGTCGCGGCCCGCGACGGGGCTCGCGTCACGTGACAATAACTTTCAATCCTGTTGCAGCACGCGGCGGGTTAAAATGGTTGCATATTGTTGTTATTTGTTCGTTTGAGTCTTAGGAACTCATATAACATGTCTTTAACTATCATAACTAACTCATTTCATGATTCATGAAATGTAGGTTTGCTTTGAAGTACCGAATGACGATCAAGCTCGATGAAGAACCGAACACGATCTAGATTTAAGCTTTCGCGTTACATTTCGTCGTCACGTTTTAAACGACGATATAGATATTTTATGTTAAAATGTTTTAAATCTTAAATTGTTTTAACAAACTTGTATTTCCAACTGTATGTGTAATCGTAAATACCTAATTATACTTGATAATTATATGAAAATCGTATAAATCAAGTAAGGGTCTTACAAAAAAGGACAAATGGTAAACGTCGTTTCATGGAGATTCAAGTAATCCTCTTTGACAACAGAAGAAGAGTGTTTGGTCAAACTATGATTTTCAAGAGAATGTTGTAGGATGTGTATTTCTTGGAGGTCTTTTTGTTCCTCTTTAAAATTTACCTTTAAAGACTTACCTTCCGAATGGCTTGGCTCAGGTTTCTCATCTTCATGTGTTGGGTTTTCTTTAAGTGGTTCCTTTTTTATCGCCTATTGAGGTTTTACCTCTTCTATGATCACCTCTTTGGTACAAATGGTCTCTTCTTTTGCATGAGATTGTTTGATCAAAAAAACTAAGTTCTTAAGACATTGTATGAGGCTTTCGGCTTCGGGGACGATTGTAGGTGGTGTCTCGTATGTTTCAAACGCTGGAGTATCCCAATCAAAGCTTGATTTTGGGAGCTCAAATCTTGGTTCCTCATATGTTGTATATGAGGTTGATGGTTGAAAATGGTAACAATTTTGTATCGAATGGGATTCACCACATATGGTACAATATGGTTTCTCATAATCATCATAAGGGTAGTAGTCATGATCTCCCATGTAGTAATCCATTGCTTGGATAATACCCAGAAGATTACGGCTCTCGAGAATTAAAGATTTTTGTGAACACAGAAGGTTTATACGGCCCCGTGCTTAGGGTTGTGTTTTATTTGGTACTGGGTGTTTTGTCAAATGAAACACGACCCTGTTTGGGCTTCTGTGAAGAAGTTTTGTTTGGTTTTCAGTTACTGCAGATTAGACACGGCCCCCGTGTAAAGCTTCTGGAATTGAAATTTTTAGAAAAAAACAAAGAAGAATTTGGACAGAAAACTAAAGAAAATGACTAGGCCGTTAATTTTAAACTTTCTTAAAATCACTGTGTCCCCGGAAACGGCGCAAAAAACTTGACGTGAGCGACGGTGTGTATGTTTTATTATATTTTTAAGCACTTTTTACTCGTTTATCAAGATTTACATTTATAAAACACGATATAACACTATCACTCTCTACAACATGCCAGGGAAAGTGCACCCATCATTGGTGTAGTATGGTGATGGTAAGACACCGAGGTCGTCCAAAGACACAAGAGCTTTTTATACCGGATTATCGTCAACGTCTAATCGACCCAAATTTCGAGAAAATGTTTTTAGTAAGTAAAATAAAAAAATAAACTAATAAAAGAAACAAATAAACAAGATAGAATCACTTGGTTCCGACTCATCTTTCATATATCATGTGATGATTTCCACACTTTAGGTTTTTTAAGAGATTATCTTGGTTATAGTGGCATGTCCCTCTTTTGGAGTCAACGCTACCCTCGGCCATATTGATCTGAGTTAGCAGGGATACAGTCCCGTAAGGCCGGAATATTGAAATATAATTAAGTTATTAAATGCATAATGTGGCATGTCCCTTTTTTGAAGGCAACACTACCCTCGGCCATATTGGTCTGAGTCAGCAGGGATACAGTCTCATAAGGCCGGTTTAAAGTTTTAATAGTAGTTTGTTTATAAGGGATTCAACTTGTTTTTACTTCCCCTGGTTTGTTGCTATCTGCCTCAAAGGAAGTCCTAATAAGCTTGAATCAAATCCTCGCGGGATCTATACATTAAACGAGGCAAGAACTTTACCCAAACCACCCTTCTAACCCCCTTCAAGGCAGTTAATGCGCTTTATACAGACCGTAAAGACACGAATGAGTGAATCAACAAAACATGAAGAGATGATAGGATAAAATTCATCTTTAATATAAAAAATTAGTTATTAAAGTCATTAATACATACCCAATTAAAGTTAACCAAACATTTGGAATCAAAAGTAATACATAAAAGATTTTGTCTTCACCAAGTGATATAAGAGATTACCTAAGCATGGCCATAGTTTGATAAAGACTCTTACGATCAATCTTGGATCACGAGACTACTACACACTCTAAACTCTAATGATTGTGGTAGATGATGGTGGTGGAGTGGTGGCAGGTGTGAGAGAAATGGTTTGCCAAGGGATGGATTGCAATTGAACCAAGCACCCCTATTTATAGTTGGAAACAAAAGCTTTACATGGTCTCGTGCTCGGTGGTCACGGCCCCGTGCCCCTTTCTTCTCAGCCTGTCTTCATATAATGAGTTGTGTCAGTCCGGATGCTTGCACGACCCCGTATGTCAACGGCACGGCCGCGTGGCCATTGTACTAGTTGTACTATCCAAGATTTGTATATCTGGTAGTTGACCACTGCCCGTGTCCATGGGACACGGCCCCGTGTCTCTTGTCTGCTTCTGTTTGTGTTTTCTTTTCTGGAATCTTGAGTGGGGCACGGCCCCGTGCTTGTCTTCTGATTTGTTGTTTTAGGTCTTGGGGTGAAGCTCGGAGGCTCGGTATGATGTATCAAATTTCCTTCTTTTGTATTTATGCTAGTTTTTGCCTTTAATTTGTTCCTTTTGTACATTTAAGCTCTTTTAATCCTGAAAAACAAAAATAAAAACTATTATAGTGATCTTAATCAAAACGACGTAGTTTTGAGGGTTTTCGCACCTAAGCTTAGGTGTGTGACAACACCGTATTCACTTTTCCCTAATAGATAATAATTATTAAATGCTGATCACAAAATATAACTAAAAAAATTCAAAACACTATTAATGGCAAGTATCTGTTAATATATAAATATATTTGTTGGTACTACATATAGGTAAGTTTTCATAGTTAATAATATGAACAATTACATATATATTCGTATTACATATGTGTAATTCGGAGTAAGTTCAAATAAAAAGTGAATTTTCACTAAGTAGGATGAGAATGAATTTTAACCATTCATTTTTCAAATCAATGGTTAAGATGAAAGTATAGGAGAAAGGAGGAGTGCAAGGGTATCTTGGGAAAATCATATTTATAGACTTTCTTACTCCACATGCAAGGCACATGCGTATTTCACCCCAAATTTTTAAACGTTCATAACTTTTTTATACGACATTATTTTTTCATAAAAAATTCACCATAAAATCAAGCGTCTTTTTATCTTTAATTTGAGTACCATATTGATATATAAAATATGAAAACTAAAAAAACCCACTAAAATGTGTTGTATTTCTATGTTGTATAACATTTTTTTTGTGCTGGATTTTTGTACTATATTTTGATGCTAAATTTTTTGTGCTGAATTTTTTTGTCTTAAATTTTTTTTTTCTTAATTTTTTTGTGCTAGATTTTTTTGTACTAGATTTTTTTGCGGAATTTTTTCGTGCTATATTTTTTTGTACTAGATTTTTTTGTGCTATATTTTTTTTGTTAGATTTTTTTGTACTAGATTTTTTTTACTAGATTTTTTTGTACTAGATTTTTTTTGTTGTATTTTTAAAAAACAAAAGGAGTGTCACATGTCATTTTCACTCCTATTTATAAGGACCAAAATGCCCTTTATTCCTACTTATTAGGGGTGCCATATGTCATAATCACAATCCTTCTTAGGCTACTTAGGCAAAATCCACTTTTTAGTGGATCCTTCCCCTGTGTAATTCTTCATTTTATATATAACATACACACACGTATAATAAGTACACTCTTACTACGCAACTGGATAACACTTTTTGTTACGTTGCAGCTAGTTGTCTATAACAGTTTTACAACTAACATATGATCGGCTTCTTTGTTCAACTAACGCATTTTTGTGTGGTTATCATTTTTAAATTTAATTATGGTCAAACAACAAATCTAACACCTTTTTTAAAATATTTTAACAATTTTATAATTTTAAGAAACATTAATGATTCTTATAATGAATTTTAACTTTTAGATTGTAAATGTATTAGGTATCTACTGCTTTCATAAATGCATCAGAGGGACAAAATTGTAAGGCTGGCAATAGATATCTGTATAAGACACGATTAGACCTGCTTACTGAAAAAGTACACAATGTGATTTATTACGTTTTAAAAATAAATAAAATTATGAGGTTAGGATCCATCATTTCTTTTTCTTGGTACATAAAACATAAAACTGTGTCATAGACATGAGATATCAAGTAGTTAAACGAGTTGTATTCATATTTAATACTTGTGTTATACTCGTCGTCAGAAACCTGTTAAACCCGATAAGACACGATTTGCCAGCCCTACAAAATTGTAAATGACGAGTTGTTTATTATAACAATTGTGCCAAATACAACATTGCTCTTAAGACTATACGATATGGGCGTGGGGGTTGTAGCGTGGGGCTTCCCTAGTGTCGGCACACCGCCCTAGCCCTTGGCGTTTGGGTGGTGTAAGGTGGATTGTAACAACCCGACTTTTTGAAGTCAAAGTCAAAGGAAGAAAAGATTGCTAATTCGATCTGTCATTACTTGCTTAATCATCACTTGTACTCTCGAAACTCGATGATCGATATAGAAGTTAATGATATGTTAACTATGTTTATTACTAGCGGAAGTAACAATGCGATAAAGATAACTAAACGCTAATCTACTTAATGCTAATCTCACTGCTATCGCATCGCTATCGCATCGCAACTTGAATCGCAGGTTATGGATATTGTTTTACGTGTGTGTGCTATTTATGTGTTACTTGTACATGTTTATATTTGTTTTGAGGTGATTAATCGAAAACGCAATCGCACCTCTATCGCAACGCCATCTCATCGCGAACTCGAATTACAAGGCTTACTTTTAGGTTATGTGTTAGTTATGTTATTTGTGTAACTATTGTTTAATACTATCGCATCGCTTACTCGCAACGCTCAACACACAAAACGAAAAGTCGGAAACCAACTCGCCGAGGCCCTTCGATCGAATGGTCATCCGTCTGGATGACCATCCGATCGGACTGCCCTCCGGCCACACTATTACACCGCCTTTCTCCTCTCTTTGCCTATAAATAGCACCTGTCACATCACATGAACAGTAATGTGACAGCTCTCGTTCGACCAGCACACTTTCGGGCTATTTTCTCTCGATTCCTCGCGATTCTTGTAAGTTTCTACCTCAAATCTTGTACTTATTCAATCTACACACACTTCTTCATCTTTTTCACCATCAAATCTTAACTTTTCACCATGAAATCGGCTGATTTGGGCTGTTCTAGGGTGATGTCATCATGGGTTCTCAAGAACTTCAAAGTATGGCTTCATTCCACCAAGAACAACTCAGATCTAAGAGATTTCAACATGTTTAAACACTGATTTCACCTAAATCTAAACATTTTCAAACTGATTTAAACTTCTTTCAACTCTTTTACACTCTTGCACTCTAAACCGATAGAATCTGAGCTCGTTCGTGCCTTCTACTCATTCCCTAGTGAAGTGTCGGTCTGAGAACAAGTTACTATCAAAGAGACAACCGATTCACGGGTTGAACATGAACCACCGTTAAGAACAGTTAACTGATCAGACGGGGTGATTCCCATCCGATCGGATGACTTGGATCTGATGGGGTTTCCGTTGTTAACACGTGGTCATACCGTCTCGGTTCAATCGCAAAACTTTCCAAACTTAGCAAATTTTTACAAGTTTCAAAACGAACAGGTTACTGAACGGACTGCCGTCCGATCGGATTGCCATCCGATCGAACGACACTCTGACCGAATGACTTGTCATCTTTTCACACTTAAAGATTTTCAAAAATGTAAAGAATATCAATTTCAGCGAACTGCCATCCGACCAAACGGCCATCAGTCCGGATGACCATCCGGCCGGATGACCTGGATTGTAGAAACACTTCTTGTTTTATAAAATGCAACAACGAAAACCTCAAAGTTCACATCATACACAAACACCTCCTTCCCAATCGAGTGACCATCTGTCACGACCCCCGACCCGGTTTGACCCTTTCCAGGAGCCGCGGGACAGAAATTCCCGTGGTATTTATTTAATTGAGTTTAACAGCGGAAGTTTATTTATCAGGATCGTTTAAAGCTAAAAATTTTCCCGATTTATTTTATTTCACAATTCGGGATAAAACCCCGATAATTTACAATATTAAGATTTTACTATGAAATCATTATATTACAAAACTTATTTCTTTATTTTATAATGAGCCACTTTCTCAAGCTTGAAATGCTTCTCAGCACTTTTCCTGAATTACAACAGATCACCTGAAACATGTTTGAAAAAGGTTTTGTCAGCGAAAAAATACTGAGTGAATCATTCTATTTACTAAAATGATACATTTGTTATAATTTACAGTATTAAGGAAGATTACAATGTTTCTGATATCAAACCAATTACCCACAGTACTTTGTCACTCGACCCATTGGCCCTTCCGTCCAATGGTGTCTGTGACTATGGTCATATCACCCATTGGCTGCCCCAATGGTGAAGATTATCAAGTAATGTATACAAAACCCCACATACCGGCTGTAATATGGTGATTACATAAACTTAATCCCTGTAATTATAACTTTGAAATAAATAGGGTTTTGTAAAGAAATTTTATAAAAAGAGAATGACTCACATTGCTGATTTAATACGGACAGAGTCTAGTCTATGAATTAGCCTGGTTAACCTAATTTAGATAACAATGCACACAAAACTGGGTTAGTAATCAATACAACATTTACGATAACTCACGAGATCAACCATCACAACGAGTGACAAAGTGCTATGCTTAACATCTGTCGAATTAACGACTAATGACAAAGCATCACCCTAATATGGGCAGCACTTAAACACCCGTTGAGTACATTGATCGATCGGAAAATGAATCGTAGCAGCGATCGTGCTAATACCCTGTTTTGCGGCAGAATTTCGAGACCCGGGGGTGTAATTTAGAGTATTCAGTTTGTATCTCAGTGTATAGTGCGAATTCTTTCAACGTTGTAAGTCCAGAATTCAAGTGCCAATGTCCTCTATTTATAGCTAAATTTTCGTCAACCTTGCGCACCGCAACACTCCCAACCTTACGGTGCGTAAGGGTCCTTGCGCACCGCAAGGCCCGTATTGCTACGGTGTGTAAGGCATAAAACTAGCCTATAGGGTAGCCACGATTGGGACTAGCTCAGCTGACTCTACAATTTCAAATTTCAGTTATGTGACAACGTTTAAAGTGGATAATCGTCCACTAGGGTTTATCCCCCCCTTAGTTTTAGGGGCCCTAATCCTGATTCCGATTATTCTGAAAATTTTTAGGGTTTGTGCGGAATCACTTGGGTGTCTCAATTAGGGTTTCCTAATGATCAATTAAAGTAATAATTAGGACTTTTTAGTGAGAGTTGTTACACCATCCGAGCGAATGGCCATCCGTCCGGATGACCATCCGTCCGGAAGGTCATCCGATCGGATGACTCTCCGTCCCTCGTCACTTCAACGCACCGTTTCACGCACTGTTCAACGCTTATACTATTGTATTATGTTCAGGCTAACCTCTCAGCGCTCTCTTCAATCCAAGACTGTGTTTACCTGTTAAACACTATCAGTGAGTATACTCGATCCCTTTTTGCTTTAAGCACTTTTGGGTGTTACATACGTTACCTATATCAAATCACATCGATCACACAACGCAAACACTTTTATACGATAAATGCACTGCATGTTATACGTGTTATTCGATGAATGCTTGTATGTTATGTTTACACAGTGATTGTTGCCTGACACCTTAGCAACGATAGTACTATAGTTTGGACTCAGCACCTGTCGTGGACGGGGGTTGCTAAGGGTATTTTTTCACGTGTCACAGTGGTGATATGTGTTGCGCACTCTACAACTCGCAGTCACGTCTGTGCATATTTCATTATCGATAACCTACTTGCTTCACATTTCAACGTGTTACATGTTGGTTATGCGTAAACCGCTTTCACTATCTATTATACTATTAAACTTGTATGCTTACCTTTAAACTATGTGTATTGACCTCTATTTTAACGTATGTGATAGGTGTTTAGGATGCTTGCTTTATTTGCTGGATGTTTTGGAATCAAGCTTAGGGGAGTCTAGAAACAAACAAACAAACATAGAAACAAACAAACAATTTATGAGTTGTCGGAACAATATTTGTCTTTGAGATATCTATGTCTGTAATAACTGCTTTATTTGATAAGTTATGGTATGGGACATAATGTTAATTATCTGGTAATTTAGTTGTTATGGATTTCTCCTGGACAATTTGTTTCGCTCAGTGCCGCTCCCCGATGATTCCGCCATCGGTTGTGGTGTGACATGGATGGCGTGGGAAATCTCAACAGCGTGGAGGTGGTGGGACCGACATGGAGGCTTGTGAATGGTGGATGGATATAGTTGCTGTTGAACTAGGGGTGTTCAGAAAAAACCAAAACCAAATAAAAACCGAAAAAACCGATCCAAATAACGAATTCGGAGTTTGGTTTGGTTTTTAACCAAAACCGAATTGTGGCTTTTGGTTTGGTTTTGGTTCCATATATTTTTTTGTTTGGATAACCGATTAAACCGCTAATTTAACTAATTATTAAATAAAAATAATAATATTTAATAAACCATATAAATTTTATTGGCCCACATGATAAATATAAAGCCCAACTCACAAATTAAGCCCACTTATTTCTATATTTTTACTCTTCAAAATATAGTAGGGTTTCTAAATTTTCACATATAAAGGTTAAAAGATGATTTATGTTAACTATTTCTAGTTTTAATGTTCTATGTTATGAATTTTAAACTTTGTAGTTGTGTGTACGACTATTTTCTGGATGTGGTTGTTTTGTTTTGCATTGAAACTTTCTTTTATTTACATATCGTTCGGTTTATATTGGTTGTTGGCTTGATTTCGGAAGTTGGAATACAAACATGAATTATAAATATAAATTAGAAAAAAAAAGTAATTAGAAACAATTTGGTTAAATTTGGTTGAAATTGGTTTGTTTGGTTTTTAACCGAATCCAAACCAAATAGAATTTGGTTTGGTTTGGTTTGGATTTGGTTAACACATTCCTAATTAATTTGGTTTGGTTTGGATTTGGTTGTGGTACAAAATTTTGAAAAACCGTAAACTGAACCGATGAACACCCTATAATGAACCATTTTTACCAAAATCTCTTCTACCCAACTCCAAAATTTATAAAATTTTCTCTACTTTATAAAAAAAAAACTGCATCCCCACAGCCATTCCTTTGTCCCAAACAACTCGTATGGCCGACGCGAAACACCTAATACTAGTTCGCATCAAAACCGTCCTCTACAAGTTGCGGGAAACCTACCGAACATAGCAGCGCATGCGAATCTTATAGCGAATTTTGACATGTTTTATCCGCCTCAAGTACAAATGCCTAACTTCCCTCAACAACAATAACTAGTTCCTATATCCCAAACGTCCACTACACGCAAATCCGTACCAGAAACGAAACCGCAAGATATCGTTGAACCGTCCTCACGAAAGGTTAATAAGAGAAGCCATAGGAAGAAAAGCGAGGCGGGGAAGGTCCAAGCCGCGGACCGAATTGTTCATCCATAGACAAACGATGAAGAAGTGGTGTTAACAAAATCTTAGATAAGTATTTTGGAGAACCCGGTTTTAGGTACTTTTTATTTTATTTTTTTACGGAAAATTTGTATTGTTAAAAATTATATATATTTATTTTATCTTTAAAACATTATTTTGTGTTGTATATTGTTCTTATATGCTTCTTGTTGATTAGTGTTTGATTCTTGATCGCCCCTTGCTATTACGCTCAATGTGTGTTTATTTTTCTCACGGTACGTGTTGTATCGTGATTGTGTGTTCTAGACTTGGTGGTTGTTTATTTGTGCTTTTCGACATATAAGGTGATTTGTGGTAATCATAGACGGTGGGAGTCATGTATTTTCCTTGAGATCGTTTCCGAGGACGAGGGGTGCAAGTAATGGAAAGGAAAGGGGGTATAATAATTGGAACCCTAAAGGGTAAATAATTGGAGGTGGTAGATACACTTAAAAGATGTAGGGTATGAATCTTGTATTCTTACCGATAGAGGTAAGGTTTGCATACACCACACCCGTCTTGAACACTAGCAATAGCTTTGCTGTTTATGGAATTTATTGGGTATGAATGTTGTATTCTTATCGATGGTTTGAACAAAAACATATAACTTAATTTGTTTTTAAACATTAATTAAGTTAATCACAACTCCTTTCATATGTCATTGCTTCGCTAAGCTTGCCCAATATCACATCATTACTATTTAAGTACTATAACTTACTTTGATAAGTAGGTGTACGGATTATAAAAAAAGAGAGATATATTAGATAAGCAACCGTGAGTGTGTTGACTTGTTAATTCAAGGATGATTAGAATATTAATGCATGTAATGGATGATTAGAGGCCACGTAACGTCCAGCAGCTTCTTCTTTCTAGAGATTAACTAATCCTTATGAAGAACGCTTAGAAGTTAACAATCTTAGTCAACTATGATTAAACAAGCGTTAATCCTTCTTCCACCTCCTTAACCCTATTAAACAATAATCCCTTTCATTACGCTTCTTGCTTCCACTTAAACTACCCCCCATTTTCTTGGAGACAAGATAACATTAACTAGTACTATACACTAATTTAATCTCACACCACGTTCTACTAAATCAATCACACCAAAACAAGCAACTTCGAGATATTTACAAGCTTCAAACATGTCAAACTTTAGCTTAGAAGATCTCGACTTGAATTCGATCATATCAAGATTCGGGATGTATCATCTCTATGTTATATGAGTGGTAGAATACCTTTAGTCGTCAATGATTCAAGTTTTTTCATACTTAAGTTATTTGAGCTCACATAAGTTTGAATGCGAAAAGCGTCCGCAAGACATATAACAAGTTAATCACATGCTTATAAAAACTCAAGTTCTAGACTCTTAACTCTTGCATGTCTTTTCAAGTCTTTATGGAATATGCATATGGCTAGTATATATGTAACTAAAGCTCTAATTTAGTTGAGCTTTATATAGTTTGACTATAGCTCATTCGAGTTAAACTTGGTTTGAGAGCTCAAACAAGCTTATTGAATCGTTCTCAAGCGAGCTCGAGCCTAGTCTTAAACACCGAGCTTGAACTAGTCTTAACTCGTTTGGACCCTAACACACACCAATATTTTTCAAAGCATGTATAAATACCGTGTCATGTTTCATATACACTAGGACACAATAAGACTCGTAAACAAAAACATATGATATTCTGTATGATTACTTTTGTCAATTGTGATACATACATGACTAAGATATAATATAAAACTATTGAATACAACACTTTAAAGATGTATAAATTTGTAGTAGAGAGAGCTAGGAGATAAGAGAACAAAACACGTCATGTACTACATCATCCATTTGCTATTGTTTACTTTTAGTTTTATTTTTATTTAGAATTTATATTTTCCTCGAGATTCATGTTAAAGGAAAATCGACTCTAATCACTACCACCAAGGTCCTTCTAGTAATTTAAGTCTTAGCTAAATAGGAAATAAAGCCATGTGAATGCACATCGTTGGAACCAACTTTCCTAATTAGGATGTTCATCATTACCTTCCTTAAATAAAGATAACGAGTAATGATGCAAACCGCTACAACCATAGTATTCATCTAGCCACTTGTATTCATAAAACCTTAAACTACAAAACTAACATAAATAGGAAATAAAATTGTGGGTTCTAGACCCATAATCGACATTGGTGTAATATTTAGAAGGCGATTTAGGGGCCGTTTGGCAACATCTGAATGGTTAAGTGCTGAACCAGTAAGAGGTCTGAACCATTAAGTGCTGAATGAGTAAGAGGTCTGAACCATTAAGAGCCTGTATAATGTTTAACCGTTCGGAGGCACCAATTCAGATTAGAGGTCTTAACCATTCAGACTCTGTATAAATCTTAACCATTCAGAGACAAATGTCTGAACAATTCAGACATCTTCTCGTGAAACAAACAGTCTGAACCATTAAGTGTTGAACAAAAGGTCTGAACCATTAAGAGCCTCATTAAGAGGTAAACAAACAACCCCTTAGTAAAATAGTGGTTGAACGAGTTTACCGTTCTAAACAAAATAGACATAAAATACCGAATAAAAAAGTTAAACTATAATGCATTTCTCTTTAAATCGACATTACCCACCGTTTCCGGGTGGTACCCGGTTATCATGAAAAGAATCATTTCTTTGGACAGAAGAAGATTGTGGAAACACTTACTCGAAATCTCATTTATCAGATTCCATTGTGGAAGACAAATTTTATCTGAAGAATTCGTTATGATATATCTGATCCATGCATAATATTATGAAAAATGGATACAATTTTTTTGCTACTACTTAGTATAGGAAATAGGTTTAAAAAGTATCTAAAAATAAAAACTTTAGATATATGTACCCTGTCGAAGTAAGGAACCGTGGCATATATGTTTGGAATAGATTCTATTTTTAGAGAGTTGAATAAGCACTATCTCGTTAAAAAGTTCTATACATTTTGGAATAGATTCCATTTTGAGAGAGTTGTTTTTCCTCTTTTCGGATGGTAAATATTTCTCAGAACATGAAGTGTGAATCAAACCCATGTTTGAATTGAAATTGAGATATTGATACAAGTTGTTCCCTTCTGAATCAGATAGATTCATATCTGAAAGAGGTTGACAATAAGGTCATTCAAAATTGACTATTTGTCCCTCTGTTAAAGGTGTTCCAGAAATGTCTGTAATCGAGTAAATAGCTCTACGAACGAAAGGATAAGATCGAAATGGAAAGATTTGTACAATTTATATGTTTTGTCACCACTTTGTGGAAAAGCCTTAGGTGGTTCTTCAAGGTTGGTTCGTAGATTTCGAAAACCCTGTACGAAAAAGTAAAAATAGCCTCTTAAAGTAGAAAGTTATACACCTACAAAAAAATCATTAGTACGATGATAATTGTTAGACCATGTGTAGTGGTTTAGTGAATAATGCCCTCACCCTTGGGCGTTTTCCGCCATGTGGCAGTCCAGTCTGCAAGAGAGCATTATTGGGCGTTTTTACAAAAAGGGGCGTAGTGGAATAATGCCCAATAATGCCCCAACCAATCATTACACAATTATTAATTTTTTTTAAATTAAAAACTAATAATACTTCATTAAATAAAACAAAAATTACAATACTAAAAAATTACATTGCAAAATTTTAGGTTTTATAAAACATCCAAATGAGACATTTAATAAACAAAACTTTAGGGACTGATATAGCATTTTTGAAACTTGAAATATTAAAGGTTTTGAAGTTTAAAACCTTTTTTTAAATATAATCAAAGTGCAGGGACTGAATATGCAAAATCATCTTCTTCCTCACAACAACCTGCAACATCTTCTTCAATCTTCTTCTTCCTTTAAATACACACAGATATTATTTCTTTTGTTTTTTTAATTAAAACTAATTATACACACATATGGCAACGTCCTATTGGGCAAACAAAAATCTTCTTCTTCCTTTCAACGTGTTTCAAAACACGCCAGGGGGTTGCGAAAACACACCGGATCACGCCGGGGGGTGGGGGTGGGGGGAGGGCGTTTTGGGGCGTGTTTGTGGGAGAAAACGGCGAGATCTAGTCCACTACGGGTCGTCTTATAACAATAAACAAAACATAATGAATGTATCAAAATGACTTATTTTGCATAGTTAAATTCTTGACAAGTAACAGAGAAAAAGGGAATAAAGGGATTGATTGTATTGACTGTATTTGATTGTATTAACTTTGGAAGAAAGTATAGGAATTTACAAGAGGATACAAGACCATAAAGAAGGAAATAACTAAAGTCATGGCTGGACACTAGGCTGTAAGTGAGCTGGACAAATCTTCTAATTTTGGGAGATGATGTAGCTATCCTTGACTGATCCCACAAAATCGTTCATTTTTCTAACACTCCCCCTCAAGTTGAATAGTGGGATTTCCAAAATTCAACTTGTCCAAACAATTGTTTAGAATTCTGCTTCCGACAGCCTTGGTTAAAATGTCCGTCAGTTGGTCTTCAGATCCGACAAATGGTAGTTCAATAATATTAGCTTCAAGTTTTTCTTTGATGAAATGTCTGTCCACCTCTATATGTTTAGTTTGATCATGTTGAACATGATTCTCTGAGATTTGAATTGCGGCTTCATTGTCACATATGATCTTGCTCGTCTCTTTTGGAGGGAATCCAATCTCAGTTAGGAGTTTTCGTATCCATAAAACTTCTGCCAATCCCCTTGCTATTCCTCTGAACTCGGCTTCTGCACTTGATAGGGCAACAACTTTTTGTTTTTTACTTCTCCAAGTGACAAGATTTCCACCAACTAGGGTGAAGTATCCTGATGTTGATATTCGGTTTCCTTTATCTCCCGCCTAATCCGCGTCAGTAAACACTTGAGTGTTTAGATGACCATTCGATTTGAAGAGTACTCCATAACCAACAGTTCCTTTGAGGTATCTGATGATCCTTGAGGCTGCCTCCATATGAGTAACTTGTGGCTGGTGCATGAATTGGCTTATTACTCCTACTACATACGCTATATCTGGACGAGTGTGTGAAAGATAGATTAGCTTTCCCACTATTCGTTGGTACCTATTTCTGTCAGCCAACTCCGGTCCTTCTTCCATATAAAGCTTTTGATTTACCATCATAGGAGTTTCAGCTTGTTTACAATCAACCATCCCAGTTTCTGCCAATAGATCCAAGATATATTTTTCCTGACAAATGAAAATCCCTTGTTTTAACCTTAATACTTCAATTCCAAGAAAGTATTTAAGTCTTCCTAGGTCTTTCATCTCGAACTCTGTAAATAAGCCCTCTTTCAATTTTGCCATTTCCTCGTTATCGTTTCCTGTAATAATCATATCGTCAACATAGATTATTAAACAGGTTATCAAATCTCCCCTTCGTTTAAGAAACAAGGTATGATCTGAGTTACTCTGTCTAAATCCGTATTTTCTCATTGCTATGGTAAATCTCCCGAACCATGCTCGAGGAGATTGTTTTAATCCATACAATGACTTTTTTAGACGACAGACTTCACCATTTTCAAAGTTATGGGAGAATCCGGGTGGAGCTTCCATATAAACTTCTTCTTTTAGCTCCCCATGTAGGAAGGCATTTTTAACGTCAAACTGATGAAGTGGCCACCCTTCGTTTGAAGCTATGGAGAAGAGAACCCTGATTGTGTCAAGTTTTGCAACTGGAGAGAATGTCTCAGAATAATCGATCCCATATGTCTGAGTGTAGCCTTTAGCAACCAATTGGGCCTTATACCTTTCTATCATACCATTCGGTTTATATTTTACTGTATAGACCCATAGACATCCTACCGGTTTCTTTCCTTGTGGCAGAGCACATTTTTCCCATGTTCCATTCGTCACCAAGGCTTCCATTTCGATCTCCATTGCATTCTTCCAGTTCTGCGATTTCATGGCTTGTTGTACATTAGAAGGAGTATCTTCAGAACATATAGTTGCAGCAAATGCCTTTGCTTCCTCAGATAAGTTTCCTTTAGCTATGATGGCCATAGGGTATTTTGAGCGTTTGGACTCCTTTTCTGGAGAATATCTTTTTGGCGGAACTCCTCTGTTAACTCTCGGTGGTAACACATATGTTTCAGAAACTTCTTCTAGTGGGGATTCTTCACTTTCCTGTAAAACTTCAACATTTTGTTATGTTTCTTCTTGACCAGAAGTACTCATATCATCAGTAGGTTCAGTAAAAACAGATTCAGGAGAAGGATAGTCACTTACCTCAGGTATCAGGTTGGGAGGAGTCATTTCGGTGGCATTCAAGTTTGGATTAGATTGTAAAGGACTTTTAGGTGATTCACTGTTAGTACTGTGATTGTTGCAATTTCCTTTTGGTGTTATGACATATTTCAACCAACTAAGTGTGTTAAACTCTTCCTCCCCCTGACCACTGTGTTGGGCGGAATAATAATATTTGGTCTTGAGAAAGTCACAATTCATGGTGGTGTACATGTGACGTGTCTTAGGGTTATAACATCTATACCCCTTTTGGTTAACTCCATAGCCAACAAAGACACATCTTTCAGCACATGCATCAAGTTTACTTCGATAAGATTTGGGTATGTGGACAAAGGCTGTGCAACCAAAGATTTTGGGTTCGAGAGTAAGGACATGGGGAAGTTTGGTAAATTCTTCCAAGGTTTGTAGGGGGTTTTTAGATTGAGGATCTTGGTTGGTGTAACGCCTCGCAAAATCATGTCCAATGTGGTAACGACACGTGTCATGGACTTTAAACGTATGACGAATTTATTTCGAGGGACTAAAGTTAACAAACGAAGAAAATATGTATGTAAAAGGACCCAATGTGTCAACATGCCAATCTTGTGCCTCTAATTGACCTCATACGACGTTCGTATTCTTTAATGAATAAATTGTCAGAAATAGAAAGCCGTTTGTGCATAAAATATAAACTTTACAAAGCATAGGGGTTAAACGTGTCAACATGTTAAATGTTACCTCTGAGTGACCTTTTAACGATCCCAAAAGTATTGTAATATTTTATTTATGCTCTCACGAATATCGGATATTAATCTCTTGAAGTTTCAATGAAAACAAGACGTTTCGGGTGATCTCACAACTAACCGGAAGCTTAACGGAGTTAAATTGTGACCCAAGACACTTGATAGTTGACTATGGGGGACAATAGTGCAATAAAAGAAAGTTATTTAAACTTAATTTGGACCAGGGACTGAAAATGCAAATTTTTCAAACTTTTAACCGGATCTAGCCATTGTCGCGGGCCGCGTAGGCCATCTCCAAATTCTACGCGGGTCGCGTAAAAGTGCCAGCGACAGAAAAACTGGACAACTGCATGTTGCAGCGTGTCCACCGCCTTTGCATGAGTTCTGAGCAATACCTGGGGCTTGTAAATGATTTTTACTGCCCTAGGGACACTTGTGGACATCTGGTAACCTCCTAGGTACAAATGGATTGATCCTAGAGCTTCCAAAATCCTATATAAAGGGCCTTGATGTTCACTTGTTCTTGCACACTTGAAGTTTTCAACTCACAACTCACTCTCTGAAGCCTCCTGCTGTTCAAGGAAGCTTTCTCTAGTTCAAATTTCGTGCTAAGGACTATTGTAAGTGTTCTTAGCTTCTCTAGTTAAGATTTCATTAGCTTAATGACCGAAAGTCAAAGATAGCGTAATTACGCTTTGACTTTGTGATTAATCACTAACGGTCCAGCCATTATTCAAATTGAAAGTGGCTATGTGTTGGTAATTAAGTAGGTAATAAACCCTTAAAAGGGCACCTCCTAATTATCACGTTATCTCAGACTATTGACGGGTCAAAGTTATGAACAAAAAGTCAAACGGGTCAGTTTTTACAAAATAATCCATAACTGGTAATGCAGAAGTTATGGAACATGTTTTAACACCTAAATAACTTGGTAATTAATATAAGAACATGTTTAGGCATGTTCAACCCGACAATTCTGAGTTTAGGCTCGGTTCGCAACCGAAAGTCGCAAAAGTAGACTTTTGCTTTGACTTTCAGTTCTGACCTGATTTAGCTTAGTTTAGTTATGCCTTAGGGTTCCTTTGGGACCACATTATATGTTTGTATAACTCTCTGAAGTTATACTACATGGTTCCTTAGAAATCATAGTGTACATGCATGTTCCGTTATTTGCTTAAAATTAACCATTATGCCCTTTTATCATTAAAACGAGATTTTGAAAATGTGAGTGGACAAAAATCTTTATTACTAAATTATAAGTATGTCCTAAAAATTTGACATCCGTTTCTGGTCTGAAATAGAAGTTATGCACAATATCGTAAAACAAAAGCTTTTTGTTAATTAAATGACATTTTTGGCATAAATCATATTTAAACCCAAATTTTGACACCAAACTTTCTACCTACTGTTAAGATATAATATTTAGAAATTTTTGGAAATTTTTGTTAAATTTTAAACTGATCATAACATAGAGTTCTTGCATGGACTCGGTAATTGACGATAATGCCCTTTTCGCTAATAAAATAAGTTTTACACATCATTTACATGTCAAACCTTTTTCCACGGATTTTATATATTAAATAAAATATTTTGAGCAGTTAAGACTGATAAAAATCTCAGATTTCCTTAAACAACCATAATATCGTCAAATGCTGACTTTTATGCGAAATAGGCGCATATTATGGTTTAAAACCATATTTAGCACCTAAGACTTGTTACCTACTGATTTTAAAGATAAATTTTTATAATTTAACAGTAAGTATAAATCTTGAACTCAGATTTCCAAATTTGACCTTAAAAGCATATGTGAAATGACCAAAATGCCCCTACGGTGCATAGTTTGGCCATAAAAGATAAATTTCACATATATATGATATCTTACTGTTATAAGTTGATAAAATAAATAGTTTTACTATATAATTCAGACCAGAATCTCAGTTTACTATTTAACCTCTTTATGAACAATAAAATGACCAAAATACCCTTTCGGGGCTTAAATTGGTTTTAAATTCGTTTTGGGCATAATGGAAGATATCCTACTGATATCACAACATATTTTAAGCATAATAACATATGGAACCTTTTCATGATTCATCCGGTTACCCGTTATGCACATACGCGTACGGTTTATGTAACTAGTTTGCATAAATTAGCCGAAACGGGTCAAACCTTATCATTTTTACTTCAAAATCCAGAATGTATTTAGTTAACCCAATTTATACAAGTTTTCATACTTGTTGGGCCTAAATCGCATTCCAATCCGGTCATCGCTTAATCTCGCGTTTTGAACCGTAAACATTTCTTTAAAACTAACCGGTCTAAGTTATAAATTAAATAAGACCCGTTAGGAATCTAATAGGTTATTAAAACCTTCGTTACAGATTAGGAGCCCAGTAAAAGCTACTTGTACTTGCTGATTTGATATACGGCTGAGAATAAAATTATATTTTAGCTCAGGTAAATACTTTTAACTTATTTTCCCTTATACGGGCTTGGGATACGGTATTATAATAATACCGCTTGGTCGGGTAGGAAATCACTTAATCGGATTGTGATTAATAAATTGCATAACCCGTTTTAATCTGTCTTGTTTGATGCAATGCCTTTGGGGGGTTAATGACCGTGTCCTGGATATCATTGGCATCATTTAAATGCGAATGGCCACGACTTAAGCACGGGGTGTAGGCATACACCTGACAGTTGCGTATGTATAAGGTATAACCACACGTGAGGATAACTCCCTGTGGGACTATATTAGTGGTGTGTTTATTAATCTTGTTCCGGTTCTTCTAACCGGGCCCTGAACGGACGACAAACATATAAATCTGTATACAAGATTATTTTTAAATAATTGTCCCAATTTATAAAAGATTGTATGCCTTGTGCATCCAAACCAATTTTATAAACACTTTTCAAAAGAGTCAGTTAATTGTATTTACCAGTGTAAACTGACGTATTTTCAAAAAGATTAAGTGCAGGTACTACGCGTAATGGGCTGGAAACTCCAGAGTATTAAATAAAGAGTCTTGCAAGCTTTTAATACTTAAAGTATATTGAACAATACTTTCTTTCTGTTTTAGATCCGCCTGTGGATCCACTTACAACCGTTGTGTAATATTTTACTATACTTTCGATTCGGTTTGTATTTCTACTTTAGACTTCCGTTGTGCATTGAACTGTGATTATTTGACTATGATGATATCAACTATGTCATGATACTCCCCACCGGTAATACGTGGAAATATCGGGGTGTGACAGTTGGAAGGCGATTAATAAGATAGGTGGCTGTAGAGAGGGCTTCAGGCCAAAAAAATTTGGGAACGTGTGATTCAATTAGAAGGACTCTTGTCATTTCTAACAAAATACGGTTCTTTCGCTCAGCCACACAATTTTGTTCTGGAGTGTGGGGGCAAGTGGTTTGATGAACAATCCCTTTTGACTGAAAGAATTGTCTCATTTGTGTGTTAACGAATTCCCCCCCCCCCCCCCCCCCATTATCAGATCGAAAAATTTGGATGTTTGTTTTAAATTGAGTTTGGATCATAGAATGAAAGATGATGAATTTGTCAATGACTTCAGGTTTATTTTTTAATAAATAAACCCAAGTCATTCGAGTACAACCATCCACAAATATTACGAAAAATGGAAGTTTTGCCCCCCAATGATGGGAGCGGGACCCCAAACATTTGAATGAATTCACGAAAAAGGCACATCAACCCTTGTGTTATTTGGTTTAAATGTTTGTCTATAACTTTTAGCCAATACACATGTTTCACAAGGAGACGTACTACTAGAAGGAAAAATTTTAGGAAATAAAATATGTAAATAACCCGTAGATGGATGTCCCAATCTTCTGTGCCACAACCAGGCTTCTCGTTCTACTGTTCCATGAGCCAACATCTCAGTACCACTTTGAGTCACCTCATCCACATAATATAATCCTTGTCTTTCAGTGCCACGCCTAGGGCTGTAAACGAACCGAACGAACACGAACAAGGCCATGTTCGTATTCGTTTGTTAAGGAAATTAACATGTTCGTGAACTGTTCACGAACGCATACCGAACATAAGTTTATGTTCATGTTCGTTCGTTAAGGAAATTCAGTTGTTCACGAACAGTTCGTGAACACTGGTCTCGAACACAAATGAACGCAAGCGAACACAAACGAACGCAAGCAAATAAAAAAGAACGCAAACGAACATTTAACTTGAAAATAAAAAAATAAAAACCTGTGCTCATAAAGAAGTCATATTCTTCCTCTGTGTTTACTGAAGCCGTCGCTGCTGCCATCCCTCTGACGCCGCTGTTATTCCGGCTTCCTTCTCCGGTAGCCTCTCTGTTGCCGGTAGTGCTGGGTGTTCTTCCTTTTTCTTGACCGGTGGCCTTTGTGCCCTTCTTGTGACCATTGGACCACCACTCGGGATATCCGACGAGTCGGAAACATTGATCCTTGGTGTGCTTCGTCATGCCGCAGTGGTCGCATTTGAGGTGAGATTTATCATCTTTGTTACCCGATCCGGCTTTCTTTCCATCGACCCGTCGGTAGCCTTTTGACGCGAGCCCTAACCCTTCAGTTTATGTGGCTATTAGACCCGCTGCGATGCCCTGTGTGTCGTTGAGAGGTGTTCCCAGAATATTCTGGTGAGCGGCCTCCTTGCGGATAGTGGCGTATGCACCTTCTGATGTTGGAAGGGGCTCTAGCCGGAGTATTTCCCTTTTTATAGGGTCATATTTCCGGTCAAGAGCGTTCAGAAACTGAAATAGTTTCTGTTCACTCCTGATTTTGGAGTATGCTTGGATATCGGTTGGGTAGGTCATCGGGTTTGGGTCAATCCGATCAATCTCTCCCCATACTCCTTGGAGTATAATCCATAGTTCTTCAAAAGAGAGATTGTTCTGTTTGATGACATTCGCCTTGACATGTAGGTTGAAGGTTTGAAGCTTATCGATTCCACTGCTATAAGTAACTACCAAGGCATCCCACAACGATTTTGTTGTGGGAAACTCGGTAAGGTTACCGGCAAGGACCGGTTCAATGTTTTGAATCAACCATTAAAAACGACAAGTGTAACAACTCTCATTAAAAAGTACTATTTATCCTTTTAATTTGACTAATAGGAAACCCTAATTGAGAAACCCAAGTGATTCTGCATAATCCCTAAAATTTTCAAGACATTTGGAATCAGGATTAGGGCCCCTAAAACTAAGGAGGGTAAACCCTAGTTGACGATTATATCTAAAATGTGTTGTCTAAACTGAAAATTCTCAAAGTAGCGATTCAGCAGGCCTATACTAGTGACAAGGCTACCCTAGGATAGATTGGTACCCCAGGCGAGTCGCGACAGCATCATCAACATCTCCCGCGACACGCGGGGGAATCCAATTTCAAGTATAAATAGTAGCTTCTGTTTCATGCAACTGAGTGTTCGTTCGAAGTTCAAAATCGAATTGTACGCTGAGTTATAGTATAATCACTACAAAAACACACACTGATCACGAAGTGCTGCCACAATTCAGGGTAATAACTCGATCGCTGCTACGATTCAATGTCCGATCGATTAAACTATCCAATGGATGTTTAAGTGTTGCCCACATTAGGGTTTATGCTTTGTCATTCGTCGTTAAATCGATGGATGTTTAAGTATCGCACTTTGTCATTCGTTGTGAAGGTTTTAATCTCGTGAGTTATCGTAAATGCTGTATTAAGTTACTAACCTAGTTTGTGTGCCTGATTATTTAAACTAGGTTATCAAGGCTAATCAGTAGGATAAGCTCTGTTAAATCTGCAATGTGAGTCATTCTCTTTTTACCAAATTACTTTCAAAAGCATGTTTATTTTCAAAGTTATAATTACAGGGATTAAGTCTTTGTAATCACCATATTACAGCCGGTATGTGGGGTTTTGTATACATTACTTGATAATCTTCACCATTAGACAACGAGTTAGCCAATGGGTGATATGACCATAGTCACAGAAATGAGTCGAGTGACAAATACCGAGGGTAGTTGGTTGATATCTGAAACATTGTAATTGCTTTTAATACTGTAAATTATAACAAATGTGTCGTTTTAGTAAATAGAATGATTCACTCAGTATTTCCCGCTGACAAAACCTTTTTCAAACATGTTTCAGGTGATCTGTTGTGATCCAGGAAAAGTGCCGTGAAGCACTATCAGCTTAATGAAGTGGCTCAGTATAAAATAAAGAAACATGTTTTGTAAAATAAAAGATTTCTTCATGAAATCTCAATATTGTAAATTATCGGGTTTTATCCCGAATTGTGAAATAAAATAATCGGGAAATATTTCAGTTTTAAAAAGATCCTGAAGAAACTTCCGCTGTTAATTAAATACCACGGGATTTCTGTCTCGCGGCTCCTGAAACGGGTCAAACCGGGTCGGGGGCCGTGACAAAAATAAGGTGGTATCAGAGCCACTGATCTAAGCCTATTAAGTATTTAGAAATACTTAATTTTACTGATTGCCAAGTATGTGATTATGTGTTTTATTAACTGATTATTTGTTAATTACAGTATGGGTAAACAAAAGCTGTCAAACATCTATCTTAAACTAGATAGGTCATCCAACGAGAAGGGAAGTTCATCCCAAACAAAACCTTATGTAATTCCTGAAGAAGGAATATTTGTCCGTAAGGCACATTATGAGGAACCACTTTCTCCTAATAAAAGAAGTTTGATTATTAGGAAAAGTCAGGAGGAAATAAGGAAAAACCGAGAGAAGAAAGTTAAACAAGAAACCCAGGACTTAATCAATAAATCACCTTGGGAGGACAAATTAGATGAGAAATGGGCAAATCTTTATATGCTAGCCACCGTAGCAGAAAATGAAAATATCTAAATACTCAAAAAGTTTTAGCACTTTTATTTTCCAGAAACCTTATTTAGTAAATAAATAAGTTACAGTAAATCGTAGTATAATTTACTTGTCAGTTGTTTTATGTATGCAATAATATTTACGGGTTATCTATAAAATTTTGTTATTTTAATTTAACATTTGGTATGTATTTTGCATATATGCTAAACAGCATGAATGAGATATCAGAAGGTTTAGAAAATCTTAACCTCTATCCCGTTAAGATAGAAGTTTCCAAGGAATTCACTGGTTACTTCGCTGATAAAGAAGAACCCATGGAATTTCAATCCAAACCACTAGCAAAACCTAAAACCAAGAAAAGAAGCAGATTTGTGGGCTGGAGGCGTGTACGTAGGAAAAAGCCAGCAACACGAAAGGTTACCAAAACTGAAGAACCAAAAGACGAAGGAAAAGGGGTAGAAATTGAGGAAAATGTTAATCAAGTAGAGATAGAAGCTGAGAAGAGTTTTAAGAAAACAGAAAGAGAAGTCGGAGAAAGTTCTAGACAGAAACAGAAAATGACTCCCTGGGAGGTTTTAGATCATCAATTAGAATGAGTGACCTCATCGGACCTGCCGATGGAAACCTTGAACCAGCTAATCCAAACCTTATATTTACTGAAGAAGATCTTTTCCATTATCCACTAGAAGCTCCAATCCCAATCAATCTGGAACCTGCTATTCCAGATCCTATTGTCCAACCTCAACCACTACCAGTAGAATTAGATGAATGGTGGACAACTGATTGGCAATATCAAAATCTTTTAAACAACCCTGATACATTTTTCCCACAAGTTGACCCAGAACCTCCCCTATATCCAACTATGAGCCCGGAGAATCTGGCTGAACTTCGTCTCTGGGGCGAAGAGTTAATCGATGCAGGAAATAGGATTAGGGATGTGGGAGAAAGAGTTACTTGGAAGTATGACGAAAGGGAGCGTCGTTTTTAAGAAATTAGCTGACCAGATAATGGGAGTTTGCAGGAATATTTGTTAATAAATAATCATAACAACCAGTATGTGTAATAACTTAACAATAAAACGTTGTATGATAATCGTGGGTACAAAGCATAATATAATATATAAAAATGAAACTTGTGAAATCGATAATTTTTTATTATATATGTTAATGTGATTATGTGCAAACTATTTTATTATATTTATAATTATACTAATTATTTATATAAAATTAATTATCAGATGGCAAACATTGGTAATGAACCAGTAAATGAGGTTAATCAGTCTGAGCAACATCCAGGAGATCAATATATGACTAGACAAGATATCGAAAATATTGTTGCTCAAGGGATAGCCAATGCTATTCCAGCCATTGTTGCTGCTGTAAAGAATCCAATCGAACCGCAACAAATCGTTCCTAGTAAACATATTTCTGAAGACAACTTCAGTAATAGTGTAAACGGAGGCAATGATCATGTTAATCATAATAGGGAACCACATCAAGCTCCATTACCAAAGAAAATGAAAACTGCAACGCCTGGTTGCACTTTCAAAGAATTTCTTGCTTGTAAACCCACTGAATTTGCAGGCAATGAAGGAGCAACTGCATCACTGCGTTGGTTAGAGAAAACCGAAGCAGTCATTGCAATAAGTAAATGTGCTAAAGATGATCAGGTCATGTATGCATCAAATCTCTTCAAGGAAGGAGCACTCGAATGGTGGAACACTGTGTTACAATCAAAAGGAAGAATGATAGCTTATGCCATGACTTGGGAAGAATTTAAGGGTTTTGTAGAAAGAAAATTATGTCCCGAGTATGAAAAGGAACAGATGACAAATAAGTTTCTAAATCATCGGATGATGGGTGTAGATTGTCGCGGTTATACTTCGACATTCTTTGAATATGCTAGAGTGGTACCAACGCTGGCTTCGCCAGAACCGGTACTCATTTCTCGCTACATTTGGGGACTGATTAGTGAAATCCGCAATATCGTTAAAGCTGCGAGACCTCGCACTATTGACGATGCTGTGGAATTAGCTAATACCCTAACCGATGAACTGGTACGTACACAAGATGAAAACAGAAAGAAGGAATTGGCTCATAAAATTACCCAAGGATTTCGTACGGGTAATAATAACAGCTTCAACAGAAGAGGAACGGGAAAATCCTCAACTATGCCATTCTGCAAGAATTGCAAAAGAAAACATTATGGAAGATGTAATGTAACCTGCAATTTTTGCAAAATGGTAGGACATCGGGAAGAAGAGTGCAGAAAGAAAACAACGATCTGCTATAACTGTGGAGAAAAAGGACATTTTAAACCAGAATGTCCTAAACTAATCAAACCAGCAGACAACAAAACTAAGGCGACCGACGGAACTATTAAGAAGAATGCCAGGGCATTTCAGCTGACCACTCAAGAAGCAGAACTCATCCCAGATGTGATAGCGGGTACGTTCTTAGTTCACAACATTTACGCCAAAGTATTATTTGACTCTGGTGCAAACCAAAGTTTTATAAATACTTCATTCTGCCAAGCTCTTAATTTACTTTTAACCAATATTAGGCAGATTTTTACAGTTGAAACGGCAGACGGAAATTCAGTTAAAATAGATAAAGTTTTGCAGGAAGAAAATATAGAACTTTTAGGACATAAATTCTCTGCAAAACTATTACCGATGAAGTTAGCTGAATTTGATGTTGTATTAGGAATGGATTGGTTAGTAACCAACCATGCTCGAATTGTGTGTGATCAGAATTCCATAGAAATTCAATCACCCACCGGAGAAGTAATTAGGATTACAGGAGATAAACCACGTAAGCCCATGAAGTTCATATCAGTAATGAAAGTTGCAAATTATGAACGAAAACAAGGAATAGTATATATGATCTCAGTAATCATTAGTACTAAGGGTAAAGAACTTAATGAAATTCCTGTAGTCTCAGAATATCCAGATATATTCCCAGAAGATTTACCGGGATTACCTCCGGTTAGGGAAGTAGAATTTAGGATTCATCTAATTCCAGGAACTACACCGATAGCCAAGGCACCTTATCGGTTAGCACCCACAGAAATGTTAGAACTAAAAACGCAATTAGATGAATTACTAAGTAAAGGATTCATACAACCTAGCTCATCCCCTTGGGGAGCGCTAGTGTTGTTTGTAAAGAAGAAGGATGGCTCAATGAGAATGTGTATCGATTATAGAGAACTGAATAAGGTTACCATTAAGAATCGATATCCATTACCTAGGATTGATGATCTGTTTGATCAACTTCAAGGAGCTAGATATTTTTCTAAGATAGACTTACGCTCCGGATATCATCAATTGAAAGTACAAGAAGAAGACATACCTAAAACTGCTTTCAGAACTAGGTATGGTCATTATGAGTTTACAGTCATGCCCTTTGGATTAACGAATGCACCTGCTGCCTTGATGGACATGATGAATAGAATATGTAAACCATATTTGTATAAATTTGTAATTGTCTTCATAGACGATATACTTATTTATTCCAAAAGTCAGACAGAGCATTGTGAACACCTTCATGCACTCTTAACTTTGTTAAGAAAAGAAAAGCTTTATGCCAAATTCTCGAAGTGTGAATTTTGGTTGCAAGAAGTGCAATTCTTAGGACACATGGTGAATCACGAAGGTATTCACGTAGATCCTGCTAAGATAGAAGCAATTACCAAATGGAAGGTTCCACAAACAGCAATGGAAATTAGAAGTTTTATAGGTTTAGCTGGGTATTATAGACGGTTTATTAAGGATTTTTCCAAGATAGTCGTACCATTAACTAAGTTAACCTGTAAAGCCATTAAGTTTGAATGAGGACCAAAGCAAGAAGAAGCCTTTAGAATATTAAAACCGAAATTAACAAATGCACCAATCTTAGCCTTACCAGAAGGAACTGAAGATTTTGAGGTATATTGTGATGCTTCAAAACTAGGATATGGATGTGTGCTTATGCAACGCAAAAAGGTGATTGCATATGCTTCAAGGCAATTGAAAAAGCACGAAGAAAACTATACGACTCACGATTTAGAATTAGGAGCCGTAATTTTTGCCCTTAAGATTTGGAGACATTATCTTTACGGAAGTAAATTTACTGTCTACACAGACCACAAAAGTTTAAGATATATATTTGGGCAAAAAGAGTTAAACATGAGGCAAAGGAGATGGATGGAGATCCTAAGTGACTACGACTGTGATATTCAGTATCACGAAGGAAAGGCAAATGTAGTTGCAGATGCCTTAAGTCGTAAGTATTATGAGAAACAACGACGGGTTCGTGCTCTCAGATTAAATCTATAAATAGATTTAATGGAACAATTGAAGAATGTTCAAGCTACAGCAATCAAGGATGATGCTGAAGGAATGAAAGGACGAATCAAGGAATTAGAACAAGGAGTAGATGGAGTTTGGAGATTCCACAAAAGTAGAATTTGGGTACCTAAGCATGGAGACTTAAGACCTAAGATTTTAGAGGAAGCTCATAAATCTAGGTATACTATGCACCCAGGAAACAATAAGATGTACCAAGATTTAAGAAAGAACTTTTGGTGGATAGGAATGAAAAAGGATACAGCACGATATGTTTCTAAATGTCTCACTTGTTCACAAATTAAGGCAGAACATCAGAAACCCTCAGGTCTACTACAATAATTAGAAATGCCTGTATGGATCCGCCCTTGCGCGAAGATGCGGATCATGACATTCATATATTAGATTAACTACCTGTTTTAAAGGAAGCATAAGGTTGGTGCCTCCATGAGCAATAAGATGTGTGTTCATCCATTCAGTTGCATTAGTAATAGTTTCTTCTGTCGCAAACTCCAACGAAGACGAGAAAGACTTAATTTCTCCATTTGAAGCTAAAATGTTGAACATGTCTCCTTGGTTTAGCTTCCAAAGAGATCCTACAACTTCATATTTTGTTTTCTCTAGCGGCTCATCTCTCATGCTGCCACTAATGTCGATTACAAACACTACTTCCTTTTTAAAAGCCTATTAAACATTTAATGGTTATTAACTTCTAATATAAATATAGATTGTTTAAAAATATCATATTTCTCAAACTACATAAATACAAAAAAAAATTCTTATTTTTCTCTTATAAGGCCAACTTGACTTGCTATAATTGGATACTAACCTTCATGCTTCGGTTAACCCCTGGAAAAAGATAAAAGCAAAACATATCTCTCTGATCATAATCATTTAGAGATGGAGGTTGCACGAGCAAACCACCGAATATCTCATTTGCGCATACCTGGAGCCAACCAGAAGCTAGATTCATTAACTAAGAAAATCTAAAAATTTTAATTGGTACGAAGATATATAATAAGATCATTGGTGTTACCGAATAAGAAAAATAGAAATCTTGAGTAGACCACTTGAGAACCTTAGCCTCGTACGAGAAGCTTAATTGCCCAGCTCGTCGTTTTACTTCCTGTAAAGAGCGAAACAAGATGATCTAGCTAGTTGAGTAACGGGTCAAAACAAGCAGAGTGTGGTTAATATTCTTACACTATTTAGGAAGTTGTATGAATTAAAAAACGATTGTGGAACTCTTTCTATAAGTGTTTTTACTTGCCTTTAAAGGATGGCTAGCAATGTTGCATGTAATCGCGCCATATGTACCAGAATTCACATCTAGAAGTATTTTTTCTGTACACGATACTTTCTTCGACACAGGAAATACGTGAACAGGATAAGTGAACGGCACGCACAAACAAAAACCATCGCCTTGATACGACATTTTCTGTGCCCATCTTGCTTTAACATGGATATTAGATCCTCCTTCAACCTTGCAATATTAGTCTCAAAAGAGTTATTGAGTGACTTTGTTGCATACATAACATTATGTCTTACATTAAATTTTATATCTTTTTTTTACCAAATTTTTTATATATTTCATTCCAATCACCAGTGCAAATTACATAAGGATAGCAGGTAGACGAGCAACAAACTGTGCCTCCATCCCCTTCTGAATAGAAAACCCTAATCTACTAAAAACAAAGTCTCGCCCCTGAGGGGTCGAAAAGTTGTTGTGGACCACACGCTGAAGTAAGTAACCTTATATAGCAGGTAAAACAATAACGCATTATCAAATCTAATTGCAATAACAGTTACATATATCTTATTATATATCTTATTAGATGGTTTCTATGTATATATACCTGAAAGACTTGAAAAGTGTATGTATTGCCTTTCATTAAGAAGCCATCTTTTGTGGTTTCTTGGCCATTCATATCTTGTTCGTCTTCAGGTGTTATCAACCGCGTAAAATACGATCTTCTAGTGGTCTCAACCTCAACACCTAGAACCGAACCCTGATAGCCAAATTAACCATAAAATCACGACATGAGTTTGGTTCTGATTATTTAAGATTTACATGTAATGAAATAACCCCGCGTGCACTACAAGAATAACACACTTTTACCGGCGACACCTTTAGCGGCGACAGGTCAAATGTCGCCACTATTGGTCGATCCGCGTCACAGGTTCTCAAACCAAACCCCATCCGTTGATCAAAATCATGATCTGACGGTTGGGGATTTATAACTCATTACCGGCGACATAAATAGGGTAATAGCGGCGACAGCTGGTCTCCGCTAAAAGTAAATGTCAGAACTTTAATCCCTAGCCACACAAATCTTATCTCTGGTCAACTTCATTAAAGACATTACCGGCGACAGTTGGCAATACCGGCGACAACTTGTCGCCGCTAAAAGTTGAACATACAGCGCCAATTTCTCCCTCCTCTTTCACTTTTCACCCAAAAAAACCTCCGAACACCGCTGCTAACTCGCGAAAAGCGTCCAAATCGGTTAGTTTCACTTTGTTTTTGTTAGATTTCTTCTCTACATTTGTTATATACATGCTATGGGCTTTAATTTTTGCTCTTTTTTGTGTATTTTTGTGTTTGTGGAAGAAAATTCGGATCACCACCATGGAGCGGTGAGGGTCCGCCAATTGCCCCGTATCAGGAAGCGTTGGGTGAGCGGCGAGGATGGTACCGCGGGATGGGGCCTAAACCTTCTTCCAACACGTCCTCGCACTCGTCATCTAACATGTCGTCTTCGCAAGCTCGGACGCAAGAACCCTTTTCCGAGGTAAACTACGCAATTTATAAAATGACAAACGAACGCATGTTTCCTTGTTAAATATATGTTGGTAGCGTTAATTAATATGCTAATATACGTTTTGCTATCTATTATTGTAGGATTTTGTTAACAGCTTGTTCCAAACACCGTCATTTTTGAACCAACTTAACAACTATCTTGCTTCACAAGGAAAAGGAAAAGGAAAGTCAAAAGACTACGATTCTGACAACTTATTCGATAATGAATCCGACGATGAACCCAACGATAACGATGAGTGAAGCTTGCGTTAATGGTGTTTGCTTGCGTTGTTTTTAATTATATTACCTTAAACGTATGTACGACTTAAACGTAGTTTTTAATTATAACACCTTTAGTATATGTTGATTATGTTCATGGCGTTTGCTTGCGTTGTTTGAAAATAGGCAGGTTTTGTTTTTTTCGGCCGTAAAACTGGCTGGGTAGCTGTATATACAGCTGCTGTATAAAAAAAAAACAGACTTTTAGCGGCGACATGTGTCGCCGCTATTGCCTTTCAACCTTTACCGACGAATAGTAAAACCGGCGACACTTTTAGCGACGACATCTGTCGTCGCTAAAAGTGGAATATCAATACCGGCGACAACTGATCAATACCGGCGACAACTGGTCAATACCGTCCGAGCAATACCGACGACGCTTTACCAGCGACATGTCGCCACTAAAACTCAATAGCGGCGACAATAGTGGTCAATACCGGCGACACCTGTCGCTGCTAAATGTGCCCTGTTCTTGTAGTGGTGACAGATCATTTTGTTGTTGCTATTCCTATGAACTCATTATCTAAATCAAAGATCACAACAAATAATCCTTTTTTAATTGTAATTTTAGTAGATTTGGATTATATTGTTACTATTGATGGATTAAAGTAACGTGTTTATTAAAAAATATTCCGAGAAAAAGCAAATACTTAAACATTATAAGTAGGATGCTCAGTTGCTCACATGATGTAATTTGGGAAAAATGCAAGATATATAAGAATGGAAAATATAAAGTAATTATAAAAAGTAGTATAGGAATTAAATGGTCATCCGTATGATAAACGGTGCAGTTGTACAACCACTTTTTCATGGAACTCTCACTTGGTGCAGAGTGAGGCACTGGTGGGCAATGATAGGAGACCCAGGGAAACCTGGGTTGGATCCTTGAGCCAAACGGGTTTTACCGGTAATTTCACTGTCGTGCCTACGGGCGGGTGGGTTACCGGGTTTTCCCCGGAATTGGTGGTGGACTCGGGTTACTCTCGGAGTACTCCGTTTGTCTAATGGGTGCCCCGAGAGTGCTTGGGATTGAGTTTGTTGGCCGTTCAAAAAAAAAAAATGATTAATTGTCACATGTCATATCTTCTCCAATAAAAACTGAACAAAATATGATACCCTATTTAATGTATACGTACTACAATTTTTCATATTTAATTTTGTTACACATTTCCCATCTATATACATGTATAGTCGGGTTAAAAAATCTACCAAATAATAAAAAATTATATCATTAAAAAACTCTGTGTATTAGATGTGTTGAATAAATATAATTTTACATAGCAAATGATAAAAAGTTATGTCTTTAAAAACTTCGTGTATTACACGGGTTATATAAATGTAACTTTGAATAGTAAATAATAAAAAAATTATTTTTAAAAACCTCGCATTTTATACGAGTTGAATAAATATAATTTTGTATACCAAATAATGAAAAAAGTTATATTTTTAATAAATTAGGATAACATTTAATATTAATTTATATTTATATATTTAATATAAGATAAGTAGGAAATAGAGGTATTTGTTTTAAAAATATATTAAATTAATAATTTAGATTTGAGGATAATATTTTATTAAAGTGTGATAAGATTTAATATTTATATATTATTTATTTAGAGTTAATTACATAGTTAGTCCCTGTGGTTTGCACAAAATAACAACATTAGGTACTAATAGTTTAAAATCACATTCTAGGGTATTAACTTTTCATTTTGTAACGTTTGAGGGTATTAACTTTTCATTTTGTAACGTTTGAGGGTATTAATTTTTCATTTTGTAACGTTTGAGGGTACTAATAAAATGTGATTTTAAGCCTTTAAACAGTGCTAATACCCTCAAACGTTACAAAATGAAAAGTTAATACCCTAGAATGTTATCAGAAACTATTAGTACCTAAACTTGTTATTTTGTGCAAACCACAGGGACTAACTATGTAATTAACTCATTTATTTATTTAGTTAATATAAGATAAGTATGGATTTGAAGATACCTTCAATGAAATGAATTCACGTGACCAAAAGTTGGTTTCTTTTATTATAGTAGATAGATTTCTTATTAGCAAATCATTCACATTTCCAATCTATATAAATTTCTTATTAACAAATCATTCGATAAGTACATAAAAACAATCTATACATATAATAAAAGAAACCACTTTTGAGGACACTTGTCATCATATTAGGGCATGTCTTATGGATAATTATAATTTTAGGTTAATCTCTTCTAATTAATTATTATAGATAATTAATCATCCTACTAAATATTTATTTAGTTTAATTATTACTTTTATCTTTATCTATTTACTTCAAATTCAAACTTAGTTATCTAATTTGATATTAGAGTAAATTACGATTTTAGCCCCTGTGGTTGTATCACTTTTACCCTTTTAGCTCAAAAAGATTTTTTTTAACATCTGAACCCTCAACGTCTTTTTTTTCTAACCCTTTTGGACCCCAACGTCTTTTTTTCTAACCCTTTTGGTAGGCGCCAAATATATAAAATTACATTTATTCAACCCGTGTAATAAATGAGGTTTCTTAAAGATGTATTATTTTATTATTTGGTAAACAATATTACATCTATTCAACTCGTGTAAAACAAGCGGTTTTAAAAGATGTATTATTTTATTATTTGGTAAACAATATTACATTTATTCAACTCGTGTAAAACAAGCGGTTTTAAAGATATAACTTTTATTTTTGTTATATAAAATTATATTTATTCAACTCGTACAATATGTTCTTATAGATTTAACTTTTTATTACTTAATATATAAAATTATATTTATTCAACCCATGCAATAAAACAGGTTTCTAATGATATATTGTTTTATTATTTAGTATATAAAATTCATTTATTCGACCCGTGTAATACACGGGGTTATAACCTAGTAAGTTAATATAACATTAGAGTTTGCTTCCACTAAATCCACTTATATTATCAAAATTATCTACTATAACTGTTAAATTTTATATTTATTTTTACATAAAAAAAATACTTTAAATTTTCATTTTCATACTAACATGTGCAGATTTTATGGTGCAAAATATACTAAACACTACCGTGATTATTACTTTACAGTTTTAAAAATTAATAGTTGTACTTTAAAACTTTAGCATTATATGAATTATCGTATTTACAAAAATGTCACTGCACCGAACAAACTGTTTGTATTTGATCCTATCGGAAAAAAATATATAACTATACGTAATGTCATATTGTCATGAGCAATATTACCTGCTCACCAACCGGAACCACAACGCGACAATCACATAATGCACTTGACGTCAAGCAATGAACGCGCCAAACACCGTCAACCGTAACAACGGCGGTATCCAAATAACACTCCACCTTCAACACGACTCCGATCATATGCAACGGAATCAACGCCGGTGGATTACACCGTCCATAAACATACGGCTGGTAGCTCCGGATATCCGGGTTATCCACAAGACCAGGCTCCGTTATAACGGCGTATACTATCGGTGCCGTCGGATGATGATTATACGGTAACCGGAGTGAGGAAGCTGAGGAAGATGATGATAATGATTTCTCCATTGATGGTGGTTTTGGAGCTGACGTGGCAGGTTCGTCTTTGCCGTAGTATATACGTTTAGAGAGCTTGAGACCCATATCGACTGATCGGGAAAACTCGTCGCCGGTTGACATTTTGTGGTCGGAAGTTCGCCGGAAGATGAGATAGTGAGATAGTGAGGGAGTTTGTGTGACAAATGGAAAGAGAAAAAAATAAAATAAAAAGGGAAGTTTGCTTAAGTACTAGTCGGCGGCGGTTGACATTTAAATGTTTTTTTAAATTTTTAAATTTTTAAATATTAATTTTAACACTACTAAAAACTGTCTCATTTCCGACCAAGGTTTTAGTCTTAAAATCTATAGTTTATTAATTTTAAATAACATTCATATTAATTTTTAAATATTTGTAAGTTTACAAACCTTTTACGATTTTATTATAAATATAAAATTTATATATACTTCATTTTTATGTATACAAGAAAAGACAAAAATTAAGTTTAAATATTTGTAAGTTTACAAACCTTTTACGATTTTATAATAAATATAAAATTTATATATACTTCATTTTTATGTATACAAGAAAAGACAAAAACAAAAGTGAATGGTGCTTAGGTTTTTGAACGTTTTTTTTTTCCGAGAAATCTTAACCATAAAAATGAACCAAAGACCGTAAGAGACGTTTTTGGTGTCTCTATCTATATGTATACAACAAAAGACAAAAATAAAAGTGCATGGTGCTTAGGTTTTTACACGTTTTTTTTTTCCGAAAAATCTTAACCATAAAAATGAATCAAAGACCGTAAGAGACGTTTCTGGTGTCTCTATCTATATGTATACAACAAAAGACAAAAATAAAAGTGAATGGTGCTTAGGTTTTTACACGTTTTTTTTTCCAAGAAATCTTAACCATAAAAATGAATCAAAGACCGTAAGAGACGTTTTTGGTGTCTCTATCTATGATTGTTATATAAACGTTATTTCCCAACCATTACGCATTGTCTAATATAATTTTGATTTTACATGTTTAATAAGAACCAATTTTAAATAAATTGTATAGACGCAAATATTTATTATTTTAAAATTAATATGTAAAAATAATTTTTAACTCTCTTTTTATCAGATGTGATTATGCTCAGTGGTGGAGCTTGAACAAAAACTCGGTAGAGGCCGAATTCTCAAAATCCAAACCGGTGGAGGCCGGACTCTTAAAAATCCAAAAGTTTCCACTAAAAACAAAATTTTGGTAAAATTAAAACTACGAACAAAAAATCCGTAGGGGTCGAGTCACCCCAGGCCGCCATTAACCTCCGTCACTGATTATGCTTGATGTGTTATATCTTACTGTCTATACTATATAATAAAAGAAACCAATAGAGAGACAGTTGTCATTATTTTAGACCATATACTATTTGTTTTCCCGCTTCTCTTTCTTACTTAATTGTAGATAATTATTATTTAATTTAAATTATTAAATTTAACATATATTTCAAACATTTAAGAAATTACGGATAAAGTTCCATAAAATATCTTATTATTAATTTATATTAGAATAAATTAAAAAAAATCTTCTTTTTTGTTGACACTATATTACAAAGTGTGTCATATGTCTTTAAAAACTATAAAAAACGTACTCAGTGTTTGTAAACCCTTGCAAGTGATGATGGAAGTACAAGATTTAGGGAGAAATATTTAGGAAATAGCCTTGATTCAAGAGAAAAGTGCTTGAAGGGGACTTGAGAGCGTCTGGTCGAATGGAGCTGTCACATCAGTGAACAGTGATGTGACAGGCGGGTATTTATAGGGTGAGAGAGAGTAAGGCGGTGGAAAGTGCGAGGGTGCCGAATGGTCGGCCGGTCGTATGGCCATCCGATCGGATGGTCATCCGGACGGATGTCCATTCGATCGGTTGGTCATTCGACCAGTCGAGTTGCGTTTTGTTGGTTTCCGACTTTCGTTTCATGCGTTAAGCGTTGCGTTTAAGCGAGTTGCGAGTAAGCATTGCGTTGAGTTAACCACATAACATTATACAAGTAATCACACAAATAATACACATAACACATAAATGCATAAAAGTAAATATGTGTTTCGAGTTGCGATGAGATTGTGATGCGATAGCGATGTGATAGCGTTTAGTATAAACAAGTGATGTAATATGCGATGCGTTTAAATAGTATGCGTTGTAAACTGTGTTAAATGCGATAATTGCGTTTTGAATAATCGTTGTGAATGCGTTGTAAAATGTAGTTTCAAAATATCGTTTAAATCCGTTTGCGATAATCAAGATCTCGAGAGTACAGGTCAATTAAGCAGTAAATGACAGATCTGAGTAATGACATGACTTGACTCAGAAAGTCGGGTTGTTACATGTCATGATACTGAGTTTCTGTGATTTTACGGGTCCTAGTTGCTCGACAGAATCAGTGACAAGGAACATGTAAAATCAGGATAACGGAAACTGAAATATGAAATGTTCGGACGAGAGAGTCTGGAACGAAAGGGCCATTTGTACGAAAGGGACTGTCTAGTGACTGAGTCTCGTTTGAATGTTTTAACTATCAAACAGTTATGTTCGTGATTTCTGTTAAGTTTATTAGTCATTATATTAGTATATCAATAGTCCAGAATAATCAGAAGGTTCATACAAGTCATGCATGGAGGTTTTAATCCTCGTTATACGGGAATGGAAATACAGAATGTAAAAGTTAATCAAACAACCGAACAATGTACAACCCAGGTCTGCCAACACGACATAGAAAGAATTAACTAAGTGTCTGAGGCTGGACGGGGTTCACTTGTTCTACGTTTAGGAGATTATTTAGGTGCTCGTTTCACGAGTTTAAGTGAGGTGGTGGATCTAGATTGGAGGCCAAGGCTCCCACGGAACACACACTGACATTCCGGAATCATCTATACTGAAAATAGGGATCTGGTCAGTTATTCAACACTTTAAATCGTCGGAACTTAGTGAAACAGTTACTTTCAGATGAATGGGACTGTTCCTAGGTAAAATCAATTCGGTTTTGTTTGAACTGATTACCTACTCGGCTGGAATTGGTTCAAACTTGAATCCACAACTATTGACTTAGCTTGTGAGCTCAGAGGATCTCAGATTCGGCCGAGTTCAAAATCAGAAAGTTTGTTTCAAAAAGGTTTAAAGGAATTACTTCACTTCTCAGCTTGGTCCTCAATGATTTGAGAGTTTAAACCAGATTGCCATTGCAAGTCTGAGAAACCAACTGAAGATTTGTGAAGAAATCTTGTAAAAGTTTATAAAAAATCAGAAAAAGTAGAAGAAAGTGGAAGAAAATCAGTTGTTAGTGAGTATAACTCACTTAGAAGCAGCTGAGACAAGTTCAAGTGAAATGCTCGAAGTCAGCTTGAGAGAGAATTTCGGAAGTGGAAGGTTTGAAATGAAGGGAATGAGCTGGTATTTATAGACTGAGTGACATGCTTGGGATGAGTGTGATTTGGGACGGATACGCAATTGGGACGATCGGGTCCTCTCATGCGAGAGGGACGAGGCCCTTATGCTCGAAATCAAATTATGCGTATTTTGTCGGTTTTAAGCGTTTTAAACGTATACGTGAAGTGTATAAGTATCGTGTATAAAATAATGAATGAATTTGTATGTATAATAAGTATAAGGTTGCATAAAAATGCATTTAAACGATCGATTGAACGAGTACAAGTATGTATAAAATGTGAATTTCGTTATGATCAAGGTTTCAAATTGCGAACTTGGGAGTGGATTATGAAGATGACATGAAGGCAAGTTTCCAAAGATAGAAATACAAGTAATCCTTTTAATTGAGGGAAGTTCCAAAAAGCGAAGTGTTACACAGAGTGTGGGTGCGGTTATTTATATCACATAGCAGCAACCCTTTACAACGAAACACTATAACTAACGAAATACATCGAAACAAGTATGATGTTAACGAAACAAGGCTTGCACAAGCTCTATATCGAAACAGACCTTGTAAACATCATGTTCATCATCATCGAAATAGGATAATGCTTTTCTAATTAACTTCTCATCGAAATAGCCATGAATATAATCATCATCGTCATCATCATCGAAACATCATGATCTTTATTGAAACAATATATACATCGAAATAGACATTTATTGTCTATTTCAATAATATATATTCCAATAACAATCCTCTCTATTTCGATAAACATGGACCAAACATATCAGTCTATTTCGATGGCCTCCATTAACTCTATTTCAATTCCTATTTCAAATGTGAACATATGTGAGTTCATGATGACATCTGCATGATGTCATCATGATTGAAACTTTTCGTCCGCGTCTTTTCGTGCTTCGTGTGTCGTTCTCTGGGTCGCACGGCGGAGGAATGTCGCTATGCCGCTCTCGAACCAAACCGAATCGTGCCACATCCACACAAAAATGCATCAACAAACTCCCCCTTGGATGTTGCTGGTGATGGTTCGTTCTTCACGCTGTAGGATCTTCAAATGCCTTCACGTGTCATAATCAGGAGGTGCATCAACAATCTCCCCCTTGAATGTTGCTCGTGAATCTTTGATCTTCAAGGCTTCAGATCCTCGTGGTGTTGATGAGTAGCCAGCTACAACTTGATAATCTTGAACCTCTGGTTGCATCCATGTCTTGTCGTCACTTCGCAGCTTGTCATCTGACACGTTCTCTTTGCCTTTAGCTGGATCGAATGCCACATCTGCACACACAACAGAGCTAAACGCGTAATGAGAACAACCGCTAAAGATATAATCAACCTTAGAAAATTTTCAACCGAAAACCTCACTAAGAGTTGATTTCAAACAATATAAGCACACGACACACATGTGACCAACTACCAACCAACAACATTTTGAAAGTTTCAAAATTGTTCAATTTTAGATCTTTAACTTTCAAAACTTGTTAACTTCGACCGTTTATGAAAATGCAATTGTTTTAGGCTTTTAATCAGGTTTCAGGTGGAATAGATTCGAGTTCCAACATCGGTTAATCAAAGATAAGATAGAAGCAAAATATTTTTGACTTTTATAAAGTTTATATTAAAACACACCTAAAATCTTTTTGGTATTTTTTTAATTTTTCGAATGTAAATACGGAAAGCAATAAATATATATTAACACACATGCAGAAACGGAGAAATATAAATAAATATTTACTGACATTCTTTTTGCGAGTTTCGAGGGTAAGAGAATCATATCAGTGTACGGTCATGCCAAAACACACTTGTTGTTCAATTAGTTAACATTTAGATAAGCATCCTATAGCAATTATCGGTATTGTTGTCCACTTAAACTCAACAATCAGATGTAATCATATGACTTGGGGATACGTTAAGGTATGATTTATACTTACTGATCTGTGTTCATCCACTCACGACACATTCCCGTATCAAGGTATGCACGAGAGTTCATCTTACTGGTGAGTATATCATTTATCATCTGTTTTTAACGTATATGATGTGAGATACTCACTTATTTGAGGATGAATACAAGCCTTTTGTAATAAAATCACTTATTAATGAGGAACTTGATATTCGGATGCATGCAGGGCACGAGAGCAAGTCCATGAACATGTTAGTAGTATCGTATCGAGAAAGAGACGAACTTGACTCTCGGATGATAGATGTGATTTAGAATCTCTTATTCGGGGAGTGACTGTGATATTTTTATCACTTATTGATGGACGTATGTAGCATGTATTATATACATGTATGTATGGTATGTACACGTATGTATGGTATCACGGAAGTTCTAGACTTGCGTCCCCGTTGTTTTCGGTAAAAGAAACAACCATGATACCCAGATGATAAACAACATAAAGACCACGTATCTCAGAACCTCGGCAATCTATCAAACGAAATTTCAGTACAAGACCATATGCCAATGAGCGGTTCCCACCCGGACTTCAGTCGATTTAGTTTATATCACCCTGCACACTTTAAAATGATTGTGAGCCTACCGATACATCTTATATAGATCTACTTATCATTTTTCATTTTAAGTTCAAAGAGGTTTCAACAAACCACTGATTTACTATCTTTTTTCTCTTTTTTCTCGCTAGGAAACTCATTTTTGTTTTTCTATTATTTTGTATTTTTCTGATTTTTGGATTTACTCTACCTAAAATTCAAAAAGTAAATTTAAACTATTAAATAACATCTTTTTGGATACGGGTCGTTTAAACTTATACGGCCCGTATACACAGGGACGGACCTACACTATGTGGGCCGGGGTCCCCGGACCCCAATGTTTTTTAAATGCGTAGTAACGACGGTGCGTTAAATTTTGTATGGACCCCATAAAAATATTTAGATGGAACCCATTAAAACAAGATTAAACTTAGTGTGGTGGTAAATTTCTTGACTTGTATATGAATGGTCATAGTTTCGAGTCACGCTTTCTCTATTTTTATCATTTTGTTTTTAATTCCAAATACAGACCCCATGGAAGGGAGATCTACACAGAGACCAGCGGATCTGCTCGTCTTTGGCTGGGCAGGAGGGAAACATGCTTGTGTGGATCTCACAGGAGTCTCCCCCTTAGCTGGTTTAAAGGAAAGCGGGTTTGTATCAGGACAAGCTATAAGGAAAGCAGAATCAAAAAAGGTGGATAAACACGCTAAAGCATGTGCTGATAACCAACATGCAGTTGTCCCCTTCGCCTTCGACACCTTTGGCTCCCTAGCTCCAGAAGCTATCCATTTGTTGACTAGGGTCCAAAAGGTTGTCCATAACAGTTGCTCATCAACAGGGGGCAGGGGTTTGTCTTTAATAGGCTAGGGTTCGCTATTCAGAAAGGGGTAGCGGCGCAGCTTGTTGCTCGCTTACCTGCGATATTGATGTAAAGTGCACTTAATATTATCGTATGAAAAATACTTGTATGATTCTGAATAAAAGTTATTTTACATGAATTCCAAATATAAACAGAACAACAGCTGCCTTCACCCTTGTTTCCTTTATCAGGTTCAAAACACAACACCCTCATTGCCTTCCTCTCTTCATTATTTGTATCTGATTTATTAGAAGTTTCTGATACTCATACCATTAATGTTGTTATGGTGTATACATTAATCTATTGGATTTAATGATTTTGTTGATTTTCATCTTGGAGATAATGAGAGCATAGCTGCAGAGAACTATGATATCGTATTTTTAGATTTAATTTGATTTTGTGATGTTATTTTTTCATTTCAAATGACATGGTATTCTTATATCATATAGTTATGATATTTTATATTGTATTATATTATGTTTCTCGCCTCGACCCGACCCGATTGATGTCTGACCCAACATTTCTAACATGCAAAATCTTAACACCGAAAAATTGGACCCCATTGGATAAAAATCCTGGGTCCGCCACTGCGTATACACCATGTTAAAATAAGATTTTACCATGTGTTATTATTAACTCCCTTATTTAATGACGACATTCAAGTTTCTTTCAGATATATAATAATAGATGCCCCCCCCCCCCCCACTTGTGGCCTAGTGATAGGAGGCTTGGGTTTTTCAATAAAGTCTCAAGTCCAATTCCCACTTATGTCATATTGGGGTGGATATAGACAATAAAGGAGTTGGATTAGGCCTTGTGTGAGTTTGTCAGTTCGATTCTCGAGCCCAACCGGGTTTTCGTTCCACCGTGTGTTACGCCGGAGAGTTATGCACTTGTGGTGGCATAACTAAAAGATAATATCTTCCTCTACAAGAATTTCTCCTAAAATTCCTCTATATTTACTGTTGTTTATTATGTAATTAAATCATAGTTATTAGTTTCCTATTTTTTGTGATTTATATTCATTGTATATAATATACACAATCTCTCTCAATTCAGTAAGAGAAAATTCAAATTATTACATGGTATCAGCCTGATATCATCGATCCATCATCTTCCTTCTTTTTTTTCCTTCTCTTCCTCATGTCGACCCCTGCATCTTCTTCCTCCAACACCACCGAAACTGTTCTTCCCATGGCAACCATTCTTCACATGATAACCATCAAACTTTCATCATCCAACTACCTTTATTGGCATAATCAAATCCTTCCCTTTTTCACAAACCAAAGGTTAACCGGTCATGTTGATGGGTCAATTCCACAACAGCTGAAAACCATTACCATCGATTCCAAAGAACAACCCAATCCTTCGTATCCTGCTTGGTTTTTTTCGGACCAACAAGCCATTCTCATTCTCAATTCGTCTCTCACCGAGTAGGCGGTTGCCGAGATCCTCGGTCTCACAAAAGCCCGTCAGATCTGGACTGCTCTAGAAGCGGCCTACAGTAACACCTCTCTCGAACGGATGCATCTCCTACGGGACAATCTCCGGCAGTTAACCAAAGGCTCTTCCACCGTGGCTGAATTTGGTAGGAAGTTTAAAGCCGTTTGTGATCAGTTGTCCACCATTGGCCATCCGATTAGTGACACGGACAAAACTCATTGGTTCCTTTGTGGCCTCGGTTCTACCTTTGAAAGTTGGTCCACGACCATTCGCACGGCCCGTGATCCACTTTCTTTTCGAGATCTTCTTACAAAAGCCGAGAGTCAAGAACAATTTCTTCATACTCTTTGATGTGTGTAAAATGAAACATATAAATTACATCAAATGAGGCATAAAACTAACCCTTTTTTAGTACTAATGTTGGAAAAAGTGTGTTTTTGTCTTCCTTTTGTATTTTCAGGACCAAATGAGCTTAAACGAACAAAAGGAACAAATATGCAGCAAAAACTAATATAAATACAAAGAAAAGGAATAAACGTGGCATGCCCGACCCCTCGACAGCGTCTCCACAAGAAAAAACAAGAAACAGAAGGCTGACCACGGCCTGTGCCCACTGGACACGGGGGTGTGGTCAGGTGTCTGCAAAAATGGACAAAGCTGTAGAAGCTTCTACGCCCACCACGGGGGCATGCCCAGCTCAACACGGGGCGTGGTCAACGCTATGATTTGCAGAATCTTGATAGTACAGATACACTTCTGCACACGGGGCCGTGTCCAGCGAACACGGGGACGTGTGGAACCTAATGCAGACAGTTGCAATTAATGAAGGAAGAGAAAAAGGTTGGCCACGGGGGCGTGTCCAGCGGACACGGGGCCGTGGCCGGGCTTCTGTTCAGGCTATAAATAGGGGTGTTTGGCTCACTTTAAAGGCATCCCTTGGCAAACCACCCCTCTCCTACTTTGCCACCACTCCACCACCACTACAACACCCACATCCACAACCATCATCCATCATCCACCTTAGAGTGTGTGTAGTAGTCTCGGGATCCAAGATTGATCTTAAGAGTTATTGTCAATCAAAGGTCATGTTTGGCTAAGTCTCTTACATCACTTGGTGAAGACAAGTCTTTAATTTATTACTTTTGATTTTTAATCTTTTCGCACTTTTTATTTGGTTTTGTATTAATGACTTTAATAACTAGTTTCTTATGTTGAAGGTGAAACTTCTTTATCATTTGTCTGTGGTGTCTTGGCATTACTTTACTATCTATATAAAGTAAAAGATTTTCACCATTCATATCTCTACGGTCTATATAGAGATATGTTGGCTACCTGGTCGGGGGTTAAGGGAATGGTTTAGTAAGGTTCTTGCCTTGTTCAGTGTATAGATCCTGTAAGGACCTGGGTCAAGCTTACTAGGACCTCCTTCAATACCCACTGGTATTGGATGGCGGGGGTGCGAATGGCTTGATCCCCTCATATGTAAACTACTATTAATACATTAAACCGGCTATTTGGGATTGTATCCCTGCTGACTCAAACCACTTAGCCGAGGGTAACGTCACCTTCAAAAGAAAGGCCTACCACTTTTCGCATTAATAACTTAATTAATTATCTTTCAATATTCCAACCCTTTGGGATTGTATCCTTGCTTACTCAAACCACTGGGTTGAGGGTAACGTCACCTTCAAAAGAGGGGCCTACTACTATAACTAAAATAATCACTTAAAAAGTGCAAAAGTGCGGAAATCATCAAAGGATACATTAAAGGCGAGTCGAATCCAAGTGATTCATCTTGTCTATTTGTTTTTATTTTTATTTTTATTTTTATTTCAGCATTTTTAGTTTTTATTTTTCATGTTTAAAAACCTTTTCAAAAATTTTTAGTTTGATTAGACGTTGAGGATAAACTGGTACTAAAAGCTCTTGTGTCCTTGGACGACCTCGGTATCATACCAACGCTATACTACGCTCACGATGGGTGCACTTACCCATGTGTGTGTTTAGTGTTAGTAGAATATCGTGTTTTATAAATTTAAAACTTGACTAATGTGTAAAATGGGCTTAAAATATCAATAAAAAAAATATTACACCTTACACACACCAACTTTTTGGCGCCGCTGCCGGGGACACAAGGATTTTAAGAAAGCTTAAAATCGACGGCCTAATCGTTTTTCAAAACCTTTTTAAAACTGCGCGCACATTTTTACATTTTTAGGTAGTTTTTGCATTACAGTAGTCTGAACACGGGGCCGTGTTCACTGAACACGGGGCCGTGTTGCATAAAAATTAACCAAACACCCAGATACAGAGTCTGAACACTGGGTCGTGCTCACTGAACACGCCCCCATGCTGCACAAAACCAGTCACATTTTTAAAAAACGCCTAGATACAGAATCTGAACACGATTACGTGCTCACTGAACACAGGGCCGTGCTCAGCCTCTGTTTCCGTTTTTATTTTTCTTTTTTGGTCCCGAGACTCTGTTGTGGTCTGCTGAGTGATTCTTATGGATCAATACTCAGGAGGTTACAACTACCACTATGAGGAGGATGATTATGAAGAAGAGTATTGCACCATTTGTGGTAATCCTCATTCGGTGCAATATTGTGACCTCTTTGAACCATCCCCTTCATACACATACTATGAGGAGCCCAGGTACGAGCCAACCACTTCATACACATACTATGAAGAGCCAATGTATGAACCTTCTCCCTCATACTCATATCTTGATGAACCAAGGTATGAGCCTTCATACTCATACTTTAAGGAACCAGGTTATGAACCTTCTCCTTCATATACTTACTTTGATGAACCATGGCGTGAACAACCCACCTCCTATGAGTATTATGAAGAACCAAGTTACGACCCTTATCCATCATATACCTACAATGAGGAACAATGGTATGAACCATCTACCTCATATGAGTATTATGAGGAACCAAGGATCGAAATTCCGAACTCAAGCAGTGGGGATATTTATTCCGATCGCTTTGACGAGCCACCAACTATCTCCCTCGTAGCCGAAAAGATAATAGAACACCTTAAAACTATCGAGCACTATATAAAAGAAGCTCGCGCAAGGGAAGAGGTAATTTGTATCAAAGAAGTGATAGTTGAAGAGGTAAAAATGGAAGAACAAGTAAGTGAAAAACCGACACATGAACTAACAACGAAAAAGGTGAGTCTAACAACGTTAAAATTCAAAAAGAGTCTAATTTTCCAGAAATTACCCTCTAGTCACCTTCTTTCGAAAACCATTGTTTAGTACCTACTCATGTTAAGTTTTTAAAAGAGTTAACGACTAACACTAAAATTGACAAAATGGTAAGCATTAAGTTAACAAATGATCAAACTACACTAATAAAAGATGATCCATTTGAAATTAACATTGCACCGGTTCCATGTTTCTTTCAAAATTATTCTATTAGTAATATTACAATTGATAAAGATCTTTGTGTTAATATAATGCCAAACTACATTTTCGAAAAATTAAGTATTGGTGATTTTTCTCCACTTCAAATACCCATTTTTCTATCTAATCGGAAAACAATAAAATCAATAGGAGTATTTGAAGATGTGTTAGTCCAAACAAATCAAATGGTAGTTCCAACCGACTTCGTCATCCTTGATGACGCTCCACTCGCGTTGGGACAACCTTTTGTGAAAACCCACGAAGCTTTGAAAAATCAGAAGCAAAATAATCTACCCAATCAATTAGGGGCATTCAAAAAATGTGTCGATCTTGAGCGTTCAATGAAATATCCAATCGGCAATGATGACCCCCTAATTGAAGATGAAGATGAGCCACCTGATACAAAAGAAGAAATTGACCACTTTGTTGAAGAAGAGGTCGCCATTGAACAAACCTTTTTGGTTCTTGAACAAATTGAGCAACCAAATAAGGAGTCTCCCAAAGGCCCACCACTTGAGCTCAAAGAACTCCCTAAAGGTTTGGAATATGCTTTTCTCGACAAGGATGGTAAGTTACCTGTAATTATTTCGTCAAAATTAACTAGTGTAGAAAAAGAAAAATTAATCACGCTTTTGAAAAAAACACAAAAAACGCAATCGCTTGGAAGCTCGTAGATATTAAAGGAATAAGCCCTTCCATGTGCACGCACAAAATTTTAATGAATGATGACTATAAATTGGTAATACAACCACAACGTAGAGTAAATCCAAATGTCCAAGAAGTGGTTAAAAATGAAGTCATCAAATTACTTGACGCCGGACTTATCTACCCGATTTCCGATAGTCCTTGGGTAAGTCCCGTCCAAATAGTTCCTAAGAAAGGAGGTATGACGGTGGTCACTAACGAAAAAAATGAATTAATTCCAACAAGAACCGTCACCGGATGGAGAGTGTGTATAGATTATCATCGATTAAATGAGGCAACAAGGAAGGATCAATTTCCCTTACCCTTTATTGATCAAATGTTAGAAAGATTATCCGGTCACAATTTTTTTTGTTTTTTAGATGGTTTTTCAGGTTACTTTCAACTACCGATAGCACCCGAAGACCAAGAAAAAACAGCCTTCACATGTCCCTACGGAACTTTTGCTTATCGACGCATGCCTTTCGGTCTATGCAATGCCCCCGCAACTTTCCAATGTTGCATGATGGTAATCTTCCATGATATGATAGAAAAGACTATGGAAGTCTTCATGGACGACTTTTTTATCTTTGGAGATTCATACGACCAATGCCTCGATAACCTTAAACGAATGTTATCCCGATATGAGGAAACTAACCTCGCCCTTAATTGGGAAAAATGTCATTTCATGGTAACGGGGGGAATAATACTCGGTCATAAAATATGAAGCGAAGGAATGGAGGTTGATCTGGTTAAAATAAACACTATTTCCCGATTACCGCCCCCATCCTCCGTTAGAGCCATCAGAAGTTTCTTAGGACATGTCGGATTTTATAGACGATTTATCAAAGACTTTTCCAAAATCTCAAGACCTTTAACAAAATTACTTGTAAAAGATGCTCCTTTCATCTTTGACAAGGATTGCAACCAATCATTTTTAACACTAAAAGAAATGCTAGTCAATGCACCTATCATGATAGCGCCTGATTGGAAATTACCATTCGAAATCATGTGTGATGCAAGTGACTTTGCAGTTGGAGTTGTCTTGGGACAAAGAAAAGATAAGCATTTTCACCCAATTTATTACGCTAGTAAAACACTTGACGATGCACAAGAAAATTATACAACAACTGAAAAAGAATTACTAGCCGTAGTATTTGCCTTTGATAAATTTCGTTCTTATCTTGTTCTTTCTAAAACGATAGTTTATACAGACCATGCAGCCATTCGTTATCTCTTTAAGAAACAGGATGCCAAACCACGTTTGATCAGATGGATTCTACTCCTCCAAGAATTCGACATTGAAATAAAAGACAAAAGAGGAGCAGAAAACACCATTGTAGATTATCTATCCCACTTGGAAGATCCAGCTTTGGAGGCTACTAGGGACGAGCTAATCAATGAAAAATTTCCAAAGGAGTCCTTAGAAATGGTGGAATACCGAGAAGAGCCATGGTACGCCGACTACGTCAACTACTTAGCTAGTGGGATAGTCACAAAAGGATGGTCACATCATCAAAGAAAAAAATTCTTTGCCGATGTAAAACATTATTTTTAGGAAGACCCTTATGCGTACATGGTAGTGAAGCAAGAAGAATTCTCCGCCATTGTCATGAAGGTCCATATGGAGGACATCATGGGGCCGCTAGTACCGCACAAAAGGTATTTGATTTAGGATTTTATTGGCCAACCATTTATAAAGACACCAAAAGTCTTATCAAGACATGTGATGCATGCCAACGATCAGGCAATATTTCTTCCAAAAACGAAATGCCACAAAATGGCATTCTTGTTTGTGAAATTTTTGATGTGTGGGGCCTCGACTTCATGGGACCTTTCCCACCGTCAAAAGGAAACAAATATATACTTGTGGCAGTGGATTACTTGTCAAAATGGACCGAAGCAGAAGCTCTTCCAACAAATGATGGAAGAGTTGTGGTAAGATTCCTGAAACGATTATTTTCTCGTTTTGGAACTCCAAAAGCATTAATAAGTGATAGGGGTACCCATTTTTGTAACCATCAACTTGAAAAACTTTTAACAAGATATGGGGTCTATCACCGGATCTCAACAGCATATCACCCTCAAACAAACGGACAAGCCGAGGTGACTAATCGAGGTTTAAAAAGAATACTTGATAAAACGTAGGATTAAATAAAAAGGAATGGGCCGATAAATTAGACGACGTTTTATGGGCTTTTCGAACTGCATATAAAACAACCGTAGGTACCACCCCATATAAGCTTTTTTATGGAAAAAGTTGTCATTTGCCAGTAGAAATAGCATACAAAGCCTACTGGGCAATAAAAAACGTAACCTTAGACATAGAAATTGCCGGTAAAAATCGATTCTGTCAATTAAATGAATTAGACAAACTAAGGAATCACGCATATTCCAACTCCGAAATTTATAAGGAAAGAATGAAAAATTTGCATGATAAACACATTAAACCTAATGAATTTCGGGTAGGAGATCAAGTTCTATTGTTTAGTTCACGACTTCGATATTTCCCGTTAAATTAACGTCCAGGTGGTCGGGACCTTTTTCTATCACCCATATTTTTCCACACGGTGCAATTGAAATTAAATCTCGGAATGGAATTCCATTCAAATTCAATGGCCAACGGCTAAAGCTTTATCAAGGATTCATTGAGGATGAAGAGGAAGAGATCTCGCTACAAGAGGCGACGAATAAACAAAGGTTTGTGCATCAACATCATATCTTGTAGGTAACGAACGTCGGGAAAGCTTCTAAATCAGAAAGATTTCTAAAACCAAGTTTTGGGAAACAGGTCACTCACTCGTGCACTTTAAAAAAAATTACATGTACCCGCACACCGGGCCGTGCCCGCTGGACACGGGGTCGTGGCTGGCTACTGTCGGGGATAAAACCCCTTTTTCTTCTCATTTTTCACTTCAACACGACCCGTTTCCCCGAAAACTCTCTGGTTCCTTCGCGAATCTTTGCACATTTTCACGTTCTTCCACCGTTCAACAACGTCAAGGTATGATTCTATCATCATAGTTAGTTAGATTAATGATTTGCATGTAGTTTAACATCAAAATTTAGGGAAAAATCTAGGGTTCTTCAACTTGAACCGAATCAAACCTCAAATTTTTGCTTAGATCTGTTAGTATTAGTATAGTTGCATGTTTGTCACACCCCGATATTTCCACGTATTACCGGTGGGCCCGGTGGGGAGTATCGTGACGTAGTTGATATCATCATAGTCAAACAACACAATATATAAATGCACAGCGGAAGCAAAAGATAAATATATTACCATCCGAATATAAAGTAATATCAAAGTATTACAACGGAAAGTAAAGGATCCACAGGCGGATCAAATAAAAGGAAAAACTGTTCAACAGACTTTAGACGCCTAGAACTCGAAAGATTCCTTATTAACGCCCTGAGCTTCCAGCCAATTACGTTCAGTACCTGTCACTTAACCTTTTGGAAAATACGTCAGTTTACACTGGTAAATACAATTAACTGACTCATTTTGGAAAAAGAGTTTGAAAATTGGTTTGAATGCACGAGGCACAAAATATCTTTTATAACTTGATTAAAATGCACGAGGCAAAATTAATCTTTTATACTTGGGACAATTTTATTAATAAAGATCTTGTATCCGATTTACATGGTTGTCCAACATTTAGGGCCGGTAATTATAAAATACAAGCCGGTCAAGATTAATCGACACACCATAAATATAACTCACAAGAAGACATCCTTACGAGTGAGTATATCTTTTACATACGCAACAGGAGGTGTTATGCCTACACCTTGTGCTTAAGTTATGGCCATTCACTTTTTTAAATGAGCCAAGGATATCCAGGACACGGTCATTAACCCCTAATGTTATTTGTTATCAATCAATACAGATTAAAACGGGATTTTGCAATTTAATCATCTCCGATTAAAAGGTTTCTACACCCGACCAAGCGGTATTTTTATATATACCGTATCCCAAGCCCGTATAAGGGAAAATAAGTTAAAAGTATTTACCTGAGCTAGCTCCTGTCTTAAATAGCAAGAATTTAATAACTCAGTCGTATTCACTTAAGTAAGCGTAGGTACAATTTACCGGAAGGCTCTAGTCTGGAATGATGGTATAAATAACCAATTAGAATACTAACGGGTCTTTAATTAAGCCTAAACTTAGACCGGTTAGTTTTAAGGAAATATACGGTTCCAACGCATGATTAAGCGAAGACCCGAATAGAATGTGTTTTAGACCCGACAAGTTTGAAGACTTGTATAATATGGGTAATCTAAACACCTTCTGGATTTTGAGATAAAAATGATAAGGTTTGACCCGTTTCGGCTAACTTATGCAAACAAGTTACATAAACCGAACCGAACGCGTAAGAAACGTAACGGGTAACCATATGGGCCCTATACAGGTTTACTAAGTTAATATGCCTTAAACATGTTGTGATATCAGTAGGATATCTTCCATTATGCCCAAAACGAGTTTAATCTCAAAATAAGCCTCGTAGGGGTATTTTGGTCATTTTAAAGATTATAAAAGAGATTAAATGAAGTTCTGAGATTCGGGTCCGAATACATCAGTAAAAAAACTTATTTGAATAGGTCATATCAGTTGGTAATAGGTCTTATGTGGCAAAATGGTTTTAAACCCAAACTATGCATTTAATACGCTTTAAAAGCCATTTTAAGCGATTTCTGGGTTATACAGAAAATCTGAGTTTTCTGAACAGGTTATAAAGTTTAAAATACTTTATTTATTATATAAAATCAATAGCAATTAGATTGGTATCAAAAGGGCTTGTAAAACTCATTTCATGGCCTAAAAGGGCATAATCGGTATTTACCGAATTATGGCGATAACCCTAGGTTATGAGCAGGTTAAAAATAATTAAAAATCTTTAAAAATCCCAAAATATTATATTACATCAGTGGGTAAAAGGTTTGGTGTCAAAAATTGGGTTTAGATAGGCTTTATGCTAATTGCGCCTTTTAATTACTAAAAGGCGTTATAATTACGCTAATGAGCATAACTCCTAATCTAGACCTCCAACTGATGTAAACTTTTAGGGACAACTTTATAAATCAGTAATAAAGATTATTGTCCTTTCACATTTCCAAAATTCTCGTTTTATGGTCAAAAGGGCATATTGGTCAACATTAGGCATTTAACGGAAACGAGTAAACGAATCGGACAATCAACGATCCAACCACAGAGGGTTATGCTAACATGTAGCCTGGTTCTAAGGAAGCTCTAAGGCATTTCCAAATCATACTAAATCGGGTCAGAACTGAAGTCAAAGCAAAAGTCAAAGTTTTGCGACTTTCGGTTCCGAACCGGGTCTAAATAGAAAATTGTCGCATCAAACAAGCTTAGACTAGTTCTTATACTTATTAACAAGTTATATGAGTGATAAAATAGGTTACATGCCTTCTACATTGTTAATTAGGCGTTAATTCGCAAATTAAGGTTCTGTTGACTTTTTCTAATCAACTTTGACCCGACATTTGATCTAGTTAGAACGGGAATCAGTGGGTGCCCTTTTAAGGGTTTATTGCCCACATAATTACCAACTTATAACTACCTTCAATTCGACTAATCACTGGACCATAAATGATTAATCGCTAAGTCAACCGTTAATTACGACGGTTTGACTTTTAAGCTTAAACTAAGTAAAAACTCAACTAAGAAAGGTTAAGCATACTTACCAAAGTCCTAATCACGATTAGGGATGCTTGGTGTCTGCTCTTGAGCTCCAGAAAGTCCCACAATTGCAGATGGAATGGATGATCAAAAATGTTTGCAAACAATGGCCTTTTATAGTGATTTTTGATCCATTAGATGATGACAACTAAGTCTATGAAGTGATCTAGATCAATAACAAGTGCCCCTAAGCTCTAAAATCAATAGGGGACGCGCATGGAATTGATAAATATCTCCATAAGTCGTTTCATGGACTTGAACAGCCAAGAAAAACGAGTTTCTGCGTCTGGGACATGCTTGCCCACCGTAACGTCCATAGTGTTGAGGTGCGCAAGGACCTGGTCAGCATGATACATCTTTCAAAAGTTGACAGTTTGGCCCCTGAACTTCCAAACTTGATTTTTAAGATGCTTTCTTGCACTTGTAACCCCCAAACTTGACTTTTAAGGACTCCAAGTCATAAACTAACTTTGTTAGGTCCCTGGCTATTCACACAATCACCGAAAAGTCTTAAATTTCAACGTTGACGCTTTTAACCCCTCGTATACGAATTTGATCATAACTTTCTCATACGATAACGAAACTTTATGAAATTTTTATCACACATTCTAGTGAGCATAATTAATTGTTACAAAGCTTCGGGTTTGCTAAAAGGTCACTCAGAGGTATACTTTAAACATGTTGACACATTTAACCCCTTTAGTTTATAATCTCTCACTTTCTTTCATATTTAGCTTCGTATGATCCATGATTTATTCGTTTAAGGGTATAAACATCATGTAGGGTTATTGTAAAAATATATTTATCCATTGTTGACATTTTGAACCCTTATACTCACATACTTTCCTTGTTTGTCAACTTTAGTCCCTCTAGAGTATTCTTTCACACGTTCAAGCTTATGACACGTGTCAATACATTATAGGACATGAAATTTCGAGATGTTACATCCTCACCCCCTCAAAAGAAATCTCGACCTCGAGATTTGCTAAAACGCCGGAAGTTCTTTTTGTCGCATAACGGACTTAACTTCTATAGCATATCTGGAGTCTTTCCACGCTCCCAAAATGACTGCTATATTAGGTACATGTATCCTTTTGGAGCTTCTTAACCTGTCGATCCTTAATCAACACAGGTTGCTCGTCCAATCATAAAGTCTCATTAATCTGCTTATCATTACCCGATAGTGTGTTTCGACTTATTGGCGAAACTTATTATTTAAATCATCCGTGTGGGTCGCATTACGAGCTCCACTAAGCTCCTTATATAGGTTTTAGCTCGTAAGCTATTTAGTCTTGATATATTCGAATCCTTCGAATGACTTTATATATTCCGAGCTTAACTAACCTGAAAATTACAGCTCGGCACACCCTTCTTGGGTGTTATCTTTTGTTGAACCTTACCTTTTAACCAGAACTTAGGAGGGTTGCTATTTTCATAAATCCTTGATTTCCTGCCGTATACGGGCAACTTACAATCGATTATGGATTTGTATGATCTTATTTGTTGTTTCCTAGGCAACTTTCAGATCCCGATAATTGGACTTACCAATTCTCTATCTAACAATAGTTGTTTAATATTCCATCTATACAAGGTCTCCAAAGGAGCAGCCTTAATACTTACATATCAATTATTATAGAAAAGCTTATCTTGAGGTGGGATGGTTATCCCAACCATTGCTTAAAACTAATCTTAAGGAATAGCTAATCCTCACAGCTAGTCGAACAGATCGACGATCCTGGGCAGCTAATGGCGATTCTTAATTATTGCCTAAATAGGGTTGCGGTAATCAATGCACAAGCAAATGAACCGTCTTCCTTATTTAACAATATCAAACTCTCAGAATATTGGGTTAGGCTATATGAATCCTCTAATTTAAAACTTACTTAAATCAGGGTTTCAATTCCTCCAATGATGGTACTAGCCGTTTTGGAGATTTCATAATAATACAGTCCTAAATGGGATATAAATCTTAACTCTACTTGCCTCTCAGGAGGTAAGCAGGGTAATCTTAGGAGGAGATAATCAAGATACAAGGAAGCTACAGAGATTTCCAAATCTCAGGTTCCGTTCATCCATCATTGCTGGTGTCGAATGAGTGACACATTTATGTTACGAGTCCACGGATTTCTTAATCAGAGGCACTTACTTAGACAATTCCATTCTGGATATCATCTTTGAATACCATTAGTTGACTTTAATACCGCATGACCATTGGAATATCTTTGTGGTTCCATGCATTAAACCTCCATACTGATCAGGCATGGAAGCAATCTATGGAACATATTAAGATACACCAATCCTCATATGGTGCTTTTGTCATACCATTTGGTATTCGAAATCAATAGGGATCAAAGAGATATCAATTACATTTGAATGCATTTCTCTGGAGAGAGAGTACATTAGAATTTTTATGACTGAAGATTTCTGACAGGAACAGAAGAAATGGTTCCTATTACCAGATGAATCATTTACTTAGTTGCAATCCAACAACTGCTATTCATCACCCTGATGACCTTAACATATACTAACCATGGCATCAATCGACCATACATGCTAATATAGTACTAAAATTCTTAATGAATGTTATTTAATATATAACGATTATACTTAGCCTAGGCCACAAAAGACCATCAATGGCATTTGAGGTTTTGACCTAATCCATCATCTTCTTGACAGGGGATCAAAATGTCACATCTGTCTTTATTATATTGATGAATCTGGATAGCTTGAAAGCTTGCCATAAGGATATCAGAAAAGAGTGATTCCTAATAGATATAGAACATCGATCTAAGGTTTGTTGGAGCATTCTCTAAAGTATCATCGGCCAATTTCTATCTCGCATTTAAATGACCGGAGTCCCAATCAGGCGGAGACAACAGTTCTCAACATTTATCATTCATTATAGAATCATATGTGTCAGCATCAAATAAATTTATGCATAAACTTCTTGATAAAGGAAGGTACCTGCTATATCGTCATCATTCTGCATCATCTCCTGGTTGTTCCTCTGGAAGTCTCATGCATTTGTTCCCTTGGCCTCTCTAGGCTTCCTTATAAGTTTTGGGCAGTTGGTTTTGATGTGCCCTTCCTCGTTACAATTGTAACATGTCGCGTTCTTCAATTCTTTGCAATCTAAAGTTTTGTGACCCTTGGTCTTGCAAATTCCACACAATTTAGCACTTAGGTCAATAGTACATTTTCCAGAATGTTGTTTTCTACAGTTACTGCATTTGGGCTTGTTATTGAACTGACTCGAGCTTTTCCTAAACTCGAAATCTTTCTCGTGCTCAGAGCTTCCCTTCTTCTTCTTGTTAGATTGATGCGAGTTTTCCTCGTCTTCTTTCCTTTTTCCCTCGCCAGAAGTTTTAACAGACTTATTCATGATAGCATCTAGAGTGAAAGATAAGGATAAGTCCACCGCGGACCTATATGTGGTAGGCCTAGATGCTTTAACATTTCCCTTTATCTCTGGTGCTAGGCCTCCAATGAAACGCGCTATGCGTTTAGGTTCAGGGGTGACTAAATAAGGAACTAGGTGGGACATAGTGTTGAAACTTGTCACATATGCCTAACAATCCAAATTCTTCATGACCAGAGTCAAGAAGTCTGATTCTATCCTTTCTACCTCATGTTGAGGGCAATAGTTTTCCTTGACTAATGCAGCAAATTGATCCCAATATAAGTTGTAGAGTAGGACCTTTCCCGTGGCTTGGAGCAATGATCTCCACCATGCCAACGCTTCTCCTTTGAATGATTGTGAAACAAATTTCACAACATCTTGTTCCGCACAACCACTGATGTCAACAACAGTGTCCATCTCATCGAGCCATGTCATGCAGTCGATGGCCCCTTCCTCTCCTGTAAAGTCTCTGGGCTTGCAGGAGACAAAATATTTATATGAACAGGTTTTAACATGTGGCTCTTCGTTAAGCACAACCTGTCTAGACGGAACACTCCTCTGATTTGACGAGTTATGAACATCGTCTTCCTTTGACTCATGTGATTTAGAAGGGGGCTTACTACGAGCCACATATAGAGTCTTAGAGCGGGTATCATATGATTCATTATACTGTCTGTCAAGAGCGCGAGTAACAGCATCATCTATTAATGCCTGTAGTTCCGCTCCAGTTATATTAATCCTGGTAGTATCATTTTTCACCTTCAAGTGGCTGTTAACTTCATCTGATCCAGCCATGTAGCTTGATTGCTACATAAATATTGACAACGATTTACTCAAAGGTTATTATGAAATTATCATTTTTGATGATTTATTAACCATGGTAATATAAACCATATGGGTTAATTTGTTAATTTTATTAGTATTTTCATTATAATTTATCCTAGTATATAAGACATTAAGGATATTAAAGTGGCACAACGGCCTTGCCACGAGGACAAATTTGAATTTATAAGCCATGATCGTTTGAGATCGAGGCATTTAAGGTTTGAGCATAGTCGGTTACTTTTCTTGACAGAGAGTCGAAGACTACAACTGCCTTTTGTCTTTTAGGACAATAGATATAGCCCGTGGGCATTTCCCTTCTGAGGGATGTTTATGATATGATCATCTTATAGGATGATATAAACCATGATTTCAGAGAATCGAGGCATTAAGGTTTGAATCAAAGTTCATTACCTTTTCTTGGCAGAGAGCCAAAGACTTCAACTGTCTTTTGTCTTTTAGGACAATAGATATAGCCCGTGGGCATTTCCCTTCTGAGGGATAAATATGATCATCTTCTTAGATGCTATTAGTCGAGATCGTATGGATCATACCGACTATTATGCTTAGACCTGGTCCAACATTTTTAGACAGGAGGTCAAAGACCACCACTGTCGTTGTCTTATCGGACAACAAGTTTAGCCCGTAGGCACTTCATCACTAATGGATTTTTATAATATGATCATCTTATAGGATGATATAAGCCATGATTTCTGGATCATTAGGCCAAATCAGGAAATTTGAAAAATTCCAATATAGGGATGACTATTGTGATTTTCTCAGATCACTTTTGTCAAGAGTGCTAACACGTTTTTAGGTGTTAACAATATGATCATCTTTATTTGATGATTTAAGCCATGATTTCTAAATCACTAGGCTAGACAAGAAAATTGGAAGAATCCAATATAAGGATGACTGTTGTGATTTTCTCGAATCACATTTGTCAAAAGTGTTAACACGTTCTTAGGTGTTAACAAGGATCTGAATATCTTGAATAGGTATTACCATCTTGGCCATGTCAAAAAAATGACACGTGGCTAGGTCTTGTCCTTTTTAGATTTTTGCCATTTTATTATAATGGTAGATCTTATAAAAGGAATGTTATTTTTCATTTATTTCATTTTTCATGTTTAGAATGAAAACTTAAATTTAATCAATCCACTATATGAAAATAAAAGTACAGAGTTGCCCTAAGCGTGACTTGAAAGGAATAATGTTGTCCTTGCAGGGACTGAAAATTAAATATGTCCTTAGAAGGACTATTAAGGAAACGATCTTCAGCAAAAAGGAGTTTCTTCTTCATTTTATTTCGGAATGCTTTCTCCTTGGTTACACGTTTCACCCTGGTCGCGGTACTAAGCTCAGCATTTCAAGGCTCCGGATGTGGAGAATTCCTATTACAGCTTCTTCGCTTGGCGACGTAGACCATATATAAAAATTTTGCAAGCAAAGTTTCCAGCTTAGGATTGAGAAAATTCCTATGTTAAGTCTAGACTCAGAAGGTCAAGGAATGTGCTAATGTGTCATTGAGATTAAACACAAAAAGCTAGTGTTCAATTCACTCAATGTTGGCTCTGATACCAACCTGTCACACCCCGATATTTCCACGTATTACCGGTGGGCCCGGTGGGGAGTATCGTGACGTAGTTGATATCATCATAGTCAAACAACACAATATATAAATGCACAACGGAAGCAAAAGATAAATATATTACCATCCGAATATAAAGTAATATCAAAGTATTACAACGGAAAGTAAAGGATCCACAGGCGGATCAAATAAAAGGAAAAACTGTCAACAGACTTTAGACGCCTAGAATTTGCAAGATTCCTTATTAACGCCCTGAGCTTCCAGCCAATTACGTTCAGTACCTGTCACTTAACCTTTTGGAAAATACGTCAGTTTACACTGGTAAATACAATTAACTGACTCATTTTGGAAAAAGAGTTTGAAAATTGGTTTGAATGCACGAGGCACAAAATATCTTTTATAACTTGATTAAAATGCACGAGGCAAAATTAATCTTTTATACTTGGGACAATTTTATTAATAAAGATCTTGTATCCGATTTACATGGTTCTCCAACATTTAGGGTCGGTGATTATACAATACAAGCCGGTCAAGATTAATCGACACACCATAAATATAACTCACAAGAAGACATCCTTACGAGTGAGTATATCTTTTACATACGCAACAGGAGGTGTTATGCCTACACCTTGTGCTTAAGTTATGGCCATTCACTTTTTTAAATGAGCCAAGGATATCCAGGACACGGTCATTAACCCCTAATGTTATTTGTTATCAATCAATACAGATTAAAACGGGATTTTGCAATTTAATCATCTCTGATTAAAAGGTTTCTACACCCGACCAAGCGGTATTTTTTTATATACCGTATCCCAAGCCCGTATAAGGGAAAATAAGTTAAAAGTATTTACCTGAGCTAGCTCCTGTCTTAAATAGCAAGAATTTAATAACTCAGCCGTATTCACTTAAGTAAGCGTAGGTACAATTTACCGGAAGGCTCTAGTCTGGAATGATGGTATAAATAACCAATTAGAATACTAACGGGTCTTTAATTAAGCCTAAACTTAGACCGGTAGTTTTAAGGAAATATACGGTTCCAACGCATGATTAAGCGAAGACCGGAATAGAATGTGTTTTAGACCCGAAAAGTTTAAAGACTTGTATAATATGGGTAATCTAAACACCTTCTGGATTTTGAGATAAAAATGATAAGGTTTGACCCGTTTCGGCTAACTTATGCAAACAAGTTACATAAACCGAACCGAACGCGTAAGAAGCGTAACGGGTAACCATATGGGTCCTATACAGGTTTACTAAGTTAATATGCCTTAAACATGTTGTGATATCAGTAGGATATCTTCCATTATGCCCAAAACGAGTTTAATCTCAAAATAAGCCTCGTAGGGGTATTTTGGTCATTTTAAAGATTATAAAAGAGATTAAATGAAGTTCTGAGATTCGGGTCCGTATACATCAGTAAAATAACTTATTTGAATAGGTCATATCAGTTGGTAATAGGTCTTATGTGGCAAAATGGTTTTAAACCCAAACTATGCGTTTAATACGCTTTAAAAGCCATTTTAAGCGATTTTCGGGTTATACAGGAAATCTGAGTTTTCTGAACAGGTTATAAAGTTCAAAATACTTTATTTATTATATAAAATCAATAGCAATTGGATTGGTATCAAAAGGGTTTGTAAAACTCATTTCATGGCCTAAAAGGGCATAATCGGTATTTACTGAATTAAGGCGATAACCCTAGGTTATGAGCAGGTTAAAAATAATTAAAAATATTTAAAAATCCCAAAATATTATATTACATCAGTGGGTAAAAGGTTTGGTATCAAAAATTGGGTTTAGATAGGCTTTATGCTAATTGCGCGTTTTAATTACTAAAAGGCGTTATAATTACGCTAATGAGCATAACTCCTAATCTAGACCTCCAACTGATGTAAACTTTTAGGGACAACTTTATAAATCAGTAATAAAGATTATTGTACTTTCACATTTCCAAAATTCTCGTTTTATGGTCAATAGGGCATATTGGTCAACATTAGGCGTTTAACGGAAACGAGTAAACGAATCGGACAATCAACGATCCAACCACAGAGGGTTATGCTAACATGTAGCCTGGTTCTAAGGAAGCTCTAAGGCATTTCCAAATCATACTAAATTGGTTCAGAACTGAAGTCAAAGCAAAAGTCAAAGTTTTGCGACTTTCGGTTCCGAACCGGGTCTAAATAGAAAATTGTCGCATCAAACAAGCTTAGACTAGTTCTTATACTTATTAACAAGTTATATGAGTGATAAAATAGGTTGGATGCCTTCTACATTGTTAATTAGACGTTAATTCGCAAATTAAGGTTCTGTTGACTTTTTCTAATAAACTTTGATCCGACATTTGATCTAGTTAGAACGGGAATCAGTGGGTGCCCTTTTAAGGGTTTATTGCCCACATAATTACCAACTTATAACTACCTTCAATTCGACTAATCACTGGACCATAAATGATTAATCGCTAAGTCAACCGTTAATTACGACGGTTTGACTTTTAAGCTTAAACTAAGTAAAAACTCAACTAAGAAAGGTTAAGCATACTTACCAAAGTCCTAATCGCGATTAGGAATGCTTGGTGTCTGCTCTTGAGCTCCAGAAAGTCCCACAATTGCAGATGGAATGGATGATCAAAAATGTTTGCAAACAATGGCCTTTTATAGTGATTTTTGATCCATTAGATGATGACAACTAAGTCTATGAAGTGATCTAGATCAATAACAAGTGCCCCTAAGCTCTAAAATCAGTAGGGGACGCGCATGGAATTGATAAATATCTCCATAAGTCGTTTCATGGACTTGAACTGCCAAGAAAAACGAGTTTCTACATCTGGGACATGCTTGCGCACCGTAACGTCCATAGTGTTGAGGTGCGCAAGGACCTGGTCAGCATGATACATCTTTCAAAAGTTGACAGTTTGGCCCCTGAACTTCCAAACTTGATTTTTAAGATGCTTTCTTGCACTTGTAACCCCCAAACTTGACTTTTAAGGACTCCAAGTCATAAACTAACTTTGTTAGGTCCCCGGCTATTCACACGATCACCGAAAAGTCTTAAATTTCAACGTTGACGCTTTTAACCCCTCGTATACGAATTTGATCATAACTTTCTCATACGATAACGAAACTTTATGAAATTTTTATCACACATTCTAGTGAGCATAATTAATTGTTACAAAGCTTCGAGTTTTCTAAAAGGTTACTCAAAGGTATACTTTAAACATGTTGACACATTTAACCCCTGTAGTTTGTAATCTCTCACTTTCTTTCATATTTAGCTTTGTATGATTCATGATTTATTCGTTTAAGGGTATAAACATCATGTAGGGTTATTGTAAAAATATATTTATCCATTGTTGACATTTTGAACCCTTATACTCACATACTTTCCTTGTTTGTCAACTTTATTCCCTCTAGAGTATTCTTTCACACGTTCAAGCTTATGACACGTGTCAATACATTACAGGACATGAAATTTCGAGGTGTTACAATGTTATAGGAAGTAAATCAACTTGAATTGTTTGTACATTCACTCGATTTCAAACAAAAACCTCAAACCCTTGTTTTTAAACGAAAAAGATGAAATTGAAGCGGTAAACGGTTTGTTTTTGGAAAAACGGCACTTAAGGTTACATTTTCAGGGAAAAACGCCCCTACTCAACCAAAAAATTTCAAGTTTTCAAAACCGGGTCGAAAATGGAATTTTTGGGAAACAGGTGCCTGAGCACGGGGTCGTGCTCAGCGAACACGAGGGCGTGGCCAACAAAAATCATCCGAACACGCAGCGTGGCCAGTGGCCACGGGGTCGTGTTCAGCTTGTTGTTTTTAGGTTTCTTCGGAAATTTATTGTGTCATGCTAATTGTTAATTGCAAATCTTGATAGTACAGATACGCTTCTGCACACGGGGTCGTGCCCAGCGAACACGGGGCCGTGTGGAGCCTAATGCAGACAATTGCGATTAATGAAGGAAGAGAAAAGGGTTGGCCACGGGGGCGTGTCCAGCGGACACAGGGCCGTGGCCGGGCTTCTGTTCAGGCTATAAATAGGGGTGCTTGGCTCACTTCAAAGGCAACCCTTGGCAAACCACCTCTCTCCCACTTTGCCACCACTCCACCACCACTACAACACCCACATCCACCACCATCATGCATCATCCACCTTAGAGTGTGTGTAGTAGTCTCGAGATCCAAGATTGAGCGTAAGAGTTCTTGTCAATCAAAGGCCATGTTTGGATAAGTCTCTTACATCACTTGGTGAAGATAAGTCTTTAATGTATTACTTTTGATTTTTAATCTTTTCGCACTTTTTATTTGGTTTTGTATTAATGACTTTAATAACTAGTTTCTTGTGTTGAAGGTAAAACTTCTTTATCATTTGTTCGTGGTGTCTTGGCATTACTTTACTGTCTATATAAAGTAAAAGATTTTCACCATTCATATCTCTACGGTCTATATAGAGATATGTTGGCTACCTGGTCGGGGGTTAAGGGAATGGTTTAGTAAGGTTATTGCCTTGTTCAGTGTATAGATCCTGCAAGGACCTGGGTCAAGCTTACTAGGACCTCCTTCAATACCCACTGGTATTGGATGGCGGGGGTGCGAATGGCTTGATCCCCTCATATGTAAACTACTATTAATACATTAAACCGGTATTTGGGATTGTATCCCTGCTGACTCAAACCACTTAGCCGAGGGTAAGGTCACCTTCAAAAGAGGGGCCTGCCACTTTTCGCATTAATAACTTAATTAATTATCTTTCAATATTCCAACCCTTTGGGATTGTATCCTTGCTGACTCAAACCACTTGGTTGAGGGTAACGTCACCTTCAAAAGAGGGGTCTACTACTATAACTAAGATAATCTCTTAAAAAGTGTAAAAGAGCGGAAATCATCAAAGGATACATTAAAGGCGAGTCGGATCCAAGTGATTCATCTTGTTTATATGTTTTTTGTTTTTATTTTTATTTTTATTTCAGCATTTTTAGTTTTTATTTTTCATGTTTAAAAACCTTTTCAAAAATTTTAGTTTGATTAGACGTTGAGGATAAACCGGTACTAAAAGCTCTTGTGTCCTTGGACGACCTCGGTATCTTACCAACGCTATATTATGCTCACCATGGGTGCACTTGCCCATGTGTGTGTTTAATGTTAGTAGAATATCGTGTTTCATAAATTTAAAACTTGACTAATGTGTAAAATGGGCTTAAAATATCAATAAAAACATATTACACCGTACACAAACACCACTCTTCATCTTCCCACTCCTCCTCCCGTTGCTTTTGTTGCCCATCAGTCTCGTTCTACCGGTTCCTCATCCTACAGAACCTGATCCAGATCCGGTTCTAGATCCAACAACCATGGCCAGCCTCACAATAATTCTTCTAACCGTTCTCGAAGACCTCCACATTGTCAACTTTGCCGAACCAATGCACATTATGCAAACAAATGTCCAAAACTCTCCTCCTTCGTGGCTGGTTCTTCCTCGGGTGATGATGGTCTTGTTCGTGCGTTTCATGCTCAATGTCATGTCTCCAATGACGGACCCGACTGGACTACCGATTTAGGGAATGATCTTCACATGACGGATAATACTGGTAACCTTCATTCCTTTTCTCCTTATTCGGGTACCTCTTCGGTTATATTCGGTAATGTCCATGCATCACCGATCACTCACAAAGGCCACGTATTTATAAATACAAATGTCTCTTTGAAAGATGTCTTAGTTGTTCCTAACATAACAAGAAATCTTCTTTCGGTTAGCAAGTTGACTCGCGACTATCCCGTTGATGTTTTGTTCTCAGATTCTTTTTTTCTTATTCAGGATCGGAAAACAAGTCAACCACTCGCCCAAGGTCGGTGTGAGAACGGTCTCTACGTGCTTCAGGACAAGTCATTTGCTTTTGTTGCTTCTGTTTTATCGAATAAAGCCTCTTTTGAATTATGGCACAATCGTTTAGGGCATGTTGCCTTTGACATTATTTCTACTTTACAGAAACATGGTTGTTTATCATTTACTTCTTTATTACCAAAGCCTAATATTTGCTCTCCATGTCAACTTGCTAAAGCACACAAATTACCATTTGATTTAAATGAAAAATGTGCTTCACGTCCCATTGATCTTTACTGTGACTTATGGGGACCTTCACCGGTTTTGGGTAAAGAGGGTTATAAATATTATGTTGTTTTATTGACGACCATTCACGATTTTCGTGGCTATATCCTCTTAAAACAAAAAATGAATTTTACTCAGTTTTGGAAACCTTTCTGCGATTTGTTCAAACTCAACTTTCACGAAAAGTTAAGGTTTTCCAAAGCGATGGGGGTTCGGAATTTGTTAATCAATATGTGCGCAAGATATTTGATAATAATGGTACATTTCATCGATTTTCTTGCCCATATACCGCTCCCCAAAATGGTCGTGCCGAAAAGAAACATCGTCACATAGTCGAAACGGGTTTAGCCATGCTTTTCCATGCCCGCGTCCCTATCAATCATTGGGTTGATGCTTTTACTTCCGCCACTTACATAATAAATAGTTTACCCACCAAAGTTCTACATAACAAATCTCCGTTTGAAATACTTTATTCAACTAAACCAAACTATGCAAACTTTCGCGTTTTTGTGTGTTGTGTGTATCCTTACCTACGAGATTATGCTCCTCACAACTCGCCCCTCAAAGCATTCCGTGTATTTTCATGGGCTACGCTGTCACGGCCCCAGCCCCGGTTTGACCGGGCAGGAACCGTGGGACAGGAACCCGTGGTATTTATTAAATGATGCGACAGCGGAAGATTTTTAAGAGGATCTTTTAAACTTGAAATGCCCGATTATTTTATTTCATAAGTCGGGATAAACCCCGTAAATTACAATAGAGGAATTTTACAAGTAAATTCCCAGATTTATAAAACATGTTTATTCATTTTAACTGAGCCACCTCTTCAAGCTGGTTAGTGCTCCGTAGCACGTTTTCTTGATTTACAGCAGGTCGCCTGAAACATGTTTTAAAAATATTTTATCAGCGGGGAAATGTTGGCGAGTTATTCAAATTTGATAAAACGACACCTGGTTATAAATTACAGCATAAGAGCGATTACAATGGCTTCTATCTTATTTTTATCTGGCGCCGTGTCACCTGGTGACGATGGTCATACCACTATTGGGTCTTTCCCCAAGTAGTGACGTTTATCACTGTTAGAATTTATTAGCCTAACCCGTGAGAAATTAGTAATGTGCACAATACCCCACTAGCCAGTGATTCAAGATAACCACGACTTACTCCCTGTAATTATAACTTTTGAAAATGGAGTATTGTAAAAGACTTTTGATAAAAGAGAATAACTCACATTGCAGATTTATACGGACAGAGCTTAGCCTACTGATTAGCCTTGTAACCTAATTTAAATAACAATGCACACGAACTAGGTCAGTAACTAATACAGCATTTACGATAACTCACGAGACTAAAACCCTCACAACGATTGACAAAGTGCAATACTTAAACATCCGTCGAATTCACGACTAATGACAAACTATGGCCCTAATGTGGGCAGCACTTAAACATCCATCGGATAGTTTTACATCAATCGGACATTGAATCGTAGTAGCGATCGAGTTAATACCCGGTATCATAGCAACACCTCGCTAATAGAAATTGTGATTTCTAACAGTATAACTTCGTTTTTGTGTTTGATTTTCGACACCAGAGAACAGGCCATGCGACAAGCTATTTATAGCTGAAAATTGAGGTTCACGCGGCCCGCGTGAACCTTCACTCGATCCTTACGCGGCCCGCGAGGGCACCTATTTCGTAGATTAGGGCTACAGTGTCATCACTAGACTTGCCACGCGTGTGACACGTGGATCTGGAACGCTTATCCGGTCAATGCAGGTTTGACGCGGCCCGCGTAAGGGTCCGCTTATCTTTACGCGGCCCGCCTGAAGACCCTTATTCTTGATTTCTTGGTTTTTCATGCACAGTAAGGTTTCAGGGGTCCGGGTTTTCACTTATGGGTTGTTTTGGGACATTTTTGGAGGTCCTTACATACGCGCCTCAATACAAAGGTTACAAATGCTTCGATCCGGCTTCATCGCGTATGTATGTCGCTCGTCATGCACGTTTTAACGAAACATCCTTTCCCTATAAGGATAATTCATCCCACACAAATATCGCCAATCTTTTTCTTTCTACATTTCATGAACCCACTCTTGTTTCTCCCTCCCAATCGTCTCATTCCAGGCCTCAACCTACTTCTTCTAAACCCTCTGCCAACATCAATAATTCTACTCCACCTTGTACCCTTTGCAAGGACACTCCAATTTCATCCTCTCAACCTATTGTCTTACCATCTCCCACTCAATACAATGCACCCTCCACGCCATCACCCAGCCCTCAACCACCTTCCAGTCTCACTAACCAACAACCTACGGCTACCACCCTACAACCGCAACCTATTCCTACTATCGAACAAACTACGACCAACCCTTCTTCTCCTACACCTTCTCATCCGATGGTCACAAGGTCCAAAGTCGGCACCTTCAAACCAAATCCAAAACACAGTTCTTATCTTGCTCATGCTATGCATTCTTGTCTTCATGTCGCTCTTCTTACCACTGTTGACCCTAAGGGCTTCAAAAGTGCTTCCAAACATAAACATTGGATGGATGCCATGCATGCGGAGCTTCAAGCTCTTCACAACAATAGCACGTGGACTCTTGTTCCATGGCCTTTGTCCATTAATGTTGTCAGATCCAAATGGATCTTTCGCACCAAATACAATTCTGACGGTTCCATTGATCGTCACAAGGCTCGGCTTATTGCTCAAGGTTTCACGCAAATCCCAGATCTAGATTTTAATCATACATTCAGCCCCGTTGTTAAAGCATCGACCATACGCATTGTTCTTTATTTGGTCGTTATCAATAGTTGGCCTCCTCGCCAGCTCGATGTAAACAAGGCGTTCCTCAACGGCTCTTTATCCGAAACCATCTATATGGAACAACCACCTGGCTTTGCTAGCTCCACTTATCCTAATCATGTATGTAAGCTTAATAAGGCTCTTTGCGGTCTTAAACAAGCTCCCCGGGCTTGGTTTCAACGCTTAAGTTCCTTTCTTTAATCATACGGTTTCACGTGTAGTCGTACCGATCCCTCTCTCTTCGTCTTTCATCAAGGCGGATCTCTTATGTATCTTCTTGTTTATGTCGATGATCTTATCCTTACCGGTAACAAATCGACCTTGCTTAACGCCTTCACCAAATGCCTAAACCAGGAATTTGCTATTAAAGATCTCGGCTCCTTGAACTACTTTCTTGGTCTTGAAGTAGTTCACAATGAAGATGGCCTGTTCTTAACTCAAACAAAATATGCAAATGACATTATCACTCGTGCCAGTCTTACTCACACTAAATCCGTCCCCACTCCTCTCTCTACCACTGATACATTTCTCACCGATGGTATACCTTATGCCGATCCTACATTTTATCGTTCTATTGTTGGAGCTCTCCAATATTTGACCATCACTCGTCCTGATTTAGCCTATGTTGTAAATCAAGCTTGTCAACATTTACATGCTCCAACAGAAAAACATTTTCAATTGGTGAAACGGATCTTGCGGTATGTCAAAGGAACTATCTCTCATGGTCTTGTGTTTACACGACCCGCCTCATCGACTATTTTAGGGTACTCCAATGCAGATTGGGTGCGGTGTATTGAATCATGCCGTTCTACATATGGTTACTCAATCTTCTTGGGAGGTAATTTGGTCTCTTGGAGCGCTAAGAAGCAACCAACCGTCTCACGATCAAGCTGTGAATCGGAGTATCGGGCAATGACAAATGCAGCTGCTGAAATTGTTTGGATCACTCACTTGTTACAGGAACTTCATTCGCTTCCACCATCACGTCCGACCCTTCTATGTGACAATCGAAGTGCTTTATTTATGAGTCAAAATCCGGTTTCCAACAAACGAGCCAAACACATTGACTTTGATTATCACTTTGTTCGGGAGTTGGTTATGTCCGGGAAACTGCACGCTAAGTTCGTTCCAACCAAGCTTCAACTTGCGGATATCTTCACCAAGAGTTTACCTCGACCACAGTTCGAGCATTTTCGGGATCTTCTCCGAGTTCATCCGCCGCCGTCTCGCTTGACGGGCATAAAAGATAATATATTCCTCTGCAAGAATTTCTCCTAAAATTCCTCTATATTTACTGTTGTTTATTATGTAATCACTCATAGTTATTAGTTTCCTATTTTTTGTGATTTGTATTCATTGTATATAATATACACAATCTCTCTCAATTCTGTAAGAGAAAATTCAAATTATTATAATAACAACTGTCAAGTGGCAGGCATGGGAACACCCAAACTTTGAAATCAGCGTGAGTCCGGTTAAGACAACACAGTCTGGCCAAAATGGGACTATATGGGGCTCTCCGATTTGGAGAGTGATATAATATTATAGGTGAAGTTCACCGTTCAAAAAATATATATAATAATAGATACTTTTTCTATGATATTGAATTTTATCTCAAAACAAGATTAATTATTGTGTCTAACAAAATAAGCAATTATGTCATTAAGAAAACACTAAACTACACTGATTTAACACTTGTCAAATCCAGCATTAAAATTGTCTCATTGTTGACACATGTCATGAACCTTGTGGTTCGTGACGAGACAGTCAAAACGAATTCATTAGGGTATACGGAGTGGGTGTCGAAACTTGGTGAAGACTTTGCCGAGCGGTATACACCACCCCAGAAGACTTTGACGAGCGGCAACTTTGCCAAATTGGTAATCGGTTACCGAGCGGTGAAGGGAGAGGTGTGTGTGGGGGAGTGGGGTCCATGTCATCTTTAACCAATCACACCTTTTTCCTTTTTTTTTAAAGTTTACCACTTCACCAAGTGTCTAACCATTGCCAACACTTTTCAACATAGTTTAAACACTTATGACTGAATGACGTGGTACACTCTCATTGGTTGATTTTGAAGTTTACCACTTTACACCCTTATATTTACAGAAATCCATATTTTTATAAAACATAATGAATCTTCTTGTCGTTATCAACAAACAAACCAGATTTATATACTATTACACATGATATGATGTAGTGCGACATTTTGAAATAATGTAGAACAATTATAGTGCGTTAACAGTGTGTTAGCTACTAGTATAATTAGCTGTCGTAGGGACCATCGACGGTCTGGTCTTATTGAATAAGTTTGGTCTGGAGATGGGTGTGCCCGAAACAATAAAGTTTTAAACAGGAGATCAAATTGCCACCCGTTATTAGTCCCCCGTAATGGGGCGTTTTTTTTAAAAAAAAATTCAAAAAAAACGCCTGAAAACGCCCCCCCCCACCCCATTACACATGGCGTTATCCGGCGTGATTTTTTGAAAATTTGGATGCAAGCGTTTTAATTAAAACGCTGAAGAGAGAGGGGGATCATGCATGTGGCCAATCAAATTTGAGGTACCCACATGGTGGTCTGACAACTTTTGAATATAATATGGAGCAGCACCTATTTTGTGTACATGTGTATTTCGTTTTTTTTTTTTTTTTTTTTTTGCATTAAAAATAATATAGGCGTTATTGGAATAATGCGGATGCCACGTGTCGTATAATGCCCCATGTTAGGGGCATTATTCTTATTTACCACTACGGGTGTTCTTATGGGGAGATAAAAAGACAAACATGTATCCACATGTGGGTAAAGTCACTACTATAGAATGTGGTGAGTGATGTCATTTCAATATTCATGTACGATGATTATGCATTGTAAAGCGCTGGTCTATTCGCATACGGTATTTGTCTTTGTCAGTCCTTGTCTGTTGACCTTGGCCAAAGTGTCTCGCTATGGCCAAAGCGGGGCGCTTTGAGTGTGCAAAAAGACAAAAAGCGTGGGCAGGAGTTTGTGTTGTTTTTTTTTTTTTTTTTGAAATAGGTGGGATGTGGGTTAGTTTGGTAGTGTTTTTTGGAGGAAAAAATTGTATTTGAGTTTTATTATTATTATAAAATATTAGTTACATATAATTCATAGTTGTTTTATAATTACGTTTTTTTACGTCATTATTTTTATAGAACGTATATAATATAAGTGCGTCTTTATAAACTGTTAACCTTGTTTATTTTGTTAAATTAAACGAACACGTTAAATAAAATGTACAAAAAGCCATAAGAATTAAACGTAAACAATCCAAAACCAACGTGATGTAAATAGAAGATTAACTGCAATATATATATTTATATATATATCAGTTTGTACATACAAAACAAAAAGGTACAACTGAGTACATAATACATAACAAATCACTATACAAACAAACTAAGGTACTAATCCTCGTGCGGTGGGAACGGTGGGAGGGGAAGTGGAGGCAACCCAGCGTGCTCTCGTAGAGCAACGAGCGTCTCGACGATCCAGTCAATGCGTGCGCCCTGGTGTCTGAGGCGTCGGTCGAAGTCCCGAGCCACCTCACGCGCTACCGGAGGCAGGTCAGCGTAAACGTGCTGCGGGTACTGTGGCGGCTCAGGAGCTGGCTGAACTGGTGGTACCGGGATCTCCTCGACATGCTCCTCTTGAGCCGGATCCTCTAATACAGGCTGAGCCTGAGCCTCAGCCTGAGGCTGGCCCGGGAACTGATCGGCTCCCAGAGCCTGTAGCTGAGCCTGCCGAGCGGCCGCCTGAACATCAGGAGGGGCCAACACTCCAGGCCTCACCTCAATAACAACCGGGATGACCTCCGGCACCACCTCCGGCTGCCAAATCAGCCCGTCTGCGCCCTTAAACCTCAGACCAACATCAAAGGTACGGGTGATCTGCATGCTAGAAACTGACGCGCGGCCCAACCTGGTAGACGGGACCGGAGCGGACAGCTCCGGATCATGCTCGGGCACGAGCCCGAGCGAGCGTGCGATGGCGGTGATGTATGAGCCAGTGTGCACGTACCCGCGGAGCTGCCGGTGGTATGCTGTGGCAAAGTAATCTGCCAGGCAGGCTGCTAGATCGCAGGGCTGTCGTCGCAGTAGGCAGTATAGAAAGAAAAGGTCACTGAGGTTGACCTTCTCCCTGCTGGCACCCCGCGGCACGATAGTTGCCGCGATAACATGGTGCAGGTATCGGAACAAGGGGTCTTTAATGGTGGTGGCCTTTTGCCAGGATTTCCCAAAGGGAACCCTGGAAATGGCCCTCCAGAAACTGATAAGCGTCTGCCTGTCCATCATCCTAACCGCCTGCGTATATAAATCAGTATCAAGCTCGGCCTCTGTGTACAAACCTGTATAAACAAATAATATTAAATAAACAAATAATAATAATAAACAAATAATATTAAATAAACAAATAATAACAATAAACAAATAATATTAAATAAACAAATAACATTAAATAAACAAATGATATTAAATATAAAATATAAAATAATATTATTTAAACAAACCTGTATGGACAGCAAACTGCCGCACACTCATCTCAAACTGCTGACCGGCGAGACGGAATGTAACCTCGTGGACTGGAAAATCCGGGTCCTCCACGTAATCCGCCGGATGCGGCGCGTATGTAAACGTGGAAAGAAACTCGACCGTAAGCTCAGGGTACGAGTCCTCCATTGCTAGCTCAAATAGGCGCGACCAAGGAGTATCCAGTCCAACTATATCACGCGCCCGCGCAGCCTCTCCCACGGTCTCCAGCAGGTCCCAGTCTATCCCTACGTGCGACCCAATCTCGATGGTGCGCAACCTAGCGCATCTCCCCCTCGCCCGTGACGCCGGCGGAAACTGTAGGTACGGACATGCCGGCTCTCCCTCCTCTCCCACATCTCCCTCAATCTCCTCATCGGAGGAATCCATCCCTGCACGTTGAAAAGATAATATTAAATATAAAATAATAAACAAATAATATTACTAAACAATTTAAATAATAAACAAATAATATTAAATTTAAATAATAAACAAATAATATTAAATTTAATATTAAACAAATGTTATTACACAAATAATATTAAACAAATAATATTAAACAAATAAAATAATATTATTAAACAATTTAAATAATAAACAAATATTATTAAACAAATAATATTAAACAAATAATATTAAACAAATATTATTAAACAAATAATATTAAAACATAATATTAAACAAATTATATTAAACAAATATTATTAAACAAATAATATTAAACAAATAATATTAAACAAATAAAAATAATATAAAAAATTAATAATAAACATGAACCAAAGCGCCGCGCTTTGGCCTTGGCGCGGCGCTTCTGTTCTTATTTAAGGGCAAAGCGCTTCGCTTTGGCCATAGCGGGGCGCTTTGGGCCTTTTTTAAATTTTTTAAAATTGTTTTTAATTCACAAACGCGTCGATAATAGTCTAAATTTTACGTTTTTTCCATTATACATCATTTTTTATTATATATGGAGTATACTGCAAGTTCCGGATCAAATCGGTTACGTGTGATGTCTTATTCCGTTATATCGTATCATTTTGGTTTGAAAGCACAAGTACTCCTGTGAGAGGTGTTATGTGTATCAGCCGCCTACCGCACATGAACATGACGTATTTTTTCATTAATTGTAGTATTATGATGTATATGGTCATTTTGGGTCGTACAAGTGCGTATTGAATCTGATTGGGTCGTGTCGGTGACATTCGGTTTTTAACGTGATGTAACGCATATATTGAACAAACACAAACGTGATTATTATTAAACACATTTAACCTACATCGTGAACATATGGGGTTACATTAAGGTCAGGGGCACAATACGTAAGCATTTCGTACGCGTTGATCTGATTCATGTATAATGTATGCCAGGCTGCTGCCCGCTCTGTTCTGTTCGCTGTCCAGAGTGGGTTTGGGGGAGGCATTGGATAACAACCTCCAAGCTCTACATGTATGAAATGCCCACGGTCGACGAACACAACCGCAACCACCTGGTGAGGTTCCTCAGCTTCGTTTGGCCCGCCCAGCAGAGGGAAAATTGTATCGCTCCCACGCATGTCGAAGGTGTGAACAATCACACCGTATCGTTGGGCAATAAGAAACCCCGTGTCAGGCATCGTCATGTAATTTTAGATATCTGCTCGTCCCACCCCCTTGAAATCGATCCGTGTAACCAGCGCATCATAATGTCCTATGTTTTCCGGATCGAAAACCTGCCTCCAAAGCGATTGGTTCGTACGTAACTCCTTTATAAGTTGTTTCCGGATCATCAAATATGAATTTTGTTTCACTCCTAACCCAACAGCCACCGATCGAAACCCACAATGACCATCTGGTTTCACGTCCTTTATTCTAACGATGTATGGATGGATCACTTCGGGAATCTGAGATGCGTAGTTGCGGATTGTTATATCCGTCTTAGGACCGAGCTTGATCATCGGGAAATCAGGGTGTAGGTTGATCGGTTTGGTATTCTTTTGTCTTCTAGAATCTTCGGGTGATATGTACGAGCTGTGACGGGGAAGATCGTCTGAGGCCTCGACCCAAGTTTCTCCCGACGGAATGTACGCGCTTTTTCTAGCGGCTTCAACCTTTCTTTCTTCCTGCGTTTTCAATGTTGGGCGACCACGAGTTTTCTTCAGAACAGCAGGAGGTTTTTTGTTATTGTTCCCTGGATTGAGGATTTGCTGAAACTTTTCAAAGAAGCTCCTTTTCACTTGAGGGGGTGTTGGATCGATCTTTTGTTTCAATTTTTCAAATTCCGCGTCTACATCGATATCCTCTATGTTTTTCTTTGCAGGCTTGAAGTCAAGCTTCTTCCAGAACACGTCTATGTGTGTGATCCGGAGTTGCTGACCTGTGGATGAAAACAAATTAGGTGGCAAAATCATAACGAGAAAGGTCAAAGATATTAATTACCTTTATTTTCCAACTTTTCCAAACGACAGGCACATGGCAAACCACAGCTGGTAAAAAGTTGGCAACCACAGCTTGCACCGTAGGCTCTCAACCCGTCTTCCTTACGTTTTAGTTCCCTACTCAAAAGCTCAATCGCATATATTGAAACCTTTCTGAGAATATATGCAAGCATGGGCTGCTTCTTGTGGTGCGTCATCACTTTTCGGAGGCTTGTTTCAAAGCTACTACTAATATCGGTGTATTGTCTATCAACAACATGATCAACATACAGTACAAGTTTATCCAGTGTGTTGCGATGACTTGGAAAATGACTTTTTAGTGTTGCATGCATGCCCTCAACCCTGTTGGTCGTAGTTTGGTGAAAGTTGATAGTTTTGTTAATCCAGCATGATACAAACTTTTCACGGTACGGATCCAACCAGGATTTCTTCAAATAATCAAAAACCTCTAAAATTAAAAAAAACGTAAATAGTCAGTTTTTGTTATTATATAAAATTTGAACATAATTATGTAAGAAATACCTACGTTCACGGTCATCTTCTTTCAGCTGTGCTTCAAGGTTTTCCAAGTTATACCTGTATATTTCCTCGGTCGTAGACTCGCACAATAACCAAAAACTACGTACGAATTCTTTCCAATCCTTGTCAGAGAATTTCTTCTTGCTGTTCTTATTAATATTTTGTTGAATATGGAACCGACAAAGATACTTATGCGCTTTTGGAAAAACTTGTTCACACGCGTTCATTAGCGCAAAATCCCTGTCTGTTAAAATCACGCGCGGTTCCATACATCCTACCAGCATAGACTTGATCCTCTGCAACACCCATAGGTAGTTCTCTGACTTCTCAGCGGAAATTACCGCACAAGCAGCCGTAAACGATTTGTTTGTCGACGTCATGCCTACGACCTGAACAAATGGCAGGTTGTACATGTTCGTTTTGTAGGTGGCGTCAATCATTAGCACATGCGGGAAGGCACACCACATAGTGAATGATCTTTCGTGAACAAAGAAGACATCTTCAACTTCGTTCGATATCTCATTCGTGCGCATGTAATAAGTGTAATTTTTTTCGAGAAGAATGCTTTCAAGTTTTTGCATCGGAGACTTACCGACATTTTTTTCGGCGTTGATCTTCTGAACAGCGTTGTGTATATCTTTCGGAATAAGCTTTCTAGCCGGATTGTTTTTTGTCAGCGTTCGCCAGATACTTTGGTTGGGAATGTCTTGCTCTGCCAGCTCCTTAACCAGTTTTTTATCCTCCGAAGAAAGCCTTCTCGCATACGCGTGACCCTCTAAGTTTTCAATAGGAGTGTGGTTATGCTTCGCCTTCGTCACCTCGATCCTCCAAACACTTCCGGATGATTCCGAAAACCCGATCATCTCGAACGGGCAGCCTATTTTCTTGCTACCCGTTTTCCTCTGTGTAGCTATACTCTTATGCTCCCCACCAAAAGTACATTGAAACCAAATCTTGTAATTCTCTCCTCTTTTATTCGACCACTTAATCACAATGAGGTAACCGTTGTCTTTTGCCGTGTCTTGTACCCAACGCACCAACTCTTTACGTGACGAAAAGGTCTGCGTTGTATCAAACGAAAACGTAACCGGGTAACAGCCTTCCTCGTCAACAGACACATCCCCCGGCTCACCATCGTTACCGAGGTCCGAATATACTTGATGTTCAAAGTTGTGCTCGCCACCGTAACCGAAATTCGAATAACCTTGTAAGCTCTGTTGACAACCGTAACTGTCGTTTGGACCACACTCCTGCTGTACAAAGCTGTACTCGCCACCGTAACCGAAATTCGAATAACCTTGTTGTGCGTAAGGGTCCTCCACAGGGGTATTCAAATCCAGAGTCACCGTGTTATCACGATAACGAATGCCAGATACAACCTCTGCCTCCCTCAAGTTGGACGAGACCGATTTCTCATACGAGTCAGAAATAGCGGTCCCCTCGTAAGAATCAGGAATAACTGTCTCGTCAGAATATTGACCGAAAATATAGTTGTTTAACCACGACATCGTTTTTTCAAGAGATGTAACTAATACAGCAAAACCGCGCGTTATTTTGAAGAAACACAACGGATGGGGAATAAAGGCAATACAGACCTTTGATCTGAAATGAATGAAAATTAATGTCAGGAACTTAAGTTGTGTCTGCTATTTTTGATCTGAAATGAATGAAAATATATATCGAACATTGTCTCTGTCTCAGAGGTTGCTTTTAAAAGGTAAAATGGGTGAAATTTGGGGTCGAAACGCCGCGCTATGGCCAAAGCGCGGCGCTTAGGGTTAACGACAAACCTCATAATCAGCTTTATGTCTCTCAAACAGTAAATCATGTCTCAAACGTCAATCAAGTCACCTTTTGTCGATCTAAGCGCCGCGCTATGGCCAAAGCGCGGCGCTTTGAGGTGTGAAAATAATTTTGGCCGTGTGCAATTAGCATGACCCATTGTAAATTGTTGCTAGCACGTTGCTTGCTTGTGGCATGTTATCTGTTGAAATATGGTTTTTTTGGAGGTCAATTATTGTATTATGAATTTACATCGAGATAGTTGGTAAATGTGCAACAAGCTGCGCCGCTACCCCTTTTGAATAGTAAAACTAAGTCTTTTAAAAACTACGTTCATAGATCTCGGGGTCATAACATTACTAAGCATGACCCTTTGAACTCGACTAAGTAGGTCCACAGCCTCTGGCGCCAGGAAACCAAAAGTATTAAAAGCAAATGAGATAAACACGTGCTGGTTGTTAAGGTACGTTTTCTCATGTTTGGTCATTTTACCCGAAGCAGCCTGTCTCACCGTGAAAGCACTACTCCCTAAGCCCACAAGCGGGGAAACCCATGTTAGATCGACACAAGCATGTTATCTATTGTGTGTTCTAAAGTGTCAGGCTTTCACTTTGTTTTGTTAGGCTATGAGGTGTGGTTTCGTTCTCTCCCCCACCCACATCCGCCATATCACCTCCGCCTCACACCATTTTTCTCTTCATCCCATCAAGGGGATGGAGCCTTCCCTTCTCCGAACAAGAGAGGGAAATTGAAGAGAGAGATGGAGAGAAATGGATCGGGGAGCGCAGAAGATTTCCACCGAAGGCGCCGAAGATTGGACCGGGGTGTGTGTGTGGGGGGGGGGGGGGTTAATTTAATCAAATAAGTTAGAATTCTTACAATTGACTTGTTTATTAGACCATATGGTGTGGCCGTGTGGGATAAAGCCTCTAAGGGCTTTCTCACGCTACATCAGCGGCGCATATGCGTAACATAAATGATGGGCTTTATCGTTAACTTGCACGATGCGGGATAATGCCCCGTTAACACCCCCCTTTAAACAATATAAAAGAAAAAGGAAAACAAAAAAGAAAATTTCTGACTGGTTAGAATAAATGAGCCCCACTAGCATAGCCTTGTTGCCGCTCGTTAAAGTACCCCCCCCCCCCCCCCCATTAACGCCCGTGAGGCGGCGTTTGGGGCGTCATTAGGCAGATGTGGCGAGGGGTGCTAGGTCACACCACTTAGTCTTAATGTAATTATTTAGTATGTTGAGTTCAAGTTAAATAATATGCTAAATCTTACAAGCTGTAAATGTCACTTCGTGAGTTATTACTCGAGTCTTAAGTGTTAACTTATAAATTTAATAAGTTTAGGCAATGTGAAAAAATGAACAATAAAGTTATTAACCGATAAGAAAAACTCTATGAAGTTACGAATCAAATCAAATGTATGCTGAAAAAATGCAAACTATTTATGTGACTATCTCAATTTGGTAAAAATGTTTGATGACCCTATCCCTAACAATAAATCCCTCTTCATAAACATATGAAGTACATACTACTTTAATCCGTATGTAAAAAAAATCCCTTTTTCCATCCTTTAGAGTGGAGTTCCAAGTTTTTTGACACCCATATGTGCGGTTTTGGTGAGTGATGGGTTCTATTGGTATAAATATGCAAGAATACCGTGAGTATATGAAGATTTATTTCTAAAAAGTTCACTTTATAAATACCCATTTATTTTGTTTCAATTTCATCTCAATCTTCTTTATCCAAAATTTTGCTAAAACAAAACCGAATATCGTACCGTATATATTTGGTTCGTACCAGTATGATACGTTACCATTAAAGTCCCGAACCTATATTGTACCACATGATACCGACATCGAAATTAAGCTAAATTCAAAATCGAATACCGACTATATATGTTATAACATTTAAAATGTGTTCCTATTATTATTGATATAACGTAACTCGTTCTTGAAAGAAAAATAACTCAAAAAAGAAAAAAACATGTGTGTTTTAAAACTTATTGGTATGGTATTTATTTGATTATATCTATAGGGTTTTAATAACACAAAGTTGTTTCGTGTGATATTTATACTTTTATTAAGAGCTTAACTCTAAGTTAATATATATTATTAATAGGTTTAACTATGATTAAGATACTAGTTAATTATGCAAAAGAAACGTAATTAGGTGAGAAGAAAATGAAGTTAGAAGCATTGATTGTTAATCACTGCGCATGGGAAAAGGTCTCATTAATGTCTGCCATACCTTCTTCTATGTTCGTCTAACTTACCGTTTAATACTTTCCTGAACCGCCCATGGCTTTATAGCCTAGTGGCATTTTGGTGGTGGGATAAGACTTTGTGACCAATAGGTCCTGGGTTCGATTCCCACAAGGGGGTTTTCCCATGTTTATTGGGTTTCCTCCTGAATTGGTGTGGCGTTACGCCTAGTGGAGATGGATATGATCGGGTGGTTCCTCTGATGACACGATGATACTCCAGTAGTCCGTCAGTGATCCAAATTTGCCGTTCAAAAAAAAATAAAAATACAAAAAAACTTTCCTGAACCGTTTCAAAAATATATATATATATATATACTATCCTGAACAATCATAAATCATGATATATACTATTATAATAATTCTTTTAATATATGTATTAAAACAATACTTTCCTGAACAATCATGAATCATGATATTTACTATTGTAACGTCAAAAACTCCACGAAGACTGCCCTTGCTAGAAACATCTTTTTATATCTTGTTCTAAGGAAAAACTGTCATGGACTAATATTATTGTAAGGTATGGGACATGTCTTACATCAGTTGTATGAGCAATTAATGTGGAGTTTATATATTAAATGAGTTCTCCCACCCATCAGACTAGTATTTTGGGTTGAGTTCTCTTGTTTGGTATGTAACGTTGGCAGTGGCGGATCCAGGGAATTTTTCCAAGGGGTTCACTTTTTAAGTGTTCCGATATCATATGTCCGAACATAAAAAAAAATACGGAACGGTTCGACGATTCGGGTCGGGTAAAGTTCATAACATAATAAAAATACGATACAATAATGAAAAAAAACATCATCATGATAAATTAAAAAATACGAAACATAAATAAGATAGTCTTTACGAATAAAGTTACTAATCAAGCAACTAACTTGAACATAAAAGAACAAGTTTTTAATATAAAACAAACATGGAAGAATTCAGCTACCAATTCTTCAATCGAACAATTAACTGAACAAAAAAGCACAAATCTAAACCCTAGGTTTCACAACCAATTTCACATGGAATTAGAATTAGTAATGAAAAGCAATTCAACACAAAATGAGTAAATATTAAGCTGATCATGAAAAGTCAAAATATAAACAATTCAAATCTATATACGAATTCAAAATTCATAAAGATAAAAGCACATGTATTAAAACCAAATTCTAGCAAATGGGTAATTAGTAATTACCTATATAAATTCGTGTGTGACTGAAAGGGAAAGGAATTAGGATTTAGGAAACGGAAAGGAATGGCGAGGCAGAGCTGCAGAGAGCGGCTGTGGCCGGAGACGAACGGTGGCGAGTGGCCGGAGACGAACGGCAGTGATGGGGTACGGTACTAGACCCGACCCGAGCGGTCGGACTTCCCGTTACTTGTTGCTTTTATATCAATTATTTATTATTGTTGCTTACTAACCCAACCGCGAGGCCCAACGCGATGTAGTTTACACTACTTTGGGCTGGGGCTTGTAGAGATAACCCCTAACTGGGCCTGGCCCATTGAGGTTAGGGGAGGCCCATATCCCCTATATAAAGAGGTCTTCACCTCATTATTAGGGTAGATGAAATGGAGCCACCACACTTTTTGTAGCTGGAAACAGGAGAGTCTTCTCCTACCGGCAATCTCTACAGCTCCACTTTCTTCTCTTCTCCATTGCAGATCTAGGTTCAAGAGGAAGAACAAGGTGCGATTCTTCACCCCCTGAGAGAAAGCGGTTCAATCACCCCGGCGGTGAATCCGTGTTTCTTCATTGGCGCCCACCGGTTCAAAATCTAGATCCAAAAAAAAAAAAGATCACATTTCGTTTTTTCTCTCTGTTTCTAGATCTCGTTCTTCACATGTTCTTTTCGGGTTTAAACTCCCAGATCTGTTCTAGAGCTAAAAAGAGAATTATTGGTGCACTTTCTAGACCTGTTTCCTTTTGGAGTTTTACTCATGATTCTCTCGATCTAAAACTCCATATCTAGACTTTCTTTTAATTTCTATATTTTATAAGAAATTCTAGATTCAAAAATCAATCTTTCCATCACATCTCTTTGTTTATTTAAAGATCATAATACTAAAGAACAGCACAGAGATATCTTCAATGAATAAATTAGTACATTTATCCTTTTTGAAAAAAAAAACAACAAGAAAAAAAAGGGGTGAAATGTACAGCTAGCAAGTTACAACTCATATTGCACAAGGCATAACACTTACTGCACATCCATCTTTTCTTTAGGAGACACATCCTGACATTTGGCAGTAAAAAAAGGTACAATGTGTTCGTACATCTTCCTACCCTCACTTTTGTCATCTTGCAAATTGAACTTTCTGTTATCATGTGGATGCCGACAACCGCGTCGCCATGCCTGTGTCTCCATCACCTACCATCTCTCGTGAGCTACCATCACGCTCCACCCAGCTCCGCCACGCAATCGGTCCTATACGCCAACGATCAGCATGTCAACAGCGGCCGCACTTTTACGTGTCACAGGCAACCATGGTCTGTGACTCTGTTCTGTTTGTACCACTGGCGCTTCAAACACCCCGCATCAACCACGTCGCGCGCAACCACCGGCCATGTCCAGCATTAACCACGGCGCGCGCATCAATCAACCTGCCATCTCCCGCATCAACCGCGTCGCGCGCTTCAAAACCAAATGCCATCTACAGCAGCAATCATGTCGCGCGCAACAAATCACCTGTCATATACAGCAGCAAGCATATCGCGCACAACAAGGATGAACTATTTTTCTCCGACATGTGACGCAAGTGAACTTCAAACAAGGTACAACCTTGCCTTCATCTCTATTATGTCTCAAACAATTACAACCCCCATCACGCGCGAGTAAGGTTTTCATGCGTGGGTACAGCCCGCCGCGTGAGCAAGCTTTCATGCGCGGGTATGGTTACGCCGCGTGACCAAACCTTCATACGTGAGAAAGTTTTCATGCGTGGGTACAGCCCGCCGCGTGAGCAAGCTTTCATGCGCGGGTACGGTTACGCCGCGTGACCAAACCTTCATACGTGAGCAAGTTTTCATGCGTGGGTACAGCCCGCCGCGTGAGCAAGCTTTCATGCGCGGGTACGGCTACGCCGCGTGACCAAACATTCATACGTGAGCAAGCTTTCATGCGCGGGTACGGTTACGCCGCGTGACCAAACCTTCATACGTGAGCAAGTTTTCATGCGTGGGTACAGCCCGCCGCGTGAGCAAGCTTTCATGCGCGGGTACGGTTACGCCGCGTGACCAAACCTTCATACATGAGCAAGCTTTCATGCGCGGGTACGGGTCGCCGGCTGGCGCATGCTCTCTTACATATGAGCACGTAAGTCGCCGGCTGGCGCATGCTCTCTTACATAATAGCACGTAAGTCGCCGGCTGGCGCATGCTCTCTTACATATGAGCACGTAAGTCGCCGGCTGGCGCATGCTCTTTTACATATGAGCACGTAAGTCGCCGGCTGGCGCATGCTCTTTTACATACGAGCACGTATGTCGTCGTACGTGCTCCCTTACTTACGTTCACGTAAGTCGCCATATGCGCATGCTCCTTTACATACGAGCTTCTCAGTCTCCGTGCGAACCTGCTGCTTTACATACGAACGTGTGTGTCGCCCACGCGCGCATGCTTAGCCATATATGAAAACGCTTACAAAACGTAAACTGTGCTACAAATGCACGCACCACTTTGGGTATACGCAAAAACACATTGGCTAAAATAAAGTTTCGCTTACACCTACAATCTTCAAGACAACCCACAGCTCCTTGTTTCACGCCACATTGTTGTCGTGGCATACCAGAAGATTAGCGCAGGCTCGGGTTTCCACTTCATTATCCTGACGCAACTTTATGCCAATTCTCATTCGCGATAACCTGCTCAAAGTGGATTAACACGTGCAAATATTGTAGACAGCAATTTACGCAGATTCAAACATTATATATATACGTATGCTTCATGGCCTAAGACACGCGCACCATGCGAAGTCACCAAAAGGTGAATATTTTAGAGTAGCCACACGACTGTGTGCACACTGCTAGAGCTTGGCCTCACTCGCCTGACAAAAGACGAACCGTCAGTGTCAGCATAATGATCGTCGTGTCAGTAGTCAACTCAAGGGTCGCCATCAAACGACATTTGCACCAACCTGTCAGAATTCAAAATTCGAAGAATTTTCCGCTTAAACTTGCAACGAGACTTCATACTGAATCTAGCTAGGGTTGCGCCACATGCATCATCAGTCGATGATCATGCGCGCCAACCCTCAAAAGCAACACCTATCAGTAAGCAAGCCTGTTGGCCGCGCCGTAGTAATTGACAAACAATTACACGCGCGCCGGCTACCATGACCTAACAAATGCTTTACAGACCAACACACTTTCTTTTTTCTAAGTCCATAGCTCCAACCATTTACTTCGCGCATGGAAGCAGCACTGGACTGGGGGGACTTGAAGGGTTATGATCCCAAAAAGCCGCGCTGACCAATCAGGTCGCACGCAGGACCATACTCCTTATACATTAATCTGACTAATCAAAAGACACCCTGAATGAAGGCCCTCAATGCCTATACCTCGCGCAAGCTGCTTGGACACTCACCAAAGACCGCGCGGCATAAGAGTAAGTCAATAAACGTCTAACATGCTGTATTCTATCGTGCTCCACGATCACCAATCGTGCAGGAGACAGAGGGTACACAATGAAGCCTACATGGCACCAATCAGGGGGCGGCGACAACTGCCCCATGATCTCCACTCACCGGCTGATGTCAGAGAGACAACAAGGACGACCATCCGGACACGTGGCTCCAATCAAGATGCGCCAGCACCGGAGATCTTCTAGAAGACACTAACAGCTGCCACAGAAGAGACAAGACGGATATTCCTTGTTGTCGCCTTCAGGCCCAGGGCCCATCAGCCCATCTCCTCCTACACCACGCCGGCTATAAATAGGGACCTTCACACACAGGTTAAACCGCTCTGTTCTCTACTCTCTCACTCTAACCACACTCAACCGTCAAAACTCAGCCAGTTCCAAGACTCGTGCACGAGACCTAACCACGTACACGCAGCCTTGACAAGTTCATGGCAATGCGCCAGTACAATTAGCAACTCCCCGCGATCAATCAGCGTGCGCCATGTTTGCCAAACCAATGTCCACGATGAGCAATCGAGGGATAGTCACTGCTCCATTATCTCTACTCGCAGCTAAAGACAGACGCAACAAGCATGGTCAACAACTTTCCCGCAACCGGGCGACAGGTAAGCCTAAAACTCAATCCTTACTTTCGAGCACTCCTAACAAGTCTAGTACTCCTACCACACTTGCACGCGGGAGCAGCACTAGACTGGGGGACTTGATGGGGTACGGTACTAGACCCGACCTGAGCAGTCGGACTTCCCGTTACTTGTTGCTTTTATATCAATTATTTATTATTGTTGCTTACTAACCCAACCACGAGGCCCAACGCGATGTAGTTTACACTACTTTGGGCTGGGGCTTGTAGAGATAACCCCTAACTGGGCCTGGCCCATTGAGGTTAGGGGAGGCCCATATCCCCTATATAAAGAGGTCTTCACCTCATTATTAGGGTAGATGAAATGGAGCCACCACACTTTTTGTAGCTGGAAACAGGAGAGTCTTCTCCTACCGGCAATCTCTACAGCTCCACTTTCTTCTCTTCTCCATTGCAGATCTAGGTTCAAGAGGAAGAACAAGGTGTGATTCTTCACCCCCTGAGAGAAAGCGGTTCAATCACCCCGGCGGTGAATCCGTGTTTCTTCAGGCAGCGACTTAAGGGTTTTCACAGTGGTGGTGTCTTTTCTTTGGGTTTGGGTTGTTTGACTGCAGGGGCTATTGGCTAAGTGTTAAGTTAGTAAACCCTAAAATCATTTTTATAAAGAAAAAAAAAAACCCGCAAAAAATAAGCTTTAACGAGACTCAAACTCGGGAACTGATGTTTATTACTCGCATAGACTAACCAGTGAACCATCTTCAACTTTATTCAAAAGATTCCCTCACAAAAGTTTAAAGGGTTCCTTCAGAAACTTTTATATAAATTAACACTATAAAATACGAACCGAACAGGTTCCCGGGAACCCCCATGTTTCGCCTTCTCCGCTTGTAACAAAAATCCGAAAGGAAAAAAAACCTGGAATCTGTTATAATTATGCCCGGGTATTTTAAACATGTAACCGAACCCGACCCTACTCGTAGGGTATGGATAGGATATACATTTTGAGCTCAATATCCGTAACCGGTCATACCTTATACCCGAACCCAGTTATACCCTATACTGGTTTTTGTAATGCTCGACAGAATAACCGAATTTTTATTGTATAATCTTATGCTTACTTTACAACTTTTATATTTAAGTTTTTTTAAAATACATATTATAAAGCAAATAATTTGTACTTGAGTGAACTTATGTTATCGTAATTTATTTAATTAATTTTTACAAAGTACAAACCAAATTTGATTTTTAAACAATTTATTTTTGTGTAAAATAATAAAGAAACTTATTATTTAGAACCGGGTATTAATACCCGGTTATACCTGAACATGGCATACCCTACCGGGTACACAGGGTATGGTTTTTCTCCTCAATACCAATACCCGAACCCTATGTGGTTTCTCTTAATACCCGATTTTCCAATGCCCGATCATACCTGGAACCAGTTCCATACCCGGAACCAGGTAATAAAAAAACCTGATTTATGCACCTCTAGTTGAGGATACTAAGACCCTGAGAGGGAGCTTAAGCTATGGATAAAGCAAAGAGCTTAAAAGGTTTTTTAGTGAATTATCATAAGGTCTTCAGCTTCTTCTTGTTGTACTCCTCAACTCAGATCTTTTAACCTACTATATATTCTTGTGTATTTTTATTCAGTGGCGGATCCAGCCAGTTTTTTCACTGGGTTCCTTTTTCCAAATCATACAAGGTTTACACTTCAAAAAAACGTTTTTTTTTTCCAAATCATACAAGGTTTACACTACAAAAAAAACCTTTTTTTCCAAATCAACTGGGTTCCTGGGAACCCGTAAAAAGGCTCTAAATCCGCCCCTGTTTTTATTTAGTTGTTAACATAATATTTAGGAGGAATTAGTAGACTGACTAGTTAAACCAATTAATGCAGATTTTATGTACAAATATTGAGATAATGAACCCTACATACACAAACTTGAGTTTTAAGTAAACCGACGAAAATCTCCTTGTGTTTCAGCGTGTGTTTGGTTAACTAGCTAAATCGACGTCCTGATAGAGCTAGCCCTTATGTAGTGAAACTAACGCCCTGATAGAGCTAACGCTTATGTGGCGAATTTGATTTTCAAAACATTGCTTCTTAAATTAGTCCTTGACGAGAGGACCGGTATGGGAACGTGATATAAGGATCCATAAAAGACGAACTTAATCTGAAAAACCAATATCTCCCTAGCATTGGACCAATATACTTGGGACCATGTTTATTAAAACAAAGACGTATCAATGAAAAATTCAAAGAATCAAACGTCAATCTATCAATCCAATCAATCTCAAACCTATAAACACATGTTTGTTTTCATCCACTCGAAAATAAAAGGTTGATGCAAACTAAACACGATGTGACACGATCACGGTTAGGAAATGTAATGTGAAGTAAAATCACATTATAACCAAGCGAGCGGTGAAAAGTAATGGGACTAATAAGTCCAGTTAGTGAGACCGGTTAAGGTCAGCAATTCAAGTCAAGAAATTTGATTTGCTCGGAAACGGGGGATTCGGTATAATTGAGCCGAATCAATAAATCCGAAAACTAAAGAAATTATTGCTAAAAGCGAAATATTTCAATAAAGACCTTTAAACGGGTCAAGGTAACGGATTCACCAAGAGTTCGATAATATATAAAAGCGATGGAAATCGCTAAGTTGACTAAACTAGCAGAAATAACGGAATTACGTTATTTCATGATACATTATGTCGTATGAGGTACGTAGGGGTTATGTAACCGAAAAGATATTACCATAATTTTTCTGGTAATGCAAACAATTGGTTAAAGTATGAATAATGCTTAAGAGATTACTCAGGTCAAACGCATTGAGTTCAGAACTCAATGAACTATGTAAGCAAGGTTTCGAGGACGAAACCTCTTTAAGGGGGGTAGACTTGTAACACCCCGAAAATGGGCTTGGTAATTAAACTCTGTTAATACTAAAAGACGGGTAACGTACCGTTATTAGTAAAAATAACGCGACAAATATTTGGGTTTAAACAAGAAATACAAATAGTAAATATAAGCGAATCAAAGTTTTCAGGAATTGAATTTATAAGAGCCCGAGTTAACGGGACTTAAAATATAACGGGTTATAATTCCCGGGACTCACCAAGTAACTAGAAATACTAACCTAGTTAGTTAGTGTCTTGACATAATGGAACAAATATGGTTAAGATACCTATAAATAACTGGTGTAAAGTCGAGGGACTAAACATGAGCAAATTAGATAAAGTTTTATTAAAACCAATTAATAAACAAAACACACACACACATACGTGTGTGTGTCTGCGACTTCAAACAAAGCCAGTGAAGGCTCTCTTGCTCAAAAACCCTAGTCCCTCAAGAATCTCTCAAATTGAAGCCCAAATCAAGAGCCAAATCAATGCATGAACACAAATTCGTGACCACCTAGTCATGGGGATTACAAGGTATGTTGAAAATTTCGATTTGGTGATACTTTGAGATTATGATGAACAATCATAATCGAAATTCTGGAATGAATATTGATTCTATGAGTGTTATTATGATTATATCTTGGTTTAGAAACAAGCCCTAATAGAAAATTTGATGAATTGTCGTCAAAACTAGGGATTTGATAATTACCCTATTATATGCTAAGTGGGGTTTGACTTAATAATGAAGATGACGATATGTTGGTGTTAGAAATCATCATAGGTGATAGTTGATGCAAGATACTTGAACAAATTATAAGTTTGAGTGAAAGCTTATGCATGACTTGAAGTGGGTTTTTGTATGTTATGATGAACACTCGGATTTGGAAGTGTTAATGTGATGAATATTGATTGCTATGATATAAGTTCTTGATATAGTTCATGAACACTAGACATGGAGGGTTGAAATTTGATGTTAATCTTGGTAAAAATGACTAATAAAGAACTAGTTAGCAAATGTGTAGAATTATGCCCATTAGGTGTTTGTTAAAATGCCTAAATGAGAAGTAAAGTGTTTAAATTCAAGTGAAACGCGTAATTGACAAGCTTGACTAATTACATGAGACATGGGATAAACGGGTTCTAATCATAATGTTGATTTGCCTTAATCGTGCATATTATATGATTAAAAGTAGTTGACTTTAGAAAGTCAAACTAACTAGTGATGAAGTCGAATAAGTGGTTTTGACTAAGACAATAAGTAAGGTGGTATAGTCGTGATTGTTAATAACTAATCTAACCACCTTGTAAATGATGAACAATAGTTGGCGCTTAAACAAGCTAGGTGAAGCTTGGAGTGAAAGCGGGTCAAACGAGTCGGGCATAGAAGAAAAGCGTAGTTCGGATGCAAGGTAAGTGTAAGTTACACACTTATGTAGAATGCTCGTTATTTTGATATGTTGTGAACATGAAAACAATAATATTGGAAATTTGGAAATTTGTCAAGTGTCGACTTATGTAAATCATGGTTGAAAGGATACCCATGGCGTAAGCCGAAATGGGTTGAAACTGCAAGAAAAGAGTGTAAAAAGAAAAAGGGTATGGTTATAAAACCCGGGAAGGGATGATGTATGAATTGGAAATCAAAAACGGTGTTTTTGGTTTAAATAGATAATGTTGGGCATATAGTCCAAAAGGGTCGAATGGTGGTGATAACACCATTTGACAATATCGACTAATGTGGTCGTCAAGTCTTATGTTAACAGGACCGATTAGCAAAATTGGATAGTTGCGTCATCATTGATGGTGTGATAATAAAAGCGAGGTATAAATCGGGTCTATTTGTTGATTCGACCCAGGTACGCATATTTTTGTTGTAGTTAAAAGTGATATTTGGTCGAATAATTGGGGAGAGCCCTTCGTTGTAAAAGAAGGATCATAATCGACCAAAACGCCCTCGTAGGCTAAATTGGACAAACAACCCTAAAGGGTTGTTTGAAAACGAATTTCACGATTAGGTAAATACTTAGAATAAGTATAGAAATCGAAAGACGTAATATGTTAGCTAAATAGCTTTATTTGAGTTTTGCCGTAAAATAACGATCCAAGGGGTAAAACTTGGATTATATAGATTACCACATTAAATCTACCACAAATTTACTTGTGGTGGAAGATCATATGATAAGAAATGTGGTAATGCGAATGCTAGAAACAATTGACAGCGATTTATGAATTAAAGTGCTTAATTACCCTTAACGGGTCAAAATAAGCACTTGAGTATAAGCGGGTTTAAAATGTGTAGGAAACCCGCGGTATGAGCCAAATAGGATAGACAATATAGAAATTTTGAAGATTCACGAGAATTTGGGGTCAAACAAATAAGTTTGTTTGATAAGTACATGAATGGGTTAAAATGGGTAAATTCCAAATTAAGCCAAAAGCTTAAAACTCTATAAATTTGTTAATCCGGAAGTCGGATTTTAACTCCATATGATGGAGAATCAAATTACAAACATGTAGGAAGAAACGGTAGGTCTTTCGGATAAGCGGTTGGAAAGATACGGAAGTTTTCGTATCAAAAACGGCAAAATGGAGAAGCTGGATGCAGGGTCCACCGTAAATTACGGTGCCACCGTAATTTACGGTGGAGCTGATTCTTGTTACGATGATTTCCAACTGTGTTACGGTGGAAGAACAATTCAGAGGCCACCGTAAATTACGGTTCCACCGTAATTTACGGTGGAGGCCAAATTCAAGCACATTGTTTTGGGTCTTGTTATCAATGTTGGATTTATATAATCTTCTCGTTATATTAGATATTTAATTATCAAAACTAACTGTTAAGTTGGTTTTGAACACAGGTATATGTCGAGAGCCCGGATGAAGATCAAGCGTCGTGCAAGAACCGAACACATGTTAAATAAAGCTTCCGCAAGTTGTTTCGTTCGTTATTCTGAAACGGTGAATTAAATCGCACTATGTTACATCACTATAAATTGTAAAAAGTTTTTAACAAGCCCGTATTTTCAGTATAATCGTGATTGTAATTACATGATTATGAGTTTAGATTATACGATAAACGTTAAATAATAACTAGGGTGTTACAACAGAGCCCCTGGCTGGGGTTGAGCTGCCAGGTCAGCTCGGAAATTTTTTTTTTCCGATTAAATTGCTGTACTAAAAACGCATCAGAAAAATTAATTTTCCAGAAATTGGCTCATTTCGAAGACAGTAATTCGTAGACAATTCAGACAGTTCAGAGACAGTTCTCAGACAGTTTTATGTGTCCATTGCGTTTTAGAAATAAGAGAGTTTTATGTGTTTTCTAGCTATGGCGTTTTAGAAAAAACACATTTTTAAGTGTTTTTAGTTATTGCGTTTTAGGTAAAACACATTTTTGAAGTGTTTTTAGTCATTGCGTTTTAGGTAGAACATATTTTTAGGTGTTTTCAGTCCATTGCGTTTTAGAATGAGTAATTTTTAAGTGTTTTCTGGCCATTGCGTTTTACAAATAAGACATTTCTTTGTGTTTTTTGTGCATTGCGTTTTAGGTAAAACACATTTTTATGTGTTTTTGGTGCATTGCGTTTTAGGTAAAACACATTTTTATGGGTTTTTAGTCCATTGCGTTTTATAAAGTACATTTTCTTTTGAGTTTTTAGGCTATTGCGTTTTAGAAATAAAACATTTCTTTGTGTTTTCTGGCCATTGCGTTTTACAAATAAGTCATTTCTATGTGTTTTTGGTGCATTGCGTTTTAGAAAAATGTCATTTTTAAGGTTTTTTTTTTCATTGCGTTTTACAATACTGGGGGTTTTTCTATTGCGTTTTACGCAACTGGGTTTTAAATTTTTTTTTTCAAAATATAGCAATAGTATACTCGTTTTAAAGATAAAAAAACGCTCGTTTTTTTGGTGCATTTTTTATAAAAAAATAATGTCGTATGAAAGAGTTATTAACGTTTAAAAAAATGGGGGGGGGGGGAATTGGAGGAGAGAGAAACTATTGGCTTACTTGACTAGAATGCCCCTGAAAAAAGTCAAGCGCCTCTTTTCTTACTTTCAATTTCCCTGATTTAATCTTAGCCCTTGATTAACTTAATGGATGGTCAAGATCACTTCCTAGCCTTCCTAGCCAAATTAACTTCCTATTGTATCTCCACCCTTCATATGTATCAGTAAATCTTAACATAAACTTTGAAAAAACAAACTGATAACATGCTCTCAAACAATTGTATGAAAACTACCCGCGTTGCGGGCGCTAGGCCGAATATTTCTCAAACAATTAAAAAAACACTACTATAGTTTTCCTAGAAAAAAAAAACTAAAACGATAGCAAAACCGTAATTTTGAGCTCGGGACGAAACGGTAATTTGTCAGGATTAATGAGCGAGTATTAGGCAGCTGCCTGACACACAAAAAAAAATCGAATCAATCAACTAAAATAAGACACTTCTACAGTTTTGCTATAAAAAACTAAATCGATGGCAATACTTTAACTTTTAGCTGGGGGCAAAATTCTATTTTTTGGTTAAAGTAAAATCGTAATTTGTCAAATGCTAAAGCGATGACAATACCGTAATTTTTAACCAGGGGCAAAATCGTAACTTTGAACAGGGCCAAATTCGTAATTTTTACCTGGGGTAAAATCGTATCATACTGTAATTTTTAACCGGAGGCAAAATTGTAATTTTTGTTCAAGGTAAAATTGTAACTTACCAAAAACTAAAGCGATGACAATATTGTAATTTTTAACTAGGGGCAAAATCGTAACTTTAAAAAGAGAGCAAATTCATAATTTTAAAGTGGGATTAAAATCGTAATATACGTTAACCAGTGGAGGAGTGCCAGGCATTCCCCCAATTCTCTTTTTGTATACATATAAAATGTTATAAAACCCAACTTCTCTTTTTGTATATATATATATATATAAAATGTTATAAAAAATCAGCTACTTGTTCTCAAAAACTGGCTGGCCAAGCACAAGAGTGAAATCACGCAAGTTGAAACTGGCTACTTCAGTGGTTTTCGAGTTAACCAACTGCAATGGTTTTGAAAAGAAAACAAAGATTTGTATCACCTAATGCCATCTGAAGCAGTCCACTTCTTGACTGTGTACGACTCACGTCACGAGCACAGCTTAAAGCATGCGTTTTAAAACCAAAAACAGTATATGCTCAATGTGTTGTCAAAATGCGTAGGTTTATCGTCTTGGTTTAGCTGGTAATGTGTTCAATTCAGTCAGAAAATGTATGTTCCTTCCTTACACATGTTCCATGTATATCACGGCAACAGAATGTCAAAAGATGTATAAACGATAAAAACAACTTCCCCAAAGTGATGATACTAATATCAATAAGCAAATACCGGTTCCATTTCCAATCAACAAAAAGTCGTTTACACAAGCATTAATTTAAAACTAAAAACACACATTCTCGGATCCTCCATAGTTACCGAAACATTTCCCACAGTTTCCTAATAATCATACCCTTTATTGATAACTTGCAACCTCTGAAGATCCCACCATATATAATTCAACGATACTGTAATGCGCAAGTGTCACAAAAGGTTAGAACTTCAAGATGCATTTGACAAACAAGAAAAAAGATAACAGATTTTTTATCCTAGAAGCAATACTGAGGGTATACAGTAACCAAAATAATACGGTTAGGATTGCTTATTAAAACTGTTTTTCTGATTAAAATGGGCTAGTTTTGAATAAGTAGTTTTTAAAGTTGCTAATTGCATTTAAGAAATACTAAACACCCCCTAAATTTTATCACTACATTAATCTAAGGCAAATTGGATTTAAATAGTCCAATCTATTTGTTTTTGGCCAATAATAATCCTAGCTGAGTTTATTCCCGACATTGGTCCAACCTTTTTCAATTTGTTCGTATAATGGTTTGCCGTTAAAAAAACATAACCGACAAGTTTTTTTCCGAATTACAAATCGATGTTTTAGGGCTTTTGATCAGAACAAGGATACGAGTCGATTGATGTAAAATTTACCTCGAAACAGTGCTCCAAACGACGAAAACGGTGCTTCAATCCGGGTGCTTAAACTTTCAATTAACAAAAAATCAAGCCGTTTGGAGCATTGTTTCGAAGTAAGTTATACATCAATCAACTCGTATCCTTGTTCTAATCAAAAGCCCTAAAACATGGTTTGTAATTCGAAAAAATTACTCAATTCCGTTAAGTTATTTTTAACGGCGGACCATTATACAAACAAAATGAAAAAGCCGGACTCGATTATTTAAATCCAATTTGCCATAATCAAAATATCAAGATCATATGCAGCATAAACTTAATAACACATGATCCAAAACATCAAAACAAACCTTAATGAACCCAATTTCCTTAGCATTGTTGTGGAAGCATTGTCTGCAGCACATGAGCCCATACTTTCTGATCAATCCATGCGAGTTACCACACACACGACTGTTACAACATAAACACAAAACCATATCACATTCAAAATATCTAAACGGCAGTAAAAGAGGCAAAAAAGATAGGAGAAAAGTATGAAGATTCTAACCAGGAACGAGAACCAGGTCCGTACAGCTTTGGATGCGCGTTCCAGATGTTTGAGTGACCCATTCTTCTTCTTCTTACGGAGGCGTAGAGCGAGCAAATTTGGAGAAATTCGAAACCCTAGAAATTGTTGATGGGAATTGGTGGATGCCCTTTATATGGTGCTTACGGCCCAATATCTAGCCCAATATAGGTCCATTTTCACCAATGATAAAAAGAGAAAAAACCCAATTGTCTATATGGGTGGACACAGGGTTATTCATGAGCCGAGTCACGTAAGCTCGTGCTTGGTTTGATTATAAACCAAGCTAGTTTGGCTCAGTTTAGAGTTGAAATCGAGCTGAAAATCTAAACTTGGGCTTGACTTGTTTTTAAACCGAGCTGGCTCGACTCGGCTTGGTTTCGCTAAATTTTAAAAAGAAAATTTAATACATAGCTCTCAATATTCAGTAGTAAAAAATATTGAGAATATCCGAAATAAGTTCAACCTAATATATTACAAGCTTAAATCAAGTTCAACAACACAAAATAAGTTTTAAATTTCAAAGAAATACAAAATTAGTTCATTAGCATGGTAATCAACCTTCAAATATACCATAAATATCAATTTATACTCCAAAATACATGTATATAATAAACAGATTTTTTTTTAAGTGCATATTTTTATTTCAATCCAATCATCAGGACAAATTACATAAGGATAGCAGGTAGACGAGCAACAAACAGATTTTTGTAATATTATAATGTTTATTAAAATAAAATATATTATAAGTAAAATAATTCGAGCTAAGCCGAGCCTAGCTACCAAACGAGCCAAACCGTGTCAATCTGACTCGTTACAAGCGGAGATAGACTCACTTTCTAACCGAGCTGAGCCGACTCGGCTCAGTTTCAAACTGAGCCAAACAAGCGAGCTTTTTTCGAGCAAGCTTCAAGTCGCGAGCTTTTTGGACAACCCTAGATGGATGGGCTCCAAAATGGCGTAGTAATCCCGAATTACACAAGTAGTATTGGTGATGGGTCCGGTTTGAGACATATATTGATAATTTCAGTCGCATATATATTATTGTGTACAATACCGGACCTAGTATATGTCAGCATGTCGGTTATCAAGTATACCCATTAGTTTATGAAAAATTACCAGTTTAGGATTTTCATATACTCTTACTACATTCTTTTTTTTTTATAAAACCAAAAGTTAAGTGAATTACTATTTTAATCTATCTCTCAAAAACAAAGGAAAACAAAAAAGAAAATTAACCTAATCTTGTATCCTCATGCCCAAAATTAAACAAAAAAGAAAAATAAACTAATCTCGTACCCAATAAGCCCGATGAATAGCCCAATAAGGCAAAGAAATGGGCCGGGCACAGTCCAATATTGTTGTTCAAGATGTTGTCTTGAGAAAGAAGAAAGGTTTCTTCTTCTACTTATTATTTCAAACCAGCAACCAGAAGATCACAAAAACGCAAACAACGAACAAACACTGATTGGAGCTTCATCATCATCATCATGAGTCGTGGAAGCGGAGGTGGATACGATCGTCACATTACTATATTCTCCCCTGAAGGCCGCCTCTTTCAAGTCGGTATGAATCCCCTATTCTTCCTTCTTATTATTTACAATTAACAATTTAGGGTTTCATATTCCATCCCTAATTCAACAAATTTCGTTCATGTTTCACTTAAATTTAAGTTCTAGGCCTTCATGTTAATAGATTTATACGATCTCAGTTCCAATTAGGGTTTTTTATGACGATTTGTTTTTCTTTTTGTGGATGAATTAGAATATGCGTTTAAAGCTGTTAAAGCAGCTGGTGTTACCTCAATCGGTGTTCGAGGTAAAGACTCAGTGTGTGTTGTGACTCAGAAGAAGGTCCCGGTGAGTATATTTTTTGTTTTTAATTTATAGTTTTTAAGGATTCAGATCAGATGAGATGGTTTGTGAAGATTGTAAGGTTAATGGTTTTTGTGTAACTTGTAGGACAAGCTATTGGATCCAACCAGTGTTACACATCTTTTCCCGGTCACCAAGTTTCTTGGATTGTTGGCTACTGGCACTACAGGTTGTTGTTTAATGATTCTTAGGTTTTAATTTTCGTATTCTTTTTGTGCTTTATTGAGAATAAATATCATGTTAAACTTGTGTACGGTTTTTAAACATTATGACTTCGTTGTTTTTAGACTAGAAATTCAGATACTTGATGCTATGAAATCCATTATATTAAAATGAACACACACTAGTATGTCAAGCCACAGCCGCACAGTGCAGCAGTTTATGGTCTGCATCATGCAACTTTATGAGTTTATGTTTCATACCAAGAAATATTCAAGCAGAACTGCAGGATTGTATTTGTGTGTTTGTCTTGATAAAATTCACTACTTAATTAACGGTATTGTGTTTTGAGGCATATTGTTGATTTTTATACCTTGATTTATTCTGCATACGTGCCTCACGTTGTTAATGAATTGCTGGTAGGTATGTGTGTAGATACTGTTATTGTAGTTTGTAGGGTTCATTATACTTGTATAATGGTATTTTATTTATTATATAATCGTTCATTTAACCCATTAAATGTGTTTTTTTTTTCTTTTTCATTCCAGCTGATGCTAGGACCTTGGTTCAACAAGCAAGGAATCAGGCTGCTGAGTTTCGTTTTAAATATGGATATGAGATGCCTGTTGATGTCTTGGCCAGATGGTAATCCTGTTATTTTGCACCCTAATATATATATTTTCTTTTTAACTACATATACAACTTCTTATTTGGGCAAAATGTATTTTGCTTAGAATACTGATTTTTATACGCTCTAGAGAGAGGTGGTTATTTAAAGAACTCATGCTCTATATCATAGTTGTCAATAGCGGTCGCTATGATCGCTATAGCGAATAGCGTAGCGTATTTCAGTTAATATACATATAAATAGCGATCAAATATAGCTATAAAATAGCTGGATTTTAGGTTTTTGTTAAATATACATGTAAAATAGCGTATATACCAGGGTATTTTGATATAAAATGCACATAAAAAAATTTTAACATTTTTTTCTAGAGTTTCGCTATTTATAAATAGCGCCCACTATTTATCGCTATTCGCTATGTAGCATATAGGTACCTTATCGCTATTCGCCAGTAACAACTATGCTCTATATTCATATATGAGTTTTTTCAATTTATTACTTCATGTTTTGATGCTCATTCATGGATCTTCGCTATTTATAAATAGCGCCCACTATTTATCGCTATTCGCTATGTAGCATATAGGTACCTTATCGCTATTCGCCAGTAACAACTATGCTCTATATTCATATATGAGTTTTTTCAATTTATTACTTCATGTTTTGATGCTCATTCATGGATCTTCTTTATATCATGCATATGTATGATACGGGTCTACATGTCACAAACTCACAATATCTAAATAATACGAAAACATGTTAACTATTATTTCAAATTTTATTTTGTAGGATTGCTGACAAATCCCAAGTGTATACTCAACATGCTTACATGAGACCACTTGGAGTAGGTTTGTTTCTTACCTTCTGGGAATAACTAACACTCTGTTGGATATTCTCTCTTTCTGTTTTTTACGCAATTTGACCCAATTATTAGTTAATCCAGTCAAATTTGTTTCAATATGTGAGTTTTTATGCTATTTGTTTTTTCATTAATTGCTATAGTGGCTATGATTTTGGGTATTGATGATGAGAATGGACCTAGACTTTTCAAATGTGATCCAGCTGGCCACTTCTTTGGTCACAAGGTATGTGAAATTTCAAAATGTTGATTTGATTATTATTAGTTATGAAATTGAAAAGCCAATTTTATTTATAGGATTACTTTCATATATATCCTTTTAGAGGGTTAATTGTTATCTCATGTATGTATTCTTCTAAATACTATTATATTCACCAATCTCATGGTTAATCAAACGAGTTGCGTATAATAGCATGTTTTTAGGAACAGATAACTGGGGAACCAATGTTATTGTCATGAATAATGGATCCTCTCAACATATAATATTCTTTTTTCGTTTATTCAGTGGAACAAAATGTTTTATGTAACTAATTTGAATATTTTGTTCTTAATTATTCAAATGGGTAATATGATACTTTAAGTGTATGAAGTTATAAGTTTTATAAGCATGGACATGAAGTTTTAGGGGTCGTTTGGTTCGCAAATATTTTTATGGAATTGAATGTATAATGGAATTGGAATTTAAGGGAATTTGAATTAATTCCATTGAAATTTGTATTATGTTTGGTTTGTAAAAATGCGATGGAATTGAAATGTGAAGAATAATGAAATTACAATATTACCCATTGAGAACTCCATATCCCATTTTCCATTTGAGTTGCTGCTTCAAGTCCTCATTTCAATTTCGTCTTAGTTGCATTGCTGTTCAATTCGCCCCGTCTATTTAATTTCTGTTCATTGGTTGTCGAACTTTAATGTTGAAATTGGTTCTGTTCCTTATCACCTTTCAGTCTATTTTGGTTTTCTATTCTTCAAAACGAGATTTAAAGCTATCGATCAGATTTCTTTTTTCGTCCTTATCTCTTTGTAAAGTATCTAATTGATTTTGGGGTTTGGCTTTTTAATTTCTGATTTCGTCTTCAACTGTTTGTTCAAAATGATTTTGGGTTTCGAGCGATGACAATTTTTTTTCGATTTCGGTGTATTTTTTCAAAATCGATTTTAACGATGGCAAAGCTTTACTAGTTTACATCTTCGATTTTCTATGCTACAACAGTTGGAGAAATAAGATGAATTACGTTCCGGAAGAATTAAGAAAAATGCTGTGTTTTTGGGATTACATATGTTGTTTATTTTTAATTCATGAAGATGTTTATGTTCTTGATGACAACTGATAATGATTTAGAATAAATATGAAGAATTTGTGATGAGGGACAAACTGGTGATCGATGGGTTATCTTGGTAATTTTCAACATTCCATTGGAATATCTACAATTCCTTTACTAGTAGGAAGGAAAGTTAAAATCCATTGATTGACGGAAAGTTTTCAAATTTCTATTCTTTGATTAACCAACGAAACATAATTTTGGATGGAATATTTTCTAATTCCAATTCAATTCCATTAAATTCCTGTGAACCAAACACACCCTTAAAGTTTTATACACCATTTCCAGCTTATATCAAGCTATATGATCTGAGGTGCTTCATTTAAAAAGGCATATATGATATAAAGTTTTATTATTAATTTTTTTGCAGGCAACAAGTGCTGGCTTGAAAGAGCAAGAGGCAATTAACTTTTTGGAGAAGAAAATGAAAAATGATCCTGAGTTTTCATATGACGAAACCGTACAGGTGCATTTTTTTGTTTCTGTTTGAGAAAAAGAACGTTTTTTTGACAAATGTGAAATTCTAAAAAACTAGGTTCATCATGCTGATTTGTCATGTTTTTTTTATTGTACTTAACATCATGCTTATTATCGTTGATTGCAGACTGCAATTTCTGCTTTGCAATCTGTTCTACAAGAAGACTTCAAGGCCAACGAGATCGAGGTATAAAAAATTCCCATGTTCACCTAATAGGAAATTTAACAATTGATGCTAAGATAATTTTAACGCTTGCATTAGTCTCCCAAGTTCGTACATTTTTGCTTTTACGTGCTGCATCATAGTAGTATGCAACAGTCCAAAACCGCACCGGGACCGATTTTTGAACATATTGGAACCAAGAACGAGAACGTATAGTACCATTTTATAACAGGCTAAGTGCCAAACGAACTGAGCTCAAAAGTTTTGGGCTAGTGATTTCAGCTTAGGTTCTTGCCGTAATGGTGTAGTTTAGTTAAAAATAAAATGGAAATTTATTTTTGAATGCATTTGGCCTTAAGGTATATTTTTCATAAACCGGACCGTACATAACCGGACCCAGTTCGGTAACCATCTGCTCTGGTTTTGGTTTGGACTGTGTTATGCAGACACCTAATAAAGCCTGACCAGAATCCCAGAAATCTGGGCATGTGAACCGGGTTTCCAAACCTAAGAGCATACATAACCGGACCCAGTCTTAGTAACGATTTGCTCTGGTTTTGATTGGGACTGCGTTTTGCAGAGACCCCTAATAAGCCTGATGAGAATCCCTGAAATCTGTGCCTCTAAACTGGGATTGTCAAAACCTAAGCCGGATTCATGATACTGGTCTTTTTGTGGGTCGGGTTAAAGCGCCTATACGGTTTGGGATTTGTTGTCACAGTGTTTTCTGCTGTTTTGTGAGCAGGTTGGAGTTGTGCGAAAGGATAATCCAGTGTTTCATGTGCTCTCAACCGAGGAAATTGATGAACACCTGACTGCCATAAGTGAACGTGACTAATGTAGAACGTTTTCATTTTCTTCTGAGCGTATGTTATCAAGAAATGGTTCACTTCCTTCTGTTTCCATAGAGAATTTCCTTATGCTTGCATTAATGGTGTAGTTTGTTTGTTTGTATTGGAACTTATTTTGATTGAAAAACCCGATGTTTCGTGCTACTGATTTTGATTAACGCACTCACTTAAATTGCTTAGCGCACCCTCCTCCTATGAGAAATACGCTTTTGAGTTAATTATTGTTTTCATCCCTGTGGTTATATGAATTTTTAACATATCTGCCCCTATGGTCTCTATAACTAACCATTTTGGCCCCTAAGTCTAACCATTTTGGCCCCCATGGTCTCTATAACTAACAATTTTGGCCCCCATGATCTCTAGACTTAGGGGTCAAAATGGTTAGTTATAGAGACTATGGGGGCAGATATGTTAAAAATTCTTATTTTGGGCTAATATAGTGAAAGTGATATAACCACAGGGGCCAAAAACGTAATTTACTCAAATCACTATTTCAGTCTATTAGTTAAAAAATTGCGATTTCAGTCCCTGTGGTTTCGCTTTTGTAACCATTTCAGTCCTTATGGTTTCACTTTCGTAACCATTTCAATCCATTTATTCTATAAGTACAGGGACTGAAATGGTTACGAAAGTGAAACCACAGGGACTAAAATCGTAATTTTTAAACTAATGGCTGACTGAAATAGTGATTTTTGACAAACAACAGAGACGAAAATAGTAATTAACTAAGCTTTTAAACAAAATGAGTTAACCAGTTCTATGCATTAAACTAACCTTATAGCTCTTGTTGGCTGATCTTGCGAAATGAGGAGATTCATTTTTAAATAAACTAGGGGGCTGCCTCCCAATTTTTAACAAATTTTACATGGAAACGTAGATGTAATGGTAAAGATAACATTAATGGCAAAAATCCGTTCGATATTAGTTCGGTTCATTTTGATATCAATACGATACCGGCACTCGATATGTCAACCGAAAGGGAAAAATTCAAAGAAATATCGTGGTATGTCTAAAAGGATGTCGACACGTGTTTAACATCCATCGAAAACCATAAGAAACCAATATTAGTAACGGTTTTGATAGTACCAATGCAATATATGTTTTCGGTCGTCGGCATAAGTTCGGTTTGTCACGATACCGCTACTGGTACAGCACCAACACTCATTGTGGCTTACGATAAAAGTAATACTCTATTTTGAATAATACTCTGTTTTCAACGGAATTCATATATGCATAAAAATAAGAACGTTGATGACCAGCTTTTCCATTATGGCATATCTTGTTTCCGGGTCGTTCAAGGTGCGAGACACGTAATACACTGGTGTTTGTATGCCTTGTCGGTCCACCAGTAGAACTGCTCCTACCGCTTTTTCTGATGCTGACAGGTACATCACCAGGGCTTCACCTTTCATTGGTGCTGTCAGCGTTGGCAATCGTATGAGACAGTCTTTCATTTCTCGAAATGCATGTTCGGCTTCTGGAGTCCATTGGAACTGGTTCTTCTTTACACAGTTGCGGAGGGTTTTGATAAACGGGAAAGATTTTGCTGCATGATTGGCGAGGAAACGGTTGAGTGCTGCTAACCGTCCGGCCAACTTCTGCATTTCTTTTATCGTTGATGGTGAAGGCATCCGCTCTATCACTTGCACTTTTTCGGGATTGACCTTGAACCCATCCTTTGTCACGATGAAACCCAGGAACTTCCCTTCTTCCATCCCGAAGGAGCACTTCGCTGGATTTAGTTTAATATTCACCCAGCGAACGTATCGAACGTTTTTTGGATGTTCACTAACATCATATTTTCTTCCTTGCTCATGATGACCATGTCATCCATGTATACTTCGATGTATTTCCCGATGGCGTCGCTGAATGTTTCATTCATCAGTCTCTGGTAAGTTGCACCTGCATTCTTTAGACCAAAGGGCATTTTTGTATAACAATACAACCCTGTTGGTGTGCGAAATGCAGTTTTGTCTTCATCCTGGATGGCCATCTGCACCTAATGGTATCCTTTGTAACAATCGAGGAAGCATTTCCATCTGAAAGACGCCAGTGAATCGATTTTCTCGTCAATCTCTGGTAGAGCATAGCAATCGCACGGGCATGCTTTGTTCAAATCTTTATAATCCACGCACATTCTCCAACCACCATTTCCTTTAGGAACCATCACTGGGCTGGCTACCCAGGTTTGATAACGAACTTCTCTAATGATACCAGCATTTAGTAACTCTGTGATCTGTTCCTGCATGGCATCGTGCTTTATGTCTCCCAGATGACGTTTCGTATGTACCACTGGTTTGGCATTTTCAGAAACATTCAGCCTGTGTTCTGCTATGTGCCGTGGAACGCCAACCATATCGGCCGGTGTCCAGGCAAACACGTCCATGTTCTCGAATAGTAACTTTTTTAGCGCTGCGCGCGTGAGATCTGACATTGCTGGGCCCAAGGTGACAGTCTGCTCCGGGTATTTGTTGTTCAGTATCCATTTTTCAGGTTCTGAGCGCGGTGTGGGCTTGCTTGTTTTTGCTGGTCTGATTTCATCAGTCGCGAGGACCTCTTTGCTTGCATAAATTATGGCTATCCCTGTTTCTGTTGGGAAACCAATAGCTGAATGTGGCCCTGAACAAATCATGCTAAAATCTCATTGGGACTCTCTTCCCAAAAGGATATCATGTCTTGAATTTGCTGGAAACACCATGAATGTGACTTCTTCCGTTCTTGAATTCTTTCCATCGGAGAGCAGCACCGGGAATGATATCTGACCGAGAGGGAAAACGGCCTCATTGCAGAAACCAGTAAGTGGGTAATCCGCTGGCTCTAGGCGCGCTTTGTCTTCTTGGTCGAGTTGGTTAAAACATTGCTCATAAATGATGTCCGCGGTGCTCCCTGGATCTATGAAAATGTAGTCAGTCTGGTAATGGCCGAACACACCAGGAATGACTATAGGTCTTCTTTCTCTTGGACCCCCTCGTATGTAACACCCCGCAAAAATCATGTCCAATATAATAAAGACACGTGTCATGAACTTTAAACGTGTTATGATTTGAATTCGAGGGACTAAAGTCGACAAAACAAAGAAAGTATGTGTGTAGAAGGATCCAAAGTGTCAACATGCCAAACTTGAGCCTCTGAATGACCTCACACGACGTTCGTATCCTTTCATAAATAAATTATCGAACGTGGAAAGCCGTTTGTGCTTAAAGATCAAAAGTTTACAAAGCATAAGGGTTAAACGTGTCAACATGTTAATTCTTACCTGTGAGTGACCTTTTAACAATCCCGAGGCTTTGTAATACTTCATTATGCTCCCATGTATAACGGATATTGATTTCGTGAAGTTTCGATGCACTTAAGTACATTTCGGGTGGTCTAGTAACTAACCGGGAGCTTAACGGAGTTAATTTATGACCCAAGGCACTTGAAAGTTAACTATGGGGGTCATTAATTCAATAAAAGAAAGTTATTTAAACTTAAAATGGACCAGGGACTGAGGATGCAAAGATTGCAAAGTTTTTACCGGAGTCAGGGGTTGTCGCGGGCCGCGAAGACCACCCCCTGATGTCTACGCGGGCCGCGAGAGTACTACCAGCGACCAAAAATGGACAGCTGCATGTTGCAGCCTGTTCCACCGCCATTGCATGCTTGTTTTTTATACCAGGGACTGAGCAACTGGTTTTTGCTGCCCTAGGGACACTTGTGAACATCTGGTAACCCCTAGGTACAGCTGCAATGATCCAAGAGCATCCAATTTCCTATATAAGAGCCTTGGTTTTCATTTGTTCATGCACACTTGAAGTTTTTACGTCACAACTCTTTCTCTGAAGCATCCTGGTCTTCTAGGAAGCTTTCTCTAGTTCAAATTTCGTGCTAAGGACTATTGTAAGTGTTCTTAGCTTCCATAGTTAAGTTTTCATTAGCTTAATGACCGAAAGTCAAAGTTATCGTAATGATGCTTTGACTTTGTGATTAATCACTAACGGTCTAGCCATTATTCGAATTGAAAGTGGCTATGTGTTGGTAATTATGTAGGTAATAAACCCTTAAAAGGGCACCTCCTAATTATCACATTTACTTGGTCAATTGTCGGGTCAAACTACTTAACAAAAAGTCAAACGAGTCAGTTTTTACAAAATAATTCATATCTGATAATGCAGAAGTTATGGAACATGTTTTAACACTTAAATAACTTGGTAAATAATATAAGAACATGTTTAGGCATGTTCAACCCGACAATTCTGAGTTTAGGCTCGGTTCGCAACCGAAGGTCGCAAAAGTAGACTTTTGCTTTGACTTTCAGTTCTGACCCGATTTAGCTTAGTTTAGTTATGCCTTAGGGTTCCTTTGGGACCATATTATATGTTAGTATAACTCTCTGAATTTATACTACATGGTTCCTTAGAAATCTTAGATTACATGCATGTTCCGTTATTTGCTTAAAATTGACCATTTTGCCCTTTTGATATAAAGACGAAAATTTTGGAAATGTGAGTGGACAAAAATCTTCATTACTAATTTATAAGTATGTCCTAAAAAATTTGACATCCGTTTCTGGTCTCAAATAAGAGTTATGCAAGATATCGTAAAACAAAAGTTTTTTATTAATTAAATTGCCTTTTTAGCTTAAATCATATTTAAACCCAATTTTTGGCATCCAACTTGCTACCCACTGTTAAGATATAATATTTAGGGATTTTTTGAAGTTTTTGTCAAATTTTATATTGACCATAAGATAGAGTTCTAGCATAAATTCGGTAAATGACGGTAATACCATTTTTGTTAATAAAATGAGTTTAACATATGATTTGAATACCAAACCTTTTCCTACAGATATCATATGTTAAATAAAATATTTTAAGCTTTAGAAACTGATCAAAACTTCAAAATTTTATAAACATCTTAAATATCGTCAAATACCGACTTTTATGCGAATTAAGCGCATAGTATGGTTTAAAACCATATTTAGCACCTAAGACTTGTTACCTACTGATTTTATAAATAAATTTTTATACTTTAACAGTAAGTATAAGTCTTGAACTCAGATTTCCAAATTTGCCCTTAAAAGCATGTGTGAAATGACCAAAATGCCCCCTACGGTGCATAATTTGGTCATAAATGATAAACCTCACATATGTATGATATCTTACTGATGTAACTTGATAAAATAAATATTTTTACTGAATATTTTAGACCAGAACCTCAGTTTACTATTTAATCTCTTTTATAAACTATAAAATGACTATAATACCCTTACGGGGCTTAAATTGATTTTAAATTCGTTTTGGGCATAATGGAAGGTATCCTACTGATATCACACCATATTTTAAGCATAATAACTTTTGGAACTTGTTCATGACTCATCCGGTTACCCGTTATGCATATACGCGTTCGGTACAGTTTATGTGACTAGTTTGCATAAATTAGCCGAAACGGGTCAAACCTTATCATTTTTACTTCAAAATCCAGAATGTATTTAGTTTACCCAATTTATACAAGCCTTCATACTTGTTGGGTCTAAATCACATTCCAATCCGGTCATCGCTTAATCTCGCGTTTTGAACCGTAAGCCTTTCTTTAAAACTAACCGGTCTAAGTTATAACTTAAATAGGACCCGTTAGGAATCTAATAGGTTATTAAAACATTCGTTCCAGATTAGGAGCCCAGTAAAAGCTCCCTGTGCTTGCTGATTAGAAAATACGACTGAGAATAAATTTCATTTAGCTCAGGTAAATACTCTTAACTTATTTTCCCTTATACGAGCTTGGGATACGGTATATTATCACCGCTTGGTCGGGTATTGAATATTTAATCGATTAGTGGTTAAATCATTGAGATAACCCATTTTAATCTGTTTTGTTTGATGCAAAGCCTTTGGGGGGGGGGGGGTTAATGATCGTGTCCTGGATATCCTCGGCTCATTCTTTTGAAATGGCCACGACTTAAGCACGGGGTGTAGGCATACACCTGACAGTTGCGTATGTAAAAAGATATAACCACTTGTTGAGGATAACTCGTCGTGGGATTATATTAGTGGCGTGTCTATTAATCTTGTCTCGGCTCTTCTAACCGGGCCCTGAACGGATGACAAACATATAAATCTGTATACAAGATTATTCTAAATAATTGTCCCAAGTTATAAAAGATTTAATGCCTTGTGCATCCAAACCAATTTTTATAAATACTTTTCAAAAGAGTCAGTTAATTGTATTTACCAGTGTAAACTGACATATTTTTCAAAAAGATTAAGTGCAGGTACCACACGAAATGGGCTGGAACTCCTGAGATTAGTTAAAGAGTCTTAATACTTTAAGTCTGTCGAACAATGTTTACTTTCTGTATTAGATCCGCCTGTGGATCCACTTACAGTCCGTTGTGTAATATTTTATTATACTTTCGAATTCGGTTTGTAATATTATTTTTAGACTTCCGATGTGCATTAAACTGTGATAAATTGTCAATGATGATATCAACTACGTCATGATACTCCCCATCGGGCCCACCGGTAATACGTGGAAATGTCGGGGTGTGACATCGTACCACAGGGAAGACGACTTGTCTTTCGCGCCAAGAATCATCTTGGGCGCGCTTGTTATAGTTCTTCCGTGGTCTTCTTTGACCACCTTGGATCATGTGAGTTTCTAACTTTCGGAGCTTTTTGTTGTCTGGGCCTTCTTCCCTTCTTTGGATCTGTCAATTGTCTCTTTTTCCACCCTTTACTAGATGTGTGAGCTTGCCATTTTTCAAAGAGCGTTCTATCTCTTGTCTGAGGCTGATGCAGTCATCTGTGAGGTGACCTGTGTCTTTATGGAACTCACAGAAGAGGTTTGGGTCTTGCCCCCTCTTATTTCTCATTTGAAATGGAGGTTTGAACTGATGATTTTCTGTGGACAGAACCTCGGAAGGGGTTTTCGTCAAAGGCGTCCATTGCTTTTCTCTATTCTCTTTTTTAACTTTTTTGCGATGACTGATCTGGTTGATCGTGGCGCGCGCGTCCTCAGCTGGCGGACTTCGTTCTCTATAACCAGATGTTTTCCGGGGCTGACCCTTGCCTTTCTTGTTTCGTCTATCATGCTGGTTATAACTGTACTGACGGCTATCATTGCCGGTCAGTTGTTTGTCAGTTCTTGCAATTGTTTTTGCTACTTCGATAAAGGTATCCCAGTCTTTGGGACCTCCATCCCTTCCTTTGACTCTTTTGATCAGGTCATTGCATTTAACGGCCCTCATAAAGTGCGCGCGCATCATTTTCTCCCCTACATCTCCGATTTCTAGACACTCTTTGTTGTATCTAGTGATGAAGTCTTCAACGCTTTCATGGTCTTTTGTAACTCCTCGAAAATTCATGTCCAATAATATATCGACAAGTGTCACGGACTTTAAACATGTAAAGAATTGACTTTGAGGGACTAAAGTTGACGAAAAAGGAATCTGTGTGTATAAAAGTATTCAGAGTGTCAACAATGAATAAATATACTTCACAATATCCCCATGATGCGTGTGAAGTGTTATATATATTAGGTGTATATTTTAAGCCCCTTTAACACTTATTTTTAGCCAAGTTTTAAATTTATAAAACACGATATTTTACTAACACTAAACACACATATGGGCAAGTGCACCCATCGTGAGTGTAGTATAGTGTTGGCAAGATACCGAGGTCGTCCAAGGACACAAGAGCTTTTAGTACCGGTTTATCCTCAACGTCTAATCAAAATAAAAAGTTTAGAAAAATGTTTTAAACTAAGAAAAATAAAAACTAACTAAAATGCTGAAAATAAAAATAAAAAGAAAAACAGATAGACAAGATTAATCACTTGGTTCCGACTCGTATCTAGTGTAACCTTTGATTATTTCCGCACTTTTGCACATAATTAAGAGATTATCTTAGTTATTGTAGTAGGCCCCTCTTTTGAAGGTGACGTTACCATCACCCCAGTAGTTTGAGTCAGCAAGGATACAATCCTAAAAGGGTGGATTATTGGAAGATAATTAATTAAGTTATTAATGCAAATTATGGTAGGCCCCTCTTTTGGAGGTGACGTTACCCTCGACTAAGTAGTCTGAGTCAGCAGGGATACAGTCCTAAATAGCCGGGTTATAGTATTAATAGTAGTTAACTTATGAGGGGATCAAAGAGTTTGGACCCCCGCCATCCAATACCGTTAAGTATTGAAGGAGGTCCTACTAAATTTGACCCAGGTCCATTGCAGGACCTCTAAACGCTGAACAATGGCAAGACCTTTACCAAACCGTTCCCTTAACCCCCGACCAGGTAGCCAACATACCTCCATATAGACCGTGGAGATATGAATGGTGAAAATCTTTTATTTTATATAGACAGTAAAATAATTTCAAGACACCACGGACAAACGATAAGGAAAGATCACCTTCAACATAAGCAACTAGTTATTAAAGTCATTAATACAAAACCAAGTAAAAAGTGCAAAATATTAGAAATAAAAAGTATTACACTAAACACTTTGTCTTCACCAAGTGATGTAAGAGACTTAGGCAAACATGGCCTTGATTGTCAAGAACTCTTACGATCAATCTTGGATCCCGAGACGACTCACACACTCTACGATGGACAATGGATGATGGTGGTGGATGATGGTGTTATGGTGGTGGTGGGTGGTGGGTGAAGTGTGAGAGAGGTGGTGTGCCAAGGGATGGTTTGAGCTTGAGCCAAGCACTTCTATTTATAGGCTGAACAGAAGCTCGGGCACGGCCCCGTGTCCAGTGGGCACGGCCCCGTGTCCACATCCTCTCTTTCTTCATTAAATGCAGCTTTGTCTTATTAGTTGACCACGCCCCCGTGTCCGCTGAGCACGACCCCGTGTGCAGAAGAATCTTTGTACTATGAAGATTTGCCTGGATTGTGCGAATCTTATAGTTGACCACGGCCCCGTGTCCGCTGAGCACGGCCCGTGGTGGGCAATAGAAGCTTCTACTACTTTGTCTTTTCTGCTGACACTTGGGCACGCCCCCGTGCTGGCTGAGCACGGGGCGTGTTCAGTCTCCTGATCTCTTGTTTTGCTTGGGAAGATGTTGTTGTGGGGTCGGGCATGTCACGTTTTGTTCCTTTTCTTGTATTTATGTTAGATTTTGATGTCTTTTTGCTTCTTTTGTTAATTTGAGCTCATTTAATCCTGAAAATACAAAAGGAAGACAAAAGCACACTTTTTCCAACATTAGTACTAAAAAGGGTTAGTTTTATGCCTCATTTGATGAAATTTATATGTTACATTTTGAACACATCACCCCACATGATGTTTATACCCTTAAACGGATAAATCATGGATCATACAAAGCTAATTGTGAAAGAAAGTAAGGAATTACAAACTACAAGGGTTAAATGCGTCAACATGTTTAAAGTATACCTCTGAGTGACCTTTTTGCAAACCCGAAGCTTTGTAATTATTAATTATGCTCACTAGAATAAGTGATTAAAATTTCACAAGGTTCCGATAAAGTATGAGAAAGTTATGACAATATTCGTATACGAGGGGTTAAAAGCGTCAACGTTGAAATTTAAGACTTTTCGGTGATCGTATGAATAACCAGGGACTTAACAAAGTTGGTTTATGACTTGGAGTCCTTAAAAGTCAAGTTTGGGGGTTACAAGTGCAAGAAACCATGTTAAAATCAAGTTTGGGAGGACCAGGGGCCAAATATGTTAACTTTTAAAAGTTCTGGTGAGCTGGCTTGGTCCTTACGGACCGTATGGCTGGACCCTTACAGTCCGTAAGCCACGCCCAGTAACAGAAAAACTTCACAGCTGCCGGTTTCAGCCTGTTACACCGCCTCAATTCACCATTTTTCGATTCAAGGGGCTTGTTTGATAGTTTTTAGGGGCCTAGGGACACTTGGGATGATCAGGAATCATCCCATAGACTATTGTGGCATGATCTTGGTGAATCTAAACTCCTATATAAGAAGCCACATGTTACACCATTTGATCACATTCACTTGCAACTTCACAACTTCACTTCTGGAGTATTTTGGAGCTCAAGACTCATTCCTAGTGATCATTAGTCGTGCTTAGGACCTTGGTAAGTATTCTTAACCTTCCTTAATTCAGTTTTGCTTAGTTTATTAGCTTAAAGTCAAACCGTCGTAATTAAGGTTTGACTTCGTCATTAATCTTAATTTGTCCAATCAAATTACAAATTGAAAGTACCTATGAGTTGGTAATTATGTGGGTAATAAACCCTTAAAAGGGCACCCTCTGATTCTCACTCTAAGTAGGTCAATTGTCGGGTCAAACTTGATCTTAAAAAGTCAACAGGAAGCAATTTTGCAAATAAACACATAATTAGCAATGTAGAAGCGATACAACCTGTTTTATCATTAACATAACTTGGTAATTAATGTAAGAACATGTCTAAACATGTTCAACCCGACAATTTTCAGTTTAGGACCGGTTCGGAACCGAAAGTCGCATAAATTGACCACTGCTTTGACTTTCAGTTCTAACCCATGTTGGCATGAGTTAGAAATGCCTTAGAGCTTCATTAGGACCAGCTTGTATGATAGTATAACCCTCTGCGATTATACTACTTGACTCGTTGATTGTCCGATGTTTCCGTTAAATGCCTAATGTTGACCAATATGCCCATTTGATCTTAAAATGAGAATTTTGGTAATGTGAGAGGACAATAATCTTTGTTACTGATTTATAAGCATGTCCCTAAAATTTTACATCAGTTGGAGGTCTAGATTAGGAGTTATGCTCAATAGCGTAATTAGAAGGCCTTTTATTAATTAAACGGCATAATTAGCGTAAAGCCTATCTAAACCAAATTTTTGACACCAAACCTTTTACCCACTGATGTAATATAATACTTTGAACCAACTGGCTAGCCCAGTTGGCCACCGGCCACCTCGTTGAGGTCTCTTGTGGCCTCCCATTCGTGGAAGGTCTTGGGTTCGATCCCGAGCAAGTTGATTTAGAGGATGATTTACCGCCAGGGCGCATTGCCGGGTTGCAAGCTGGGGAGCACGCTCCCAGGGTTAGGGATACCCTGCACATATCCTTTTTTTAATATAATACTTTGGGATTTTTGAAGATTTTTATTTATTTTTAGGCTGAGCATAACATAGAGTTCTAAGCTTGATTCGGTTATTGCCGGTTTTGCTCTTTTGGGCTATAAAATGAGTTTTACAAATCCTTTTGATATCAAACCTTTTTATACTGATCTAATATGATAAATAAAATGTTTTGAGCCTTCTGTAATAATAAAAATAGCAGTTTTCCTTTGGAAACCCGGAAATGGCTCCAAACCGCCTTTTAAGCGTTTTTAACGCATAGTATGTATCAAAACTATTTTAAACATATAAGGGTCAATGCCTACTAATGTATTCAGTAAATTTTTATATTTTAACAGTAAGGAAAAGTTTTAAACTCAGTTTTCCGGTTTTGACCTTTTAGGCTTATGTGAAATTACCAAAATGCCCCTACGGTGCATAGAATGGTTATAATTAATAAATTTCACATATATATGATACCCTACTATTATAACTTATTAAACTAAGTATTTTTACTGATTATATCAGACCTATAACTCAGATTACTAATTAAACTCTTTTATAACCTTTTAAATGACCAAAATGTCCTTACGGGGCATAATTTGAGTTTAAATCCGTTTTGGGCATAATAGAAGATATCTTACTGATTTCACAACATATTTAAGGCATATTAACTTAGGAAACATGTATATGACTCTTAGGGTTACCCGTTACGCATATTTCGCGTTTGGATCGGTTTATGTAACTAGTTTGCATAAATTGACCAAAACGGGTCAAACCTTATCATTTTTGCCTCAAAATCCAGAATGTGTTTAGTTTACCCATATTATACAAGTCTCCAAACTTTTCGGGTCTAAATCACATTCTATTCCGGTCTTCACTTAATCATGCGTTTTGAACCGTGAACCTTTCCTTAAAACTAACCGGTCTAAGTTTCAACTTAAATAAGACCCGTTAGGAATCTTATAGGTTAATAAAACCTTCGTTCCAGATTAAGAGCCCTAGTAGAAGTACTTGTGCTTGCTGATTAGAATATACGGCTGAGTATAAATTGCATTGCTAGCTCAGGTAAATACTCTTAACTTATTTTCCCTATACGGGCTTGGGATACGGTATTATAATAATACCGCTTGGTCGGGTATTGAATTTTTAATCATATTGTGGTTAAATTATTGAGGTAACCCGTTTTAATCTGTATTGTTTGAAATAAAAGCCTTTAGGGGTTAATGACCATGTCCCGGATATCCTTCGCATCATTATAATAAAATGGCCACGTCTTAAGCACGGGGTGTAGGCATACACCTGACAATTGCATAAGGGAAACGGTATCTCACTCTCTTGTGGGCCTATACTTGTGGCGTGTCTGTTAATCTTGACTCGGTTTCTACATCGGGCCCTGAACGTATAACGAACATGTAAATCTGTATACAAGATTACTTTTATATAATTGTCCCAAGTTATAAAATATATTTTTGTGCCTGGTGCATCTAAATCAATTTTCTTAAACTCTTTTTAAAATAAGTCGGTTAATTGTATTTACCAGTGTAAACTGACGTATTTTCCAAAAAGGGTAAGTGATAGGTACTGAACGTAATTGGCTGGAAGCTCAGGGCGTTAATAAGGAATCTTGCAAGTTCTAGGCGTCTAAAGTCTGTTGAACAATGTTTATGTTTTAAGATCCGCCTGTGGATCCATCTTACAATCCGTTTGTAATAATTGATGTTACTTTTGAATCGGTTTGAAATATATTTATCTTTTGCTTCCGCTGTGCATTTTAAATTGTGTTGTTTGACTATGATGATATCGACTACGTCACGATACTCCCCACCGGGTCCACCAGTAATACGTGGAAATATCTGGGTGTGACATCTTTCCTCCAGATGTTCAAACAATCTGCTGGATCTCTAGTGTGCCTGCGTTGTTGGGAGAAATGCGCGAGGAACTTGTCTCGAAAATCCATCCAGGATTTAATTCTTCTTACTGGTAAACTATCAAACCAGACGCGCGCTGCGCCGACAAAGGTTTGCGCTAAAAGATTACACCAAGTTGGTAATGTCCAACCACCTGTTAACCCTACGCCGTTAAAGACTTGAGGGTGATCGTCAGGATCTGTTAAGCCATTGTACTTGCCCACATTGTGTGGCAGTTTTGTCTTGTCGATATCGGCTGTTGCAATCCCTCTGATGAACTTTGACTTTTCAGCTATGCCTTCTGGGCGGTAACTCAACGAATAATCATGTTCTGCATTTGGATTGTACCCCGCGCGCTTGTGGGGTTTTTACGCCTCGTGGTTTAGTGGTAATCTGCTAAATACCGTGCTTTCTCTCTTGTACGTCGTGTCATCTTCTTCATTGTAGCTATCCCATTCATCGTTTATGTTGCGCGGCCTAAACGACTGTGCACTGACTTCTTCTGCTGGTGGGTGTGTTGCACATAATTGCTTTCAGTTTCACCATACGTGTCACCTGTGTCGTTCACACTTTGCCTTCTGATGTTGGGTATTTTTTCAGGTAGCTGGTTCCGCGCATGTGTCTGTTGAGGGATATGAGTGTTAGGAGGCCTTTGTGTTGGAGTAACAAAAGCGGACTGATTTGCTTGTGCTTGGAGCAGAGCTTGTTGTGCGCTGAGCTGCGCATAGACAAGGTTCAGAGATGCTGTTTGTTTGGCATACCAGGAGGCCAGAGTTTCTCCTTCAGGTAGCCCTAAGAGTGCAGAAAAGTTCAACTGTGTCTGGCCCGATGGTGCTGAAGGGCCAGCCCCATGGTTTGGTGTTGGAACTTTTGGAGGTGTTTGGTTGACTACTCCGGGTGGAGTTTGGAAAGTGGATCCGTTCGTGGTTTGATTGATAACTCTGGAGGTGCTCCCAAAGATATCGGGTAACTCATTGCTTACTTGCCCCTCTTTGACGGTCTCGTTCCCTTGAAACCTCTGGACGTGAGCGGTGTCCGTAATCAGTTCAAAGGAAGAGATTTCTCCGTCCACATGAGGGGAAAGGTTTGGTTCAGTCTTTTAGAGAGCTTTTTTGAAGAAAAAGGAGATGAAAATGGTTTGCAAAAAGATGCGGTGGGCGCAAATGATGAAACACTGGTTAACACTGAAGGTTAACTAGCCGGGTCGTCTCTTATGTGGGTTCAATCTCCTTCTCTACTCGCCTAAGACTGAGGTCCTGCAAAACAGCAACACCGTTAGCTCGTTAAGAGGAGAATATGGGGGTTTCCCTCTTAACCGGGCTCCGGTGTGAGAATAAGTATTGTTAGAGGAGGAAATAGTGTGTGTTATATGTGAAATGAGAGGAGAACAGAATGTTTAACCTGAATGATGAAGGGTCCTATTTATAGCCGGAGGGTGAAGGAGGGAGGAGAGACCTTGCCAGCTGCTATTGGGCGCCAGCTGTCCGACCAAAGAGGATATCCTCTTGGTCTCCTCTGCTGTGGTCAGGATAGTGGTACATGTGGCGCGCCGTTATTTGTCCATTTAAGAGAATTCGTATTATAGCTGTCGGTCTGCGTCCAGGTTGTGCCGTAGGTCTACATGGCGTCCGATTAATGGTGACACGTGTTATCCTTTTTGTCCGGAGGAGCATCTTCGGTGCCACCTTGACGTCTTCCAGAAGCTTCTGGGTTTGTTTGCTGATGTGAGCGCCATGTAGGATGAGGAAAGTGGTGTGGTCCCTGCCATGTGTGCATGGAATTGGGACCATACCTCTTCAAACGTCGCAACGGTATATTTAGAACTTGGAATAATGGATTTTAATAATCCTAACTATTAGCTGTTGGCCAGCAATGATCCCAACTTTAAAAATAACTGTCACACCCCAAAAAATACCACAAGCGGGAACCCCCGCAAGGCGTGTGACGTACCAGGATCTAGCCACCAATCACATTGAACCATAACATAGTAGTAAATAAAAGTTTTCATTTATTTCATAAAGTCAATCCAAACATAGTAAAACAATTCAGTTCAGCGGAAGCATAATGTAAATAATAAATCAAGTTTTTCAAATCAAGAGTACGGTAATCGTTAAACTTGTATCCAAGAGCTACGACCCATGACCACTCCAGCACTCCCAGATAACAAGTTCCAATCCATGTACCTAAGGACCTGCAAGCATGCAGAGAAACGTGTATCAGACAACGCTGGTGAGTTCACAGTTTGTGTTAACCGTTTAATACCAAGTAGTGACTTATGATGTGTTATGACTGTTATGTTGATAATAACTCGATACCGCAGACGACCCTTTTTGCCCTTCCCCAATGCTCTATCAAACATTGGTCATGATTTAAAAGTTATTAGTTCACGCCCGTCCTATCCAGGAGCGTCGTGAGGGTGCCAAACCTAATAGCACTATCAACTAATAACCCCGTTGCCCTACAAGCAACAACCCGGTAGAATGATGGGACTTAAGTGATAGAAGTGAGTGTATTATCCAACCATAACGTTTACTGAAAACCGTTGCATATCCCCTGCAAGGATATGCGTATATGAAATCAGCCTCACATCCCCTACAAGGATGTGGGTATTTGAAAACCACCTCATATCCCCTACAAGGATATGGGTTTACGAAAATCCGTTTACCAGTTTGCCAGTTTGTTTGTCCCCACCGGACGCATGCTTGTTTTGAGAGAAGTGAACTCACCTTGGTTTGCTCGGTATGATTAGCTACTTGTTCACACTTAAACAGTCACATCCTATGGTATTCACGTATGCGAAATCAGTTTACATTCATAGAGTCTACGTATAAATCATAATCATAGCGTGCGTTCATACAACAATCACCGAATGGTGCATAACAGTTATTCTACTCATGCAAATCCAAACCCACATGTATGTTTCGTAACAGTATTCATTAGTTAAGTGTGCTGTTCAAATCCGAATCATGTTTTCCCCAGCCATGACTAACATCATTCTTAAGCAAAACTCAACATATAGTATGATTCTTGTGCTAAGCTATAGTCTATTTGTGAGACCTTATCTGAATGACGAAACATCACTAAGTTTCGCCGACATAACAGCTGACGAAACTCCATGGTTCGTCGTGAGGCAGGCCGGTGAAACATCCCATCTTTCGTCGACAGACGGGTGACGAAACCCCAGGGTTTTTCGTCGCCAGGGCAGTTTCGTCCCATTATCAGATAATCATGCAACACAGAAACCCTAAATGTCACACCCCGACCACGTATAACATACAAAACGTGGCGGAAAACGTCGGGGAGTGTTGTAACAGAATTAATTGTTTCATAACCATGGCATACAAAGTTGTATTTTATTTATTAAACAAGAGTTTCATTGTCTTAAACAGTAAATAAAGAGTTTATAACATAATTAAACAAAGTCTATCTCCATTTTAAGTCTCTAAGGCACAGGTCTGCCCTAGTGTCATGATCATCATCCTACGGAAAAGCACCTGAAAACACATGTGAAAGTAGGTACGTCAGCATAAAAATGCCTGTGAGATACATAGGTTTTGTGAAAATAGGATTCATGACTTAAGTTTAAGAAAAAGTTGTTTAGTAACAGTCAGTCATGAACCTTGTAAATTGTTTTGTTTTGTAAGTCATTTAGAAAGCGATAAGATCAAATGATATGTATAAATAAAAGAATAATGTATGGTTAAATGAATAACCAAGTAAAATGAGTTGTATAAAATAAACTGTATTGTAAACCAAAGTCTTGTGAAAACATGTTACTTGTGTAAAATGTATAAGACCAAAATGAATGATTTAAATAACGCTATGATATGTAATATAATACAAACACTTATATATAGGAAGTACCAGCGACGTATCCACCATGCTTGTATCATATTACTCACATCTCGTTACTTAAGTCACTTAAACAAACCACCAATGTATAAAGTCTATGTTTAAACCAATAGTCAAAAGTCCTTGTATAAGCCATGTCAAATGTTTATAAGTCCAAAAGTAGTCAAGTAATGTGTATCAAATGTTATGTATTGTAAGTAAATTATTGTCCCATAATCCAAATGTATAAATGTACAAAACAAAGTATTTTGAATATATCAAAAAGTTATGTTTTGCAAAGTAATGCATGTTACATTGATACAAACATTTATGTGGTAAGTTAACGCATGCATTCAAGCCTTGAGACAGTCGGATAACCCTTTCAGTCAAGGTTATCAAAAGAAATGTTTTCGGATTCAGTCATTCCTTACATCCAAACAAACCCGAGATGTTAGGAATGGGATTTGTCAAGTCCTATGGTACCACTACTTACTACCGAGCGGCGTAGCAAATGTTAATGAACGTAATAAAGACCCTTTTGTGCAAACCAAATGTCATAGCAGTTGTATACATGTCATATGAAAACAATGTACTAAGTATGCTAAGTTAACATACAAAGCAGAAAAGTCTTGTAAATCAATGTGCTAGCATGCTATCAGTCAACATACATAGCAGAAATGTAATGTAAAACAATGTACTAAGTATGCACACAATGGACATACATAGCATGAAATGTAATGAAATCATGTACTATAATGTACTAACAAACATAGCCGGTATATGATGTGTAAACAGGAAAGCATGAAAGTAACAAGTAGGCACATGTGTTTCACCCCAAAACAGTTTGGAAAACAGTAAAAGAGGGGTTCTATGTACTCACTTGAGATTACTCAGTAGTCCTGGAGTGACAACCAAACAATGATAGAGATCACGGAATCAAACGGCACCTAATATAGGTAACTATGTTAATAAACCGGACCTAAATCGGAGGATCGGATAGAATGAGGGTTCGTAAACCAAACGAGTATGGAAAACTCGTGTAATATGGTTTAACAAAGCCTACATATTAAATGAAACTTAACCTAAGTGCTTACGACCCATCGCGACCCGTTTAGGTAGCTTATGCTACTTTAACACGTCGTTCGCGTGAAACGCGTTCGGACCGCCTAACTAGCCCTATGACAAGTGTTATATGCCTAAACATGTTACATAATCAGTTATGCGACAAAAGTTTAGGTTACATATGCTTAATTACCAATTATACATGAAAAGGGTATTCTGGTAATTTACCTAAGGCATATAAACTACCTATCATACAACTACTCAAACGATGTGACCATAGGGTATAACCTCGGAAGGTTATTCCCTACCTACCATGGTCACCTAAAGTATTTGGTCGGATCCTAATGATCGACCAAATGGGTCGGGTTCGAAGGTATAAGCGATTTATTAGATCGCTTACCCTACGACCCTAGACAACGTGGTAATCAGTAGGCATAGTCCCAAGGGACTATAACCAACGTGATTACACTCACATTGCGAAGTTTAAACGAACTTCGCATTGACCATAAACTGGTCAACGCAGAAAGTCAAACAAAGTTTGACTTTCAGACTCGAAAAGACTCGAAAAGCAATAAAAGAACGAAAGAATACTTACGAAGGGTCCCCGAATGCTAATCTCGATTCAAGAATCTCAGGTATGAAACAATGGTTTCAACTTAGAGTTTCTCAAATCAAAATTCTAGTGAGTTTAGCAATGGATGGCATGGGGTATTTATAGTGTTCGGTTAGCCGTTAGGATCGTTTCTAGGAAAACGTGATTCGATCTTGGCCATACACATCAAGATAGTGGTTTTTGAAAACCATTGGAGCCCATAGTATTGAGAAATACCATGTGCATAAGTGAAATGGACCAGATTCAAAGTTTCTGCATGTTTTTGCTGTCTGGGAGTCTGATGCGGCCCGCTTCAGGATTACCAGAAGTGTAGGCGGGCCGCCTGGCCTGGCTTTTACAGAATTGACAGTTTTGGTCCCTGTTGTGTTTTCAACCCATTTCCGGCACTTCTAAGGCCCGTCAAGCCAACTTTAAGGCCCTAAAATGATGCCTAAACATTGTGGACATGAAACATGCTCAAAAATATGCCGGGTGTTGGTTCGTTTGGCCGTACGATCGCGATGTTCGCTTAATTACGACGGAATGCGCATAAGCGCGAAAAACGATCCAAATGACGCAACGAATGGATTTTTCTTAAGCCAAACACTAAAATAAAATATTTTAGTGCTTACATAAATTTTTGGATGTCCGGATGTATTCAGAACGTAAGTTATGCACAAAAATGCAAACTTGTGCACTTTTTGACGCTTTTAGTCCCTGAATGACCCAAAAGTTTATTTTAGCATACCGAACCCCTCAAAGCCTATTTCTAAGCTATGTAAAGGATATTTATGGTATGTTTAACTTATGGTCATGTTCCGGAATGTCTGTTACAGTTCAAATTGGCATACTTTCGCAGTTTGTCAAGTTTAGTCCCTGTAGGCGAATTAACTTGTTTTTGCCATACCAAAGCCTTCAAAACTTATTTCTAAGTTATGTAAAGGTTATTTAAGGTATGTTAAGTATATGTTGAAGTTACGGAGTATTTTTCGCATTAAACTGATTACGTTTACGCATCAGTTTGCGTATTACTCTCCAGAAAGCGATGTAGAGTTTGAAATTGAACAAAAAATCAAAACATGAAAAATGTAAAACATAACCAAACAAACATTGGGATCAAATAACATTGTTTTATTGATAATAGAACTGTTCACAATGATTACAAGCACAGATGTTACACTAAACATGCCACCAAGGACCGTAATCATCATCATTAACAAATCATCAGTTCACTAGAATCCGTTTTACAGTTATCATGCTAAATATATTCATGAGTTTCCCTTAAAACATACGGCTAACTACTGATTACGTTTCTAAATCATTCACAACAACGACAACAGTCTAACAACAGATGTTTACTATGATTCACATCAACATATAATCCTAAACATGAATAATGTTCCATTAACACACCACGAAATCATACAACTTTGTAGGACAAATAGATAAAACAAAACGTTTGGGGCAACATATGCTAACCTTAACCAAGATGGGATCGAAGAATAGCTTGAATCGAGAAAGATTTGCCGTCGGTTTCGAAGGAGGAGAGGAGAGGTGATGCGGAGATTAGGGTTTGCCAAAAGATAACTGCTGCACACAAATGCAACACAAATAATATATATAACTGAATCGCATATGGGATTTACTTGGGCCAACAACCCAAGCGTCGTGCAAGAGTGATGACGAAACATCAATGTTTCGTCAAGCATAGGATGATGACGAAACTTCAGTTGTTTCGTCGAGTAGGTTTCGTCGTGGTGGGGAGGGTTGCCAAGGAACATGCAGTAAAGATTTTCTTAATTAATATCAACCTCACATAACACTATTTTAATTAATCAATCACATGTTATAGCACAACAGTTTACAAAAACAGAATTGTAACAAGCAACGTGTCGGGAAAGACCTGTGAAAACTCGGGTTGTCACATCATCCCCAACTTGAAAGAAATTTCGTCCCGAAATTTGATAAGTACTCCGAACACGGCAAGGCGTCAAATCAGGATGACTGTGGATTTTCCCCGGGTGCCACATCATCCCCAACTTGAAGGAGAATTTCGTCCCGAAATTCACTAGTTGCATTAAATTTGGATTTGCCAGACTTGGACTTGTCATCTGGGAATAAATGTGGGTACTTGAGCTTCATCTGATCCTCGCGTTCCCACGTGAACTCCGGTCCACGTCTTGAGTTCCAACGAACTCTCACGATTGGAATACGGCTGTGCTTACGAACCTTGACTTCCCGGTCCATAATTTCAGTTGGTTCTTCAATAAACTGCAACTTATCGTCGATTTTCAGCTCCTGAAATGGTACCACAAGTGTTTCATCTGATAAACACTTCTTCAGCTATGAAACATGGAACACATCATGAACGTTACCCAGCTCAGCAGGTAACTCGAGCTTGTATGCCACCTTACCAATTCGTTCGAGAATTTTTAATGGCCTGACATAACGCGGATTAAGCTTGCCGCATTTCCCTAATCGCACCACACCCTTCCAGGGTGAGACCTTCAACATAAAACGATCATTAACTTCGAACTTCAAAGGTTTTCTACGCTCATCGGCGTAGCTTTTCTGACGATCGCGCGCTGCCGCCATACGATTTCTGATTTGTACTATCTTCTCAGAAGTTTCGAGCACAAGCTCCAGGCCTGTGACTTGACTGTCACCCACTTCAGCCCAGCAGAGAGGAGATCGACATTTCCGCCCGTACAAAGCCTCAAACGGGGCTGCCTGGATACTGGTATGGTAACTGTTATTGTAAGAAAACTCCACCAACGGCAAGTGTCTCTCCCAGCCCTTGCCAAAATCAATTACGCATGCTCGCAACATATCCTCAAGCGTCTGGATAGTTCGCTCACTCTGACCATCGGTTTGAGGGTGATAGGCAGTGCTCATGTCAAGACGTGAGCCAAATGATTTGTGCATCGCTTGCCACAAATTAGATATAAAATGTGGATCTCGATCGGAGATAATGGAGGTCGGCGCTCCATGCCTGGAAACCACTTCTTTTAGGTAGACAGCAGCCAACTGCGAGAACTTGTCAGTTTCTTTGATTGCGAGGAAGTGTGCAGATTTCGTGAGACGAACAACGATCACCCAGATGGTATCGTTTCCGTTTTATGTTTTCGGCAAGCCCGTGACAAAATCCATTGCTATCTGCTCCCATTTCCACATGGGTATTTCTGGTTGCTGAAGTAATCCAGACGGTTTCTGGTATTCCACCTTGACTTTTGAACACGTCAAGCATTTACTAACATACGTCGCGATGTGAGCTTTCATCTTTGGCTACCAATACATGACTCTGAGATCCTGATACATCTTATCCGAACCCGGGTGAACAGAGTATCGAGACTTGTGAGCTTCATCCATCACAAGTTCTCTAAGATTTCCAAACAAAGGAATCCATATTCGCTCCATGCAACAGAGAATACCATCCGATCTCTCTACAAGTCGGTTTTCCATGCCCCTTAAGTATTCTGCTTCAATGATTTCCTCTTTCAATGCTTCAGTTTTAGCCGAACAGATCTGATCAGGAAGATTTGAGTGAATAGTGAGCTGCAAAGCGCGAACACGCTTTGGTTTCATTTCCTTCCGACTAAGGGCATCAGCTACAACGTTAGCCTTACCCGGATGATACTTGATGGCGCAATCGTAGTCGTTCAGTAGTTCTACCCAACGACGCTGTCGCATATTCAATTCCTTCTGATCGAAAATATGTTGAAGGCTCCTGTGATCGGTGTAGATAGTGCATTTGGTACCGTACAGGTAGTGCCTCCAGATTTTCAACTCAAACACCACCGCCCCCAACTCTAAGTCGTGAGTCGTGTAATTCTTCTCATGGACCTTCAGTTGTCGAGAAGCATAAGCTATCACATTATTGCGTTGCATCAGCACGCAACCGAGACCCTTAATGGAAGCATCGCAATATACAACAAAATCTTCTGTACCTTCAGGTAGATACAAAATCGGTGCACTGCAAAGTTTCTACTTTAACAGCTGGAAAGCCTCTTCCTGTTTCATTCCCCAGGAGTATACAGCGCCTTTATGCGTCAACGAGGTAAGAGGTTGAGCGATCTTCGAGAAGTCTTTGATAAATCTGCGATAGTACCCAGCGAGACCAATAAATTATCGCACCTCTGAAGGATTCTTCGGTACAACCCAGTTTTTCACAGCATCAATCTTAGCAGGATCCACGTGTATCCCCAATTCATTAACGATGTGACCAAGGAAGTGTACCTCTCGAATCCAGAAGTCACACTTAGAAAACTTTGCGTAAAGCTGCTCCTTCCTCATAAGCTCCAAGATAAGACGTAAATGTCGTTCATGGTCCTCCTTGCTCTTAGAATAAATCAGTATGTCGTTGATAAACACGATGACAAAATCGTCTAGATATGGTTTACATACGCGGTTCATGAGATCCATGAATACCGCTGGTGCGTTGGTTAACCCGAATGGCATAACCAAAAACTCGTAATGGCCATAACGCATGCGAAAAGCTGTTTTAGGAACATCCTCCTCTCGGACTCTCATCTGGTGATAGCCCGATCTTAGATCAATCTTCGAGTAGTAGCTCGACCCTTGCAACTGGTCGAACAGGTCATCAATGCGAGGTAAAGGATAACGATTCTTGACCGTCACCTTGTTGAGTTCGCGATAATCAATACACATGCGAAAGGATCCATCCTTCTTTTTCACAAATAAGACTAGGGTTCCCCAAGGCGAAGAACTGGGTCGGATAAAGCCCCTATCCAACAGTTCTTGAAGTTGGTTTGATAACTCTTGCAACTCTCCAAGTGCAAGACGATATGGTGCGCGAGCAATCGGAGCTGCTCCTAGTGTAAGATCAATGTGGAATTCCACCTGACGATGTGGAGGTAAAACTGGAAGTTCCTCGGGAAAAACGTCAGGAAACTCCTGTACTACTGGTATATCATCAATTATCTTCTCCTCAGACCGAGTATCAGTAACAAGCGCGAGAATAGCAGGGTAGCCCTTCCGTAAACATTTCTGGGCTTTCATAGATAAAATGATGTTGACATTTGCCCTGCTTCGATGACCTTGGACAGATAATGATTCCCCGCTAGGGAGAGGTACACGCACGATCTTCTCCTTGAAAAGTATTTCTGCTCCGTGTTTGGACAACCAGTCCATACCAATGACTATATCAAAACTACCAAGAATGATGGGAAGAAGGTCAATGTCGAACACTTGACCTAGAAGATCGAGTTTACACCCTAAGTATACATGTGTGGCTTCTATCGACTTGCCATCTGCTAATTCCACTACATGCTTGTTTACAAGAGGCACATGACTTAACCCTAGCTGATGACTGTATCCCAAAGACACATAACTCCAGTCGGCACCAGAGTCGAATAATACATAAGCAATAATACCATTAACAGAGAATGTACCGGTCACGACGTTGCCATCGTTCCTTGCGTCGCCTGCCCCAATAGTGAACGCCCTACCGCGAGCGCCATTCCCACCGTTATTCCCGTTGTTGTTGTTTCCCTCGTTGTTGTTGTTGTTCTGACGGTTACCCTCATTGTTATTGTTGACATTCTGATTCAATTGCGGGCAATCTTTCTTGAAATGCCCTTCACTGCCGCACTGATAGCATCCCCTCTGATTACCCCGATTCTGCTGGGGTTGTTGCCTCTGTTACTGTTACTGAGATTGCTGCTGCTGTTGCTTGGGATGTGGAGCTCTACAATCTTTCGCCATGTGACCCAGCTTGTCACACCTTTGACATGCCCGACTACAGTGACCATAGTGATGGAAACCAAATTTATTGCATTTCGGCTGTTTTCCTGCGTAACCTGAAGTCTGCTGTGGTTCTGATTCTGATTAACCGAAGACGACTGGATGAAACTGCGGGTGCTGTTGTTGTCAGGCTTCTTTTGCGACTGATTCGAATTTGTCGCCTTATCCGCGTCGTTCCACTTACGCTTGTTGTCGGTGGTAGGGGTGGCAGTAGTAGCAGTAATAGTAACAGTAGCAGAAATACGGGGTGGTAGCGAGCCACGCTCCACCTCCTGATCAGTAATCTTGTGAGCCAGTCTGATAATTCGGGGTAGATCGTTGAGATTTGCTGCAGTGACTAATCCCTTAACTGGTGGCGCCAATCCCTTAATGTAGAGCTCGATCCTGCGAGGTGGTGGTTGGGATAGATTAGGACACATGTTCGCCAGCTCGTGAGACCATTTTGTGTAGGCATCGATCTCAGATCCTTCCATCTTAAGGTTATAGTACTCGTTTTCCAACTTTTGAATTTCATCTCGGGGGCAGTACTCTTCCTGAATCAGCTCTTTAAACTCATCCCAAGTGGTCGCGTTTGCCATTTCTACGCCCAACATCTGCACCTGAGCATTCCACCAGGTCAGAGCACCATCCTCCAAGGTGCCAGAAGCAAACTTCACCCTGTCCCCAGCTGGACAGTTACACATACCAAAAACGGATTCGACTTTCTCAAACCAACGAAGCAATCCAACTGGACCTTCAGCTCCACTGAAAGTCTGAGGCTTGCAATCCATGAATGTTTTGAACGTACACACAGGTGGATTGTTCTGGTTTTGGTTCGCCTGTATACCTAAGGACGAAAGAAAATACAGTTCACGGTTAAGAGTGGAGTACGCGACACAGGGATATAGAGTATTTGGCACTTTTCGTACCAGCTTGATAGGCCGCCAAGGCCTCAGCCACACGTGTGTTGATCATGTTTGTCAACTCAGCCTGAGTCATCGTAATGTGACCACATCCATGGCCTCGTCCGCTCATGATTCTATATAAGAAGAGAGAACAACTTTAAGAATCGAGATAAGGTAGGAATCAAATCTCACGTTGACACCTACTACTACAAAGTTTACACCAAACAACAGGGCGGAACCCTTCTCACACTCGTTAAGCCTCACTGGGACTCACATGCACCACACATTATTATTATGTGTGCACCCATAATAATAAGGCAATTTGCATGCTTATCTCAGTGCCCCGTAACTTGCGCTAAAAGTTTCCCGCACATTCAAATAGCAAAACAAAAGGCATCACAGGATTAAAATCACAAAAGTCGAAGAGTAGTGTCGCACTATCGAGCTTTGCTAAAGCATGCAGCACAGGTAATCACATCGTAGTATCTAGTAGGTAGTTTCATGCAAGTCGTGAGTGTGAGATTACTAAACAAGTAATGCATAAAGTAAACAGAAGACGAACCTTGCAATCTGGAGCTGAGTGTCATGGTCGTTTTCGATACTGTTTGGTTATAGTCTGGTTTTATGAAAACGTTTTTAAAACCTAGTTCACTATAACCAGTGGCTCTGATACCAAACTGTCACACCCCCAAAAATACCACAAGCGGGAACCCCCGCAAGGCGTGTGACGTACCAGGATCTAGCCACCAATCACATTGAACCATAACATAGTAGTAAATAAAAGTTTTCATTTATTTCATAAAGTCAATCCAAACATAGTAAAACAATTCAGTTCAGCGGAAGCATAATGTAAATAATAAATCAAGTGTTTCAAATCAAGAGTACGGTAATCGTTAAACTTGTATCCAAGAGCTACGACCCATGACCACTCCAGCACTCCCAGATAGCAAGTTCCAATCCATGTACCTAAGGACCTGCTGGTGAGTTCACAGTTTGTGTTAACCGTTTAATACCAAGTAGTGACTTATGATGTGTTATGAATGTTATGTTGATAATAACTCGATACCGCAGACGGCCCTTTTTGCCCTTCCCCAATGCTCTATCAAACATTGGTCATGATTTAAAAGTTATTAGTTCACGCCCGTCCTATCCAGGAGCGTCGTGAGGGTGCCAAACCTAATAGCGCTATCAACTAATAACCCCGTTGCCCTACAAGCAACAACCCGGTAGAATGATGGGACTTAAGTGATAGAAGTGAGTGTATTATCCAACCATAACGTTTACTGAAAACCGTTGCATATCCCCTGCAAGGATATGCGTATGTGAAATCTGCCTCACATCCCCTGCAAGGATGTGGGTATTTGAAAACCACCTCATATCCTCTACAAGGATATGGGTTTACGAAAATCCGTTTACCAGTTTTCCAGTTTGTTTGTCCCACCGGACGCATGCTTGTTTTGAGAGAAGTGAACTCACCTTGGTTTGCTCGGTATGATTAGCTACTTGTTCACACTTAAACAGTCACAACCTATGGTATTCACGTATGCGAAATCTGTTTACATTCATAGAGTCTACGTATAAATCATAATCATAGCGTGCGTTCATACAACAATCACCGAATGGTACATAACAGTTATTCTACTCATGCAAATCCAAACCCACAAGTATGTTTCGTAACAGTATTCATCAGTTAAGTGTGTTGTTCAAATCTGAATCATGTTTTCCCTAGCCATGACTAACATCATTCATAAGCAAAACTTAACATATAGTTATTCATTATGATTCTTGTGCTAAGCTATAGTATGTTTGTGAGACCTTATCTGAACGACGAAACATCACTAAGTTTCGCCGATATAACAGCCGACGAAACTCCATGGTTCGTCGTGAGGCAGGCCGGCGAAACATCCCATCTTTCGTCGACAGACGGGTGACGAAACTATAGGGTTTTTCGTCGACAGGGCAGTTTCGTCCCATTATCAGATAATCATGCAACACAGAAACCCTAAACATGCCACCAAGGACCGTAATCATCATCATTAACAAATCATCAGTTCACTAGAATCCGTTTGACAGTTATCATGCTAAATATATTCATGAGTTTCCCTTAAAACATACGGCTAACTACTGATTACGTTTCTAAATCATTCACAACAATGACAACAGTCTAACAACAGATGTTTACTATGATTCACATCAACATATAATCCTAAACATGAATAATGTTCCATTAACACACCACGAAATCATACAACTGTGTAGGACAAATAGATAAAACAGAACGTTTGGGGAAACATATGCTAACCAAGATGGGATCGAAGAATAGCTTGAATCGAGAAAGATTTGCCGTCGGTTTCGAAGGAGGAGAGGAGAGGTGATGCGGAGATTAGGGTTTGCCAAAAGATAACTGCCGCACACAAATGCAACACAAATAATATATATAATTGAATCGCATATGGGTTTTACTTGGGCCAACAGCCCAAGCGTCGTGCAAGAGTGATGACGAAACATCAATGTTTCGTCGAGCATAGGATGATGACGAAACTTCAGTTGTTTCGTCGAGTAGGTTTCGTCGAGGTGGGGAGGGTTGCCAAGGAACATGCAGTAAAGATTTTCTTAATTAATATCAACCTCACATAACACTATTTTAATTAATCAATCACATGTTATAGCACAACAGTTTACAAAAACAGAATTGTAACAAGCAACGTATCGGGAAAGACCTGTGAAAACTCGGGTTGTCATATAACCAGTGATGGTCCCACCTTTTTACATATTGTAAACCAATGGATCTTTGCTAATAGAAAAAAAAAAAGTGGATAAAAAGAAATTAAGGTTCTATTAGTAAGGGTCCATTGATTTACAATATGTGAAAAGATAGGATCACCACTAGTTATTTTTAAAGTTGAGACTGTTGTCGGCCAACAGCTAATAGTTGGGATTATTAAAATCTATTATTCCTTAACTTTATAAAAAATATTTTAAATTATTAGAATAACGAAGATGGTAAACGACGCTAATTTAATGTGAGGTCACTTTGATAACATTTATGTTTGCGCTTATCGAGACGTAGATAAAAATAGGCACATCACAACGACATACTCATAATTTCCAAAAACATAAGTTATAAGAAAAAAACATAATATACACAAAACTAATTATAATAAAAAAGCAAAAGCTTTAAAATTTGTAAATCTACGCGACGAAAATTTGGTCGGTATTGGTTAGGTTCGTTAAGGTATCAGCACTCGCTATAACATCCGAAAGAGAAACAAAAAAAGTCAAAGTTGTAATATGATCAAAAGGACATCGTAGCGTGCTCTACATCGATCGGAAACAATAAAAATGAAAACCGTTACTGATATTGTCATTGTTCGGTTTGTATCGAATCGATTCGTTTTGTTATCTATACAATAGCATGTGCAATTAAAACATAAAAAGGAAAACAAAAACAAAAGTCCAAGATAGAAAAAAAAAATGAAAAGGGAAAACATTTTCACAAAAAGACAAACTCTAACAAGTTTATCAATTATATATATAATAATAATTACTAGGGGTGTGCAAAAAACTAAATTAACCAAACCATAACCAAATTAACCAACAAAACCGAACCGAAAAAACCGAACCAAATAAAAAAACAGTGGGTCGGTTAATGGATTTTTTGAAAACCGAAAGTAGCAGGTCGGTTATGGCTATCATTTTTTCCATACCCACCATAATCAAACCGAACCCACATGTAATGAATCCTTGTAGGATTTAGGACTTTTAACCATATTTTTAATATTTGATGTTTTTTACTGAAGATTTTTAAGATTTTTAGTACTTATGGGTTTTTCATATATTTGTGGTTTTGGTTGAATGTTTATTTGAATTTATGGAATGTATCATATCACTTTATTTGAATTTCGATAATAATTGGTATTAATATTATAGATTATATGTATTTTTTAATACTATGTAATATACTAATATATACAAATATGCAATAACAATTTATTTCATGTTAAAAAAATTAAGCTATTTTTAGCTAAGCTAAATACACGGTTAACCACCCATAACCGACCTGCTATAACCATCAAAACGAATAACCATAACCACCATAACTGATCGGTTATGGTTATCCAATAACCGACATCGCGGTTACGGTTATGGTTTTTGATCAAAACCGACCCAAACCGACCCATGCACACCCCTAATAATTACTACTACGAACTCATTTTCTGGTTAAGTGGGTGTGAAGTGACAAGGACTATCCGAGTAACAACTTGTCAAACCACAGGGACTATCCGAGTAACAACTTGTCAAACCACAAGGATTATCCGAGTAACCTTCATTCGCTTTGGGGACTATCCGAGTAACAACTTGTCAAACCACAGGGACTAAAGGTGTAATTTTGAAAAGTTGGGGACTAAAGGTGAAATTTCACCAAACCGCAGGGACTATCCGTGCATTTTACTCTTTAGTTTAGTTACGAGAATAAAATATTACAACACTAGTCATGGTGGTTTTGAAATTGGTAAAACAAAAACAGATTGTTTATTTTGATATCCTTTTTTGAAGAACTAGCGTATCTAGGCCATTCCGTAGTGCCCCCACAAGACTTGGGGTCTTAAGTTCTAACAAAAGTTATTATATACAACTCTGTTGGATTTTGTTTGCAAAAATAGAGGATTGAATTCTACATGACATGTTAAATTGGCCTTGGTTGTTCTTTTCGTTTAGGGCCCCAAAATGATTGAGCCGGCCCTAACACTAGTCATAGTGGTTTTACAAAAATGATGATATTGTTAGGTTATTGTTCAAAACAGTCTCTCTATCCCAGAGGAAAGAGGTTTCCATGCTACATTCTACTGATTTGGCCTATGGGATTTTGTAGGATAGTGCAGAAGCCAACACTTATGTAACGAAGCTTACACCTTGTGTAGTTCAAGAAGGCCTCAAAAACAGAAAAGGCATACATAGGCACCTAGGCAAGAGCTTACACCAATGTACCGAAGTTGAAATCGACATGTTAAAGTTTAATGTGATTTTTATTTACCTTAGTAAGACGGGTCAAAAGCTATTATAATTTAAACGGTAGGAAAAAAAACTTGCCAAAGTTTAGTGTTATATCACCCGCGTAACCATTTCAAAAGTGTACCGACTTACCCGACAAAAGAGACATACATTACCAATGTAAAGTTGAGTGTCAATTCAAAATCACCCATTTTACCCAATCAGCCTTTCTTCACTTGTCATATGCGTATTATTCAAATAAGCAGTTTGAAATGAACTTGAAAAACTGCTTATTTAAAAGAGTCCCTTACTACTCGTAAACAGCCAGATAAACACAAAACACCCTCAAAACAATGTATCGAAAAACCAACGGAAACTCCATAACACATGTAGTCAGTTCCCTAAAAATCTACATCACAACATCCAATATCAAAGACATATTTGTATTCATGTATCCGATCAAAACAATTAAGGTGCGCGCGCGCGTATAAAGAAAGGTCTGCCTATGCTCTCATCCGCATAGTAGAAGACGTTGACCAGTTGACTAATTCTTCAAAGGAGCCTTTTTTACTCTATCAGCTATTCGATCAGGACCAGTTGTATGCGACTTGAACCGGCCTCTTCCTTCACTTTCTTTCTCCTGTTGAGTACAAATCATTATTAAAAACTCAGTGTTTGGATTAAGAAAAACTTCAGCCGTTTCTATAGTGCTATTGTGAATATACCTTTTTCTTGACGATCTGAACAACATCCTCATCATGAAGAACATGACTAAGGCCACAATGTTGCGGGGAATGCCTTGCACTTGCACCCCAAACCAGCACGTATTTGACTTCTTTCACGAGGCTTCTGTGTATTTGGTTACAAAAGTCTTCTACACTGCACCCACCTCTATCCTGAAATTACACAAAAATAAATATATGTATATGAAAAGAAAAAAACTGTATTTACTTTCCAGAACAAAAACAAGGGCACATGTCACTGAATTGTAAATACAAGGGGTGCAAACGAGCCGAGCTTCAAAGCTCGAGCTCGGCTCGTTGATATTTCTCAAGCTCGACTCAGGCTCGGCTCATTTATTATATCTCGACTAATATATTAAATAAAAAAATATAAATAATAGACTTGTTTAGGCTCGTGAGCTTGATAAGTGAAGCTCGGGGTTAAACTTGTTTACTAAGGTGTTGTTTGTTTTTTAAGAGGTAAAATGTCTGCAGTCTGCGGACCACATCTGTAGAAGAGGTGGACCAAACCTCTGCAATCTGCAAGAAGGTTGTTTGTTTTTTAACGTATGTAGACTTCTAAAATAAACTGGTAATGGTGTATGGACGGTGGCAGTCGGTGGTGGTGGTGTTGGGCGGTGGGTGGGGTGGTGCTGGAGCTGGACGGTGGTGGTGGGTGGTGGTGATGGACGGTGGTGGTGGGTGGTGGTGATGATGATGGACGGTGGTGGACGGTGGTGGGGGTAGACGGTGGGGGTGGGTGGTGGTGTTTAACCCTCTGCAGACTCTAGAAGATCTTAGAAGTGGTTGGGCCAAGTCTACACCAAGAAGAGCTAGCGCAGACGATTTTTAATGAAACGTCTTTGAAAAAACAGTCTGCAGATGGCAATGTCTGCGCATGGTATGCGCTGCGTGGCGTAGACAAAAGAGCCTGCGCAGATCTTTTTTTAGAAAAACAAACACCACCTAAACAAGCTTATTTTTAGGTTTGGGCTTGGCTCGTAAACAAGTTTAAATAAGCTCGGCTCGGCTCATTTACGAGACACCTTTAAATAAGGGGCAAATGTTATTAAATATTAATAAATACTAATATTACACTAAGGCTCGACGAGCCTGACAAGCTTCACATGCCAGGCATGGGCTCGGGCTCGATAAATAAACGAGCTTTTATTTAGGCTCAAGCTCGGATCGGGCTCAATAAGTCTCGGCTCGTTTCGAGCTTTTTCTCGAGCCAATCTCAAACAGCTCGCGAGCCGCTTGGCTCGTTTGCACCCCTAGTACCACCTATTCATTAATAAAAGAAATCCGTATAACTGAAACTTGTGTGGTTAGAAAAGAGCTTTGAGCAACATGTGGATTAACGGTGGAACTTGATTACTATTTAGTGACATTTTCCCTAAAAACAAGAATACTGATTTCTCGAGCACATAATAACATCACACACAAAAGAGTGTTTAACATACAGAAGAAAGAACCACAGGATCACCAAAATCAGGTTGTTGGCCTTGCGGCTTTGTATAAACCCTAACCAGCCCCATTGCTTCCCACATCTTTGCAAGCAGCCTATCCAAATTCAGCTGTCAAAATAAACTTGTTAAAAACTTAAGAATGTATCGCCCCGAACTTATTCAGATGCTTTAACAACGCTTTTGTACAATGAAGAACAGAACATACCTTCAAGTTGCAGCTAATAACAATAGAATTCGGTTGTCGTGCTAGTCTGTCAACATCATCAATACCAACAACATCGATTTTGTTGTATACATATATACATTTCATGTACTTACGATTCCCCTCTATAACATCAATCAAATCATCCACGGTTGCATCCTCACGGAATAATAACTGCAAAACAGTGAATATGAAAAAAAAGAGTAATATCATGACTCATGAGGACTCTATTAAATAATTTCTTAAACATATACCAAAATACTCAGGCGTATATTAAATAATCATTCTTATTCCTCCAGAGGGAAGAGGAAACGATTTCCATTACGATTCAAATAATATAATTATATTTCAAATTAAAAGGTACATTAACACTAGAAACTTCCTATTGAATACAATTATCAACAAGTTGAAAGTGTAGATTACCTCTGCATTGTGAATCTTGTATTCATGTAGAATTTGGTAGCAAAGCTTCTCATCCACATGAGTCAATTGCACTGTGCTGTTGAAGGAAATTCCACCGGTTTTTTTCTTTTTGAAGTATATCTGCAACGGACCAAACACATCAAAATAAAAAATAAAAAAATTGGACGTTTAGCATAAAGTATTAATGCAGTGTCAACTTCTGTGTTGTCATTTGTCCATGAGTAGTTAAAGGATTAAGGATATTTATGTAAATATGTAGACTTGAAAAAGTTTTGTTATGTTTGGGTCATCATTAAAATACCCTATAGTGACCCAACAAGAACAAAAAAACCAGCTTATTTTACTCAAATGTAACTGACATAAGAATAATTGTAGAAGTAGAGATAAAAGAAGATTTACTATCATATGCTTGGTATTACAACGATTTCCAAAACACTAAATCAATGATTTGAAACATTACCTGTGGTGGTTTCTTGTTTAAGCGCAAGCCAACGGCTTCAAGCTCTTTTGTCAATATCTGTCTATGTCCTTCACTCTGAAAATTTTGTTGAAAAAATTGAATTTAGATAAGAGACATCTTAAAGAGACAATTTTTTAGGATATCACAACACCCATATTTCCTAAGATATAACAGATATATAACTGTCCATTATTGATGAGATGGTAGAAGTATTGGTGTTTGGAATTTGCTAATCACATATACATCAATAGAGACGACTAAACAAGATTTTATATCATAATGATGACTTACTTTTGAAGCATCGAGAACCATCAACACAATGTCTGATGACTTTGAAACTGCAATAACCTAAACTTGAAAAGAATAATGTCATTAGCGAAGATGTATCTACTACAACTGAGATGAATAGGCAGCTTTATTCAATAAGTTAAGGAATGATGTATAATAGGTCACCCAAGTATTCAAAACTTTTCAGTAATGGCACCAAAATAATAAAACAACTTTAGATACCACCTGTGTATCATTCATTATCCTATAGCTTCATGTGCATTATTTTCTAATTGAAGACTTTCCTGTTAAATCGTGGTACAAGTCCTAGAACTATAAATCCAATGTGTTATACATCTACTAAACATATAAAAAACTAAAGTCGCTACAAATATAACAACAACCAGTAATATTAAACGATAAATAAACATACCTGCCTACCACGCCCCTTGCCCTCAGAAGCTCCTTCAATGATTCCAGGAAGATCAAGTAACTGAATTTTAGTACCGTTGTAGTGAATAATCCCAGGAATACAAGTTAGAGTTGTAAACTCGTATGCTGCAGCTTCTGATTGCGTTCCAGTCAACATAGTTAAGAGCGTGGACTTTCCCACACTGTATAAAAATAATATATCAGAACACCGAGAAGTGATAATAATCAGATAATTTGTGTTAGAACATACGATACACGTTTTAAGCTGGATATGACCTTTATATTTAAAAGACTAAGGCCCAACATATCAATAACACCACCACCATATTAAAACCATAATTGGTTATAACTTTGCATTAACTTTTATTTTCGGGTTCTTGCAATAAATTCCGGTGTATTTCAACCTTGGTCTCGTTTAGTCATTGTACTTTCGTGTATGATGATCAAAACAGGACAACGAGAAAGTACATTGTATTTTACGCAATAAGATCAGTATCCATAACAGACCTTGGAAATCCTATGAGTGCAACACGACCATGGCCATATTTTGTAACCTCAAAACCCTCTCCAGCTCCACTAGACCCCTGTTTATCATAAAAGGAATATGAAGTCAGATATGTGCATGAAACCCTCTCCAGCAGAGATATATGATATTAATGTGAAACTTGGTGCAATACCAACATGAAGGACCCGAATGGTTAATGTGAAAAATATAAGGGTGGTACGGATGATCTAGAGGGGTGGTAGGAGAAGATCTACTAAAGCTTGAGGGGCGTTTGGTAAAATTAAGTTAGTTTAATTGTTTTATGTTTATCTGATTTTGTTTAGATAAGTTTAGGCTAGCTTTACTAATTGTTTTCTATTTAGGATTAATAGCTTGTTGGTCAAAATTTATTCTAGTATACAAAGTCAAGTCACTGATGTAAATTAAAACCAATCAATTTATCGAAGTATTATTGTTTTCCGAAAAATTGTTTCAGCAAGTTTTGTTGGCACGTGACCAGCTTTGGTAGTTATTAAAAAGTTTTCTTTTGTTTATCGGTTTATCCATTCGTACGTAAGTTCCACAAGTGGTTTGACTTTCTTTGGTCTGTTCCTTTTATGTTTGTATACGATCGAAGTTTGCTGAGTTCACAAGTTGTGTAATAAGTTTGGTTGCATCATTGTGTTCTTGATTCACTTGTTTAAACGACCTTAGGTTTAACAGTTAAATTAGTCAACTATGTGCATGAAAAGGACAACATATGAGCATTAACAGATGAGCAAACAGTATAGCAAAATAATATCAACTGCTTACTTTTGGTGGCTCTAACAGTTGTGTCCTTAGCTTTGCTATCTTAGCCTTGAGCTGGCCCAAATGATACTCTGTAACAAGGGAAGTAAAACTGAACAAAATATATTTACATCTTTATATAAAAATGATGTATTGATGACATAAATATGGTACACAATGATCAAATACAGAGATGAGCATTAATTACTTGGAAATGTTATCAGAAACAAGAAGTACAACTATACAAAAGTACCAAGTAAGTGTATGCTGTGAATGTAATTTAGACAATGAACATCTTATTTCACTCAAATTTTCCATGTTGTACCAACAATACAGGTAAAAACAATTTCAAAATTTAATAGCACAAATTATATACAAGCCTTTCATTTATAACCTGTTGCTTTATTTTTCTGAGTCCGAGCCATCTCGGCTTCAATTTCTTTGATCCTTTCTATGATCCCCATCTTTCTTTATGATAGGCTGTAGACACATAAAATAACTGTATTAGCAAAACAGTTTTGCATTGTTTACAAGTTCCAATCTCCATCATGTAAAGAAATATGTAAGCTACAAGAAACACCAGCACAACACCTTATTTCCTACAGCTTCAAGAGTACAGTTCTAACGGTGTAAAAACAACAATCAACATAACGCATCGAAGCCTATTTAAACGTCTACGAAACAAACAAGTTTCCTGTTTCCCTAACCAACAGCTCAACGTACAGAATCACTCTACACACTAAAACAAGGCCACAGTCCACAGTACAACAACACTTGAAAACAAATGTATGCTTCTTCATGCTTAACTTGTCATCAACTACCAATCTAACAACAGCTAGAACTAGCATCAAAATTAATCATAGGCGGATCCCGATTCCTATTCACGAACACACAATTCAAACACATATTACACAAAATTAACACCGGCAAAACACTTTATTTCCTACAGCTTCAAGAGTACAGTACTAACAGTGTAAAACCAACAATCAACATAACGCATTGAAGCCTATTCAAACGTCTACGAAACTAACAAGGTTACAACTCACAGAGTCACAGTACAACAACACTTGAAAACAAATGTATGCTTCTTCATGCTTAACTTGTCATCAACTACCAATCTAACAACAACTAGAACTAGCATCAATATTAATCATTGGCGCATTCGGATTCCTATTCACGAACACACAACTCAAACACATATTACACAAAATTAACACCGGCAAAACACTTTATTTCCTACAGCTTCAAGAGTACAGTACTAACAGTATAAAAACAACAATCAACATAACGCATTGAAGCCTATTCAAACGTCTACGAAACTAACAAGGTTACAACTCACAGAGTCACAGTACAACAACACTTGAAAACAAATGTATGCTTCTTCATGCTTAACTTGTTATCAACTACCAATCTAACAACAACTACAACTAGCATCAATATTAATCATCTCCAGATTCAGATTCCTATTCACAACAACACAATTCAAACACATCGTTCGCAAAATTAACATCGATTCTAACATTTCGTAAGTAATTGACTGAAACGAGTAACCCTAGATGCTCGAATTAGCAAAAATTAGGCGAATAATTGAAGAATGAGCTGCTGCAATGAAATCGTACGTACCTGAAGTAGATACGGAAGAAGACGGTGGATTGATCTGAGGAATCGGTGATGGTGAAGATACGATGTGCTTCGAGTGAGTTCGAAAATGGCTGCTAATAATAACCCTCTCTTTCAGTGGTAGTGAGGACGATGAGACTCTCGTGTACGTTTTCTGTTGATGTGTGTCAATCGAGCCCATTTCCGAGCCCAGCCCAATACATGTTTATATTCTTTTATTTTTGTTTTTTGTTATTAAGGGCAAAAAAGTTATTTCACACCCATCTTCCTGTATAATAAAGGAAAACTTTGTTTTGACACGTGTCAGCAAGGCAGCCCCCCCTTTCTTAAAGGACCAGTCAAATTGGCTCCATGTTTTGCTAATTTTAAATTTTGAAATTTCAGAATCTACTCTCTGAGTTCTCTCTCATGCTTCTCTAATTTGGAAATACTAATTCCCTGCTCTAAGTTTTATCGCACCATTCTTTCATCTTCTTCAACTGAAACCCTAAATCGCAAATATGGTGAGGTTGTGGTAGTCCTACGAAGAAGACATGCAGCCGCTTCCGCCGCCGGTTCAGCTCAGCGAGGTTTCCGAGGATGAGCTGAAAGGCTACGACGGTGACGATTCGAAGAAGCCTCTGCTTATGGCGATTAAAGGTCAGATCTACGATGTTTCGCAAAGCAGGTATGTTGTTGATGTTGTAGTTTTTTTTTAAGTTTTTTGTGGCTTTTTAGTTTAATTTTTTGCTTTGTTATGAGTATCTAATGATTTGTTGCTTGGAGAACACGAAATCGGTTGAATTGAGGAATTGATGATTGTGAAGTTAGGTTTGTGGTTGAATTTTCGGTGATCGAGTTGATGTTATTCAATTATTCACTGTGTTTGATGCTATTTGGTAATTGTGTTCTTCTTTTGCTTCTTTTGATTGTGTTCTTCGTTCAGTAACAGGTAATTGTTCTCCAACGCGGGAGTTAGCCGACCAGCTTGGAAAACACCATGTTTTTACACGGGTTCAATTTGTTTTTGAAGATTATTCTTTCCGATGCCAATGTTCCGGGTGCCGGAATACTTGCTGGTCTCCCACATGACTTCTACAAGCAGGTACACAAGTTATTTTTTAATAAGTTTGAAATTTTAACTGAATAGAAATCATATTCTTCATTTTTTATTTATTGAGATTGTACTGAATAGAAATCATATTCTTCATTTTTACATTGTTTTTAATACACGCATGCAAGTTGTTCGATGAAATTCCTGTCAGTATGTCTACGTGTAGAAGGGTTTAGAAAGCGACTCGATTGAACAAATATGTCAAAAGGCCAGTTATAACTTTCGTAATAAAAGTAGAATTATAGTCGATTATCGCATTTTCATGTGGATGATTGTAATATACTTTTGTTTGAAAACGAACCACGATGATGGTTTGTAAGACATACATTTGGGGCTGACGACGAAAGTTATGGCTAAGAGGGTTAATAAAGAGCAAGTTAGAACATACAATTTAGCATTATACTCTGCAATCTTTATTACTGCTCACTATTTCTTATGAAGAGATGTAGCAACCAGGCGATGTCTTTATTCTTAACGATTTTTGCTTTTTTAGTCAAGAAACGAACTTCCTTTGATAAAAGAGAATTTTCGAGCTTCACAATTTTGAAAATGTGTTTGTTACTGAAGTTCGGTTAGCAAGGTCTAAAAGAACCTTGGATATGAGATTAATGTGAAAATTCACAAAATTATATTATGTATGATACTGTTTCAGTAGAAATGTAGAATAAGGAAGTGTCCAAAATATTTATGTAGAATTTCAAAGGTTATGCTTGTATCGCTTTGTAAGGGATATAAATAATTTGGGCTGTATAACTGATTACTTGACGAATTGATCAATAATTTGTGTTAAAGATGAATTGATCGATTTAATATTTACTTATTTAGGTTAAAACAGATGTGATTGCATGACATGTTGATTTACAGATATGTCTTCAACTGCATTTATTGAGTCACTGATGATTAGGAGGTGATTATTTTGGCTGTTGAGAGATCGATGAAGAAAGAAGAAACACCGAATAATGTTAGGCGGTTTCTTGAGGGTCTTAGTTTGCGTTTATCACAACAGGAGTTATATTGTTATAATCTCGATAAATTGGTTGGTGAGATGCGGCCCAATTTGCCCGGGATCACGAAGAATCTGATGCAAAACTTAAGTTTCTTCAGAAGCATCTTCAAGAGGTAAGTTTCTTTATTAACTCGAGTTTGGGTTGTTAATGGATGGTTGTTGATGCAGGTGAACAAGTCTGTGCAGCTTTTTAGGGATAAACAAGAGCTTGCAGACACGCAAAAGGAACTGGCGACACTAAAAATCGCTCGAAAAAACAGTTTTCGAGCCATAATTGGCAGAATGATGGGCAGTCTTCGACACATGAGACGCAAAAGAATGAAACCCGCGGTCAGCCATTAGCCATTGTCCCACCCCCCAAACAGCTCTGGTCCCAGCCGACCAAGCATCGATGACTCAACCGCAAGCTTATTCTTGCGTTTTTGGTTTTTATTTTAATAATATTTCTTTTGTCTTGAAATAAGGTGGTAATATCGATGCTTTCTTATTAAAAAGAGAGGTTGAGAAGATTAAGTTTAGTGGGTTTACTTGGTGAAACAGATGAACTCTCCCATTCAATGCTCACCGGTTCTGCAAGCAAGAGAGCTCAGCTCCCCAAAAAGGTGATACAATGATCTCTAAAATGGGTTGGGTAGGTTGGGCCAGTAATGGGTCAAAACGGGTGGTGCAGGTTGGGTCAAAACCATTTATAATCATAATGGGTTCGGGTCAAAATGTACGGCGTTACAAAAAAGAAAAGTAACAATTTGATTCGGGTAAAAAGAGGTTGTTGACATCAATAACTAAACTATAATCTTTTATTTTATATCTTTTGCAGTTCTCTAATCTTTCTTACACAATTAAGTATGCATCTACCCCGGGAAAGCTACGATCAGGTATCTGCTTTATCGCCATGTTTTATAAATACTTGATCTTTAACGCATGAAAAGTTTTCTACTTTTGACTTATTTGGTAACGCAAATGACATGATTTAGTTATCATCAACTGTAAAAAAATATTAACTTAGCTAACATGTATGTTATTTGTAATAAAATATGCAATTTCAAGTTGAAAGTAGCGTAATAAAAGCTTAACTGATAGTCAAAGTATGTAACATACTAAATAATAAGACAAGATTAGAAACATGAATGTGGATCATTATATAAATCTCAATACTCTGAAAATTGTCAATTTAAAGGATATAAAAGCTATTATCTTTTTTTTGGTATGATTTTTATCAAAATATATAAGCTTGTATTATGAATAATTAAAAAAAATTACAAAAATTGTTGTGGCTTCTATTATATCTAAGTTATATGTCATGATATATATTCTGGAAAGCATTACAAGTTATGGGCCGGTTAAGGCCCAAATCAATCTTAGTGTCTTTCATCTTGGACGGTTAATAACTAGATTTGGCCCTTTTAAGACATGAACCAAACTTCTTGATCAACTGAACTGGGCCCAGGACCACATGTTCATATCTAGAAGCTATATTCGATTGTCCTAAATGGCTAAATGTATTAACTTTTGAACAACTCATTTCCTTTGTGCAGTTTAATGTTTTAAAACTTATAATGTTTATGCAGCTTTTATGAGCTATATATGTTATTAATGGATTTGTGATTGCATTTACACTTTACAGCATTGGAAAAACGACCACATGAGTCTCGAAAAACCTGTGCACCCGCATCATCGTATACAAGAAAAGAGATGGATGGATTCGAGTGGCCATTTAAGGATTGCACAAACAAGCATAAAATCACTATGGTTAGTAATCTAGAACTCAAAAGCCCGCGAAAATTTACCTACTAAAAGACACATTAAACTCACATTTTATAATTTGCAGGATGAACACAAAGACTCTAAACTGTCTTTAATAACAAATGATGAAGAAGAAGAAGCCCAAGCTTTCTATGCGTTGGCTCGAACATTTATCGAGACCTGTATGAATAAAACTTCAGATATGGAACTGTCATCAATCATGGTACCACCAAATCAAACTGAAGAGACTAATGTGAAGAATGTGTTACAAAAGAGATGTTTGGTTCATGTTTACATGTCATTTTATAAAGGTTGTGCAGACAGCCGAGAGTGAAGGATGTCACTGAATGTAATATCGGACACCAAGAGTGTTTGTAGTCACTAAAAATATTTTAAAAGGAAACTATTGCTTGTATACAAAATTTCATTTACAAAATTGAAGGTAGATAAGTCATGAAAACACCGAAAGGAATTGACTTTTGATAGTCAATGATCGATGGAAATGTAATCTTCCAAGTTTATGGTGATTATGGCTCTAAAACACATCACACCAAGTTTTTCCAAACCAACTCTTCCACTAGGTTTAATATTTTTTTTATTTAAAAAGTTGTGATGTTGGGATAACTAAACAAACAAAAACTAAATTTCGCACACTTCCTTCGGCTACATGAACGATTTTTGACAATGAAATTTGTCATCTTAAATACAATGGCTTCTACTTATGCGCTAAGAGTAGACCCATTGTGAGTGTTATATATCAAACCACAAATTTTATGCTTGCTAAAACGTATGATGGGATTATATGTTGTTTTTTATTTAGGGAACCACCCTACCCGCTCATTACCATGTACTTCTCGATCAGATTGGTTTCTCTGCATATTAGTTACATCCTATGTGTAAGTTGTATAATTAGTTAACTAAGACAAATGAATTATAAATTCAAGATTAATGCTAAAACTGTTTGCATAACTTTGCATATTGCAGGTATCAAAGAAGCACAAGTGCCATTGAGAAAGTGAAAAGCGTTTCAGTAGCAGGTATGGTAAGGATTGAAAATAATTTTTTGAGGCTAAAGTGTCGGAATTGAACGAGCTTTCTTCTGCCCTTTCTGCAGTGGATATGGGGTCAGGGCCAGACAGGTGGAGGTGCTATTTAGAAGGCTCAGGCGAGTTTACTGTTTGCAACCTTCATTAGAAGCTACAGAGGTCTGGTGCATTCGGTAGTGGGTTAGGTTTCTGCTAGAATAATTGGTCTCTTTTGAAAGTGATTTTTTTAGCGTAGAGGGTTGCTTTAAATGGGTTACCCACGTTGACAGCCTTACAACAGAGAGGAATTGGTTTGGGCTCGGTCCGATAGCCTAATATATTAATTTCCAGAGTCTCAAAATATATGTAACAATTTCTTTTTCGGGTTGTCCCAACATAAATGCACTGTATGGTACATTTTTTTGTTGGTAATGTTTGCCAAACATGAATGGTTATCTACTTATAAGAAATCATATAAAAAAAATCTTTTGTAAATATAATTTTTTTTAACACAACCCATAACCCGTGAAGCTCACGGGCATATAACCTAGTTTAACTAGATAAGTTAATGTCTATTCAATGTGGGACTATCCAAGTAATAAACAATTAAACTACCGAGAACAAACAATTTAATTTTATAAAGTTGGGGACTAAACGTGAAAAAATGGCAAACCATGGGGAGCATTCGAGCAGTTAACTCTAAGATAAACTAAGTTTATAGTACATAAGCTTGTGTTGCTTTAACTTTTGTTTATCGAATTTAGTACATTAGTTGAATGTAGGTGTTGTTGCTACAAGACATTTGGTCAACAAAATAACGTCTAGGAGGAGTGTAAGAAAATGACGCATCTGGTACATATTTATCTCATTGGCGATCTAACACCATTTCTTATCGTTTGAAGTTCATGAGGTGCTACTAAGGGAAGAAACCCATTAGAGGGCTTTGAAGCTTGAACTTTGAGGGCACTATGAATGAGATATGTTAAGCATAGATGTATAAGTGAGAGTAAGATGATAAGTATGGGAGGTTTGGGTTGAAAAAGATGTGATGCTCTTTACTTTAAGTGGAGGGTGATATCTATAGTGTCTATAGCTTGAACGATTGGAATGGGGTTCTATCATATAAAACATGTGGTTAAGCCTACGGGCCAAAACCTGCTGACATGTGATGTTCCATCCTTCTTAGTGCAAAGAGGTTCACACGTCATTAATGCCCAATTTATTCCTATAACTGACATTGCCTTTTTGATATACATATATACAGGGATATCCCTATGAATCCCTAAAAATTAGTGGGCCCGGTGCAAGTAGGAAAAACGGGGCCCTACCATGTTGAGTTTAAAAAAATATCAGTTTGAGCTAACAATTAGTGTGCTTAATTTCGTAAGATTTGTTGGCTTTCTTAGGCCTAATTCATAATTCTTGTTGAGCTGATGAAGGGGTATGGTCCAAAAAAGCCACGCAGACCAATCAGGTCGCGCGCGAGACCATACTCCTACTACATCAATTTGACAAACCTACAGACCCCGCACCGACTAAATAGGTGAAACCTAGGTAGCGCACGAGGCCCAAGCAAAGTTAAAGCTCAGATTCTACACTTAGCTATATGGATGTGATTCAGAAGTCGCGTGAGGACAGAAGCGCAGGTTCATTCTGGATAACACGAAAGGTACGAGTGGCAGAGAAATGGGCCAATCAGCGTCCAACAGGCTGTACCCTGTCGTTCTCCACGATCAAAAATCGTGCAGGAGACAATAAGGCACGCAAGGACGCCTACGTGGCACCAATCAGAGGGCGAGGACACTTTCCCCATGATCTCCACTCACCTACTGATGTCAGGGATACAACAAGGACGACAACCCGAACACGTGGCTCCACTCAGGGTGCGCCAGCTCCATTAACCTTCTAGAAACACTAACGGTCGTGATAGAAGGGACAAGAAGGATATTCCTTGTTGTCGACTCCAGGCCCAAGGCCCATCAGCCCATCTCCTTCTGCACTACTCCGGCTATAAATAGGGACCTTCATGAACAGGTTAATTCTATTATGTTCTCTACTCTCTCACTTTAATCACACACTTATTCCCTAAAAACATATACTTATTCTCACGCCGGAGGGTGGTTAAGAGGAGAACCCCCCATATTCCCCTCATCTTAACGAGCTTAACGGTGTGTTTAGTGTTTTGCAGGGAGATCCAGGCGTCAGCTCAGGAAGGATTAAGAAGATTGACCTCTATTGTCGAAACATATACCAAACTAAATACTTAAAATTAGTTTTGTGTTTCTTCAGCTAACAATTGAGTTTGGGTTAACAACTGGATTCATAACGTTTGAAAAAATAAGGTCTTGGAAATGGAGATGCAAGGGATTGAATATGCATCTCCAAGGTGATGGGAGCTCAAACTTGCCATGCTAGAAGCCCAGAGTTATTTAAACTTAACACATATAAATTACATAATATAATTTTATTATATTTTTTAGAATTCTTGGCCTCCAAGGGAAGTTGGCCTTGCCTGCCTTTCCCCTCTTCCGAGACAACCTTGTTGATATTGTTGGTATGTACTAACTATTGGGTTTTTGTGCACAACCCAAGACTTTGAACGTAACCTTTTTGGTGGTCTGTATGTTAACCATATTCGCTACCAACCAATGATATGATTATTCGTGTAATTCCTTGATATCCCTTATGTTTTCTCAAGTATTTATAGGTTTTGGAGTTGCACCTAGCCCTCTCGGCCTACACTATATATCATGTTGTGGTTGGGTTATATTTCATGTGTTGCGGCTCAACTATTTGGCTATTCCATTTTCCTCGTTTTCCTTGAGTTGTCGTTTAGTTCCCCTTTGTGCTATATGGCTAGCAAGTCGTTTGGGTTGGCTTTTAACCGGGATTGAGGTGTTTCGCGGCTTAGCTTTTGTGTTTGCCTATTATTATAGTTCAGTTGCAGCTTGAATATCTTTGGTGTCATTAGGGTATATGGGTTGTTACCCCATGAACCGTTATATTGAATATCTAACGTCATCAAATATAGTTGGTAGAAATGTTTTTGTGTAACACCCCAAAAATGGGTTTGGTAATCAAACCACGTTAATAGTAAAGACAGGTAAAATACCGTTAGTGGTAAAATTAAACCGGTAAACATTAGGATTTAAATGCATAAGCCTAATATTAATTAAAAGGAGAACGAATACTTTGAGAAAACAAAGTATGTAAAAGGCCCGAGTTAACGGGACTTGAAATAAAAGGGCTATGATTTCCCGAACTCATTAAGTTAACTAAGAATAATTAACCTAGTTAGTAATATGTGACTATGTATAAATAGCAAGTTATAGCTTCTTTTGAGTGAGATAAAACACAAGGGACTAATGTTGCCTAGTAGGCAAACTAGTTTTAATAAAACAAATAAATAAACACAACACACACACACTAAGTGTGTGTGTGTGTGTGCGTGGAGATCGACCAGGAGAAAGCTCCATGGGAGCTCAAACCATAATTTCAACAAATCATCAAATTGAAGCCCGATTCAAGCCCTAAATCAATGCATGAACACGTAAAAACGATCACCGAGTCACGGGGATCATAAGGTATGTCACAAAATCTAGATTGGTTAAAGTTGAAATTCGAGACAAGTAGGTTACTTGCGAATAAATTGATGGATTATGATCCAAAGATGAAATCAGATGTTTATGTATGCCTAATTTCGTTAGATATGATGAAATTATGAAATACTTGATGTGGGTTACTTCTAAGTGATGAACAAGTAGATTATCAAGTGGGTTTTGATGATATGATGAAGCTAATGAGATAATCATGTTTGAAACCATCATGGATGGTAGTACTAGGAATGATACTTGAACAAATTAAGAGTTTAGGTATATGTTCATAGTTGCCATGACATGGGTTAAGTATGTTATGGTGAAATTGGTGATTTTATTCATGTACATGGATGTTTGAAATCATGATATCTACTAGTTGATATGTAGAACTTGATTTTATTAGGTGTTCGGACGAATGATAGTGATATGATAAAACGGGTTTTCACTTATAAATGAGAACCCTTAGTTCTTGCGAAAATACATGAATAAATTAGTCTTGATAATCGCTTGAACTAGTTGAAGTGTAGGAAACGTAATGAACTTGGATAGAAAATAGCTTAAAAACGGTAACATCATTATAATGTCTACCGGATAGTTGATAAGAACGCAAATATGCAACTCATATGATTAAGGGTAATTGACTTTTAAAAAGTCAAATTAATCAATGATGAGGTCGAATAGTAGTTTCGACATAAAATTCGTAAGATGAAATAGTCGTATGTGATAATGACTAATCTAACCGTCTTACGAATTATGATGATAGTTTGACGTCTAACAAGCTAGGTGAAAGCTTGTGGATGAAGCGGGTCAAACGGAGCAAGTACGGAAAGAAAAGTGTGGCATGGATGCAAGGTGAGTAAAGCTTACGCCCTTTTACATTATTTACAAAATACTTAATTGTAAGTAGTGTATATGAATGATATTAAGTGGTTGGTATATGATGTTCCGATAAGATCTAATGAAAGTCGGAACAAGGGAAAATGGTAAGAAATCATAGATTATGGTAAAAAGGGTGAATTAAGTCATGTAATGACAAACAAATAAGAAACGGCTTTTAAGTAAAAGAGTTCAAAGAGAAAACCGGGATAGGTTTAAAGGGATGAAATGGTAATTAAATTGTTGGTGCAGTTGTCTGTCGACTTCATCTTCGTTCGAGTCTTAGATTAGTATTGACAGGTCTAGGCACGTATTACGAGGAAATAGTCATATATAGGATGAGAGACAACTTCAAACGGAATTAGAAGTTGTAATTCCGTTTGAACATGTAATCTCGTTTGAGATGTTGATTCCGTTTGAACATGTAATTCCGCTTGAGTCATGTTCAAGCGGAATTACCAGTCTATAAATAGGGGATAGGTCTGTTTCATTTGAAACGGAATTAGAAAGTTGTTTTCCGACGGCGAAGCTCTGTCGAAGTGTCTCCGTGCTGTAAATTGTTACTGGATCAATAAACAAGACAGTTAATAGTGAATACAAACTAAAAAAGGCAGAATCAATGAATTCCGCCTCTGATTCTGTCTGAGATCTCTTCTGATCGACTCATTTGGGTCACATCACGATCCTACATGTGGTATCAGAGCTCAGGAGGAAGAGTTCTTACTGTTTAGCTCGTTTTCGATGGAAAATTCTGATTTCTACACCTTCTTTTCAAAATTAACCAAGTTTTCACGGTTAAAATCGGCTAATTTTCTCACATATTGTGCGAAACAGTGTTTTAACAAACCCTTGAAAGTATCAGACCTAAATTCAAGCTAAAAGTGACAAAAATTGGCCAAAAGGTTAATTCCGTTTGAACGAACACCTTATTCCGTTTGAAAAATTGATGTAATTTCAAACGAAATTACTTATTCCGTTTGAAAAGGTAATTCTGTTTGGCTGATTCCACTTGAAAACAGGTCTTTGGTTAATTCCGTTTGAAATTACACCTAATTCCGCTTGAAATTACCTGATTTCGTTTCAAGGTGTAATTCCGTTTGAGAAGGTTCAAGCGAAATCAGTGATTTCGCTTCAAATAGGTATTCCGTTTGAAAGTTCAAACGAAATCAGTTATTCCGCTTCAAATTGTGTTTCCGTTTGAGTGGGTATTTTGTTTGAAACTGTTTTGTAAGTAATTTCGTTTCAAAAGGTGATTTCGTTTGGAGCCTAATTTCGTTTGAAAGTGTATATTGTGTGAAATTTGTCGGGACTGTTTTGCAATATGGCAAAAATGTTTGATGAAAAAGACAACTATTATTTTGAAAGATTTAATGATTGGTATCAAGGGTATTTGGATGATAGTTATAGAAATGTAAGAAAGGATGGTTGGGTGAAAAGATTTAAATACTTTGCGTGTTTGAAAAATGAAACATTGGATGATCTGGCAAACCGATATGTAGTCTTACTTGATCAATTAAAAAATCATGAGATATATTTGACAGATGCTGAAAAGATAGAAAAGTTTGCTGATGCATTACCTGCAGAATGGGATGAGTTTTTGAAAAACTTAAAAAAGGATTCTAGTTTTTCAAAGTTATATCTAAAAGGTTTCATCAGCAAACTTAAAACTCATGAGTATGAAAATGGAAAGAAAAAGAAAGAATTGATAAATAAATTTGAAAAATATCTTGTGGACATAAGTCTGGATGTGATTGATGAAATTTACAAAAGAGTTGGTGTATGTCTTGCAGCAAAAAAGGTCATGAAATATGACATTAAGAGGGGTTGTTATATTGATGAGAATGTGAATCCTCTTGATTTCGTTAAAATTTTTTGTGCAGGCACATTCTGGACAGAGACAAAGGAAATCTCAAAGAATGAAGAATCTGTGAAACTTGAATCTTCGAACTCTGAACCAGCATCAAAGAAAAAGATTGAAGCAAATGCACCTATCTTTGATCATTCATCAGATGAAGGGAGTAAGGATGAAAGTGTTCGAGTTGAGAAGAAACAAGTTGAAAAAATTCCAGCTTTGGAGGTTGAGATGAAAGATGATGATAAACAGATTCTTGAAATGCGTGATAATTGTGAAAAATTGAAATCTGAAAATGTCAAACTCTTGAAGGATGTAGAGAGTTTGACATTAGAAAACAAAATTTTGAAAGAAAAAGTTTTTGAAAATAAAATAAAATCTTCAGAAGATGAAGATTTTTGGATAAAATTGGAAAATAAAAATTTAAAAGAAAAAGAATCAAAATTTCAAGAACAAATAAAAGTTTTAGAAAACGAAAAATTTGTTCTTGAAACGAATAAAATTGAAGATGAAAAGGTAATCAAGTCTCATCTTGAGAAAATCTCTCAGCTTGAAAAAGAAGCTGAGAGTGCAAGAAATAAAATTGATGAGCTTGAAAAGAAATTGAAAGGTTTTGTGACCTCATCAGAATTTCTGAATCATCTTTGTCCAAAACCGATCAATTCAGTTCCAATAAGTGACAATGTCACAAATTTTGACAAAGTCAAAATTGAAGATTGTGATGAAAGACCTGATGATGAAAGTGAAAGAAAGAAAACGTTTCTGAAATTAAAAGAAAAATTTCAAGAAACTGTTTCACATTCTACTGAGAAAGGTGAATGTTCAACGCAAAAACCTGTAAAGAAGAATGTGGAACAAAAACAAAAGGATAAAAAGCCAAAAATTGTTCAAAAAGAAAATAAAAGGTCATCAGTTCAATCATCCAATCATGATATAAAATCACAAAAAGTTGAAAAACAAAACTCAAAAACTATTGGTAATAAGTGGTGCAGGTTTGACCACAGTTCTCAAAAGCCAAATCCAGTTTTCAAGAAGAATGATGACTACCACAAGGCCAAACAGTGCTATGACTTGAACGTTTGGTATGAAAATGGTGAATGGTACGATAACAGAGTGTGTTACAATTGTGGTGTGAGAGGACACATTGCTGTTAACTGCCAGAACTGGAGTTATGAGACGAGAAGATGCTTTGAATGCAATATCAAAGGACACCTTGCCAGGGATTGCCCAATGAGATCAATGGGAAGATCGAGGGCTGAATCTCAGAAAATGACAAAGAAAAAAACAGTCAAAGTCGAAGAGAAGCCCAAAGAACATAAAGTTCTAGAAAAGAAAGTAAAGCTTTCACAAGGGCAAAAAGACAGACTGAGGAAAAAGAGGAAGAAAGCGAGAGAATATCTCGAAAGGATTTTGTCCTCCGATACAGCTGTCAAAGCGAATAACAGTTCTGATAAATCATTTTGCTCTCCTAAGACCGTTCAGTCAAACAGAACGAATTCATCAGATACAAATTTGAGGACGAAAGAGGGAATGAAGAGAGATAAAGGGGTTAATCAAGAGATTAACAAACAAAAGAAAGTGAAATCTTCACTTTCTGGCGATGAATTTGTTTATTCGGAAACAAAGGAGCCACGTTTTGACGATGAATCTGGCTCGTCAAAGTCAGACAAGCCACGATCAGGCAATGAATCTGATTTGTCAAAATCAGATGAGCCATCGGTTGAGGTAAAAAATGAGAATTCTGGTCTAACAATGGATGATGTAAATTTTCCACCATTGTTGAACAAGAATTCAAAAACACCCAAGGACCGTCAGGTTTGGGTGAATCTTTTTAAATAAAGAAAAACTTGACTTGCCGGAGCTCCCAGGTTGGTAAGAGTGGAACAGGAATCGGCATCTTTCTTGAGAAATTCACAACTGTGATATTTCGACTTACAAGTGGTAAATCAGGGACATTAAGTTGTACTTGATTTTCTACAAGTGATATTTGTTGAGTAAATCGGGAAATGTTAAATCCTACAAGTGGTTGAAGAAAACAAGGTGATGAATGATCCCCATGTTTGAGAAATGACTCAAAAACTAATATTTTCCGGAAAAACCATTTTGATTAAAACAAACTTAAGTGTTTTGAAATCACTATGGGAAAATGTTTTGTTGTCAGGGGAGTTTTGATTGTTTAAGCCAAGTGAATGGAGAATTGAAGTAATTCTCATCATGTTGTCACTTTATCTTGTACAACTTGTTTTCAAATTTTCCCAGAAAATCAAAATTGAAACATATTTTGATTTTAGGGGGAGAAAAATTTAAAAAAAAAATTAGAAAATTTGAAATTTCCAAAAACATTGAAAAATGTAAAAATGAGTTTTTGTTGTAAAAAGAGGAAATGATTGTAGATCAGTTGGACTGTCACAGCATGCTAAAGAAATGGAAAGTCAAAATGTGATAAACGGTCTCACTAAAGATGTGACGATAGGCTCAGCTAGAATAGTAGATTTGCGATAACGATACAAACTTAAATGAAAAAGCCCAGTTCTAATGGGAAACATGGTTGAAAGCATAGTACTTAGTTTTGTCCTTCTTGATTGTGTGCTTACTCAGTAATCGATGATTGTCGAAAGACATAAAACTGGTTAAGTCTGTGAACTTTCACAACTTTGCTGAAAAAGTCACTGTGATTGTGCATTTCATTTTGCGAAGATTTAAACTTGTTTTATTTCTTTATTTTGTTTAAGCATTGGACATCCTCTGCGTATACGTGAGTATCGACCTGGATGTTATTGCCTAAACGTTCTGCTTTATTTTCTTTGGTGTTTCGTTTAAGCTTTGGATCACCTCTGTGTATACGGAAGTATCGACCTGGTGGTTAAAGCCTAAACAACTTCAACTTGTTTTATTTTTCTTATTTTGTTTAAACATTGGACTTTCTCTGCGTATATGGAAGTATCGACCTGATTGTTAATGTTTAAACATTCTGAGTTGTTTTCGCACAAATCACAGTTGATAAAAGTTTAAAGGCATTACTTGAGTCAGTGTATTGCATGATGAGGGGATATGCTGAGATCGTGGGGTCCATATGAATTTAGTGCAAAATTAATATATCTTAACGTATCGGTAAGCATTTCGAAAGTTTTTAGATTGAGTTTAAGTGGACAACAATATCGTCAATCTATGTGAATCATTTAGAACTGAAAATGTTTAAAGCTTAACGGTGCTAGTGATTGGTTACATAAACTGATATGATCCTCTTACGCAAACTCACAAAAATAGTGTTTGTATATATTTCTTACTGCATTTCTATATTTTTCTTTCTAGAAGTTTAGCATTTATTTGAAAAATTCAAAAAGATTTTCGACAACTGATGTTGAAGAGCTGAATTTCAAAATTTCAAGTGCTGAACATGATGAACAGGGTTGGGAGTGTGTTCTTAAATGAAGAAATTTGTTTTGAGAAAAAGTTTGATCAGTTAATCAAGGTCATTAAATTGAACTTGATGTAACTATTATGATTGAATGGTTTCTACCAGTAAGTTTTTCTTATTGATTTAAGTAAAAACTTATGTTCTGGTGAGAAAATATGTGCAGGTGATGAGCTGAACAGAGTTAAAGCCAGGATTATATCTCAAGGCGATAGCTAATTCCAGATGGCGATCCCAGCTTGATGAGAGGGGGAGTCTGACGAGGTTAGAGCCAAAGAGATAGATTCTGGAACATGCTAAGAAAGAAAGGAGACCGATCAAGATTGAAGAGTCGTTATGATGAAGACTCTCACTGAAGATTCCGTCAACATTCAAGGGGGAGTCTGTTGGTGCAGTTGTCTGTCGACTTCATCATCGTTCGAGTCTTATATTAGTATTGACAGGTCTAGGCACGTATTACGAGGAAATAGTCAAATATAGGATGAGAGACAACTTCAAACGGAATTAGAAGTTGTAATTCTGTTTGAAAGTGACAAGTCAAGTTCAAACGAAATTAGCTAATTCCGTTTGAACATGTAATCTCATTTGAGATGTTGATTTCGTTTGAACATGTAATTCCGCTTGAGTCATGTTCAAGCGGAATTACCAGTCTATAAATAGGGGATAGGTCCGTTTCATTTGAAACGGAATTAGAAAGTTGTTTTCCGACGGCGAAGCTCTGTCGAAGTGTCTCCGTGCTGTAAATTGTTACCGGATCAATAAACAAGACAGTTAATAGTGAATACAAGCTAAACAAATACAGAATCAATGAATTCCGCCTCTGATTCTGTCTGAGATCTCTTCTGATCGATTCATTTGGGTCACATCATGATCCTACATAAATACCATCTCATACGGACAAATGGACAATTAGACTAAATGGGTCAAATGGTGTTGTTAACACCATTTGACAATCGCTTGTTGAGTTTTGTGATTCACAGGAATTAACATAAGGCTCGCGTTACTATTAGCTAGTGATTAATAGTGAAAAGGTTGTAATGGGTCGATATTATGACCCGGGCCAGGTACGCATAAATAAGTTGTTAGTTAAACATGCAATTTTGGTCAAATAATTAGTGAGAGTCCTTCGTCGTAAATGAGGGACTAAAAATGACCAAAGCGCCCTTGATAAATAAATCGGGCAAACGACCCTTAGAGGTTGTTTAGATACTAGTAATATGATTATGTAACTCTTAGATTTATGTAAGAGTTGTAAGTATAAACCTTGAGGGTCAAATGCCTAAGAACGGGTCAATTACGTAGAATGACTATCCAAAGGGTAAAATTAAGGATAACGGTCAATTATGTTAAATCCACCACAAAATAGTTGTGGTGGAATATAAGTGGCTATTTAAAAAATGGAAATACGAAGTGTAGAAAAAGAAGTGCGAGTTTGATGCTTAAATGCATGAAAATCGCTTTAAATGGGTCAAAGTGAGTAGATATGCAGAACGGGTTAAGATGTCTTAAGAAACCCGTAATTTGAACCTTAAATATTGGTAAGTGAATATAACATGATGTCCATGGTATTTTAAAGGTAATAAACAAGTTTGATTGATAAAATCACGAACGGGTCAAAAGTGTTAAAATTGAATTGCAAGCCAAAAGCTTGAAATATAAAATTTTGTAAATTTAGATGTCGGATTTTTACTCCATGAGATGGAGAATTAAATTACGAACGCATAGGAAAAAGAATCGCGTAAAACGGAGGTCTAGATCAAAAGTTATGCCATTTTGAAGTTAGGTTTTGGTTAAAACTTAGTTGGGCAAATATGCAGCACCAGCATCAACACATTCTGTCGAATTGGAGCCGTGGAGTCGCGCCACGGCCAAGGGTGTTTGCTTTGGCGCGCGGCGACGGGGTAAAATCCTGAATTTTTTGTTTATTTTGATTATTTGACCCAATTACCTTGTTGTACTTGTTATTTAACTATCAAAACTGACTTCTAAGTTGGTTTTGATCATAGGTGAATGTCGAGAGTCCCGGATGAAGATCAAGCGACGAGCAAGAACCGAACACACGTTAAATGAAGTTTTCGCGTCAAATCTTGATTTGTTTTGTTATAAGTGAATTATGTAAACACTTACAAATATGTTTTTGAAATGTTGTAAACATAAGGGAATGTTGGTATGACAAGTTTTTGTAAAGTCACATTTTAGCATTAAAATGTGTATTTTATTATTAAAATCTTGATTAATTGAGACGGGCGTTACAAGTTGGTAATCAGAGCTCATGGTTAAAGAATAAAGTGTGTTCGGTTCGAGGCTTGATCGCAAATCCGGTAAGTACATGTATATCAATGGTTTAGTATGATTAAAGTGTTGAGAACAACACATATGGTTATCGTGTAATACACGTTACACCAATAAAATCGATGTAGAGTAGATATAGTCAACGAAATTACACGCGTTGATGCGTATAGTTGAAAAGCCTTGTATTATAATACGGGCATCCATTAATGTCGAAATTACTAACTGTTGTAAATGTTTTAGTTGAAGGACAACAAATCGCGGATTTGACATAGGAACGGTCCAAAGTACGACAAATAGAGCATGCTCACCCAGGACCTAAATCGCGCAATGATCGCAAATAAGTTAATGGCAAGGAGAGCCTGTTAGAGCAAGCATTATCAGGTGCATGTTTTAAATTATTGCATGAATAGTAATATGCAACAAATACGTAAAGATTGAAAGTTGTATATGTAGATTGAAAACTTGAAAAAACCTGAATAGAAAACCTATCCGGGATATTGTTTCCAAGAGAAACAAATAGAGGCATTACTTACATGGGGTGTAATGTGAAAATTATAAAAAGGTCATGTATACCAGGTGTTGATCGCTTACTCTGGCCAAGTAAGTAGTGAACACGTGGTACCATGAACTTCTTATGATGGACATATTTACATCTGATGTAGTAAGGGCGGGGTGAATGGGACAAATTAAAAAGTACCCAAATGAAACAAATGAGCAAAATACTTGATAATAATGTAAACGCACAGCCGGGTGACGGAAGCGTATTACATTAGAATAATGAGCCCGAGAGAAGGGATAAAAATCAATGTAAATGACGATATAAATGAATGACCTGAGGAAAATTCACGAAAATAAGTCATTTTGGACGAAAGAGCCATGGTTGACAAAATGGGCAAGTAAAACCAAAGTATAGATGATCCGCCGGATCATAAAAACGAAGGTATTGCCCACACGAAAAAGATAATCAAGGTTGTTAACTTTAGTCATAGTAAAGCAAGGATGACGATGATAATCGTCACTCAGAATCTATAAGGCCGTCAAGGATGGTCACATAAAGAATAAAAGACATGGTTGAATAAAAGCGATGGATTTCGCTAAGACGACCAAATAAATCGAAGCGAAGTCTTAATGCATACCGGAAGGGTTGCAATAAAAACGACTTCGGTAAAATACCCGGTTGATGGGTAAGGATTTAAACACATGCGTAGACCGAGAAACGGGAACGCGGATGAAAGTCAAAAGACTCGGGTTTCGAGTCATGACTAAAAGACGATAAGATACTGTAAATAGAAATTTTGATAAATTACGTTCAACTATTTTGAAGTTGAACGGGTCGAATAAAGAAAGAAGTTTGACATTCATAAGTGATGAAATTTCACACGAATAAGTCAAACGAATTTAATAAAAGATGACGCTTGCTAATGTAAGTAAGCGCGAACCGAATAAATTAGAACGCGAAATATTAATAAACCTATGTAAAGGGGGTTTTGGGCGTTAAAAACATTAAGGTAAAAGAACCCGGGTAATGGGTTATAAAGAAGTATAAGTACGAACCGGGGAACGGTAAGCGTGGAACAAACTGACGTGTAAATAACGTAAGGAGTCATAAAGTCGGAAGATTAGTCCGAAAGTAAACGAATGAAGCCTTAGACTACGATCAAGGTCAACTAAAGTTTAAAAGCAAAAATAAATGATTCCAAACATAACAAGAGATGCTTTGAAGCTATATATGTATATATATATACGTTTGAATATTGACACGAATAAAAGATGATCTATGGGATCAGCATAACCTACGGGATTTAACGTAGTGTTAAGGTCTACGGGACCAAGAAGACCCTTGGGTCATAAATAGGAAGAAACGAACTGTTGGGATCTCACCTTAAAAAGGGGAAAGATCTAAAGAAATAGCCTACGAGGCTAAGTGAAAGAACCTACGGGTCCATAGTGTAAAGCAAGGGAACTGGTTACGATTCTCCGTGTGAAACGAGAACGGAAAAAGAATAAATTATGGGTTGTCAATTGCCTTGACATGAGTAATTGACATAGTTAAAGGGGAAAACGTTAAACTAAAATTCAGTTTTAGTAAGAAACAACGTTTTAACAAACATGAATATTATGAGACGAACTCGGAAATGGGTAATATTAAAGGATAGAGGTCTTAACACCAACATGTGTAAAACGACGCATTCGAAAGAAAGATTTTCGATAATGAAAACTTGACATAAACTTAAACAAGACGTGATATGATCACGGTCACAAAAAGTGATATAGAACATAACCACGTTGTAGCGTGAGTTAAGAGATATGAAATCAGAAAATACGCAAAAGGCCGAGTTGGCAATAAGATATACCCGAATGACGGGGTATAAAGTGACGGTGAATTATCAGTCTAGCCGGTAAGACCATTCAAGGTCAAGATAGCGTTACGACTTATACAAAGCGCTTGTCGATATAAGATTAGCTTGAAGTAAAAATATTGAAGAATAAATACAACCGAGTGATCAGATGACAACTTGATCAAATAAGTGACTAGAATATGAAATGCAAAATGAAAGCGTCGGCCTACGAGGCCATCCACATAAAAGGCGCATACGATTTGAAACCAAAAGCACACTACCCTACTTTTATGGTAAGGTTGTTAATTACGAGCAATGCTCAAGTAGTTTCCGAAACTAAGTCCGTAGAGTTAGACCTAAAGAACTACGTAAGAAAGGTTTCGGGGACGAAACCTCTTTAAGGGTGGTAGACTTGTAACACCCCAAAAACGGGTTTGGTAATCAAACCACGTTAATAGTAAAGACAGGTAAAATACCATTAGTGGTAAAATTAACCCGGTAAATATTAGGATTTAAATGCATAAACCTAATATTAATTAAAAGGAGAACGAATACTTTGAGAAAACAAAGTATGTAAAAGGCCCGAGTTAAGGGTGACTTGAAATAAAACGGGCTATGATTTCCCGAACTCATTAAGTTAACTAAGAATAATTAACCTAGTTAGTAATATGTGACTATGTAATAAATAGCAAGTTATAGCTTCTTTTAAGTGAGATAAAACACAAGGGACTAATGTTGCCTAGTGGGCAAACTAGTTTTAATAAAACACAACACACACATTAAGTGTGTGTGTGTGTGCGTGGAGACCGACCAGGAGAAAGCTCCATGGGAGCTCAAACCCTAATTTCAACAAATCATCAAATTAAAGCCCAATTCAAGCCCTAAATCAATGCATGAACACGTAAAAACGATCACCGAGTCATGGGGATCATAAGGTATGTCACAAAATCTAGATTGGTTAAAGTTGAAATTCAAGACAAGTAGGTTACTTGCGAATAAATTGATGGTTATGATCCAAAGATGAAATTAGATGTTTATGTATGCCTAATTTCGTTAGATATGATGAAATTGTGAAATACTTGATGTGGGTTACTTCTAAGTGATGAACAAGTAGATTATCAAGTGGGTTTTGATGATATGATAAAGCTAATGAGATAATCATGTTTGAAACCATCATGGATGGTAGTATTAGGAATGATACTTGAACAAATTAAGAGTTTAGGTATATGTTCATAGTTGCCATGAAATGGGTTAAGTATGTCATGGTGAAATTGGTGATTTTATTCATGTACATGGATGTTTGAAATCATGATATCTACTAGTTGATATGTAGAACTTGATTTTATTAGGTGTTCGGACGAATGATAGTGATATGATAAAACGGGTTTTCACTTATAAATGAGAACCCTTAGTTCTTGCGAAAATACATGAATAAATTAGTCTTGATAATCGCTTGAACTAGTTGAAGTGTAGGAAACGTAATGAACTTGGATAGAAAATAGCTTAAAAACGGTAGCATCATTATAATGTCTACCGGATAGTTGATAAGATCGCCTAAATAAGTTATTGAACGCAAATATGCAACTCATATGATTAAGGGTAATTGACTTTTAAAAAGTCAAATTAATCAATGATGAGGTCGAATAGTAGTTTCGACATAAAATTCGCAAGATGAAATAGTCGTATGTGATAATGACTAATCTAACCGTCTTACGAATTATGATGATAGTTTGACGCCTAACAAGCTAGGTGAAAGCTTGTGGATGAAGCGGGTCAAACAGAGCAAGTACGGAAAGAAAAGTGTGGCATGGATGCAAGGTAAGTAAAGCTTACGCCCTTTTACATTATTTACAAAATACTTAATTGTAAGTAGTGTATATGAATGCTATTAAGTGGTTGGTATATGATGTTCCGATAAGATCTAATGAAAGTCGGAACAAGGGAAAATGGTAAGAAATCATAGATTATGGTAAAAAGGGTGAATTAAGTCATGTAATGACAAACAAATAAGAAACGACTTTTAAGTAAAAGAGTTCAAAGAGAAAACCGGGATAGGTTTAAAGGGATGAAATGGTAATTAAATACCATCTCATACAGACAAATGGTCAATTAGACTAAATGGGTCAAATGGTGTTGTTAACACCATTTGACAATAACATTTGACAATCGCTTGTTGAGTTTTGTGATTCACAGGAATTAACATAAGGCTCGCGTTACTATTAGCTAGTGATTAATAGTGAAAGGGTTGTAATGGGTCGATATTATGACCCGGGCCAGGTACGCATAAATAAGTTGTTAGTTAAACATGCAATTTTGGTCAAATAATTAGTGAGAGTCCTTCGTCATAAATGAGGGACTAAAAATGACCAAAGCACCCTTGATAAGTAAATCGGGCAAACGACCCTTAGAGGTCGTTTAGATACTAGTAATATGATTATGTAACTCTTAGATTTATGTAAGAGTTGTAAGTATAAACCTTGAGGGTCAAATGCCTAAGAACGGGTCAATTACGTAGAATGACTATCCAAAGGGTAAAATTAAGGATAACGGTCTATTATGTTAAATCCACCACAAAATAGTTGTGGTGGAATATAAGAGGCTATTTAAAAAATGGAAATACGAAGTGCAGAAAAAGAAGTGCGAGTTTGATGCTTAAATGCATGAAAATCGCTTTAAATGGGTCAAAGTGAGTAGATATGCAGAACGGGTTAAGATTTCATAAGAAACCCATAATTTGAACCTTAAATATTGGTAAGTGAATATAACATGATGTCCATGGTATTTTAAAGGTAATAAACAAGTTTGATTGATAAAATCACGAACGTGTCAAAAGTGTTAAAATTGAATTGCAAGCCAAAAGATTGAAATCTAAAATTTTTGTAAATTTAGATTTCGGATTTTTACTCCATGAGATGGAGAATTAAATTACGAATGCGTAGGAAAAAGAATCGCGTAAAACGGAGGTCTAGATCAAAAGTTATGCCATTTTGAAGTTAGGTTTTGGTTAAAACTTAGCTGGGCAAATATGCAACACCAACATCAACACATTCTGTCGAATTGGAGCCATGGCGTCGCGCCACGGCCAAGGGTGTTTGCCGTGGCGCGCGGCGACGGGGTAAAATCTTGAAATTTTTGTTTATTTTGATTATTTGACCCAATTACCTTGTTGTACTTGTTATTTAACTATCAAAACTGACTTCTAAGTTGGTTTTGATCATAGGTGAATGTCGAGAGTCCAGGATGAAGATCAAGCGACGAGCAAGAACCGAACACACGTTAAATGAAGCTTCCGCGTCAAATCTTGATTTGTTTTGTTATAAGTGAATTATGTAAACACTTACAAATATGTTTTTGAAATGTTGTAAACATATGGGAATGTTGGTATGACAAGTTTTTGTAAAGTCACATTTTAGCATTAAAATGTGTATTTTATTATTGAAATCTTGATTAATTGAGACGGGCGTTACATTTTGTGTTTTTTGATTCATCATCAAGCTCAAATTTTGTTAAGTTGTGTTCAACATGCATTAGTTAATAACAACATTAAATTTGAGTTTGCTTAAACGAAAAAAGAAATTTTCCTTTCGAGTTTGGTCTTAGTTTAACGCTATTTAGCCACATTTGAGCATGGTGTGATTCATTTGCTATTAGTCTATTTGCAAAACATGAAGATGCTAATAGTCAACTATTATGATTTTTGCAATATAATTGTTCATTTTATGATAAATTTTCAATAAATATGCTACACGTATGTACCATCATTTTATATAAATATATCAGGACAATCATTTATCACTATTTGCATTTCTATGGAATAAGTCTTTGTGATATTTTTTTGCGGTAACTAGTTTCAAAATTAACATTGGGATGATATTGTAGTTCCATAAAGTAAACAAGTGTTTGTTTAATGTATTATTCTTAATTGGGGGTGTTGCTACATCAGTCGTTGGGGTTAGATCATAGGGTCATATGAATTGGATTAATCCTTTCTATTGTTGTGTAACATAGAGAAAATCCTTTGAAGATGTCCCAAGGTTGTGGCCTCGAGTACTACGTCTGACGATTAAGTCAATATCATCTATGAGCATGTATTATATGTGAAGAAATTGATGTGGTAGAAAGAAGACATGTTGCCTAGGTCAACTTGTAAAGTCTTATATGATAACTAAGACACCAATATCAAACTTTTGACAAGACTTTTTGTGTCATAAAAGGTCATATATCAAATTAAGCACTCATATGGATAAGGAGCCAAGGTTAAAGCCATGTAAATCATATGCTTGTTTGTAAAAATACAACCTTTAAATATTAAAGACAACGTTTATTAATGATGTTAGACGTTGTAGTTATGTATAATATGTTAACTAGGCTCCTCCTTGGCTAGTATACCACAAGATTCAATAACAACAAGATATACACTAAACACAACTAGAGATTAAAGCAAAGTTGAAAAATATAGATGTCGTATTTATTACTAAGATTGTTCGTAAACAAATGTTTACTACTTGAAGTGTTCACCACTCTTAATAGTTGGTTTTGAAAAATAGAGTTGCCAAATATTGAGTTCCTAAGTATTATTTGATGCCTCTCCTAGTTATACTATAGAATTTCTTAAATCCAAATCAAAATAAAATCATGTTTTATAAAATAATTAACAAAATCCCACAATTCAAATACAATTCCAATAACCAACATTTGGGGCGTTTCGCTAACATTTATTTTAAACTGTAATCAAAACTAAATCTTACAAAGAAACTGAAAGTTGTTAAAGGAACTCGAATTCTTGATATGTTTAGTTAATACAATACTTTAGCTTGATTTGCATTTGTTAAAAAAGTCGAGTTTTGACAACAACAACATACTTTAAAGCAGCAAAGAAAGAATTTCTTGGTTAAATTGTTTAACTATATCAAAAGAATTCATTGGTTAAATCCTTTACTTGGTCGGGCCTTTGATCATTAGCGAGATATTGTTAAAGGAACTCGAATTCTTGATATGTTTAGTTAACAACAACATACATTTTGGACGGGACTTTGATCATTAGCGAGATATTATCTTGGGCAAGGAGCAAAGGCAAAAGAATTGTTTATGTTTAAAATTGATTTCGAGAAGGCCTACGACAATGTTCATTGGGATTTTTTATTGTCTGTGATGCGTCGAATGAAATTTCCTGAATTGTGGTGCAAATGGATTAGTGGTATTTTATATTCGGCTCGCTCTTCAGTGCTCGTGAATGGGTCTCCTACGTTCGAGTTTGGTTGTGAGAAAGGTCTTCGGCAAGGTGATCCGATATCCCCATTTTTATTTATTATTGTTATGGAGGCGTTTTCGAGTGTTATTCGGAAGGCGTGTCGTATTGGCTCCTTTGATGGGGTAAAGATTAAAGAAGATGGTCCTTTGATTTCACATCTTTTATATGCGGATGATGCTATGGTTATGGGTGAATGGTCGAAATTTAATTTCCGGTCGTTAAGGAGAATATTGAGGATATTTCACTTATGCTCGGGTCTTCGAATAAACATTAAAAAATCGATCATTTTTGGGGTTGGGAAGAGTTTCGAAGAGGTGTCGATTGAGGCGAGTGTGTTGGGATGTAAACCGGGTGATACTCCATTCAAGTATTTGGGAATTCAAGTGGGTGCGAACATGAACCGTATAGTCAATTGGGAGCCGGTGGTTAATGTGTTTAGAAAAAGATTGTCGAGGTGGAAGGCCAAAGTGTTATCTATAGGAGGAAGGGTGGTTCTTATAAAGTCCGTGTTAGAAAGCTTACCAACATATTATTTTTCTTTGTATAAAGCACCGGTGGCCGTGGTGAGTAAATTGGAGTCCATCATTAAACGTTTCCTTTGGGGTGGGGACAAGGAAGTTAAAAAAGTTCATTGGGTTTCTTGGGAGAAAGTTACTAAGAAGAAAAACGAAGGTGGGTTGGGTTTAAATAAGTTAGCTGCTAGTAACAACGCGCTATTATTGAAGTGGTTGTGGAGATATCGAACTGAAAGTGAGGCCCTTTGGAGAAAAGTTATAGATGCGATTCATTCCTCGGCTAGAAGATGGGATGAATACCCGTCTAATATGAAGGGGGTGGGCACATGGAACCAAATCGTTAGGACTGGTTATCGGTTGAGGGTGAATGGCGTTTCGTTTGTTAACATGATCCGGGGAGTGGTGGGTAATGGAAATAAAGTTAAGTTTTGGATTGATCCATGGATTTCAAGTCAACCGCTGAAGATTTTATTTCCGGCTTTATTCCGCCTTGAAAGAAATAAATGGTGCATGGTTTCCGAAAGGATTGGTTCTCAAAATGGTTCGGATGTTATCGCTTGGAGCTGGAAGAAGTACCCGAGTTCGGATGTCGAGGTCAAAGAGGTTGTGGAATGTCATCGGTTGCTTCACGGTGTTCGGCTTAACGATAGAGGTGATCAATGGATTTGGAATAAAGGTAGTAATGTTGTTTATTCAGTTAAAGAAACTAGAATTTGGTTGAACGAGGAGGACTCGAGAGACAATGGTAGTGTGTATAAGTGGATTCCAAATAAGTGCAACATTTTTTTGTGGCGGGCTAGCATGGATCGGATCCGACATTGGACGCTCTTAGGAGGAGGAACATTGTGGTTAGTGATGGGGGTTGTTACTTATGTGGTGAAGCGGTCGAAAACACGGAGCATATTTTTACGACTTGTAGAATTTCGGATGGGGTGTGGACCGGTGTGGCCAAGTGGTGTAGGTTACCTTCTTTCTTCTTGTTTTCGACTGATGATATTAGAAGTTATGTGGATCAGATGAATAGCTCCAAGACAAAGAAAGAAATAGTATATGGGGTGCTTATTTTGACGGCTTGGCGCATTTGGAAAGCTCGAAACGAAAAGGCTTTTGGTAGTACCTATGCGAATGTGGTTCATATTGTGTCTGATGTGAAAGCGTTGGGGTATCTTTGGTATAGGAGTTGTTTTAAAAATTGTACGTTAGATTGGAAAGGGTGGTGTAACTTTTTAATTGATATGATGTAAGTTTGTTTGTGCGGCTTTCTCTGTCTTAGATATATCCTGCTGTTGTTTAATGAAGTTTACTTAAAAAAAAAAAAAAATCCTTTACTTGGTATATAATACACAAAGATTTCATCATCACTTTACTAATCTTTACCATAAATCAAACAAAAATAGTTAATAAAACATAGATGACGGTATGTTTTACTAACTATTTTTGTTTGATTTATGGTAAAAATTAGTAATGGTACCCGGTACCAGTATCAAACCGGTATCGGTACCGAATTTACTGAACCGGGTATACTTTTGGTACTGATTCAGTACCGACTTTTGAGATTTTCGGTACCAGTTCGGTACTGGTCTGGTATGGTATCGGTTCGGTACCAGTTTTTCCCATCAAATACCGGTACCGGTATTGAACCGTACCAGGTATATTCGGTACCGATACCAGTACCCACTTTTAAGGATTTTCGATTCCAGTACCGGTTCAATACCGGTCGATACCGAGTTCATCCCTACTATCATCAAGGTTTAAGTTGTAACTTTTGTTCTTAGGAAGAAACACTCAACATACTTGCAATAATAATAATAATTTATCAATCTCGTCGACTCATTCTCCTCTCTTTCTAGTTTCCCTCTCATCATCATCCTCACTCTTCATTGTTCATTCATTCCTACATGTTGTAACCTGTAACCCTCCTTCACTCTCAATTTCAATCATGGCTGATGGTTCCTCATCATCCCCAATTCAACCCACAATCTCCAACACAACAACACCCATAGATCAACAACCCCAAACCCTACCCGATTCCACCATTGCCCAAATCACATCAACCTCTTCACAACAACAACAACAACCCAATTCATCCAACGTTGTATCCCAACAACAATTGATCCAACAACAGCAACAGCAACAAAGCAATCTAATGGGAACAGGAACAGGAACAGGAACGGGAACACCCAATTTTCAAATTCATCAACAGGGTTTACAGAGGTCTCCTTCGATGTCACGTGCGAGTCACGTGCAACAGCAGCAGTATGGTTTGGGTGCGGGTAATTTGAATGCTGCGAGGGTTTACGGGCAGGTGAGTTTTGGAAGCGGGCAGCAACAGAATCAACAGAATCAGCAAATGGGGCAGATTGGGAATAATGCGAATTTAGCCCGGTCAAACTTGATGGGTCAAACGGGTCATCTTACTATGTTGCCTAATCAAGCTGCTGCTGCTGCTCAGCTTAATTTGCAGTCACATTTGTTAGCTTCGGTAAAAGTTTTTATTTTTAGCAGAATTTTATGTTTTTTAGGTTCTTCTTGTGTTGTGAGTTTGATTCAGTTGAAAAAAGTTGTTTTTTTTGGTCAGTTTTGTGTTTAAACTGTTTTGGTTTTTAGCAAAATTTACATTTTTTATATTCTACTTGTGTTTTGGATTTGATTCAGTTGAAAAAAGGTTGAATTTTGGGTTAGTTTTGTGTGTAAACTGTTGTGTAAAACTTTTGATTTTTAGCAGAATTTTTAACATTTTTAGGTTCTACTTGTGATGTTGATTTGATTCAGCTGAAACAGGTTGTTTTTTGGTTAGTTTTGTGTGTAAAATGTTGTGTAAAAGTTTCAGTTTTTAGTACAATTTACATTGTTTATATGCCACTTGTGTTGTAGTTTCGATTCAGTTGAAAAAAGCTTAATTTTTGGCCAGTTTTATGTGTAAAATGTTAAGTGTAAAAGTTTCATTTTTTAGCACAGTTACATTGCTTATATGCCACTCATGTTGTAGATTTGATTCAGTTGAAAAAGGTTGATTTTTGGTCAGTTTTGTGTGTAAAATGCTGTGTAAAAGTTTCACTTTGTAGCACAATCTACATTGTTTATATGCCACTTGTGTTGTTGACTTGTTGTAGATTTGATTCAGTTGAAGAAAGGTTAATTTTTGGTTAGTTTTGTGTGTAAAAGTTTCACTTTGTAGCACAATCTACATTGTTTATATGCCACTTGTGTTGTAGATTTGATTCAGTTGAAGAAAGTTTGTTTTTTTGCTCAGTTTTATGTGTAAAATGTTGTGTAAAAGTTTCAAATTTTAGCACAATTTACATTATTTACATTCTACTTGTGTTGTACATTTGATTCAGTTGAAAAAAAGTTTGTTTTTCTGTCAGTTTTATGTGTAAACTGATGTGTACAAGTTTCAACATTTAGCACAGTTTACTTTTTTTTATATTACACATGGGTTGCATAGTTATTAAAGTGAGCGCTCAGGCGTGCCTAGGCGCAAATAAAGCCCCGGGCCCAACAAATCGCCCTGAGTGCGCCTCACGCCTTTAATAACTATGATGTGTTGTGAATTTGATTCAGTTGAAAAAAAATTGTTTTTTTGGTCAGTTTCCTGTGTAAACTGTCGTGTACACGTTTCAATTTTTAGTAAAATTTACATTTTCTACACTCTACTTGCGTTGTACATTTGATTCAGTTGAAAAAAGTTGCTTTTTCGGCCAGTTTTGTGTTTAAACCGTTGTGTGATTTGAGTTTGCAGCCGAGGCAGAAGACGGGGTTAGTTCAAGGGTCTCAGTTTCATCCTGGAAATACAGGTGGGCAATTGCAAGGAATGCAGATGGGGATGAACATGATGAATTCCTACACTATAAATAATCAAATTCGGTCAAACGGGTCTCTTGCTTTTAACCAACAAAGGATGAATCAGGGGCAGATGAGACCGCAATTGCAACAGCAAAACGCATTAGCGTCTGGTCAGGTATACATATTTGTTGTTCTCAACTACAATTTGGTTTTGGTATCTGTTTTTTTTTTTGTAAGGTTTAGTGTCATAAAAACCCTTTTTATGTAAAAATGAAACATACGCATAATGCTTTTGGATAATTCTACAGTTTAGATGTAAAAGATGGCAAGAAAGATATAAGTTGTGGCCTCTTGATGGTTGTTATACTAACTTGACAGCTTAATGCTTTTGATAGGCTTCGAATATGAAAATTTAATCTTTTCTTAACCAATATGGCATTTTTAAGTGTTTCTTTAACCGATGAAGTTAATGCGGTAAAAAGTCGGATATCGGTCCTTGACCGATATTTAAGATATAGGTTATCGCGGTGGGATAATGGTAAATTTAATATCATGCAGAATTTATATATATAATATATATAGCTATTTAACACTAACAATTCAGTATATTCTCCTACCATTAACAAATTAACCTTTTGCAACTTGCAAAACACAACAATTGTAGGAACTAGGAACTGATTAATACTTAAAACACTAACATTTAACACTAACAATTAAGACTTAAAACACTAATAGTAGCAATAAGAAGAAAGACGAATGGTAGAACTAAGAAGAAAGGTATTGATATTGGGAAAATCGGTGATATATCTGTCAAATATCGGTTAAACATTGGTCAATTTCGCCGATAATATCGGTACCGATATTTGACACCGATATTTTACATGTGGACTGATAACCGATATATCGGTTATATATCACCGATATTAACTGCATAGTGTATTATAAGAAAAATGGCTTGAAAAAATATGCTAAAGTGCTAAGTAATTACTTACATCGTCGAACAATCTTCAAATGATAAAAAGGAATTGGAGGAGACTAAGAAGGTGGAGATGAAGTGATTTTTTTATAAGTAAGTTGAACCTCATGTGATCCATCATCACTTTGAACAGGCAAAAATAGATTTCAAACGCTCTTGAGGTTTTTGTTTTTATGTTTTGAAACGCTGATTTGGGCTTGATATTTTGCCGATTGGGATAAATTAATTCTATTGAATGGTTGCAGATGAGAAAAATTGGTAAAACAGTTAGGTAGACATTTAATTTATGCAGTTAATGCGGTAAAATATCGGATATCGGTCAAGGACCGATATTTGAGATATAGGTTATCTCGGTGAGATATCGTGGGATATTGGTAATCTTAATATCATGCAGAATTTATATATGTAGCAATTTAACACTAACAATTCGGTGATATATCGGTTATATCGGTCAAATATCGCCGATAATATCGGTACCGATATTTGACACAGATATTTTACATGGGGACTGATAAGTGAGAACCCATATATCACCGATATTAACTGCATAGCATTTAATTGATTATGATCTTTAGACCTTTTCCTTATAAGATACGACTACAAAATTACGAAATTAACATATTTATTTAACGCGTTTTTTCAGACTTAAAGTGCGCATCTTGTATCCTTGATGTTTTTATCGTTTTTGCCAAATCCTTGTGTCCATATATCAAAACCAATGTGAAAGTTTGAATTTTATTTCATTGACTTTAGAAAACCGAACACGAAAAATATGAGTATTTCTTATTATAGCTGGTTTGATGTGAGATTTTGTCGGTAGTAAACAACCACTGCTTTTTATCATCTCTTTATTGTCATATGCTATAATAAGACCTATCTAAAATTAAAAAAAGGTACACATATACTATTTACACTTGCATATCTAATAACAACTTATTCGTTATAATATTGCTGATATTATGAAATTAATTTTTAGAAAATGCAGGCACAGGGGCTATCGAGGACGTCATTCATGAACTCACAGCTGTCACAATTAGGTCAAAATGGTCAATTAGCGATGCTGCAAAACAATCTAACAACACAACAATGGCCGAAGCAAATGCCTACGATGGCAGCTCCTAATTCTCCGTCATTTCGACTTCAACAACAACAACGGCAACAACAACTTTTAGGTCAACAACTTCCTTCTCAATTGCACAACTCAATGTCGTTGAATCAACAACATTTATCGCAAATGATTCAACAACAGCAGCAGCAGGTGAATCAGCAACAACCGATTGGACATCCGCAGCAACAACTGCCAGGTCAGCAACAACTTTTGCAGCAGCAGTCTCCGAGAATTGCAGGATCTGCTGGTCAGAAATCGCTAAGTTTGACCGGATCGCAACCCGATGCAACTGGTTCCGGGACCACCACTCCAGGTGGCAGTTCAAGTCAAGGGACTGAAGCTAGCAATCATCTTCTTGGTAAACGGAAAATTCAAGATTTGGTCGCACAGGTCTGTCGATATTTAGATTCTGCATTCACATTAGGAATATTAACTAAATTAGGGTTTATTATTCTTTAGCATTTTTGATTTGGTAAATTTGGTACATAGTTATTCATATTTATTGTTTGTATTGTTTTCAGGTAGATCCAAATGCAACTTTAGATCCTGAAGTTGAAGAGCTTCTTTTGATGCTTGCTGATGAATTTATCGATTCGGTGAGACTCGCTGACTGTACACTATGAACTTTGTGTGTAAAGGTAGCAATACGGGTGGGTTGGGTGATGGGTCAAAACAGGTTTGGTTTTAAACGGGCTGTTTTTGGTATGTGTTGGGCTGACCCACAAACATGATATTCTCCGTCTATTAAATATAGTTATAAGTCGTTAACATTTTAACTATGATTACAGAACAATATTACTACAACAGCTGGAATATGTTTTGTTTACTCATATATTATACAAGATTTTGATTCTGAATTTTTTGTAGGTTACTTCATTTGGAGCCACCCTGGCAAAACATCGAAAGTCTTCAATTGTAGAATCAAAAGATGTGTTGCTACACCTAGGTACGTGCTTCGCTTCATCCACACAATGCAAGATTCATAAACGGGCTTGAGAGTGGCCCAAAAAGGCCAGCCCAGTTGATTATATAAAGTGGCATATCGGTTCTAACATCTGATCAAAAGCCCGGTTAGGGTCAATCCTAAGACCGATTAGGCCTGAATGTGTGGTTCTAAAGTCCAAGTCCCTTGGACCCATTACTTAAAACCGTTTTTTCCATGTAGTATACACGTAGTTTCTGATTCCTACTATATTGTTTAATGTTTTTTTTTATATATATTTAGTTAGTTTGAATGCAATGTATATGTAGCTTGAGATGAGCAAATGGTACCAAATCCCGAAACTAAACGGTACCGGTAACGAACTTCCCGTATCGAATGATTTTCGGTGCCAATTCGCTACCCACTTTTTGGTATTTTTTTTGGGGTCGGTACTTACGTTTCGATATCGGTATTTTACCAATTGTTACCGTCAAATGCGTACCGTATTGGTACCCAATTTTTTCTGACGATTTTTGGGATCAGTACTTTTGGTTCCGGTACTTTCGGTACCTACCCTGTATGCAACTGTAAATTCGTATATTTGTACATTTTTATGTATAATACAGGGTCAAGTTATTCTACAAAGGCTTCTAATTGTAAGAAGTGTAAGAAGGATTTATAGAGTGACAAGTGTCCAATTACCTAAAACTAAACCCACTACATCACCACCAAAAACCTAAACACCCCCCCCCCCCCCACCACCACCGCAAAAAAAAAAACAAAAAAAAAAACTATACCTCACCCAAAAAACCTAACCCCCCCACCCCCCAAAAACCTAAAAAAAAAACTAAACACCCACCCCCACCCCCACCACCACCCAAAAACCTAAACCCCCACCCCCTCGGCAAAAAAAAAAAAAAAAATTTTTTTTTTTTTTTTTTGGGGTGGGTGATGCGGGGGGGGGGGGGGGGGGGGGGGGGGTTGGTGGTGGTGGATGTTTAAGGTTTTTTTTTTTTAGTGGGTTTTTTGTGTAGTGGGTTTTTTTAGGTAATTGGACACTTGTCACTCTATAAATCCTTCTTACACTTCTTACAATTAGGATCCTTTGTATTTGATCCTAATCCGTATAATACAAACTAAGTTGAGGCATTTTGCCAACGAGAATTGTATTTGAACATCTAAGTTGATAATTTTGAACATCGTTGTTATCTATTATTATTATGTAACATGTGCTGTATTTTTTTACAGAAAAGAACTACAAATTAACAATCCCTGGATTCTCAAGTGAAGAGAAGAAACAAGAACAAAACAACGTAAGTTCTTTTGTCGTGTGCTATGTTTATTGTTAACAACCCACTAAATCACACTGTGTATATATAATTTATCTACGCTATCTAGAACAGTTCTATTCACGTTCGACTAAACAGTTAAATCACTATTCGTATTGGTTGAATCGTTTATTCACTATAAAATTACTAATGCACTACTCACCCTTTCTCAATTTCATAAGTAGTAATATATTAAATATTTTTTATATATTATTATTTACATAGTGATGGTACCCTTATGAATAAAATGATTTGGTGATGAAACTTAGGGGTGTATACAAGCCCAGAGGCTCGAGAGCTACTCGTGCTCGGTTCGGTTAAAAGCTCGAACGAGTCGAGCCTTAACGAGCCCGAGCTCGAGCTCGAGCCTGAAATAGAGCTCGTTTAGTTATCGAGCACGAGCCTGAAATACAAATCTCATTTAGGCTCGTGAGCCTAAACGAGCCCAAACAAAAATACAAAATTATATATTTTCATGTATATAATATAATAATAATGATGATAACACTAGCGAGCTGAGCTTTGGCTCGTTTAAGCGATATTGAAGCCAGCTTGAGCCGAGCTTTTAGGTCGTTTGAGGTTGTTCTCAAAATAGCTCAAGCCGAGCTCGAGCTTCATAAAAACATAACGAGTTGAGCTCGAGCCTAGTTGGGCTGGGCTCGGTCCGGCTCGTTTACACCCCTAATTTGAAACTTAACTGAAGCTGACCCAGTTTGACGTAAGTACGTTGAAATTACGACTTCTAATTATCTACGTTCTAATATGCAGCCAGCCACTGATCTTCACAAGAAGCGTATCGATATGGTAAGCATTATATAATGTTACATTCTGTTTTTGATAATGTAATTACTAAACCATTATGAATTCAGATACAAGGACTGATGGAAAACTCGTACTCTGAAGCAAATATGAGTAATTCTAAACCGGACCCACGCAACCAGTTTGGGCCCAATCAGTTGACCTGGCCTTCCCCAAGTTCAGACCAACTGAATCATCTTTCAAACCCTAGTCAAAACCAGCAACATAAACAAGCGTTCGATGGTTACTAGTTCAGTCTTGATGTCTAACCATACCGCTCAAATATCAGGTTTGTCATTTTTTACTTTTTAGTTCAAATTACATTTTTCATGTTATTCTTAGTTTCTTACTAAAGGTGACAGTTTTGACCCAGTCATTTATAAATTAGTTGAGATTGGTTATGTTTTTTTTTTTATCTTAAATGGGTTAAAAAGAAAATTGCTCAAAAGTAAACAGGTCAAATGGGTTGAACAATCTAAGTTGCCGACTTGGCCGTTATAACCAAATTTATTTATATAACTTTAATACTGAAGGTCGGTGGCTTTGCCGCCGACCCAGTCTACCCCTAAACTTTTGTGTAGTGTCAAAATTAACCCTTAATTTTGTAAATGTCACTTTGACTCACTCAAGTTTCTAAAGTTTTGAGTTTATACAAAAACTAATTTCTTACGTTTTTATTTTTATGTACGTGTCGGTATAAATTCGAGTTTGTCTACGCTTTAACATAATTTTTGTTTGGAAACGAGTCGGGTCAATTAGAAAATGTTTTATTTTATGTACGGTTTGAGTTGGACTACGTTTTGACGTAAGTTTTGTTTGGAAACAAATAGGATCAAATATAATGCGTTTTCATTCGACAAGATAAATTTGAGTTACTATACATTTTGACGTAAATTTAGTTCGAAAACTAGTCGGGTTGGGTCGATTGTAGTCTATACTATATCACGCCGCGTCTGACACCACTGCACGTGTTTATTTTATGTACGTTTTGAGTTGGTTTACGTTTCGACGTAAATTTTGTATGGAAAAAAGTTGGGTCAAATATAATACGTTTTCATTCAACGGTATGAATTCGGATTACTCTACGTTTCAATGTAAATTTAGTTCAGAAATGAGTCGGGTTGATTGTAGTCTATAATTTATCACGTCGCGTACAGCGGCGCGCAACTGGTAAAATAAAGTGTTTTCTTATAATCTAGACCGTTATTAAAAAATCATTGACCCGGGTCCAAAGTCACCCTAAATTTATTTTTGAATTTAGATATTAAAAAATCATTGACCCGGGTCCAAAGTTACCCTAAATTTATTTTTGAATTTAGATCAATGTTTTAAAAGAATCATTGGTCAGGATAAAACAACCTGCTTATGCTTAAAAAGTCCCACATTGTCTCTTAATACATTAAACATTCTGTATCAAGTTATTGAATAGATTAGATCTTCAGTGAAATAATATAATTCTTGTGATGACGTTTAACACGCCAATCATATATATAGTTTCGTAACAACCAGACCTGTTTGGCATGTTTTCGTTTTTCTACCTGTATATTATTCGTATTTGCAAGCTTAACCGATATATTTATTTACTGATTCGTGTCTTGGATTTTGCAGAATGGAGGGTGTGAAACACATGAGATGTAAAATATAGGAGATATAGGGATAGTTGCAGTCAACAAACAGATAATATAAATTATGCAGCTTAGTTTGAGGACAAGTTTTAATTTTGGTTTTTACAAATTGTGATTTAACCATGTTTATGTTAATCAATTTCATATTTTGTTATTCTCATGCATAACATGACACATATCTAAAATAGGAGAGCGCACTAGGCAAAATCTGGGAAAATATGTTTCATCTTTTGTAAATTTAACATTCTTAAAATATATTTGATAAAAATTACAAAAAATTCTCAGAAAAGTTGCCTTCATAGCATTTGTGTAAATAATGCTACATTTTCTTAGAGTTTGAGATCTACCTGTATTTTTAACAAATTCATGATTGTGTATGTAGTATGTTGAAACTTCATTTTTTCGAGAAAGAGTTGATTGCCATTTTTCGTCCCTGTAGTTTGTCCAATTATGTCAGTTCAGGCAAAATTTCAAGTTTGTACCATTTCCATTCCTGACATTCTTGAAACATGTCAGTTCCGTCCAGAAAATCCTCGAAGCATATTTTTACATGATATAACTTCTTTACATGAAAATTATGTATTTAAGCATATATTGTTAAAGAAGAACATGAAACACATACATTTATACATTGATGATGTTTGTGTGTTTTGGTGTGAAAGGTGTTAAATGTGTGTTTGTTGATATAATTGTTGACAACTATAGCGCCCCCTCCGCCATCGACCACACCCCCGGCGCCATAGCCGGGGCGCCATTGAAGCTCTGCCACCGCTATGGCGAGCGGCAACGAGGATCAGGTGGGGCCCACATGTGTTTGCACCAATCAAATCTTTTTTTTTTTTTTTGCTCTATAGCGCCTAGGGGCTCCATCACCACACCCTCCATGTTAAAAGGGGGGCACCATCAAGCTTCAGCCGACATGGCACCTACGTGGCGCTGAGATGGACTTAATAAAGCCCCATGAGGCTCCATCCACACCCCATAGCCTAACATTTTATTAAAGTTAGTAGATAGTCTTTCTCCAACTTTACAAGAAATCAGAAATCAGAACCCACTACTCTCTGTCTCTTCACAATCCAATCAAATCATCACTTTGTGTCTCTAGACATAGATACGCATACGTGTGTATCTATAGTTTCTCTACGTGTACACCTTTCTATTGAGAAACACACTTCTCTGATCTCTCCTTCCCAAATAAACTCTTTGTAAAACTCTCATTTGATCATCAGTTGAATCTTCTGGGTTTTTCATCATTCTGGTACCATTTTCTTTCTTTCTTTCTTTCTTTCTTTCTCACTAATATGTGTGTAAAGTTGCAAACTTTTTTTCTTTTTTTAACAAGAAAGATTTCTGGGTGTGAATGTATGTTGAAGTTGGGGATTGGGTTGGTATTTTTAACTGTCAAATGTTGCTTTTAATAGTGTCCGTTAATGGGGTTGCATGTTGTGATTGTTGTTCTATTTTCTTCATATTCATTTGGGGTTTTGTTGGATTACAAAATCAGTAGCTTTTTATGTAACAGTTGTTGCTTTTTCTATGAGATTTCATTGCAATGATGAGTCTTTTATGTTTGGTTATATTTGTAAAGTATTGGTATGATAGAACTGCTGCCATTTGAGGTGTGTGAATAACTTCATATAATTTTTGCATTAATATGAATACACGGTCTTCTGTATGTCCTTGCTCAAGAAATCTTCTGTTTGTCAAAACAAATAATCAAAATGTCAGAATCAGTTTTTGCCAAAAGTCACTCCACAATATATTTTGAACATAGACAGACTCGCAAAAGTCACTTAACAATTTTTTGCATATAAGACTAATGGGTATGGTTAGGATAGGCTTGGATGGGTTGAGCCGCCACGTAGGCGGCTCGTGGGGGATGAGCCTCCATCATATTTGAGGGGGATGGAGGCTCGTGGGGGATGGGGCCCCACCTCATTATTTTATAATTTTATAAGTTTTAATTTATTAACTTAATAAAAACTTTATAAAAATTAAAAAATACAACATAAAACAACATAAATAATTTCATTTCATAACATAAAAAAAAATTACATTTCCTAAAAAAAAAAAAATTACCGAATAATAAAAATAAAAAATTAGATTTCCTAAAAAAAACTACTCGTCTTCGTCTTCGTCCTCGTCACCGTCCGCTACGTTAAAGTTGTTCCAAATATGTTCTACCAAATCCTGTTGAAGGTTTGCATGCGTGAAGTCGTTGGTTAGCGAGAACGAGTTTAAATCCTGTTGTGGCGGATCTACCGGGACAGTATTCCCGATAGATGCATTCTCATCATACTCACAAATTGCCCGACCTTCGTCTTCAATAATCATGTTATGGAGCAAAATGCAAGCGTACATACACAGACGCAACCTCTTCGGTGTGAACGCACGTGCCGGTTGTTCAAGGATGGCCCATTTTTTCCGTAAGACACCAAAAGCACGTTCGATGTCTTTTCTTGCAGCTTCTTGACGCTTGGCAAATTTTTTTCTTTTTTCGTCATCGGGATGTGGAATAGTCTTCACAATTGTAGACCAAGACGGATATATCCCGTCACCAAGATAATACCCACGTCTATACTCAACCCCAGAAACTGTAAAACGGGTGTCCGGACCGGTTCCATTAACGACATCGGTAAAGATCGCCGATTGGTATAACACATTGAGGTCGTTGAGTGAACCAGGGAGACCAAAGAAAGAATGCCAGATCCACAAATCTTGTGATGCCACGGCTTCAAGTATCACGGTTGGATAGCCGTGATCACCGCGAGTATATTGGCCGCGCCACGCAGTCGGGCATCTATGCCACGCCCAATGCATACAATCAATACTACCGAGCATTCCCGGAAACCCGTGCCGTGCTTCATGAGCTTGGTACAACTGCTGAACATCATACACGTTTGGTTTACGCAAATATTTTTTGCTATACAGTTTCACCACATTACGGCAAAACCGATACAAACATTCCCGCGTAGTTCTTGCCGACATTTGTAAGTATTCGTCCAAAGCGTCGGCCACTGTCCCTTACGCCAGTTGGCGAATGGCCGCGGTACACTTTTGTAACGTGGTGAACCCTTCATAACCGCGAGCATCGGGTCGTTGCGTGAAAAACGGGTCTAGCCCCGCCAAATCATCAGCAATCCGTGTGAATAACCGACGACTCATTCGGAATCTGCGTCTGAATATCTCGGCATTGTAAAGGGGTGCATCCGAAAAATAATCGTTCACCAATTTCTCGTGCGCTCCTGTCGTAAAAAATATATAAATACGAAGAAATAAGGATAATAAAATTTATTAATGATAAACCTTGGCGGTCTCTGTTAACCCGTATTCGTGTGGTAATAACGCTTTCAGACGAGACGTCTTCCTCTTCGTCTTCCTCTTCCTCCTCGATAAGAATCTCCGCCGCCCGTAGCACAACGTTCGCGATAAACATCTCCTCTTCCTCATCCGAAGACGAGGACCACCAAGAATTAGATGGCATTGTGGATGAAAACGTAAATTTTTTTTATAAAAGTGGAGAGAAAATGGTATAAAAATGAGAGGGTTGTGGGTTGAAAGTGGGGAAAAATGGTGAAAATGGGAGTGTTTTTATAGAAAAATAGAATTTTTTGTTTTTTTTGAAAAATAACCGTTGATTCAACGGTCAAATATTGAAAATCGTGAAAAGTTGCTTCGTCTCATTCGGCGTGGGTGAGTCGTTTGGGCCGGGCCGGGGCTAAGGGGGGCGGTGTGGGGGCTCGGCGCCGGAGCTAGCCGGGGCTAGCCGACCCCCATACCCATTAGTCTAAAAAACACTATACTTTCTGTTTTTTCTCTCTTAGAAGTCACTCAATAATTTCAATCATTTTATATTGTTTTGAGTTTTTGACCATAAAAATTCAAAATGTCATCAATTTTTGCCAACCACTTAATATTCTGCAGTTATGACTGTAAATGCACATCCAAACACCCCCTTTGATGGTAAGTGTTTATACCATTAACCCTTAATTTTTTTGTAAATGTCACTTTGACCTCCTCAAGTTTCTAAAGTTTCGAGTTTACACTAAACTAATTTCATACGTTTTTATTTTTATGTATGTGTCGGTATAAATTCGAGTTTGTCTACGCTTTAACATAATTTTTGTTTGGAAACGAGTCGGGTCAATTAGAAAATGTTTTATTTTATGTACGTTTTGAGTTGGACTACGCTTTAACACTAAAATGTTTTATTTTATGACATAAGTTTTGTTGGAAACAAATAGGGTCAAATATAATACATTTTCATTTGACAACATTAATTTCAGTTACTATACGTTTTGACGTAAATTTAGTTCGAAAACGAGTCGGGTCGATTGTAGTCTATAGGTACGCCGTACGACACCACTGCACATGTTTATTTTATGTACGTTTTGAGTTGGTTTACGTTTCAACGTAAATTTTGTATGGAAAAAAGTCGGGTCAAATATAATACATTTTCATTCAACGGTATGAATTCGGATTACTCCACGTTTCAACGTAAATTTAGTTCAGAAATGAGCCGGGTTGATTGTAGTCTATAATTTATCACGTTGCGTACAGCGGCGCGCGAATGGTAAAAATTAAGTGTTTTCTTAAAATTTAGACCGTTATTAAAAAATCATTGAGCCGGGTCCAAACTCCAAAGTCACCCTAAATATATTTTTGAATTTAGATCAATGTTTTAAAAGAATCATTGGTCAGGATAAAACAATCTGCTTATGCTTAAAAAGTCCCACATTGTCTCTTAATGCATTAAACATTCTGTATCAAGTTATTGAATAGATTAGATCTTCAGTGAAATAATATAATTCTTGTGATGACTTTAACACGCCAAACAATCAAGGGCGTAGCTTAAGAAGGGCCGGGAGGGGCGTCCGACCCCCCGAACTTTTCGCTCAGTAGTGTTATATATGTAGTTTTCGTATAGAAATTTTTGGGTATATACGTTTTCGACCCCCCGGTTCTATAGAATTTTTTGGGTATATACGTTTTCGAACCCCCCATTTTCATAGTCAAGCTTCGCCACTGCAAACAATATGTATAGTTTCGTAACAACCAGACCTGTTTGGCATGTTTTCGTTTTTCTACCTGTATATTATTCGTATTTGCAAGCTTAACCGATATATTTATTTACTGATTCGTGTCTTGGATTTTGCAGAATGGAGGGTGTGAAACACATGAGATGTAAAATATAGGAGATATAGGGATAGTTGCAGTCAACAAACAGATAATATAAATTATGCAGCTTAGTTTGAGGACAAGTTTTAATTTTGGTTTTTACAAATTGTGATTTAACCATGTTTATGTTAAATAATTTAACATAAACATGGTTAAATCCAGGGGCGGACCCAAGCCCACCTCAAGGTGGGCGGGCGCACCCCCGGGGTTAAAAAAAATTAGGGCTAAATTCCGTCGAAAATCTCGTCCGCACCCCTTGAAATTTTTCGACCGCACCCCTTGGAATTTTCGACCGCACCCTTTGAAATTTTTCGTCCGCACCCCTTAGGTAAAAAGTGTTATCAATTTATATTTTAAATTTTTTTTAGTAAACTCTTATTTTTTAAAAAATATACTACCTAAATTATATAACTTTTAATACCTAACCAACTTACCCACTTATAATTCCTAACTAGCTAGCCCACTAAGTCTTAGCCCATTAACCAAACCCAACAATATTTCAAACTATAATAAAATAATTAAAGCCCAAAACCTTAAGAAATTCTGTCCCGCTCTCTCTCTCTCTCTCTTGCGTCCATGCACTGCCAACGAACAACATCACCCAACGACAACAGTCCAGCAGCCGGCGACCACCATAATCAGCCACCATACCACCATCGTTCGACACCAAATCTAACCGGAATCCGAACACGGATAAGTTTCTTTGTTATTTTGATGATTTTTGTTGATATTATAGGAGAAAAAAGGGTAATAAAGTTGTTAAATAGGTTTAAATTTTGTGTGTTTTGACGTTGTTTATGGTTGTTTAGATGATTTTTAGGGTGATTATGTTGTTTATATATTTTTACGGTGATTACAACTTACGTTATGATTTCTAGGGCTTGAATAGTTGAAAATTAAAATTGAAACATTATGTTATGGAGCGATGAACTTATGTTATATAGAGAAAGAATTGCTTAAGAAATTAGCTTTAGATGATGTTTTGGATAGATTTCAAAAAATGAAAACCCGTAGGGCGTCGACGTTTTAATTATGTTTGTAACAAGGATTGACATGTTTTTGATGATTATATAAATTTAGTTTGATGTTCGTTTGTTTTACATGACCCGACCCGACCCGATACGAACCGATTTTTTTACTTATATACCTAGGGGCCTAAAATTTTTAAAAATGTTCCGCACCCCATGGAAAAATTCCTGGGTCCGCCACTGGTTAAATCACAATTTCATATTTTGTTATTCTCATGCATAACATAACATGACATGCATGTATATATATAAAAAAAAAAGGAGAGGGCCCTAGGCAAAATTTGGGAAAATATGTTTCATCTTTTGTAAATTTAACATTCTTAAAATTTATTTGATAAAAATTACAAAAAATTCTCAGAAAAGTTGCCTTCCTAGCATTTGTGTAAATAATGATACATTTTCTAAAAGTTTCAGATCTACCTGTATTTTTAACAAATTCATTATTGTGCATGAAGTATGTTGAAACTTTCATTTTTTCGAGAAAGAGTTAATTGCCATTTTTCGTACTGTAGTTTGTCCAATTATGCCAGTTCAGGCAAAATTTCAAGTTTGTACCATTTCCATCTCTGACATTCTTGAAACATGTCGGTTCCGTCCAGAAAACATGAGTTAACTGCCATTTTTCGTACCTGTGGTTTGTCCAGTTATTCGATTCAATCTTAGTTTTTTGGACGGAACTGACATGTTTCAAGAATGTCAGGGATGGAAATGGTACAAACTTGAAATTTGGGCTGAACTGTCATAATTGGACAAACCACACAGGGACGAAGATGACAGTTAACTCTTCGAGAAATTATGACCATGGTTCATGCTCTTCACTCCACCATCACACAATTTGTCTCTACGATAGACGACCTATAGAAATTTCTATCAATTACATCTACAATTCATGTTACACACATGTAGATTTTTAACTGCGATAAGAAATTTTTGTGAAGTACATGTACAATTTCCATTAGCAATTTTTGTTAAGTACATGTATGATTTTCGTTAGAAAATTACAAGCCTCAACCATAGAAACAATTAAGCCCCTCCTGCTCTAGTACGCCGGGATAGTACCACTGCTCCATCAAGACGACGGAGGTGATGAAGATGTGCATAGACGACGTGCATCAAAGTATAGGTATTGGGGACCCTTTGTGACAGAGGTGGTATAAATAGATCCTGCATTTACTATTATGAATGTCCTTGATCTTCGGTGTACAAGTGAAAACAGATGTATGCGTCTATATGCTTACTTGTTGGCAAATACCAAGCTAACGACAACTATAGCTAGCATTAATGATTCTCGTTGTCTGTTGCTTGGTATAAATATGAGTTTGCAAGACATGATAAACTAAAGGTGTCTCACATCTCATTCTTTCCCGTTCCTACTTTATAACATCTCCAATGCTAAACATTTCAAACGTGCCACGCTAGCTGCCAAAGCAGTTTAATTCCAAACACTCATTCCATCGCTAACACTGTATTCTTTTTTCAAACATCATGTTAAATGTTAAAATAATATTATACAACGGGTGTTTGGATTTTTGGACTGATGCCACATAAGAACCGTTTAAGGTGTTCTAAGTGGGATATTACTCGCCTTGTCTACATCTCATTCTCCCCAAACTCTACTTTATGAGTAGGATATTACCAAGTGCTTTTGTTTGTAAGTTTATGAGTTTGCAAGTTGCAACATAAGATAAATCAAGTTTAGAGTTTATATCAACTCGAATTATTATCAAGTTTAGGTCGAGTCACATAATAAAAATATAATATGTAGTCCATTAAGAAAGTACATGATAAAAACATGAAGCAATCACACTGTCAATAATCCAAATTAGTAATTAAGTTTCAAACTTTCAGCAGTTTAAACATGAAGCAATCACACGGTCACACAATTCTTTAAGAAGTATGGCTGTCACTTGGATTCTGGTTGTAAAATCATAAATGATTTTTATTTTCTTGGGAGTCACGTTTGAGACTACCTTGATCCGCCCCTGGTGTTTGGGATCACGTATTAAATTAAATAGTTTGCATCCCAAACACCCTCAAAACTACTTATCAGCAATATCAAAACATAATCCAATAAGTTTTTACAAGGAATCCTAAACACCCCCTTGCAATTTTGGTGAGATCTTTTTGCCAACTCCATGCTGCATTTCATCATTTAGGACATACATACACTTTTATTTACACATGCATTAAAATGATAACTTCATGCTGCATATCAGCATTTAGGACATACATACTACATACACCTTGTGTAATGTTACTGTTGTTGATGCAATGTTTGCAGTGGCGAAGCTTGACAATGAAGACGGGGGGGGGGGGGGGGGTCGAAAACGTATATACCCAAAAATTTCTATAGAACCGGGGGGTTGAAAACGTATATACCCAAAAATTTATATACGAAAACTACATATATAACACTACTGAGCGAAAAGTTCGGGGGGTCGGGCGCCCCTCTTAAGCTGCGCCACTGAATGTTTGTATCCGGTATTGTTTGTTTGCATAATTATACATACTTGCTAATTTCCCGCCTATTCTTTGGCCACAATTTTTCTGAACTTATTGTTGAACTTATTTAGATTTGGAGGGAGAAGAATATTCTAAAACCTGCTCCAGGAGAAAAGACGCTGCAACTGGAGGAACGAGGTTTATCACCTGTAAGTAGGTCCAGGGATGTTCCAACAGACGACAAAGCATGCATTTTTGGACAAGCATTCTTGTGAAGATCCTTGGTTTTTGTATCATGGCTGGCAATGATTATGCAACTGTTTTTCTTCTGTTCAGGTCTGTGAGCAATGTCCTAATGTAAAGTACGAAAGGGAAGGGAACTTTATAACTGTGGATATTGAGAAAGGAATGCAAGATAATTTAGCATTTCAAATAAAACACTTGTGGTTATATAATATGAACTTACTGGTTGCAAATGACTGTTAAAAATGGTTCTGATGATTTTACACATGCCAGGAAGTGGTCTTTTATGAGGAGGGTGAACCAATTGTAGGTGGTGAGCCAGGAGATATGAGGATTAGTTTGTTATTATTCATGACTAAATCAATCTGTTTAAGAAAAAAAAAATTGTTTTTATAGCTGATGGTATATTGAAATTTCGTGCAGTTCCATGTTATATAACGGGTCAAAATGAGCCGTTCTTATGAAATTTGCTAACCTAGAATGGGTCCAAGTGGGCCGGCACCACCCATCGACAGTGTCTTGGTGTTAATATAGTAATTGCTCCATGAACTTATTTGGTTATGACCCGCCCATTTACCAGGCTTAACCACCTCTTGTAAGTAAAATATATTTTTGGTGTTAATATAGTTACTTTCGAAGTTCTTTTCCCTACATCACTAACAGATGACCAGAAGACCAAGATCAAAGCCATTTTTGGTTGGTTAGTTAGTTAGTTAGTATACATGTATAATAGATCTGTTGAAAACACAATATCCTACACAACTATTTTTAGATGTCAAAACTTGTAAAAAGTGCAATTAAATTAATTAAATATATCCTCGTACTTTTTTGTAGTACAAGGTTATTACCTATACTGAAACCTTAAAGTTCACAAGAATTGTTTTCTGCACCATTTCATTACTCTGCGGAAGCCATCTTCTCCTCGTCCACATCGAATGCCTTTCTGGCTTGTTTCAGCTCTTCGTTCATCGACAACAGTTCTTTACAACGGATTAACTTAGGCAAGTCCTATAAAGACATTTTAATGCAATATTAGCAAACCTTAATGTTTAGTTAGTTTCAACCTTAACTTGTGCTTCTTCAAGAAAGCAACAATAAACTGTGTAAAAGAGGAAATAAGATACCTTGTGGATCAAGAACAAGAAATACTCAGTCAATAGCTTTCCCCTCTTTGATGCAATGTCTTGCGCTTTATGCACCTACATTTCCATTGAAAACTTCTTACAACAAGTATTTATTATCGGATTCACAGAAATTAAAAAAAAATAAAATTCTCACCATATCTGTCACATACTCGACAACAATGTCCTCCACAAGAGCAACAGTCTCGAGCAATGGCTGGAGATACAAAACAAATACTTGTCAAGCGTTTATAAAAAAAACGTTACAAGTTTTAGTAAATACAAATGACTGCATGAGTATGTTTTTGATATTAGACTGGCGTGACGTGACGTGACATGATATGACAATTCATCACATTACTCCGTCCTTTGAAACAAATATACGCGTTCGATATTATTTTCATATGCATAAATATTCATCGCGAAATTTTATCATCATATAACTTTGTTCTTAAAAGATCTTTACTTTGATTCATGTCATCGTCTTCATAAAGTGAAAAAAATAAATACAAAAATCCAAATATGAAACATTGTGCAATGAAGGTTGATGCTTACATTAGGATCATCTCCAAAACCATACATTATAATTTATATGCTGTACTACTTGTTTCCATCATAGAATAAAAAAAAAAAATCATAAGGAAGGTTAAAAATAAACCAAAAATGGACAGAAATTCACATAAAAAGCGAAATAAACACTCACAAACTTTCTGAAAAACTCCACACACTTGCGTTTGAATGATGTTTCTGATTTCGATGAGAACACATTCAATCTATTACCCCAAACGGTCCATTCGATAATAACACATACTAACAATGCTGTACCAGGTTGACATATGAATTGCCATATCTAAACGTGACATGGTCGAACATGATCTTTTATTGATGCTTATTATAAAAGCATTACAACTGAAAGAGAAACCATCAGAATAAAACTAACCACCTTCCAACAAGGGCTAGTTAATTATTTGAATTAGTGTTTTAAGTTTTAACAACTGGTGATGCTTCAATAGCTCTTTAATTACTTGAGCGTTTGCGTCATCCGTAAAACATCCGCTGTCGGATGGCCACATGGGGCTTTGCTTCCTGAAATTTACAAATACCAACACTAAACATATATTACTTACCAGAAGAAAACATAAAATCTTCAATTTCTATTTGTTAGGATATAAACAAACACCTGTTTAAGGACCCGAAGCTTTTTTTTCGCAACTCGACGCCTCCAACACCGCTGAGTATATAATGCAGCCATCTCAAGAGTCTTGTAGTAATAATATGCTTTGTAGCAACGGTGGTGTGTCTGTAATTGCATGTGTGCCTGTAGTTGCATTGCATCACAAATTATAATAGATATACATCCAGTTGTTAAAATAATAATTTATTTCACCTGTATAAAAAATGCAGATTTAGTTTGCTTTGAGTGTCTCATAGCTCTTATTAACAAAGATGTTCTGATAGAATAATTCATCAACTTCAAAAAAATAAAATGAAACAGGAATTAAAGAGAGAAACATACGGTAACAGAATATTGACTTAATCTCATTTCATGTTTTAGATCTCTCTCACAAAAATGAAATTGTTGAATCCCTCCCTATCTTATAATAAGCTATTTTATTACTTCGAATAAATTTAGAGATTAATTTATAGTGTCGCTCAATAAAAGTTATATATGTGTTATATATAAAAAATATAAATAAATATGTATAACTTTAATTCGAATTTCAAATCGAATCTAAAATTATAATTTCGTATTCGATTTACCGGACTCGAATTGAATCAAATTTGAATTCTTGATAATCGAAACAAATTTTTGATAATCAAATTAGGCATTCAGACTTACTATCACACAAATTGTTTCGATTATCAATTTGTGTGATAGTAAATTAGGCATTCAGACTTATTGTTTAGATATATTCTACGATTGTTGCGTTTGCAATTGGTAAAAAGTATGTGTTGATACGATTCTATTTCTGTTTATTTGATTTCTACTTTAGTTGGTATTTACACCTCCAATCCTTGTCTTATATGAAGCCTATTTCAAAGGTATCTGATCTTCAATGGTGGGATATATTTTTAGACATATAAGTTACATAAGTAGCAACCAACAAGTTGTACATATCCCTATTTGCTTGTTTTGATGATAGCACAACATTTATCATGATCTAAGTTCATTCAACTTTATATGCACCTAATAGTTTATAAAAAGTAACCATCACTTTTTGTTGCCTTTAGATAGGATGTTGAAAGAGATACCGCCTAGTATGTGATATAAGTCCACATTTGGTGGTAGAGATGAACGTCACGCAGACAATGAATCTTGCACAACGCATCCTCACGCCATTTCGGATAGGAATGCTAAGAAGCATCATAGAAAACAAAAGGTGATAAAGCCCGACCCGACCCGAAAATTCTAACATTGAGTTGACCGAAATTCAAGCACTGAGAAAAAAGTGAACCCAGTGGAAAAAATCCTGAATCCGCCAATGCTCAAAATCCAGCTCTTATCCAACTCTTTGCTTTCATTTCATGCATGACAATTCATTTGAAGTCAACCATCCAAATCCGAAACTTAAAATAGCTTTAAAACCTTGGGCGCCTCCAAGTGGATACTATTTCAAGATTCGGAACTCAAAAGATGGCTTTTGTTTGCATCTAACAGACGTAAATGAGTTTTATTTAAACATTAAAATTAAACAGAGATATAAAAGAGTTCCAGACTTTCAGCTCAACGTTCGTTTTTAGGGGTTTAAAAGGATTCTAAAATCAGTTATATTTTCATAAATTTGTTAAGTTGAAGTGAGAATATGATTGCATACATTTTTGTATATGATTTTTAATGCCATGCCTAATGAGCATTATAGGGACATGAAAAAGTTTGATAACGCCTCCAACACCATCCCCTCTGGGCGTTTTAGGGGCATGAAGAGAGAGATGTATTTCTAGAATAATGCCCAAAGAGGAGAAAAAAATGGAAAGTATTGAATGAAATGAGTATTAAGAGGTATTAAGCATTACACAATTTTTGAAGAGGAGTTATGACGCTGATGTGATGAAAAATGTTTCTCATATGGCATGAACCACTACGTATAGTCTAAAACAGAGACAAACACATATTAAAGTTGTTGAAGTGAGTTTTAGTGAAAAAATAAAGCTTCCAAATATTCTCGAAATTTGTTCTCCTTCTCAGAACTTGGAAATTAAACAAGTTCAACTCTAAATCAAGTATTTACATACAATTTGTGAAAACATATACACAAAATAAAATGAAAAGATAAATAGCAATTCCAACTATAAAATTCTACATATTAAGAGATGAGGGAAGAAAAAACAAATTCGAATGGTACTTAATCAAACTTTAGAAGATTGAGGAGGAGGATACAAGTGTGCGTATGTACATCTTATTTTATTATATATTATATATTATCTATAGAGAAAGAGTATACAATTAAATGTACATATTATTTTATTATATATTATATAGAGAAAGAGTATACAATTAAATTATGAAAATGACCTATTCATTGTAGTTTGTTTGTAGTCTCAAAACAATAATGAAAACCATCGAAGGAAGTGGGAGAGTGGTCATTAAACAATGGAACTATTATTCCAAGTACATCCATTTTTAAGGCTATAAATACAATCTATACTCCAAAAATCATTAACAAAAACAACACAACTTCCCTTATATTTCATCCCAACATTCCAATGGATATCACAACTTTTCTTCAAGATAACAATTTCTCCTCGCCTCTTTTCTTTTTCACCACAATCTTTCTAGTTTTACTTGTACTAAAACAAACAAAATTGTTTTGTTACAAGAGTGATGAAAACCTCCCACCAGGTCCAACAAAGTTGCCAATCATCGGAAACTTACATCAAATGGGAGACAAACCTCATGTTACGCTTGCCAAAAGATATGGCCCACTCATATCTCTTGGCTTAGGCAAGCAACTTCTTGTGGTCGCCTCTACACCAGAGGCGGCCAAAGAAATCCTCCAGACTCATGATCGCCTTCTTTCCGCTCGTAGTGTGCCTAGTGCATTTCAACAACCATCTTTACTACCTCACTCCCTTATGTGGTCAGAGTGCAACCAAACATGGAAAACCCTAAGAACTCTTTGTCGAACCGAAATGTTTTCGTTTAAAGCTTTAGAATCCCATTCGAGATTACGAGAGGAAAACTTTGCTAAGTTGATAGATTTCTTGCGTAAAAAGCAAGGGCAAGTGATTAACATGGAGGATATGATTTTAACTACATTGTTCAACACACTAACTTCCATTATCTTTGCCAAACAATTTATTGATTTGGCTAACGAAAATGAAACTCATGATTTGTTGAAAGAGACAATGCATAAAGTAATCGAGTATGCTGGTCGTTTTTTTGAAGGATTTGATCTTCATGGAACAAGGAAAGGTGCCATGAAAGAATACAAGAAGATCTTTGCATATTTGGAAGATACGATTGAGGAAAGACGAGCCTGTGTCAATTCTTCAACATGGTCATCAGAAAAAGCTCAATCTTTTTTGGACCGCTTGCTTGAAAATGGATTCTCAAACAACCAAATATATCAACCGGTTTTGGTAATCATTTGTTCATTATTTATAATTGAGAATTTTAGTCCATGTGATTTGGGCCTTTTTGGCAGCTTAGTCCAAATATTTTATTTTTTCGCATGAAGGGCAATTCGACCATATAAATGACCGAATTGACCTTCTAGTTAACAGAAAAAATGGATGAAGTTAACCAAGTGGACTAAAATGGCAACGGTAAAACCTTTTTGGACCCACATGTGAAAAAATAAAACCTTTGGACTAAGCTGGCAAAATGACCTAAACCTCAGGAACCAAAATGGCATTTAACTCTTTATAAGTTTTCGCATTCCCCTAATAATTATTTTTAGATTTGGTTTTTTACCATCCAATGTGTTTCATTTGCAATTGATAGACTTTAATACAAACCATCTTCTTGTGTTTCTAGGAATTATTGGTAGCCGGAACAAATACGACAACCACGACAGTGATATGGGCTATGTCGGAGCTTGTACGAAACAAAGATGTCATGTCCAAAATACAAGAAGAAATAAAAAATGAAATAACCTCGGACCAAATCACCAACTCTCAACTATCTAAACTAACTTATCTACAAGCATGCATCAAAGAAACTTTCAGATTACACCCGCCCGTGCCTCTTCTTCTTCCTCATATGGCGATTGAAACGTGTGAGGTTATGAACTACACGATTCCTAAAAATGCAAAAATACATGTTAACCTTTGGGCGATGGGTCGAGACCCTAAAGTTTGGGACAACCCTTTATCTTTCAATCCCGAAAGATTTATGAACTCAAAAGTGGATTTTAAAGGCCAAGACTTCGAGTTATTGCCATTTGGTTCGGGGAGGAGAGCATGTCCTGGAATGCCATCCGGAATCAAGAGCGTTGAATCTGTGTTGGCGTATTTGATTCGTGAGTTCGATTGGGACCTCCCAAACGGTGATGATCCATCAAAGCTAGACATGAACGAAAGATTGACGACATGTGCCGACAGTTGATGCGCTTGAAAGAAGGGGAGTGACGGTGATTGACGACATGTGCAATTTCTGCTACGAAGGCTTAGACTCGGTGACACACTTATTTACCGCTTGCCCGTTGGCTTTGGGAGTTTGGGAGAAAATAAGCTTTTGGTGCAGGATTCAGAAGTTTTTCGTTTTTTCGTTCAGAGATTTGTTAGAAATTCACAACCTGGGAGACAAAGGGAAGACGGAGAGAGAAGCGGTTCACGGCATCATTCTCGCTTCGTGTTGGGTTCTATGGAAAGCCAGAAACAACTTGAGGTTTAATGGTGAAAAGAGTAGTGTGGACGAGATTTTTAGCGAAATTATGGTTAGTTATTTTTGGTATAAACATAGAGCTAGAAAAGGTAGTTTAGAATGGAGGGATTGGTGTAAGTTTGTGAATATGTAATTGTCTCTGGTTCCGGCCCGGTTTTCGGGTTCCGGGTTGTTAATGAAGTTAACCTTTCAAAAAAAAAAAAAAAAAAAACGAAAGATTTGGGATTGCTTTAAAAAGGGAAAAGCCTTTAATGCTAATCTTCAAACAAAGAAATTAAAAGCGAGTCCATATGCTTAGTTCATACTTGATATGGAAATATTCTATCAGTCTATATGTTAAGTCAAAGTCAAACAATAATGTATGTTTAATTAGTGTGTAGTTTAAATTTGGAGATTGGTGTGTAATAAATAATAATATTTTTGTCACTTCGTTTTTTGTTACTTTGGAATCCATTGATCTAAAATTAGCTAGGCCACTCATTATCCATTGCATGAAATTTAATTATTAAAAATAACAAACTTTTATATGGCTAAGGAGTGAGGCTCATGGTGTCAGGGTGAGGTCATAAAAGGCCACGTGGGCCGTGAATACATGGTACACCACCACATTCATTTTCTATACGTGGTGAGCATGGAAAAACCCACGGAGACGACGAGCCAGCACATTAGAAACATCACCACACCAAATAGCCTAATATGATGAAGATATAGGTTATATTTATAATGTAAACTTGTAAGATTTCCCGTGCTCTACGGTTGGCAGTCGGTCGGTGCGGGTTTGTTTTTTCACAGCATCATAAACGAAAGATAATACTGAAACATTTAAAAAGTTTTTAAAAGATGAAAAAGAAAAAAAATCATGGTATAAAAAGAAAAATTAATGAATCTAAAGATATGTTTATTATATAAAAAAGAAATAAAAGTAGTGACGGATCCATTATTTTTTTCGATAGATTCATCTTTTTCTGATAGTTCAACAATCAAACAAAATTAAATTTTCAGATCGGATCGGGTGACCTATCACCAAGGAGATACAAAAATTTTCTAGCAATAATTGGATAGCTAGCACGTCTACTTACCAAGATAAACTAATGCTAATGATCGGCCAGTAAATACATCCTGAAAATCCATATAAAACAGAACAAAAACACATGTAATTCGTTGGTATTTTTCTAATCAAAGTGAAACATTTAGTCAATCACATACATCTAATCAATGTTTAAAACAAAATATAAAAATTCAGTCAGATCTCATTAGAGAAAACAGGATAGATATATTTTTCAGTTAAAGTTGCCTTTAACAATAATACATATAAAGAGGTCAGTTAATGTACAATATTTCTAGCTTTTATACCTTCAGTTCATATATTTCATATTTTATATTTCCATTTCATATATTTATACTTTCATTTCATGTATTTATACCTCAATTTCATATATTTCTAAGCAAAAGTCTTAGCCAAAGTTTGGTTTTTGTTATTAACTGAAATTAAATGAACCAAACGAAAAACTGTCAATTTAATAGAATAAACCAAAGTGATTAGCCGAAAACCGATTGCTTAATAAAACAGATTAACCGATGACTTAGGTTTCGGCTTCGGTTAAGGATAATAACCAAACTGACAGAACCATTCACAACACAATGAAATGGATTATCCGATTGCTTCCGTTTGATGTATAATTATCACAATGATCTACAAAAACGAGTATCGCAACGCGATGTGCCCCCCCCCCCCCCTCCCGCGGCTGCATCGCGCGGGCATCCTGCTAGTATATGTTTAATTAGTGTGTTGTTCAGTTTTTGTTATTTTATGTAGTTTGAAATTAAAGAATTTGGAAAGTGCTGTATATATAATTAATAGTATTTAATAATGTATGGGTACTTTATTACTTTTTTTTTTTTTTTACTTTGGAATCCAATGATCTAAAAATTAACTAGGCTAGTTATTATTTATTGCAGGGAAATATAGTTATTGAAAAACAATAAACTTTTATTTTCTCTTCTATTATAATGAACATGTACTTTGTTATCATTATAACTAGTAGGATTTTCCCGCGCCACGCGGCGGGAATTCGATCGGTATCGGTTCCATGCGTTACAGTATCGGCACTCACTATAGCAATCGAACGAGAAACATACAATAAAAAGTAACGTCGTGACGTGTCCAAAAAGATTTTGAAATATGTTTTACATCGATCGGACACAACGAAAAAGAATAGCGGTATTGATGTTGTTAGGTTGGAATCATTTTAGTTCGTTACGACATTGAAACGTCACCTGTAAAAAATAAATTACCATTCGTCGTCGGTTTTGGTTCGGTTTGGTATGACAACAAGATAGTATCCATTTTCAATCAAATTTATATCGTAATTTCGAAACAAAATAAGCACAATTATGGAGTTAGATTTTTTTATTATGTTAACGTACGCAAGTTAAAACAGTTCATTGCGGCATCAATATGTCACCAGTTAAAACTAATAAATTACCATTCATCATTGGTTTTGATTTGGTGTTATCATTCATTATTGGTTAAGGTCCTGTTTTATAAGAAAGCGGCACACTATATATTTTCATTAAATTTTATATCGTAATATTAAAAAAAATAAAAACAGTTGTGGAGTTAGAAACTTTTATTAAAAAAAGTTGTCGTTCGAAAGTTAAAACAAATACCTAAAAATTAGAATCACTACTAAAACTAAATAATAAATAATCTATTATCAAAAAAACTAAAACGAATACCTAAAGTATTATTATCCAAAAAATTATAATCACCATTCAAATTAAATATTATATAATATATAATTTTTTATTATAAAACCTAAATTAATTAAATATCTAAGAATTGTTGTCACTGTTTATCATATTATATAATATATATTTTTTTATTAAAAAATCTAAATTAATTAAATACCTAAGAATTGTTGTCACTGTTCATCATGACTTTAAAATCATATGTATAATTTTATATCATAATATTAAAAAAAATAAAAACAGTTGTGGAGTTAGAAACTTTTATTAAAAAAGTTGTCGTTCGAAAGTTAAAACAAAAACCTAAAAATTTGAATCACTACTAACACTAAATAATAAATAATCTATTATAAAAAAACTAAAACGAATACCTAAAGTATTATTATCTAAAAAAATTATAATCACCATTCAAATTAAATATTATATAATATATAATTTTTTATTATAAAACCTAAATTAATTAAATATCTAAGAATTGTTGTCACTGTTTATCATATTATACAATATATAATTTTTTATTAAAAAATCTAAATTAATTAAATACCTAAGAATTGTTGTCACTGTTCATCATGACAAATATCTAACAATTGTTGTCACTGTTTATCATATTATACAATATATAATTTTTTATTAAAAAATCTAAATTAATTAAATACCTAAGAATTGTTGTCACTGTTCATCATGACTTTGAGTTTGTTTTCCAAGTTTCAACATTTTTACTTTTAAGATAATAATGTAAATGTGCATCATGTGAGTTTGTTTTTCAAGTTTTAACGTTTTTACTTTAAAGAGAACTTACAAAAACGAGTAATTAAAGTCCCTTTTTTATTGCATTTTGGATGTTGTCTTACTTTTGTTTTGGTTTGGTCCTTATTTTTTTCTTTTTATGTAAAAATCACGAAATTATGTGTTATACTTCTAGTAAAGGTTCAAAATGAGAAAAAATAAATTCAACCAATACGAATGTTTTATTTTGCTTTATTTAATATTTATATAGATCATTAATTTATAGTTTTACTCTTTAGTAACTAACTACATTAAATTTCTAACTTATTTTTAAAGTTGTATATTTTTTCAAAGGAAAAAAATAATTTTGAGTGTAGGATAAATTACAAGCTGTGTAGAATAAAGTACAAGATAAATTTTAATATGATGATAAATTTCAATATGTTTAGGATAAATCTCTAAATGTGTAGGGTAAATTTTAATGTGTGTAAGCAAAAAAAAAAAAATTAGTATAGAGAATGATAGTCTTTATGACTGATTAATTAGTTAAAGATAATAATAAATGAAATGAAACAAAACCATTTAATGTTTTACGATTGTACTCTTGTTTTTTTTTTCTTCTCAAATGATCATCCCCATACTTCTATAGTAAAATTTGTTATATTTATATGTTTATTTTATAGTAAAATGACATTAATTTAATTTATCTTCTATGTGTTTATACTTCTATATGTAAATGTGACATGTTTAGCATTACGAAAGTAGTTAATTTATGTGTTTAGACTTCTATTGTCATGTGTGATATATGACAAATAGGATGCATATATAATTTATCTCACGTAAAAGACTTGCATCTCATTAGGTCAGGCTAATAAAAATAATGTGTGTCATGAAGCACCACATACATGTGCACCTTTCGCTCACAGATTATCGAAACACTATATGTAGCAGTCTAGCAGATAAAACTCAATGCATACGTGAGCAGGGATGATAATGGGTCGGAGATGGCTAATCTCATACCCATATTCGGTTGTAAAATCTTGTCCTATACCCTGTCCATCACCCATCGGGTATCGGGTTTACCCGTTGGGATTTTTATGACATGTATTTTTTACTTTCCTTTATAATTTTGTGTGGTAAAAATCTATATAATATATTAAATTATAATAAATGACATACATATCATCATCACCATAATAATATTTGATATATTTAAAAATGTAAATATATTATAATATAAATCTCAAAAAAAAAAATTTGTATTTCATAGCATATAAATATGAATAATGTCATCCAAAAATATATATTTCAAATCAAAAGTTTATTTTTCAAATAATAAAGCTACAATAACGAAACATTATTAAACATTAGTTAAAGGAAAATAAATATAAAATTTAATATTTTCAGGTAAACGGGTAAGTAGTTAAGGGTAATCGAGTCGGTTATCATCTAATCACATACCCGTCCCATACCTGCGATATATTTTTTTTCCATACCCATGCCCGGCCCAATACTCGTCGGGCATCAGGTATACCTGTCCCAAATGCTTCGGGTTTCAGGTATACACGTGAGGATCAGGTATTTTTGTCATCACCATGACTACATAAAATTTACACAATGACAATAACTAATTCATAACTCATTTTAAACACATATTGAGAGAAAGATACGCGGATGTTGTTGTTGTTGACATCAATCTAAACATATCAGATATCTTTTGGATCATGACATCAATAGTTGTTCATGTCAATGCAATGTTATCAAGCTAAGAGCACAACCACTTGTAACATTTGTGATGGTTTGAACTTTACCAACCCTTTGTAGGGGGCGGCCGACCCCCCGTACTTTTCGCTCAGTAGTGGAGAGTATGTAGTTTTCGTATAAATTTTTTTGGGTATATACGTTTTCGACCCCCCGTTTTATAGAAACTTTTAAATCCAGTGACTTCCGCCCCCCCCCCCCCCCTCCTCTCGCGCCGGTCGGAAATCTCAAACTTCGCCAGTTTAACCATAGGGACAACAACACCCAATCCATGTTGCCAACGTATCAAAATATATTGGTACAAACACCTAATAAAGTTTCAGGGAGAAAACAAAAAAAAATCACTTTCCATAGGGCTTATAACTTGACAAAATACATTGTGACAAACACCTAGTAATGTTCTTGCTATGGGCCTTCTTCCACCGACACCTCTTCCGAAATGCGCAACACATTCAAATTGTTGTGTTATCAAAGTCACATTATATTGTTGAAGCTAATCGGTAAATCAATAAGGTTAAAAGAAATTTTAGACATTAGTTTGACGTAAGACGAGAATGTTTGCTCGTTAACATGTTCAATGTAAAAACGTTGTTGGTGTCTATTTAGAAAGATGGCGAAACCTTATAACAAAGGTAAATATGCTCGTAAGAAGATGTTTTGCATTGTAGTTCTTGTATCCCACAACAATGCATCATATATCAGATGGCTATTCAGGAATAACTATGGAGGCGTCGATTTTTGTCATGGAGATGTTATCTACTGTGTAATTTGCAAGTGCCTTCATATATCAGAGATCAAAAAGGAAAAGATTTTGTTTAATAAACAGATGGCGCCAATTAAAGATCCAAAAGTTAGTCTCTCAAAGGAGAGATCGGATCTGGATCTTGAGAGAGAAGAATTGAACTTTAAAGTCCTACAAAACATAAAACAATTAGGCCTGTCGCAATGGTAGGAGCACCACTCTACGACCACATTTCGATGTGAGAATAAGTATCATAATTGAGAGATAAAATGTGGTCCGGGGTATTTATACCTCTTGGGATTTAGTGACGTATGCCAGTGGTCCCTACCGAACATATCGTTATCAACAGTAGGGCCCACAATATCGGAGCACATATATTTGCCATGTGCCACGACATACCGTGGCACATGATTCGGCCCGTGATACTATCGCCTCTTCATAATTCGCATGTAATAATATACCATGCATAACTATAGATATGTATATATGATGTATAATTATAGATATATAAATGTATAACATATGAAAAAGATAATAGTTTTTACTCGAGCACTTTAGTGAACATACATAACTCCCTTTACCATTTAAGGGAATAAATAGTATGAGTTATTATATATTATGTGAAAAAATCTAGATAGCTAAAAACACACTATCTTGAAATTCTTTCAAGTGATATTAACATATGAAATTGTCTTCATATAAAATAAATCACATCAAATTTATTTGACAAATGGGAACATGAAAAATACTGTTTATAATTTGTCCTTGTTTCGGACTTTAAATTGTCATTACCCATCCAATCCAATCCAAACCCTACTTTCATTTTGCTTGGTTTAACTTCGTAGGTTTGCAGTCAATGACACCTTTCTTTTCTGAATCACGCCATGACTACACCACTCTAGGCTTTTTTTTTTTTTTAAAGAAGGTTTTTATAAGCTTAGAATGAAAAAAATGAAACTTAAAAAAAATGAATCGTATGATGAATTAAATGTGATAAGATGCTTGTTAGGTTTGCACTGATGGGGTAGCGAGTGAACGGCGATAGGGGTTTTTCGATCATAACCACCCTTTTAGTTTGAGTATTGCACATATGGTCCCTGTTGTTAAGGAGTTTTACAAAGAGGGGTTTTAACATAAAAAGTTAACTGAGTTTAGCTGAAAGGACACCGTCCGTCAATGATTGCAAACATAAAGGACACAGAGTGTAACTTTTGAAGTTAAAGAATAGCGCATGTCAAAATATTGAAACATAACATCCTTTCGACTTCTAATTTCTAGAAGTCTTTGTATTTGATCATAACCCTATAAACAACACTAGAAGAAGACGAGAATAGAATTATACCAAAATCTTTGATAAAACACTTTCATACGTGCCAATAAGAGAGACTAGTTATAATCTATAAATAACATTTAGAGTGAATTGCAAGGATTGTCCTTTATCTTTATACCCATTTGCAGCCGTTGTCCTTTATGTTTAAAATTGACGAGTTTTGTACTTTATGTTTTCAAATCATACACGTTTTGTCCTTTAGCCCTAACCCAGTTAGATTTTTCTGTCAAATCTGGTCTTGTGCAATACACATGAGGGTAAAATTGTCTTTTCACCATATTCTTTAAAAATACATAAAAAAAAATCTAACTGGGTTAGGGCTAAAGGATAAAACGTATGATTTGAAAACATAAAGTACAAAACTCGTCAATTTTAAACATAAAAGACAGCGTCTGCAAATGGGTATAAAGATAAAGGACAATCATTGCAATTCACTCTAACATTTATTAAAATCGAACCAACTTCAAATCTTATAATATGCAGAAATAATAATTATTAAAATCAATCCAACTGCTGAACCTGTTCATTTCAATCCCCAACTTGTAAAGAACCAGTCAGTCAAACATCACTTGTAAATATTGGCTGGTCCAACCGGTCTTACATTAAACACTAATATATGGTATAATATAATACAAATTGATATGTTATAGGGAACATAGCTACAAAACCAAAAGACATATATCTTTAATACTATATATTTAAGTTTGATGATAATACTGATGAGACCTATGATATCATTTAAAAGATTTGTTACTAGCTCCTACAAAACAGCCACACCTCATTTCACCGAAGCAAGTTCCGACCCGCACCACCCGTCGGTTTTCATCCAACCCCCGGGTCAAGATCACCGGCTAACTCACTCGGGCTCATGTTCTCAATATTACTTGCACCTTGTTGGTCTTCGAGTCCAGGCGGCTCCTCCTGGTTTCCAGCCCATACCATGTCAGCGAAATCATCACCCGGGTCATGACTACAGTTTTCGAGCAGCATTGTGGGGCCTGTATCTCGTGGAGACCGTTTCGCCAGCTCGCCAGCAATCAAAGTGGAACTTGAACATATTCTTTTGACGTCGTATCGGCTAATGTCGAAGTTGGTCACTGCACTTGTCCCTCGGAATTTTATGGCTGCTATGTCGTAAGCTTCCGCCGCTTCCTCTTGTGTACCTATTATCATATTTTAAAATGTTGTGCATAAAGTCACAATTTATAAAAACTCAACTGTACATTAAAACTGACTAAATAATTGTTTTTTTTAAAGGTGACACTAACACACACTCCCTAATTCTATACCACTAATATCCACCGAAATACCCACAATGGGGTTTGAACTAGGGGTGCAAACGAACTGAGCTACTCGTAAACTACTTGAGCTTGGCTAAAAAAAGGTCGAACGAGCCGAGCTTAAACGATCTCAAGCCCAATCCCAAGCCGAAGCTTTGCTTATCGAGATCAAGCCGGCTCGCGAGCTTAAACGAGCCTATTGTTTATAAAAATAATTATTAATATATTAAATAAGGGGGAGTTCATTTGAGAAGAAAATTAAATTGAGAAGAAAAAGAACAAGGGGTACAATTGTAAAACATTAAATAGTTTTTCTCTTATCTCATTTATTATTATTTTTGACTAATTAATTGGTCATAAAGACTTAATCCACCACACAAAATTTTTTGCCTAGACACATCAAAATTTATCCTACACATACTGAAATTTATCCTACACAACTCGTTATTCATCCTACACACCTCATAATTTATCCTACACTTTGAATTAATTTTTTTCTTCTTTGAAAATATATATTTTTTTTTTGAAAATAAGTTACAAATTTAATTTAGTTAGCTATTAAAAAGGAAGACTAACAATTAATGATCTATCTAATTTTACCAATATACTCTTACACTCATATTAAATACAAAAATTAAATGAAGTAAAATGAGTCATTCTTATTGGTTGAAGGTTGTTCTTTTTTATTCTTACAAAAAATTTCTTCTCATTTGAACCATCCACTATTAAATAAATCTATATTTATATATGAACAATTAATATTTATAAAATTATTAAAAATAACTAAATTATATAGAAACTAATACTTATAATTAATATAAATTAATTAATAAATAACAAACGATAAATAGCTTGAAAAATTACCTACGAGCCGAGCTCAAGCTTTAGAAACAAAACTCGAATCGAGACGAGCTCGAACTCAAGCTTTCATAAGTTAAACAAGCTCGAGCCTAGTCAAGCTCGGTTCGTTTGCACCCCTAGTCACTTAGAACCCTCACCACTTGTTTATATAATTGTTGTTCAAAATAACAAGCTTCAAACTGCTTATTCACAAGGCTCAAACTATCTACACACCAAGTGTGTAGATAGCCAACCCAAAAAGGTGTCTTTTGTACTATGTGCATACCCTGCAGTGTCGAGCTGTGGCCAAAGCGCGGCGTTTTGGTCCGGTCAACCAGACAGACTGACGGGTGTCTAACGGGTCTGTTGACCGGACCAAAACGCCGAGCTTTGGCCGCGTTTTGGTCCTGTCAACCAGACAAAAGACTGACACCCGGTCTGGTTGACAGGACCAAAACGCGGCCAAAGATCGTCGTTTTGGTCCGGTCAACAGACCCGTCAGACACCCATCAGTCTTTGTCTGGTTGATCGGACCAAAACGCCGCGCTTTGGCCACAGCTCGACACTGCAGGATATGCATATAAGACAAAAAACACCTTTTTGGTATGTCAATAGACAAATGGGTGTGCAAATAGGTACACCCATTCACAACAACTAAATGTGCTTGCAAATTAGTTCATAAAAGAATTTTCAAACACATTCTAACGAGCGTAATTTTGGTAATTGTGAGAGCCCTTACTGGAAAACTCAATGGACCCCACCAATACCCTGCTAATCAAATTTTGAAAAAAATCTTGATATGAGAGCCTAAAAGAAGAACATGTTTTTTTTTTATTCTAAAAAAAAAACAGACCAAAAATACACATGATCTGGTCTTGGCTTGGTCCATAAAAGTTTTGCACCCTAGAGTGAAAACAACAGAAAAGTAATAATTGATTAATTGGTATAATATCCACTCCTTCCTTACATGTGACAATATAAAAATGTACAATGAATGAACTTACTGAAGGTACCAAGGTACAAGTCCTTATTGCCTGCAACTCTTCCTATTCTAGCTTGCCACCTTCCATGTTGATGATGCCTGCAAAATACTTAACTTTTTTAACAGAATCCAATTTATTAATCACTGAAACAACATTTGACCACATTCATTTTTATGTACAATCTTTCCAACATTTGACCAACGGTTTCATAAAATATATTTTATATAACTTATCGATGCCATTACGGGCTACGCGTCAAAAATATTTTCGATTTTTAAAAGGCAAGTTTAATAGTTGAGGAATGCAAGTGACATTTGCATGGCACAAAAAGCAGCTGAAAATATCACATAATGCTACTTTTGTCATCACGAAAAAGTTGTATCTCATATGTGCCATGTCTGCCTTTTCACAAAAGGTGGAACAAAGGAGCACAACCATGCTCCGACAACTTGTACATCGTGCATAAACGATTGTACTGAAATCGGTGGATGTGACCTAGGCTGCTTTTCTTCTTACCTTGTGACTCCTCTATACATAGATGCGCCTCTTGAAAACCCGCTGCTTTTCCTGTGTTCATCATGTCATAACATGTCAAAATGCGAATTCATCCGAAAATTAGCATTTTGATGTCGGGTTTTCAGTTTTTTATTATCATTTGATCAAATATGTTACATGATCTATGCAGTTAATATCAGTCAATATCGCCGATAATATCGGTACCGATATTTTACTAGGGAACATAACCGATATTTGACCGATATATCATCGATATATCACTGAATTATTAGTGTTAAATTGCTATATTTATATATAAATTCTGCATGATATTAAAATTACCGATATCCCACTGATATCTCACAGAAATAACCTATATCTCAAATATCGGTACTTGACCGATATCCGATATTTTACCGCATTAACTGCATAGTACATGATTGTTTTTACACCGACCTACTTTCAAACTTTTACCAATCATAGCAAACATAATTTTAACAATAGTTGCCATGATCGGCAACAAACCGAAAGTATGCAGCTCCTTTATTGTATATTTTTAAAAAGTATGTCGGTAAAAGCATGTTTCCATATCGTGTGAGTAGCTTTCGCTTGAATATGCATATATATTACCTTCTTAAGTTGGCTACAAATTCTTGCCTGTTCATGTTTTTCATCTCCTCAAGTTCTTTTTCGTAATCGGCTAGCTAAATCACCGTCACACAACGAATCATTGATTATAAACATGTTGATACATAATATAGACGAATTCAAAAAACAATATAAAAACTCACAGGGAAATTAATATGAGTTGTTGGACCCCAGTATTTAAGAGCAGCCAAGTCATAAGCTCTTGCAGCTTTCTCTTCATTATCATACCCCCCTAAAAGTCACATGCACAATTAGCAGAAACAACAATGAATATTGAATACTTGATTATATTTGTTGTTTCATAAAGAAACATACTCAAAGAAAATGTTGTGTAACTGGGAGATTTCAAACAACTTATGTGACCATGATAAATAAAAAGACAAAAAAATATCTTGCCATGAAAACAAAAAAAGTTTTAGATTTTTTTATCATTTGTTGATGTCTCACTTTTTTAAGACCGTCTTATACGACATTAGAGCATTCACATCCCTTTCCACCGTTTCCACCCTACAGTTACACTACAAAATACTACATTTTCTCTCCCATTTCAATTAAATAATACCTTTTTATACTTTTATCTCTTCTTTATTCATAACCACTTTCAAAATATATATTAAAAAATTAGAGCATTCACATCCATGGCATCAAATTCTGTGTGGTGTTTTTAAAATATAAAAAGTATAAAAAGTGGTTGTGAGTGGAGGAGAGAGAAAATGTTACTATTCATCTGTATATTTGGGGGACACTGTTCACCCCCTATAATTTTTTTAATATATTTTGAAAGTGGTTGTGGGTGAATGAGAGAAAAGTTAATGATAAAGATATAAAAAAATATTATTTAATTGAAAATGAGAGAGAAAATGTAATGTTTTTAGTGTAATTTACAGTGAAAATATGGTAGGATTGATGTGAATGCTGTTATAGAGGGTGAACAGTGTTCCCTAAAATATAAAGATGGACAGTAACATTTTCTCAATCCTCCACTCACAGAATTTGATTGAAGGGATGCAAAAGCTCTTACACCACATTCGAAATCGAAGGTGAAACAACATATCCGAGCCGAAATTGTTTGTCAACTATATTCTAATCATCAAATTGTTCATGTTCTTGATTCTAGTTAACTTACAATCAAACCATATGACGTTTCAGTATAAGTGTATAACTATTTGATCGAAACCAATACTGTATAAGTGACACGTCAGCCCCGGATAACTACTAGAAGTACTACCAATTCGACTTACCAAGATAAACTGACGTCGATGATCCGCCAACGAACACCCCCACGGAAAATCATACAAAACGAAACGAAAACACACGAAACTCGTTAGCATTATTATTCAAACTAAAATAAAACATCTAAGAATCTAAAAACCAACTTAAATTCTACCTTGACGACCCTTTCTTGTCTGCCCTTCTTTCCTACAACTATTATCCCACAAATGAGCTTCATATCTCCCGGTCCACCGGTGCCTCGTCACGCCCCGAAACCGCGAAGTCCTTTGCCCGAAACCATCCACCGCTTTCCGCGTAACCACTTCTCCTTTCCCTCTTTTATCCGACTTCATCTGCACCACCGACCGCTTCCTATTATCACCCGCAGGCACCACCGCCAGCGACAAACACTCCTGACGGTTGCTGACGTCACTTCCCACGTCACACCTTGTCGATGATGACGATGGCAGTAACCACGTTTTGATCTCGGAAACCTGACTGATTGCACTTGCACCATCGTCGTATGAAACGACACCGTTTTGTGGGTCGTTTTGGTTTGCGGCGGTGACGGTGGGGCTGGTGCTGGTGGTGGTGTAGTAAGGATAACCGTAGTGTAACAAATATGGCGGCGCCGGCGGTGGTGATATATAGTAGGCGGCGCCGTCTCTAGGAACAATATCACCTTCTGTCGGACGATATTCGTGAAAGTTAAGGTTGACGTCAGCACCAGCACCGCCGCCCAAAAAATCTTCGAGCTTCGGACCACTTTGGTCGGTGGCTTCTAATCTCCATCCTACTACCAACAAAAAAAAAAAAAAAAAAAAAAAAAGATGTATAAAAAAAAGATTAATGGATTAAAACTAAGGTTATAAGAAAAAAATATACGTTGTGTTTGTGTGGAAGGATTGAAATCGTTGATAGGGATAACGGAATCAGGGTCATGTTGATGAAGTGCAGGTGGATTAATGGGGTCTTGTTGTTGGGGGTGGTTGAGGGAGAAGCCCAGCCAATCGCTCATGGCGGAAGTGAAATTTGGTTGCAGGTTTATGTGAAAGAAACAAAAACAAATGAAGGAATTGAAATGAATTGAATTTGAGTTTGATGTTTCTCTCTCTGTATTTGCTGTTGTTTTCTCGATTATCGTTCCATCCTTTCAATTTCTTTCGTATGTCTGACACACACACACACCTCAACCTCTACCGTCAATTATTTTTCTTATTACTTTTTAGTTAAGTAGAGAGATGGTATATGTAACATGACGAATATATATGCATGTAACAAGGTTATGTGTTTTTTTTTTGTTTTAAAGAGAGCGTGGAAGGTGTCATCTTAGCGGGTTACGGGGTGTGCACGTAGCGGGGGCTAAGCTGGAGTTGCGGGCGTGGGGTAGCTTGAGATGGTGAAGATGTAGGCGAGATGGTAAAGGGGTGCTTGAGGCGTGGAAACCATAATAAGAGGTGGGCGTTATTCAAAAAAGGTGAACAAAGATTGATTACGTGGTGGCTATGAGGCTTTACTTATTTTCCCTTGAAGCCTCAATAAACCTCCGTTGTTAAAAAGCATTTTAGGTTTAGATAATTAAAACTATCACAACTATTTAATTATATATTTGTTGTAACATTATAGGAAAATCTCACATTGGTTGTGAATAATAGAGTTTTTTGGTACACATAATACATGCCCCATATCAAACATCACCAACGAGAGGCGTATGAAACTTATAGAATTTTGGGTAAATCACATTTTTCGCTTTTTATGTTTGTATCGGATTGCAATTGATAGCCTTTAGCGTCAATAATTATAGTCACAATCATTTATTTGGAAAACTCATTACACCTTTCGTCCTTTAGCACTAACCAGGTTAAAATTAAAAGTTAAGTCAGATCATGTGCACCTCATGTGAGGGCAATTATGTCTTTCCACACCATGTTTCTTCCCCTTTATAAAACCCCTCTTTCACCATCAACCATTATCGGAATCTGCTTAAGCATTCATAGGTAAAATCGAGATCAGCCATAAAGGACGAAAAATGCATATATCTCATATGTTCAATCGATTAAAGCTTCCATTTATGTTGTAGATGCCTCATATTATAAGGAGACTCGTGACGGGGATGAGGAAAAACGTCGGGTTTCAGATGCAATGGGCCGCAATAGATTCGGAGCTGTGAAATTCAAAGGTTTTACAGGAATACGAAGGCCAAAATCGGTGGTATGTAAGCCGCCATTGCCACCACCATTGCATCCCCCAACTCATCTCCACCCATCACGTTGTAGATCTGAATCTCACCTTCAAATACATTAACGAAATCTTAAACAACAGATAAGAGTCAATATTCCTAGAACTATAGACTAGGCAAAGCATTTCTACTTTTCCTAATTTCCTATAGTTATGGCTCTGATATCAATCAGTCACACCCCAACCGATGGCAGAAAAATCGGGGCGCGGCACTAAGCGTTCAGATTGCTCATGAGTTTCCATAATGCTAATTGTTTCAATATATATTAAATCAAGTTTCAAAACATTGTCTAAAAGCATCCAGGAATCAAACACAAAGTATCAATACAATAACCAAACATCGTTTTAAAGTTTCTAGATTAACTATGTGGAGTTTCTAGGCAGCATCCTATCAAGTTTCTTGAATCCAGCATCCTATCAGCCTGCAACATGTATCAAAATAATGTCAATACAATAATGTCATCATCATCATCATCATCATACTCAGTAAATCCCACCAATAGCAAAGCAAAGGTAGGGTCTGAGGAGGGTAAGATGTAGACAGCCTTACCTCTACCCCGTAGGAATAGAGAGGCTGCTTCCAGTGAGACCCCCGACTCGATAGTAGTTTTGCATCAAGCCTTGGACATAAGGCACATAACACTCAGCAATCGGGACAAAGACCGATTAGTGCATTTACCCTTTTGTCTTTCAGCTATCAACGCCACCACATGATGCATGATTAACCGTCCTCAGCTTTTAACGTTATTTTCACGAAATTAGTAAAATAACGTTAAAATTAGTGCACTTTCACTTTTGCCCCCCGATGGCCCACACATATATACATTATATGCGCATACCGCAAGCGGGGCGTCGTCAATACAATAATGTATTGGCGAGTATACAAGTTTGAGTATATAGTATAATAGTTTAAAAGACTCATATCCGTCATGTAAACATATAAAAGTTTCAGCCATGCTAGTTCACGCAGTCCAAGTGATAGCCCAAGTATCCCAATGCGTTTACCACTTTCCCAAGTCTCAAGGAAAGCAAAATAGACTCCTCCTAACAATACCCCCGAGAATAATGGGGAGGTGCATTACTCCTATAGCGTTACTATTGTTAAGGCGGAACTACACACAGGGATTAAACGTTCACATAGCATAAAGTGTCAAGAATCAAGAATCCAAAAAGTATCAAGTTTCACATTTACATAGGATAGAGTATGATTTCAACAAGTTTCAAGTATCTAGTTTATAGAATACATGTTGCATCCCAAAAGTGTTAAAACAAAAAGGGATCGAGTATACTCACAGTGGGTGCTAAGTATCGACACCTATTGATTGGATCGAAGGGAACGTTGAGGTTAGCCTGATTATAGTTTAACAAATGAGCGTCAGACAGAAAAGTAGAATCGTGCAAAGTGTCGGACCAGTCTCCTGATCGGATGGCCATCTAGACGGATGGTCATCCGGTCGGTGACCTGTTAGATTTAGACGGACCACCATCCGATCGGATGGTCATCCGGACGGATGACCATTCGATCGAATGGTCATTCGATCCAAAAGGGTGTTTCCAAAAATGTTTCAACTTTTGAAGTTTATGTTGTAGTATAATGTCACGACCCCCGACCCGGTTTGACCCGTTTCAGGAGCCGCGGGACAGAAATCCCGTGGTACTTAATTTAATTGAGTTTAACAGCGGAAGTTTATCATCAGGATCTTTTTCAAGCTAAAATTTTCCCAATTATTTTATTTCACAATTTGGGATAAAACCCCAGTAATTTACAATAATATGATTTCACGGAGAAATCTTTATTTTACAAAACATATTTATTTATTTTAATATGAGCCACTATTTTAAACTTGAAGTGCATCCCAGCACTTTTCCTGAATCACAGCAGATCACCTGAAACATGTTTGAAAAAGGTTTTGTCAGCGGAAAATACTGAGTGAATCATTCTATTGATTAAAACAACCTGTTTGTTATAATTTACAGTATTAAGAGTGATTACAATGTTTCAGATATCAAACCAACTACCCACAGTATTTGTCACTCGACCACACATTGGCTATCTCGTTGTCCAATGGTGTCTGTGACTATGGTCATATCACCCATTGGCTAACCCGTTGTCCAATGGTGACGATTATCAAGTATTGTATACAAAACCCCACATACCGGCTGTAACTTGGTGATTACAAAGACTTAATCCCCGTAATTATAACTTTGAAAATAAACATGCTTTTATAAACAAATTTGATAAAAAGAGAGAATGACTCACATTGCCGATTTAACACGGATAGAGTTTACTTCTACGGATTAGCCTTGTTAACCTAATTTAAATAATAATGCACACAAAACTGGGTTAGTAATCAATACAGCAGTTACGATAACTCACGAGATCAACCATCACAACGAATGACAAAGTGCTATGCTTAAACATCCGTCGAATTAACGACTAATGACAAAGCATCACCCTAATGTGGGCAGCACTTAAACATCCATTGAGTACATTGATCAATCGGACAATGAATCGTAGCAGTGATTGAGTTAATACCCGGTATTGTGGCAGCACCTCGCTATTATAATTGCTATTTTCGACTTTAGTGTGATATGAATTCGTTTTCGAAAGTTATAATCGACACCAGTGGCTTGTGCAGGTGAAGAGCTATTTATAGCTGAATTTGAGGCCTGACGCGTCCCGCTTGAGTTTTAGCTTATTCGTACGCGGGCCGCATTGCCGCCCAGTCTACGACTAGCTTTGACTAGTCACACGTAGGTTAACCAGATGGACGACACGTGGCACTGTTACGCTTATCCGGTCAACTTAGGGTTGACGCGGCCCGCCTAAGATATACCTTGTCTTTCACGCGGGCCGCCTGAGACCCAACTTTTTATTTTTTTTTCTTATTTTTAATATGGGTTAGGGTTTCAGGGGTCCGGGTTTTCACTTACGGGTATTTTTAGGAAAATTTTGAGAGTCCTTACATTCTCCCTACCTTAATAAAAATCTCGTCCTCGAGATTTACTGGAATAAGTGTGGATACTTTCGCTTCATTTCTGATTCCAGCTCCCAAGTGTATTCAGCTCCTCTCTTTGAATCCCATTTGACTTTAACTAGCACAAGTCGCTTGTGCTTGAGAAACTTTACTTTTCTGTCTTCTATCTGAAGAGGTTTCTCAACAAATTTTAGCTTTTCGTTTACCTCTATATCTTGAAGAGGTACTACCAGAGATTCGTCTACTAAACATTTCTTGAGATTGGATACATGAAATACATCATGTACCCCAAATAATTCTTCTGGTAGTTGTAAACGATAAGCAACTGGTCCTATACGTTGAATCACTGGAAATGGTCCTACGTATCTGGGACTTAGCTTTCCTTTCTTACCAAATCGGACTACGCCTTTCCAAGGAGAAACTTTCAATAGTACTTTGTCTCCAACTTGGAATTCTAATGGCTTGCATCTATTGTCTGCATAACTCTTTTGGCGATCTCGAGCAATCTTCAGCTTTTCCTTGATTTGAGAAATTTTGTCAGTTGTCTCTTGCACAATTTCAGGACCTGACAATTGACTTTCTCCTATTTCTGCCCAACATACTGGAGTTCTGCACTTTCTTCCATAAAGTGCTTCAAACGGGGCAGTTTCAATACTTGAATGATAACTATTGTTATAGGAGAATTCGATCAATGGTAAATGATCGTCCCAATTTCCACCAAAATCTATTACACATGCTCGGAGCATGTCTTCTAGAGTTTGGATCGTTCTTTCACTTTGCCCGTCTGTTTGGGGATGATATGCAGTACTTAAGTTTAGTCGAGTTCCCATTGCTTTCTGGAAACTTGTCCAAAAATGAGAAGTGAATCGACTATCTCTGTCTGATACAATGGAGAGTGGAACTCCATGTAAGGATACGACTTCATCTACATACAACTTTGCCAACCTTTCCATGCTAAAGGTTTCTTTCATAGGTAGAAAGTGAGCAGATTTGGTTAATCGATCCACAATTACCCAAATCACATCATTACCTTTTCTGGTTTTGGGTAACTTAGTAACAAAATCCATTGTTATGAGTTCCCATTTCCATACAGGCATTTCTAATTGTTGTAGTAGACCCGAAGGTTTCTGATGTTCTGCCTTAACTTGTGAGCAAGTAAGACATTTAGAAACATATCTGGCTATATCCTTTTTCATACCTATCCACCAGAAATTGTTTCTTAAATCTTGGTACATTTTATTGTTTCCTGGATGTATGGTATACCTAGATTTATGAGCTTCTTCTAAAATCTTAATTCTTAGTTCTCCATGCTTAGGTATCCAAATTCTACTTTTGTGGAATCTCCATATTCCATCAGCTCCTTGCTCTAATTCTTTTATTCGTCCCTTCATTCCTTCAGCATCATCTTTGATTGCTGTTTCCTGAACATTCTTTATTTGTTCCATTAAATCTAATTGTAGATTTAATTTGAGAGCACGAACTCGTCGTTGTTTTTCCTGATACTTACGACTTAAAGCATCTGCAACCACATTCGCCTTTCCTTCGTGATACTGAATATCACAATCGTAGTCACTTAGGATTTCCATCCATCTCCTTTGCCTCATGTTTAACTCTTTTTGCCCAAATATATACCTTAAACTTTTATGATCTGTATAAATAGTAAATTTACTTCCATACAGATAATGTCTCCAAATCTTAAGGGCAAAAATTACGGCTCCTAATTCTAAATCGTGAGTTGTATAATTTTCTTCGTGCTTTTTCAATTGCCTTGATGCATACGCAATTACCTTCTTGCGTTGCATAAGCACACATCCTAATCCTAGTTTTGAAGCATCACAGTAAACTTCAAAATCTTCAGTCCCTTCCGGTAAAGCTAGGATTGGAGCATTGGTTAATTTCTGCTTCAATATTCTAAAGGCTTCTTCTTGTTTTGGTCCCCATTCAAACTTAACTGCTTTACAGGTTAGCTTGGTTAATGGAACAACTATCTTGGAAAAATCCTTAATAAACCGTCTATAGTACCCAGCTAAACCTATAAAACTTCTAATTTCCATTGTTGTTTGTGGAACCTTCCATTTAGTAATTGCCTCTATCTTTGCAGGATCTACATGAATACCTTCGTGATTCACCATGTGTCCTAAGAATTGCACTTCTTGTAACCAAAATTCACACTTCGAGAATTTGGCATAAAGCTTTTCTTTTCTTAACAAAGTTAAGAGTGCATGCAAGTGCTCACAATGTTCCGTTTGACTTTTGGAATAAATAAGTATATCGTCTATAAAAACAATTACAAATTTATCCAAATACGGTTTACAGATTCTATTCATCATGTCCATGAATGCTGCAGGTGCATTTGTTAACCCGAAGGGCATGACTGTAAACTCGTAATGACCATACCTAGTTCTGAAAGCAGTTTTAGGTATGTCTTCTTCTTGAACCTTCAATTGATGATATCCAGAGCGTAAATCTATCTTAGAAAAATATCTAGCTCCTTGAAGTTGATCGAAAAGATCATCAATCCTAGGTAATGGGTATCGATTCTTAATTGTAATCTTATTCAGTTCTCTATAATCAATACACATTCTCATCGAACCATCCTTTTTCTTTACAAACAACACTAGAGCTCCCCACGGGGATGAGCTAGGTTGTATGAATCCTTTACTTAGTAATTCATCTAATTGCTTCTTTAATTCTAACATTTCGGTAGGAGCTAACCGATAAGGTGCCTTAGCTATCGGTGTAGTTCCAGGAATTAGATGAATCCTAAATTCTACTTCCCTATCAGGTGGTAATCCCGGAAGTTCTTCCGGAAATATATCTGTGTATTCTGAGACTACAGGGATTTCCTTAAGTTCTTTGTTCTTAGTATTAATGATTACCGAAATCATATATACTATTCCTTGCTTTCGTTCATAACTAGCAACTTTCATTACTGATATGAACTTCATGGGTTTACGTGGTTCATCTCCTGTAATCATGATTACTTCTCCGGTTGGTGCTTGAATTTCTATGGAATTCTTATCACAAAGAATTCGAGCATGCTTGGCTATTAACCAATCCATTCCTAACACAATATCAAATTCAGCTAATTTCATAGGTAACAAATTTGCAGAAAATTTATGACCTGAAAGTTCTATTTCTACTTTTTGCAAAATCTGATCTATTTTCACTGAGTTCCCATCTGCGGTTTCTACTGTAAAAATCTGCCTAATGTTGGTTAAAGGTAACTTAAGAGCTTGACAGAATAAAGTATTTATAAAACTTTGGTTTGCACCAGAGTCAAATAATACTTTTGCATATACGTTGTGAACTAGGAACGTACCAGCTATCACATCTGGAATGAGTTCTGCTTCTTGAGTAGTTAGCTGGAATGCTCTGACATTCTTCTTAGTAGTTCCTTCTGCAGCTTTGGCTTTGTTGTTATCAGCTGGTTTGACTAGTTTCGGACAACCTGGCCTAAAATGTCCAGTTTCTCCACAATTGTAACAAATTGTGGATTTCTTTCTGCAGTTTTCTTCACTATGTCCTACAACTTTACAAAAGTTGCAGGTTACACTGTATTTTCCAAAATGTTTCCTTCTGCAATTTCTGCAGAAAGGCGGAATTGAGGATTGTCCCGTTCCTCTTTTCCTGAAACTGTTATTATTACCCGTACGAAATCCCTGGGTAATTTTCTGAGCTAGTTCCTTCTTCCTGTTTTCATCCCTTGTGCGTACCAGTTCATCAGTTAAGGTGTTGGCTAGTTCCACTGCATCGTCAATAGTGCGAGGTCTCGCAGCTTTAACGATATTGCGAATTTCGCTAATTAATCCCCAAATGTAGCGAGAAATGAGTACCGGCTCTGGCGAAGCCAGTGTTGGTACCACCCTAGCATATTCAAAGAATATCGAAGTATATCCTCGACAGTCCACATTAACCATCCGATGGTTTAGGAACTTATTTGCCATTTGATCTTTTTCATACTCAGGACAGAATTTTCTTTCTACAAGACTCTTAAATTCTTCCCAGTTCATGGCATAGGCTACACTCCTTCTTTTAGCTTGTAACACAGTGTTCCACCATTCTAATGCCCATTCTTTAAAAAGATTGGACGCATACATAACTTGATCTTCCTCAGCACATTTGCTTATAGCAATTAATGCCTCAGTTTTCTCTAACCAACGTAATGCTGCAATAGCCCCTTCATTACCTGCAAACTCAGTTGGTTTACAAGCAAGGAATTCTTTGTAAGTGCAACCAGGTGTTGCAACTTTCATTTTCTTGAAAATTGGGCCTTGCAGATCATTATTGTGGTTAACATGATTTCCACCTCCGTTTATACTATTACTAAAGTTATCGCCTTGAGTATGTTTACTAGGAATGATTGATTTAGTTTTAACGGGTTTCACAGGTTTTTGAACAGCAGCAACAATTGCTGGAATTGCATTGGCTATTCCTTGTGCGACGATATCCTTTATATCTTGTCTATTTAACAATTGTTCTTCCTCAATTTGCTCAGGTTGATTTACTTCATTTACTGGTTCATTATCAACGTTTGCCATCTGATAATTAATTTATAGATAAATAATTAGTATAAAAGAAATAATACAATGTCACAATTATTTGCACATAATCACGTAAACAAATATACAAACAAAATCTAAAATTTTATTTATTTGATGGATTATATCATGCCTCTATATACAATCGTTTTATTATTTATTTTACAAGTACTGATTTTTTTTACTATTACTTTTACTATTACACAACCATAGTTTCACCATCCTACTATTTCTCGTCTCTTGTTGTCCTAAAAACGAAGCTCCCTTTCATCATACTTCCACGCAATTTGTCCCCCTATCTCCCTGATTCTATTTCCCGCATCCATTAACTCTTCTCCAAAATGGCGAAGTTCTGCTAGATTTTCGTTACTCATGGGTGGATTTGGTAATGGTTCGGGATCGAATTGTGGAAGAAAGGAATTAGGACTATTGACAATGTTTTGAAATTGCCAGTCATTTGTCCACCATTCATCCATTTCCAGGGGTTGGGTATGGATTATTGGTTCTGGAATTGCTGGTTCAAAATTTATAGGGATTTGGTTTTCAATAGGACGATTAAAAACATTTGTATTGACAGGCTGAATAGTTTCACAGTTTGCCAATATTAAATCTATTTCCTCCTGAAAAGTCATTCCTTGGTTTTGTTTGGAGCTTTCTCCAACTTCCATTTGAGTTGGCCTAAAACCTTTTCCAACTTCCAATTCTATTTCCTTGGAATATTCCTCAAATTGTATTTTCATTTCTCTAGCATCTTCTCCCATTTCTATTTCCAATTCCTGCGGTTTCGAACTTTCCCCGATTTTAATTTCTTTTCCTTTTTCTTTTGCTAAGGTATTATTTATTTTAGGAAGTTTCGGAGCTGGCTTTTTCCTACGTAAACGACTCCCCCATACGTATTTCCTTCTTTTCTTTGGTTTTGGCTTTATCAAAGGTGGAGCGTTGAATTCTACCGGTTGTTCCACATCAGGAAAATACCCAGTAAACTCTTTGGAAACTTCTATATTTACAGGGTATAGATTGAGATTCTCTAAGGCTTCGGATATCTCATTCATGCTGTTTTAACATATGTAAAAATAATTAATCACAATTTCCAAAAATAACCTTCCCATATTATTGCATATATAACTTACAAATAACTGAAATTTAAAACACACTATATTTTATTGTTTATTTATTTACTGGATGGATTTTTCTAATTTGTAGGTAATAGTGGTTGCTAGTCAATTTATTTAGAGATCTGCATTTACTGCTACTGTAGCTAGCATATATAAATCTGCCCATTTTTCGTCTAATTTATCTTCCCATGGTGATTTACTGATTAATTCCTGAGTTTCATGTTTAACTTTCTTCTCTCTGGCTTTCTTTATTTTCTCTTTACTTTTTCTAATAATTAAACTTCTTTTCTCAGGAGAAAGTGGTTCCTCGTATTGGGCTTTTCGAACGAATATTCCTTCTTCAGGAGTTTTGGATGAACTACCCTTCTCGTTAACTGACCTATCTAATTTAAGATAGATGCTGGAAAGCTTTTTCTTACCCATACTGTAACTAACAAATAGTCTGTTAATAAAACACATAATCACATAATAGTAATCAAGAAAAATTAAGTATTTTTAAATACTTAATTAGCTTAACTCAGTGGCTCTGATACCACCTTTATCTGTCACGACCCCCGACCCGGTTTGACCCGTTTCAGGAGCCGCGGGACAGAAATCCCGTGGTACTTAATTTAATTGAGTTTAACAGCGGAAGTTTATCATCAGGATCTTTTTCAAGCTAAAATTTTCCCAATTATTTTATTTCACAATTTGGGATAAAACCCCAGTAATTTACAATAATATGATTTCACGGAGAAATCTTTATTTTACAAAACATATTTATTTATTTTAATATGAGCCACTATTTTAAACTTGAAGTGCATCCCAGCACTTTTCCTGAATCACAGCAGATCACCTGAAACATGTTTGAAAAAGGTTTTGTCAGCGGAAAATACTGAGTGAATCATTCTATTGATTAAAACAACCTGTTTGTTATAATTTACAGTATTAAGAGTGATTACAATGTTTCAGATATCAAACCAACTACCCACAGTATTTGTCACTCGACCACACATTGGCTATCTCGTTGTCCAATGGTGTCTGTGACTATGGTCATATCACCCATTGGCTAACCCGTTGTCCAATGGTGACGATTATCAAGTATTGTATACAAAACCCCACATACCGGCTGTAACTTGGTGATTACAAAGACTTAATCCCCGTAATTATAACTTTGAAAATAAACATGCTTTTATAAACAAATTTGATAAAAAGAGAGAATGACTCACATTGCCGATTTAACACGGATAGAGTTTACTTCTACGGATTAGCCTTGTTAACCTAATTTAAATAATAATGCACACAAAACTGGGTTAGTAATCAATACAGCAGTTACGATAACTCACGAGATCAACCATCACAACGAATGACAAAGTGCTATGCTTAAACATCCGTCGAATTAACGACTAATGACAAAGCATCACCCTAATGTGGGCAGCACTTAAACATCCATTGAGTACATTGATCAATCGGACAATGAATCGTAGCAGTGATTGAGTTAATACCCGGTATTGTGGCAGCACCTCGCTATTATAATTGCTATTTTCGACTTTAGTGTGATATGAATTCGTTTTCGAAAGTTATAATCGACACCAGTGGCTTGTGCAGGTGAAGAGCTATTTATAGCTGAATTTGAGGCCTGACGCGGCCCGCTTGAGTTTTAGCTTATCCGTACGCGGGCCGCATTGCCGCCCAGTCTACGACTAGCTTTGACTAGTCACACGTAGGTTAACCAGATGGACGACACGTGGCACTGTTACGCTTATCCGGTCAACTTAGGGTTGACGCGGCCCACCTAAGATATACCTTGTCTTTCACGCGGGCCGCCTGAGACCCAACTTTTTATTTTTTTTCTTATTTTTAATATGGGTTAGGGTTTCAGGGGTCCGGGTTTTCACTTACGGGTATTTTTAGGAAAATTTTGAGAGTCCTTACATATAAGTCCAAGTCGTTCGATCGGATAGTCATCTGATCGGATGACCGTTCGGTCGAATGAATGTTCGAGTGTAAGTTTCAAAGTTCAAAGTTCTGATTTAAAATAGTTTAAGTATTGAAGGTTATGAGGGACATGTCGTTCGGTTGGATGACCGTTCAATCGGAAGGTCGTCCGATCGGATGGTCATTTGACTGATGTGATCTTGTTCCTTTTTGCAACCTTCGTAAAGTTTCTAAGTTTGGGTTTAACGGAGACGACATGGTAACGTACCAAGACAACGGAAACCCACTAAGGTTTATCTCGTCTGATCGGATGGGAATCACCCCGTTCGATCGGACGGCTGTTCTTGGTTGGGTTTCATGTCTGACCCGCAATCCGGTCATCTTCTCCGGTGGGAATCCGTTATCGAGCCGGCTCTAGGCTAAGGAACAAGTCCTAAGCCTGTTTCGGATCCAGATTCCACCGTTTTGAGTAAAAAGTTTAAGAAAGTTTGAAGAAAGTATGAATTTAACCGGAAACATCTGGATTTTGAAAAGATTCGTGGTAAATACGTAGAAATCTCTTAGATCTGAGTTAAAGCTTGACGAAAATGACATCACACAGCCGATTGTACAAACCGTCATGATGACGTCATCCTCAAGAGCTTGAATCCTAGTGATTTCACGGTGAAAAGTGTGATTTTGATGAAGAATCATGTGAGGAAATGTGTATAGATGAAAGTTGTACAGGGATCAAGTGGAAAACTTACAAGAATCGTCCAAAAATGGAAGAAAAGTGCCTTAGAACGGAGAGTGCGTGCGTCTGGTCGGAGGAGTCTGTCACATCAGTGAGGAATGATGTGACAACTCGTATTTATAGTGCAAGAGGTGAGAAAGGCGGTGCAAGGAAGCTGGGTTGGATGGCCGTTCGGTCGAATGGCCCTCCGATCGGGTGTCCATTCGGACAGTCCAATCCGTTCAGCTCCTTTTCCATCTTTGGTTCGTTTTGCGAGTTAGATTAAGTGTTGCGTATTATTATGCAGTATTAGTACATGACAAGATTATTTAATTAGCACAAAAGTTTCCAAGTTTACATAAGTGTCATGTCTCTAGTTCCTCGTTTAACAAAGTCTCAAAGTTTCACGAGTCTCAAGAGTCAAGAATCAAGTATCAAGAGTCAAGCATCAAGTCTCTAGAATGAAGCATCTAGTATTAAGTATCAAGTATCAAGAATCATGTCTCAAGAATCGACTATCAAGAATCAAGCATCAAGAATCAAGTATCAAGAATCGAGCATCAAGAATCAAGTATCAAGAATCAAGTATCAAGAATCGAGCATCAAGAATCAAGTATCAAGTATCACCAAGATTCAAGTTTCAAGGTATCAAGATTCACAAAGTTTCTAGATTCAACGTTTCAAGATTCAAGTATCAAAGAGTCAAGTTTCACATAGTATAAGGACTAAAATTGACAAAAGGTAAAAGTTTAGGGAGGCAGGGCGTTACATAAATGTCCTTACATGATCTGAATTAACTTTTAATTTTAACCTGGTTAGTGCTAAAGGACGAAAGATCTAATGAGTTTTCCAAATAAAGGATTATGGGTGTAGTTATTGAAGTTAAAGGCCATGCGTTGCAATCCGATACAAACATAAAGGACGAAAAGTGTAATTTGCAGTAGGATTTTTTAAAACTATGGAATGTTTGACAAATTTTATTTGAGTTGGCCTTTGTGAATTTATATTACGGAAATTATTGTTTATGCTAATTTTTATAACTAAACCTAGTGAATGAGGATAACTACATTAAGTTATTGATAACTGATCTGGAGAAATATGAAATTGTCAACTTATGTATATTGTTTTAACGTTCCCCTTTCTTTACGTTGATTGCTTTATGATAATTCAACTTAATCAGGGTATGTTCATGAATGACCACATGATTGTCTGATGCATTTCATGCAATAGGAAGTTAGAAGGATTCACACATTGCAATGGATTAACCGCCATAAAAAACAGGATCCTTTGGTACTAGTTTTAATGTTATACTATGTATTAGAGTTTAGTATGATTATAATGATGAGGAAAAGAAAATACTAGAAGAATTAAAAGAAGATTACATGAATTAAAAGAAAGCGGTAAATAAACGAAAGTAAATATTTGATGCCTTACTTGGAGACTTGAAACAAAAACTCTAAGGGAGGGAGAGGGGACGACTTTAGGGAAGTATTTTTGGAGTTTCTTATTGCAAAATTATGAGGAAAAAGTGTAGGGGAGAGGTCCTGTTATAGTTGATGCAAGGGGGTGTTAAACTGGAAAGTCTTTGGGAATAAGTTAGGGTTTGGAAGTGTACATATGGAAAGTAATTGGAGACATACAAGGCCCATGGTGCCTCATTTTCTATAGGGAAGATTAGGGTTTAGTCAAATTTGTGACATTGTCACTTATTGGAATTTCATTGATCGGTTTTGGACATACAAGATCTGGTATTGATGACGAAGTCACAAAACCTTTCAATTTCTCATCTAAGTCATTGATTTTATTTCTAGCACACTCAACTTCATTTTCAAGTTGAGTAATTTTCTCAAGATGAGAATTTATTGCCTTTTCATTTTCAATTTTATTTTTATCTAAAGCAGATTTTTCATTTTCTAAAACTTTTATTTGATTTTGAAATTCTGTTCCTTTTTCTTTTAAATTTTTGTTTTCAAATTTTAACCAAACATCTTTATTTTCTGAAATTTTTATTTTGTTTTCAAAATCTTTTTCAATTTTTAATTTTTCATTTTCTAAAAATGTTATTTTATTCTGAAATTCTTTTTCATTTTCTTTTAAATTTTTGTTTTTCAATGTCAAACTCTCCACATCTTTCATGAGTTTGACATTGTCTACACTAGATTTATCACATTTAGAGCACACTGATCCAGAACTTGATGTTTCATTTGTTGAAGCACTTGATTCTTTGACTTCACCGTTCTGTAACAACTCAGATAACTCATCTTGTTTGGATTTGACATTTTCATTCTTTGGAATTGACTCTGTCTTGAAAGAACCTGCAGAAAAAACTTTAATGAAATCAATAGGATTCATATTTTCATCTATATAACAACCCCTCTTGAAATCATATTTCATAACAGATTTTGCATCAAAACATATTTTGATTCTTCTGCTTATTTCAATAACCACATCCAACCTTGTTTTATCTAGGTTATTTTCTATTTCTTTTATCAAATCTTTCTTTTTCTTTTCAATTTCATAATTGTGTGTTTTAAGCTCTTTGATGAATTCACTTGGATAAAAATTTGAGAATCTAGAATCCTTTTTTAGATTAATCAAAAATTCATCCCACTCTGAAGGTAATGCATCTGCAAATTTTGATATCTTTTCAGCATCTGACATCTTTATCCCGTACCTTTTCAAATTGTCAAGTAATTCATCATACCGCTTTTCCAACTCATTGAACTGTTCATATTTCTTACACAAAAAATATTCAAATCTTTTAACCCAAGCATCCTTTTTCTCATCTTCTTTCCTGTAATCCCAATACATATCAAACCACTCATTTATTCGTCCAAGTTTATCGTTTTCCTTTTCGTCAAACATTTGAACCACACTTAAAACAATATGATTTGATGCAAATTGACACTTTCACACGAAATGACACCTTCAAACGAAATGGAAGTGGCTTTCAAACGAAATGGTCCATCAAAGTCCAATTCACACGAAATGAGTTAACCTGAGACCAATTCGTGCGAAATGGAATCCAAACTATTCAATTCGTACGAAATGATATGTTGATTTCGTGCGAAATGAGGTTCTCTTTGTTCAATCCGTGCAAAAAGAAAATCTGATTTCGTGCGAAATGGGATGACGTCACTCAATCGGCCATGATTTTGTCCAATTGATCAGTTTTTTGGTCGAATTAAGGTCTGATTCTTTCAAGGATTGATTAATACTATGTTTCGCTTATAATGTGTGAAAATCAATCCATTTTAACCGTAAAAACTTGATTAATTTTGAAAATCATGTAAAAGAATGAGTAGAAGTGAGAAATTCCGGTGAAAACAAGCTGAATCGGTATGAACTCTTCCTCCTGAGCTCTGATACCACTTGTAGGATCGTTGTGCGACCTGAATGAGTCGATCAGAAGTGTTTTAATCCATATCAAAGGCGGAATCAGTGATACGAACTTGATTACAGCTTGATTCACGTTTAAGATCACTTGTTTATTGATTTCAAAGCAATACAGATCACTTGACAGTTTGGCAGCACCTCGTCTCTGAAATCCGGTTCGTTACAAATGACAAACCAGTCTAGCTATATATAGGGATACCATTTCGTGCGAAATAGGCATTGCACATTTCGTGCGAAATGGGTTTGCTCCATTTCGTACGAAATGGTTCTTGCCATTTCGTGCGGAATGACCTATTCACATACAAAACCTAATTTCTAACCTACTGAGCACTGGTTTATCCTATCTAGACACATGACTCGATAAAGACGAAGTTAACAGACATTTATGCACCAACAAAAAACTCAAACTCGATCATGCGAGCAACTACCATCACCTCTACTTGGGCTAGTTACCCTAGCTCAATCATTTCCACTAATCGACAAGTTATAAAGATCGGTCTTTCAACTAAAAACAATAATAATTGGTATGTCACGACCAGTCATAGTAGAGTTTGTGTTTGAGGATGATGAGTGATACGTGGTCGAAAACCGATGATCGTAATTGCTTAATTTGATGTTTTTACACAAGTTTTAGTTTCGAATGGTCTACTTTTGATTAGATATGTGTTTTGCAGGTCTAGCAGAGTTTAAGGAGCTTTTCGGGAGCTTTACGGGTCACCGGAGCGAAAACGGAACCACCGGGAAGCGAAACGGGTCAACTGGGAGCAAGGAAATGCGAAAAACAAGAATTGACACATCCGGGTACCGTCGCCGACGTCCAAACAGGCCGTCGCCGACGGTTGTTGCAATCATCCGTCGCCCGAAACCACCGTAGACAGCGTGTTAGGCCGTCGATTGAAGTTGAAAATCCACGCACCGTCGCCGACGGACACATCCACCGTCGGCGACGGTCCCTCGATGTTGCTGTCGCGTGATTGGGTCTCTATTGGTCAAGGAACGAATGAAAAGTGAGGGGGGTCATCAATTCGGGAGTTACACATTGTTTTTGAGTTTTGAACTTGATCTTGGAGCCTATTCTCACCATCTATCACCTGCCAATCCACCTTACTTCATCTCTACAACCCGAATCATCATCATCCAACACATAATCAATCATCAAACCCTAGTTCACCAACCCATCATCCTTCTCATCATCACCATTCCATAAACCCTAATTCTCCATCATTCTTTCATCCTACAAGCTTCAAGATGTCTCCATACGCATTCCAAGCATCCGGTGATCAAGTTGCATCAACCATGAGCGGCTAATCATCTCGGTTTCACCCCGGTGTAGGTAGTTGTTAATTTTAGGGTTTCAATTTGTTCTTGTTTCATCTTAGTGACAATTTGTATTTGGTTTTTGAAACTTTTGACAATAGTATTACATTTGTTACGAATTCGTGAATTGTCGAGCGATGTTAAAAGTTATGACTTTGCGAAACGGTGATATGTAATTGTACGTTGTCGTTGTTAGGATTTACTTGTGTTGATTACAAAGTGTCTTTTTGTCCGTTCTTCGGGGCGTTGATAGCTAGTAGCACCTAAGTCACGGTACACTAAATCCGTTAATCAAATGCATTTGAGTTGAGATTAAAACTTGTAGAAATCCTAGGTTAACAATTACCGAAACCGGGTGTGATTCCTTTTTATTATTATTGTTCTAGTAATCATTTTTCTTGCAATCATTAATTAGTAGTTGTTAATTGATTAATCCAATTCCAGTAGTTCAAATTCACATCTTTCTACTAAACAAAAATACAAAAATACTTTAGCAAGCTTCATAAATTGTGACAATTGTTTTAATTCATTCGAATCCACACACAAACCACATACTCTTCGTGGTTCGACCCCTTACTACCACTAACACATTGTTAAGGGTAATTTGGGCTTATAAATATTATCTTTGACCGGAGCGCGACACTCCGATCAAATTTTGGCGCCGTTGCCGGGGAGTGCGTGCGCTTTGTGTTTGGATTATTGTTTGAATCTGCGTGATTATCTGTTTAATTTGTTTAGTTTTCTTTTTGTACTTTGTCTTTTTCCTTGTTGCGCGGGTGTGTTACTTGTGCAGGTTACAGGTAGTGCATGCATACGCGGAACTCCGGGAGGACTTCACCTTTAGTCTACGAACCGGAAATCGAAAGAGTCGCAAGAAGAAACCTAGCAAGCCGGTTAGAGGCAACACTTGCTTCTAATCAAACCAACCAAACACCACAACTCACACCGACCATTGAAACCGATTCAATGGCGAACCAAAATTCCAACCAAAACTTTAACCAAAACTCCAATCACCCAAACCTCAACCAAAACCAATTCCAATCCCGAGGAACTTTTTATCCCGCTCCAAATATGCAACCCATGCCTCAAGAGCAACCGGGTGGTAACAACAACAATGGACCACCTACACCACCTTTCCAAAATCAAAACCCCAACAACAATCAAAGAACACCTCAACAACAAAATCTTCATAGACACAACTCCCTACCCATTAACCTAGATGACCGGAATGTCAATTCCGACCGTCGGGGAAATCGTGATCGCGGTAATCCCGCAAATGAAGACCCATTCTTCAACATCGACGACTTGAGGAATGCAATCCCCGATGATGAGCCTTATAGTGTTCCCGGTTATCAATCGCCGGAACATGTGAGTATTCATACGGAAAATTCTGATGACGGGGGATATTATGATGATAGGGCTAACGATGACGAAGATTGGGGCTACGTGAATAGGGGAAACGTCTACAACGCAAGAAGATATGATGATGAGGAAGTTGGCTATCAATATGCCAATTATGTTGGGGACGACATATACGGTTACGGAGGTGGAAGAAATGAGGGTTATGGGAACAACCGTCAACCACGAAACAATGACCAACGGAACCGGAATGATGGGTTTTATAATAACAACAACAATGCAAACCCTAACCGGATCCCTCGTTTCGTGGGAGGTGGTAACCCAAGGGATAATAGAAGAGAGGATAGACGAGATGATCGAAGAGGTGAAAGACGGGACAATAGAAGACCGGTCGATCAAGAAGTTAACGGTCCTCATCGTCATCAACGACCTCCACGGGGAGTAAATGATCGTTTTAGGCCGGTTGTCACCGAGAACGACTCTCCAATCGTTTGTGAGAGGAGGATGTTTGATTGTAAACCACATTACATCAACATACTTCCTCATTTTAATGGAAGATCTAACGATGAACCGTATACACATTTGACAGAATTTTCTTCGGTTTGCAGCACTATCGGAGGTCACAACTTTGCTTTAGATGAGGTCAAACTTCGACTATTCCAATTTTCACTGAAGGATAAGGCAAAGCAATGGTTCCTCACACTTCCCGCAAATAGTATTCGCACTTGGGGAGAAATGCAACAAACGTTCCTTGATGAATACTACTCAATGGCGAAGACCGATGACGCTCGTGATGAAATTAGGTCTTTTCGCCAATTATCGGGCGAACCATTACATGAGGCCTTTACAAGATTTAGAGAAATGATGCGAAGATGCCCTCATCATCAAATCGAGAAGTGGGAGTTGGTTAAATGTTTTGTACGGGGTTTAGATGACACAACATGGAATCGTCTCGAGTCGACAAGTAACGGGACTCTTTTGAGCAATCACGAAGATGATGATTGGGAGTTTTTAGAGCGGATGAGTAAGCGGTCAAAAGAGAAAGAATCGGTCGATAGAGCTAAAAAACACCCCGTTTCCCGATCACTTCCCGATCTTGACTCTAAAGATCGGATTTCCACTCTAGAGCGGGAAATGGCTCGTATGAAGAAGAAAGAGGTAAATGCGGTTCAATTTGAGGTATGTGAAGGTTGCGGTGATATTGGACATAGAATGGAACAATGTCCAATGGGGTCGAGTGACTACACGGAGGAAGTCAACCAAGTGTATGGAGATAGGAAGCAATATGACATGAACTCCAACACTTATCATCCGGGTTTGAGAAATCACCCTAACTTCCGATATGGTAATGCTTCAAATCAAATGAACCCGAATTTTCAATCGGGTAACCAAGGAGGTCAAAGCGGATCATCATATCAAAACCGTCAAGGTGGTAACCAAGGAGGTTATCAACGAAATTACAACCAAGGGTACCAAGGTAGGGACACTAATTACCAAGGTGGGTACCAAAGGAATTACAACAACCAAGGCGGTAATGGAAGCGGGTCGAACAATCAAACCGGTGGCGATGATTTGGGTGCCAAAATGGATGCGTTGTTGAATATGCAAAAGGAATCTCAAAACAATATAAAAGAATCTCACCATGATATCAAGGAGATAAAGAAGACAAACGAGATTCGGGATAAAGCACATGAGGCATTGGCGAAGCAAGTGGGCCAACTCGCGGAAGAAATGGCTCAAATGAGAGGAAGCACGGGAAGACTCCCAAGTGACACCGCGGTGAACCCTAAGCATCAAGGGTCAAACTCAAGGAACACACGTGAGGTACCAATTAATAAAATTACTTTACGTAGTGGTCGAGTCATAGATAATGGTGTCAAAACACCACCACCCGAGTTTGTTGAAGGGGTGGTGGAGGATGCTAGTGAAGATGAGAATGAGAATGGTCAAACGGGTCAAAAGAAAAATGATTTGAAAAAGAACAATGATACCCCCGTTGTGACCATCCCCGTCCCCAAGGCTAAGGAAAAGGGTGTGGAGGCTAATACCGCCCCTTATCCCGAAGCATTGAAGGGACCCGTGAAAAAAGTTGTAAACAAAAGAGGTCCACAACAAGAAGAGTTGTTGGAAATTTTTAAACAAGTAAAAATCAATTTACCTCTTTTGGATGCAATTAAACAAGTACCGTCGTATGCTAAGTACTTGAAAGATTTGTGTACCCAAAAACGCACTCACAAATTTCCAAAAAAATTAGATTTAACCGAAAATGTGAGTTCGATTCTTTCGGGTGCACTTCCACCTAAGCTCCAAGATCCGGGTGCGCCTATCATTTCAATTCAAGTAGGCGATTTTAAAATCAACCGGGCACTTCTAGATCTTGGTGCTAGCGTGAGCATTCTACCGGGTAGTTTGTATGACCAATACGAGTTTGGTCCACTTCAGTCGTCTAACACCACCGTGGTGTTAGCCGATTTGACACCTAAACTACCCCGTGGAATTGTTTCGGATGTGATAGTGAAAATCGAGGATTTCTACTATCCGGTGGACTTTCTAGTGCTTGACTATGTGGCCAAGGACCCAACTAAACAACCTACGGTGATTTTGGGTCGACCGTTCTTAGCAACTGCGAATTCTCAAATTGATTGCAAAACAGGAACGGTTGACATGACATTTGGAAACCGAAGGTTGAGGTTGCATGTTTTTTCCGGACTTATGAACCCTCCAGTTGATGATGAATGCTATATGGCGGACATCGTTGACACGTGTATACCTCTTTGCGACACAGTCGTAGATGGGGAAAACACAATGGAGGATTGTTATATGTTTGACAGGTCACAGGTGGAGTTGGATAAGAGCATAGACGAGGAAGTGAGAAGTTTGGAGGTGCTTGCGGTTAGAGAGGGAAAACCGACATGGACGCACCAAGTTGAGAGTTTACCGGAGAGCATTGACACTAAGTTGAAGCCGTCATTAGTAGAGCCTCCGGAGGTTGAATTGAAGGTGTTGCCTAAGCATCTCAAGTATGCTTATGTTGGTGAAGGCAACAAGCTCCCAGTTATCATTGCGTCAAATTTAACCGGGGAGCAAGAGGATAAATTGATGGATGTTTTGGTCACTAATCGGGCGGCGATTGGATGGACCATTGCTGATTTGAAGGGTATTAGTCCCTCGGTGGTGATGCACAAAATCATCACGGAAGAGAATGTGACTCCCGTTCGAGATGCACAACGGAGATTAAATCCGAACATGTGGGAGGTAGTGAAGAAGGAAGTGCTGAAATGGCTAGATGCGGGTATCATTTACCCGATCTCGGATAGCCAATGGGTGAGCCCAACACAGACGGTTCCCAAGAAAGCGGGCATACAAGTCGTCAAAAATGACGCAGGTGAAGAGGTAGCCACTCGGCCGGTAACCGGGTGGCGAATTTGTATTGACTATAGGAAGTTGAATACCGCAACTTCCAAAGATCATTTCCCTTTACCATTCATTGATCAAATAGTTGAGAAATTGTCGGGACAAAAATTTTATTGTTTCTTAGATGGCTATTCTGGGTATAACCAAATTGCCATCCATCCAGAAGACCAATCAAAGACCACGTTTACTTGTCCCTATGGCACTTTCGCATTTAGGCGAATGCCGTTTGGATTATGTAACGCCCCCGCCACCTTCCAAAGGTGTATGATGAGTATCTTTTCAGATATGGTGGGGAAGTCTTTGGAAATCTTCATGGATGATTTCTCAATTTTTGGGTCATCTTTTGAGGCTTGTTTGGATCAACTAGATAAAGTGTTAAGAAGGTGTGTCGAAACTAGTTTGGTCTTAAGTTGGGAAAAGAGCCATTTTATGGTTCAAGAGGGAATAGTGTTGGGACACGTGGTGTCAAGTCGTGGGATAGAGGTTGATCGTGCAAAGGTACAAGTCATATCTACTTTACCGTATCCCACGACCGTTAAAGGTGTTAGGTCATTTCTAGGTCATGCGGGTTTTTACCGGCGGTTTATTAAGGGTTTTAGTGACATAACCAAGCCTTTATGTAACTTGTTGTTAAAAGATCAACCGTTTGATTTTAATGAAAATTGCCAAAATGCTTTTAACAATTTGAAAGAGAAGTTGGTTGAGGCTCCAATCTTGCAATCGCCAAATTGGTCTTTTCCTTTTGAAATTATGTGCGATGCGAGTGATTATGCGGTGGGGGCCGTGTTGGGACAACGGGTCGATAAGAAACCCGTTGCCATATACTACGCGAGTAAGACTCTTTCGGATGCACAATTAAATTATACCACTACCGAAAAAGAGCTACTTGCGGTGGTATATGCATTGGATAAATTTCGGGCATATATATGGGGTAGTAAAGTGATTATTTATTCTGATCACACTGCAGTTAGGTACCTCATGGAGAAGAAAGATGCAAAGCCGAGGTTAATCCGATGGGTGTTGTTGCTCCAAGAATTCGATTTGGAGATACGGGACAAAAAGGGTACCGAAAATGTTGTGGCGGACCATTTGTCCCGGTTGATGGTTGAAGAGGATCCTACAACTGTAGAGATCAATGAGTCTTTCCCGGATGAGCACATAATGAAATTAGATAAATTGCCATGGTATGCTAACATTGTCAATTATCTTGTTACAGGTGATATGCCGGCACATTGGGATAGACGGAAAAGGCAACACTTCATGTCCCAAATTAAGTACTATCGGTTGGAAGAACCGCATTTGTGGAAGGAGTGTGCGGATCAAGTTATAAGGAGATGCATTGATGACGAAGAGATTCCAAGCGTGTTGCAGCATCTACACTCATTTGCATGTGGTGGTCACTTTAGTGGTCACAAAACGGGTCATAAAGTGTTAAATAGTGGTCTTTTTTGGCCTACTATCTTCAAAGATGCAAATGAGTTTGCCAAAAATTGCATAGAGTGTCAAAAACTAGGGGGTATTTCAAAAAGGGATGAGATGCCCATGCAACCAATCCTTGTAGTCGACATCTTTGACGTGTGGGGAATTGATTTCATGGGCCCATTCCCCAATTCCTATGGCAATTTGTATATCTTGGTGGCCGTTGACTATGTGTCAAAGTGGGTCGAAGCAATAGCCACCAAGACGAACGACCACTCCGTAGTGTGTAATTTTGTTCAAACCGATATTTTCTCAAGGTTTGGGATTCCTCGGGTCATCATAAGTGATGGAGGATCTCATTTTAAAAACTTTCGGTTTGGGAAACTTCTTAAACGGTTTGGTGTTGACCATAGGATTGCTACCCCCTATCACCCGCAAACAAGCGGGCAAGTTGAGGTGTCAAATAGGCAAATCAAAGAGATTTTGCAAAAGACCGTGCGGGCGGACCGTAAGGATTGGTCAATTAAATTGAACGATGCTTTATGGGCCTACCGTACGGCACATAAGACACCTATTGGTACTACACCTTACCGGTTGGTTTATGGTAAAAATTGTCATTTACCGGTGGAACTTGTACACAAATCGTTATGGGCTATTAAAGAAGTTAATGTTCAATATGACGATGCAGGTAAGGAAAGGAAACTCAAGCTATGTGAGTTGGAGGAGCTAAGGGAAATGGCATATGAATGCGCGTCCAACTACAAGGATGGAATGAAGAAAGCGCATGATGCCAAGTTGAGAAAGAAAGAGTTCGAGGTTGGCCAAAAGGTGTGGCTTTACAATTCGAAGCTAAAGTTCTTTCCCGGAAAGCTCCGGAGCAAATGGATGGGACCCTATGTGATCACCCGGGTCGGACAATTGGGTGATGTTACCATCGAGGACCCGAAGGATGGGATACGACAAACGGTAAATGGTCATCGGCTAAAACCGTTTCTTGATGGTAACGAGAAGGTAGACGAAAACAAGGAATTGGTGAGCTTTGTGGTAAGCACACCGATTTACGAGGTCGACTAACAAGGACCGGTAACATTTTGTGTAAAGTTATGTATAATTAGTTATTTGTTTGTGCGTGTTTATGTTAATCGTTTTTGTTCCATACTAATCTCTCTTGATTGTGTGAAGTCCGGACATTCCGAACGGGTCATGAAGACACAAGGTATGTTTTTAGGCTTTGTTATGTGCATTGAGGACAATACACGACTTTTTGAGGGGTGGTAGGGCCGTTGACGGTTATTGCGTTTTCAAAATTTAACTTATAAAAAAAATCACAAAAAGATTTTTAATAATTTTTAGGATTTTTGTATGTACATAAAAAAAATAATAATAATAATAAAAAAAAAAAAATCTAAAATGAAAAATGATTTTAGGGGCACCGTCGCCGACGGTGAACCCCGGCGTCGCCTACGACCTTCATAAATGCTCTGTCGCCCAAGTTTGTCCGTAGACAGCAACATAAGCCGTCGCCACTTTGACTATTTCCGGAGTCCGTCGCCGACGGCATGTATGCCCGTCGCCGACGGTGCCTGCATTATCAGCCGACGCTGATTTTTGTTGAAGCCAAGATTCGAACCTAAACTCCTTTGACACATGTAAAACTCGTTCCAAACATGGTTTTAACCATACAAAAGTCTTGAAAACCCTATCACATGACCACATAACTTCATTTAGCAGATCCATATGTTCTAACTTCTCCTCTTGCAACCCATCTTCTTCACCCAACACACCAAGAACCCTAAATTCTTCTTCTTCTCATAACTTTCTCAAATCTCCACCAAATCAGTCGATTCTTGAGCCTAACTTGTGTAGTTTTTCAAGAGGAACAAAACCCCCATAACGGTTTCCATCAAATCTTGCTCGTTTGCACGATTTCTGGATGTGAGTTTTTAGGGTTTTGAAGAGTGTTCATCCAAGTTTCTTGTTTTGCACTTGTTCTTAGTTCTTCTTGTTATCTAACATCAAAGGTATGCAATTTCAGTAAATTTATGCGTGATTATTATATACATTGTTGATTTCTTCCGAAATTTTAAGCATATTGTTTAAGAGTAGGTTGTTTATCATAATGTAGGATGTTTTAGCATAAACTTAAGAATGTTTGCTTGATTTGGGTGGAATTTGAGCATGCTTTAGTCTTGGTGATGTGATTACACTAGATTTGTGCATGGTTGAACATAGTTGTGATGTTGAATATTGTTGAAAACATGAAATTTTGCGAAATTTTTGGAATAAACATGTTTAATCAATATAGATGATAAGATGTGCGACTTTGGAAGTTTAAAAAGGCGATTTTACATCTAAAATTGAATGAAGTTCAACATTGCACACCATGTTCAAAGTTTGAGATTGTTAAAGGTTTGGGGTGTACTAATTGTTGTTGTCTTTGTCTTGTGATTGTAGCCATGTTCCGAGGAAGTAAGAAAGCAAAGACCTCCGGTCAAGGTTCATCTTCAGGAGCCGGTTCGGGCTCCGGGGTATATCAAAGACGTTTTGAACAACTAAGTAATGTAGTAGAGGGTGATGGGCAACTTATTAGACAAGATTGGGAGTGGGAGGAAGAAAAAAATAGTAGATCGGCTTCGGCATGGAAGGACGAGAAAACAAAGGCTCTTTCTCGTTACAACAATAAGAGGTTAGAAGCTAAAATGTGGAAGATGAAAATGGTTACGGGTGTTTCAAAATCCGTACCCGAAAGGACAGTTTGTGAACGTACGGTAGATGTTGAAGAGTTTAGGAAGATTGGTATAGTGAAAAGGTTTGAGAAACTTGGTTGGGAACGGGTGATTGACTGGTGTGAGGATATCACTACTCGGGTATACTTGGGGGCAGTTTGTGAGTGGTTATCCACCCTTCGTTTTGAACATTCTGATAGACCGGCTCATAGGTGGAAGTTGATTGGTAACATTGGAAAAAATCAAATGGTCATGTATTTCGAACATATGAACGCTATAGCGAGGTTTGATTCACTTGGGGTCGACGCGTATGAATATTATGGGTATGATCAGTTTTTGGACAACAAGAGAAACGATGCGGACCTAGTGAGGCTTTTAGAGGACACCCTACTAGGTTCTGGGGGTGCAGGAGAGGCGAGAAGTGATTTGTCTTTGATGGGAAAGATACTCCAAGGTATCTCATTAGAGAACGTTATGGTACGGTTCGGAGACCGTGGAAAGGTGAAGGCACCCGACTGTCGGGTTTTGCATGCATTGTTATATGGGACACCCAAGCTCTCGTGGCGTCAAATTGTTATGATCAACACATGGGATACACGGGAATCATTTAAACGAAAGATGATTCCTTATGCAAGGTTGATTAGCGCCATGATTCTCCAACAGAATGCATTACCTCAAGACTCACCGTGGGTGTCTAAGCCAATTGATCAATTCAACTTCGCCTCTATAAGGCGACATTGGAAATTAACTGTGAAAGCTTTTGGGCATTTGCATACGGTCGAAGATGAGCAAGGGGATAGTTATCGGTTTAATGACAAAGGGAGTGATGAAGAAGGTGATGAAGAAGAGGGCGATGAGGAGATGCCCGATGTTGAGGAGGAAGTTGATCCTTCCGGGCCGCGGGGTCCGAGGCAAAGGTATAGGAGGAAGCATAGGGAAATCTCTGCCAATGTGGCAGACTTTGTGAATCAAAGGCAAATACCGTCGTATCGGTTGTGGAACCGTGGAGATCAAGCGATCTACGATAATGTGTCGGCGGGTATTGGTGAAGCAAGAGAGTACCATGCTAGTAGGAACCAATGGGAAGAGGCGCAAGGGGCGTATTCGCAGCAACAATGGGGTTTCCAAGCATCTTTCCGCGAGAGGGTGGAAAAGCAGTTGGAGGAACAACAGCTGCAACATGCGTTACAACAATCACAAATGGAACGCATGATACAGTTGCAAGAGGAAGAAAGGGCCCATAGACAGGCACGGGAAGAAGAGGCGGCTAGGAACCAAGCTTCACAAAGAGAGTTGGACCAACGCCGATGGGGAGCATTGGCTTTTTCTAACCAAATGACGATTAATAACTTCAAGGTGCTCCATGATCAAGAACGCCATCAAAGAGATTATCAAGCCGGTCTCCCATATGTTGAACATTCGGGTTGGACCGATTACCCCAACCTTCCTCATCCGCAAGGGCCCTCCGATCCAACCCCTCATTGGCCCGAGGCAGTCGGTTCGAGTTTTGTTCCAATGCCATACCATCCGCCACCTCAATAAGAGTCAAGCCCGCTAGATAACTATAGGGAGATGTTCGAGTCCCTCACTGGTTATCAATACCAGCCCAACCCGCCAGTGGATCCAAACGAGCGATATCAGCGGTAGAGGTATGGTATGTCTTTTGTTGTTGTTGTTGTATATTATTTTTATTTTCGTTATTTCCATTTTGTTATTTAAATTCTTGCCTAGTTAAATGAACGTTGTGGGTGTGTTCTCTATATAACCCTCACGAGACCTCTCGTCCTCCCAAGCTATTGGGGGGTTTAAAAGGGCTTGTTGCATAAGCTAAATGCAACCGTGATTCCTACGAAAGTGAGTTAGGTGTGTTGTTGTTGTAAATTATTTTCCACATAATCAAAATGAAATAACGTACAGCTTGGTAATATTTTCATAAAAGTGGTAGAACTAGGTAACTAACAAATTTTAATGGTTGTGAGAAGCATGCTTCTACACAAGGGTTAAGATTTGTAGGTACTTTTGGTTCGTGGGACAACCGCTTTCATGAAGAGGAGAGGAGCATATGAAGAATGAGCTCACAAACCAGGTGCATACGTTTCTTTTTATTTTTGATCTTTAGATTAGCAAATAAGTGGAGTGTATTTTGTATATTATTTTTCCGGGGTGAATTTTTGGGGGAATTAGCCGTGTCACATCCCTTTTGTGTTTAATACTATAGTTCTTACACATTGAGGACAATATGTATCTCAAGTGTGGGGATGGGGGAGTAGTAAAAATTTTAGATTTTGACCCGTTCATTTAAATACTACACATTGAGGACAATGTTCACCTCAAGTGTGGGGATGGGGGAAAATTTCAAAAATTTTTCAAAAATATCTTGTTTCAAAAGCGATCTTAAAAGCACAAGTAACTAAGTCAGCGAGGGATGTCACAAACCATTTGGTCTATTGTCATGGTCAAGTTCGAATTAATAGCATTACGGGTATTTAACGGGTGGTTATTTGGGAATAATCCGCCTAAGAAACTAGTCTTTTATGCATGTCACATACCATACCCTTTTAGATATGTGAGGTTTTGAGCCACTTTTATATCATAGATTACATACTTATGTTTCTTTGTTTGAGTGGACCATTAGTTATATATTGTAGAACTTGCAACTTTTGATACGTTTGAGACTATAGACCGAATACAAGCACAAGAATGATTAAGGCATTAGGTAAACCTTTTCTCTTAAAACCATTTATCTATCCTTACCCAAACAAATCCCCTAGTCGCCCATTTTGAGCCTAAACCTTTCGTTTGACTACCCTATAGCCCATAACCGTTAAACCTTTTCTTTTAAACCCGTGTGATGGAAATTCGATTATAGGAGTCGTTTTTGTATAGTTGTTCTTGTTTGTTGCATATATGTTAAAAAAAAAAAAAAAACAGAAAATGTCATGAAAAAGTATTGAAAATCGTTGAAGAAAAACACAAAAAGAAGTGTTAGTAGTTGTTGAATAAAAGGCGAATGTTGTTGCCTCATATTTGGTGTTTATAGTTAGTTTTGTTAGACTAGTCATTTGTAATAAAAAATCGAATTTTCATCACCTTAGCCACTTTAAAATATCCTAATTCCTACCCTTCGCCTAGCCCCATTACAACCCTTCAAAGACCTTTTGACTTGTGCTTAGTATTCGTGATCAATGGTGGAGAATGATTGAGTTGCAAGCTTATGCGGGTATGTGTTCTAATCGGTTTTGAGTGAATAGTCTTTGAAGTGCTAATACATTATAAATATTAGCCAATTTATAAGCCGAGTGGAGAGAACATTGTGAGGGACATGCATGAATTGTTGGTTTTACAGGCGGGTTAATCTTGGGTAACCATTTGTGTACTTAAAATCACATTACCGTTAAATATATTGAAAATTGTAAAGAGTTTGAACTTTAGTATGACATTGGACCTTAACCTTCGTCTCGGGAATGGGGAATGTATTCGTTGTTCGACCCACGTGAAAGTGAGAAACAGATTTGCTTGAGGACAAGCAAAAGACAAGTGTGGGGATGTGATACGTGGTCGAAAACCGATGATCGTAATTGCTTAATTTGATGTTTTTACACAAGTTTTAGTTTCGAATGGTCTACTTTTGATTAGATATGTGTTTTGCAGGTCTAGCAGAGTTTAAGGAGCTTTTCGGGAGCTTTACGGGTCACCGGAGCGAAAACGGAACCACCGGGAAGCGAAACGGGTCAACTGGGAGCAAGGAAATGCGAAAAACAAGAATTGACACATCCGGGTACCGTCGCCGACGTCCAAACAGGCCGTCGCCGACGGTTGTTGCAATCATCCGTCGCCCGAAACCACCGTAGACAGCGTGTTAGGCCGTCGATTGAAGTTGAAAATCCACGCACCGTCGCCGACGGACACATCCACCGTCGGCGACGGTCCCTCGATGTTGCTGTCGCGTGATTGGGTCTCTATTGGTCAAGGAACGAATGAAAAGTGAGGGGGGTCATCAATTCGGGAGTTACACATTGTTTTTGAGTTTTGAACTTGATCTTGGAGCCTATTCTCACCATCTATCACCTGCCAATCCACCTTACTTCATCTCTACAACCCGAATCATCATCATCCAACACATAATCAATCATCAAACCCTAGTTCACCAACCCATCATCCTTCTCATCATCACCATTCCATAAACCCTAATTCTCCATCATTCTTTCATCCTACAAGCTTCAAGATGTCTCCATACGCATTCCAAGCATCCGGTGATCAAGTTGCATCAACCATGAGCGGCTAATCATCTCGGTTTCACCCCGGTGTAGGTAGTTGTTAATTTTAGGGTTTCAATTTGTTCTTGTTTCATCTTAGTGACAATTTGTATTTGGTTTTTGAAACTTTTGACAATAGTATTACATTTGTTACGAATTCGTGAATTGTCGAGCGATGTTAAAAGTTATGACTTTGCGAAACGGTGATATGTAATTGTACGTTGTCGTTGTTAGGATTTACTTGTGTTGATTACAAAGTGTCTTTTTGTCCGTTCTTCGGGGCGTTGATAGCTAGTAGCACCTAAGTCACGGTACACTAAATCCGTTAATCAAATGCATTTGAGTTGAGATTAAAACTTGTAGAAATCCTAGGTTAACAATTACCGAAACCGGGTGTGATTCCTTTTTATTATTATTGTTCTAGTAATCATTTTTCTTGCAATCATTAATTAGTAGTTGTTAATTGATTAATCCAATTCCAGTAGTTCAAATTCACATCTTTCTACTAAACAAAAATACAAAAATACTTTAGCAAGCTTCATAAATTGTGACAATTGTTTTAATTCATTCGAATCCACACACAAACCACATACTCTTCGTGGTTCGACCCCTTACTACCACTAACACATTGTTAAGGGTAATTTGGGCTTATAAATATTATCTTTGACCGGAGCGCGACACTCCGATCAATGAGGCCATTGGATAGAGATCGATGAAGGAGAAGAAGATGAGGGGCGGCAGAAGGAGAAGGCAGGGAAGAGAGGAGGTGATCAGTTGGGAAAGAAAGATGAAAAGGCCTGGGAAATTGTAACACCTCATAAAATCATGTCCAATAATGTATTGACACGTGTCCCCATTCCTAATTGTGCCTAATGTTGGTTAGGAGGGACTATTTTTACCAAACGATGAAGGTATGAATGTGGATGGACTAAAAGTGTCAACATGCTTAAACTATGCCTCTGAGTAACCCTTTACGATGTTCGTATTCTCTAATGAGCCACTTGTTAGACGAACGAAACCGTTTATGAAAATTAATTGATAGTTTGAGATTTGGAGGACTAAAGGCGTCAACATGTTAAATTATACCTCTGAGTGACCCTTTAATGAACCGGGAACTTTATGATGTTCGGTCATACTCTTGGGTGTGTCAAATATTAACTTGAGGGGCTATTTATGCCATTTATGAAAGAGCAAATGAGTTTGGAGGTCAAGGGAGTGAAACTGCCAACTTTTCAAAGTTAAAAGGGGCGCCGCGTCGCGCGACGGCCCACCCTCTTTCTCGTCGCGTAGCACAACAGCGTTGATCTAGCAGAATGTTTATTATAACTGCGAATTTTTAACTTTGAGGCTACACAAAACACCAAAGCACTCAAATTCGAAACCATGAGCTACATACTAGTTTTGGACATGTTTTAGGACACTTGTAGGCTTCTGATAACACCTCTAGACAACTGTGATCACCACCTTTACTCTCCACAACTATAAATAGAAGTGTTGCAACACTTCACAACTTGCACCTTCTTCAAACACACTCTTCTCATCCGCCTGGAGATTCCCAGCTAAAGGAAGCCTCCTATTGAGTCCTAGGACCACTTGTAAGGGCTCCTACCTCCTGCATTTTCGTTTGTAGGCTCCTAAAAGCCGAAAGTCAAGCATTTTCGATAAATGATTTGAATTTTGGTTTAGACCTAAATGGTCCAGCCATTGTTCGAGGCGAACATGGCTACGTGGTCGTAATTAGGTAGGTGTTAATCCCTCAAAATGGCACCTCCTGAAAATCACGTTTGCTTGGTCAATTGACGGATCAAAGTTATTAATATTAAAAAGTCAAACGGGTCAGTTTTTGAAATAATCACAATTTGATAATGTAGGTGTCCTAAATTATGTTTTAACACTTAAGCAACTTGTTAATAATTATTAGAACATGTGTAAACATGTTCGGCTCGTCAATTCCAGTTTTAGGGTCGGTTCGCAACCGAAAGTCGCAAAGTTTGACTCCTACTTTGACTTTCGATTCTGAACCAAATTAATTTAGTTTGCTACTAATTTAAGGTTCCATTATGATCGTATTATAATGTAGCATAACCCTCTGAGGTTATATTACATCATCATAATAGTAATCTGAGTTTTATGCAACTTTATGTTATTATGCCATACTTTGACTATTTTGCCCTTTTATTAAAAACAAGGTTTTAATCACTAACGAACTTGAAAATGAGTTATGTACTGATATGTTAAAGTAACTAACTTATAATGATGTTACTAAACTGATCATAAACTGAGTTTTTGTATAATATCGTAAATTATGTTTTTAAGTAACCGAAACGACCTTTCGGCACCTAAAATGGTTTTAAACATAATTTCTTATACCAAACTCATTACCTACTGATATAATATCATAATTAGAATTATTTGGGATATCAAGTCAGTTTATAATTTGAGTTTAAGTACAAGTTCTTGTATTTTGTCTTTAAATGACGAAAATGCCCTTCTGACACTTAAAATAGTTTTAATCATGATTTTCATACAAAACCTTTTACCTACTGATATGTTATATTAAATAACATATTTTAACAATATAAACATGGTCATAACTTCTGTTTTGACATAAGATCGCAAATATCGTCATTTAACGACTTAAATGCCCTTTTGGTGCATAATATGGTTTTAAACCATATTCATCAACCAAGAATTGGTACCTACCGATTTTAGAACTTATTTAAAATATTTTTACAGTAGATACATGTTATAAACTCGGAATCCCAAACAAGCTTTCAAACTATGTGTGAAATGACCAAAATGCCCCTACGGTACATAGTTTGGTCTTAAACTATAAAACACACATATGTTTGATATCCTACTGATAGTGTATCACAAATTAATTATTTTTCCAGAATGTTCATGGTCATAACATCAGTTTATATGCAAGTTCCTTTTATACGTCGCTAAATGACCAAAACGCCCTTGTGAGGCATAATTTGATTTTAAAACCTTAACGGGCATACAAGTTGATATCCTACTGATATTAAAACTTTGTTAAAGTATATTGACATATGGAACTTATTCATGACTCATCCGGTTACCCGTTATTGCCTATAAGCGTACGGTTAGACTTATGAAACTAGTTTACATAAGTTTACCAAAACGGGTTTAACCTTATCATTTTTATCTCAATTCCTAGAATGTTATTAGTTTACCAATATTATAAAAGTCTTAGTACTTGTTGGGTTTAAACTACATTATATTCCGGTCAACGCTTAATCGAGCGTATCGTACCGTATAATACCTTAAGCTAGCCGATCTAAGTCTACGACTTAAATAAGACCAGTTAGCATTCTAATTGATTTTATGCCATCATTCCATACTAGAGCCTTTCAGTAGATTGTTACCTACGTTTTTTTAATTGAATACGATTGAGTTACTATAAACCTTGCATTTGTATCAAGTATTAGCTCAGGTAAATACTCTTAACCTATCTTCCCTATACGGGCTTGGGATACGGTAAATTATTACCGATTGGTCGGGTATGGGATCATATGCCAAATTGTGGCTACAAAATCATCATAACCCGTTTTAATATGTTTTATCTGATAACTTAAACATTGGGGGTTAACGCGACCGTGTCTTGGATATCCCTGGCTCATTTAAGTTACTAATGGCCACGACTGTGCACGTGGTGTAGACATACACCCGTCAGATACCAATGCTTATTAAAAATGATTTTCTTACCCGTTGATCAGGGATATGTCACTGTAACACCCCGTGTTTTCGTAAGTGAAAGTCAAAGTCAAGGTCAAAGTCAACGACCGATTCGCGCAACTTGACTTGTAGAAATGTATTTATTTTATTTGTATTACGTGGAGTAAGTGTCGTTCATTACAATAATCGATGAGTATTAATCGTATTTCAATCGACCTACGACTGTGAACTATAGGAAGTAACAATGCGATAAAGTTAATCAACTAACAATCAAGCTATGCTAATCGAATCGACATCGAATCGTAACTCGAACTACGTGGTTTTACTTATTGTTACTACGTGTGTGTGTGCCTTACGTGTTACCTGTGCATGTTCATTTATGTTATGTTGTGGTAATCAAGCGAACTCAATCGAACTCGGAATCTAACTCGAATGCTATCGAACTCGAACTCAAATCACAATCGAACTATGATAGATGGTGGAAAATAGATTCCGCGAGACACGAAGTAGTTGGGACTGAAAGTAATTTGACTAGGAAACCCTATCTTATCGAACCGCTCGCAATCGAAATCGAAATATCAGAAATCGTCGCGCGAAACACTCGAAAGGTGCAACCGATCGATCAGGCTTCCCAGCCGATCGAACAGCCAGCCGAACGGACTGTTGTCCGATCGAGCTCCCAGCCGATCGGCTAGCCCTTTCCTCTTTTGTCATCCTATAAATACCCCTGTCATTGTCATTCTTTCCACTTTTGGAAACCCTTGTTCGACCAGCACGCTCAACCCGCCTTTTCTCAGAATTCTCTCGATTCCGGTAAGTTTTCGTCCTAAATCTTGTACTTTCTTGATCTATACACACTCCTACACCTTTCTATCTTTCAAATCTAAACTTTTAACCGTGAAATCATCAAGAATCAAGTGTTCTAGGATGATGTCATCATGGGTTCTTGAAGAACTTCATGTTTGGCCTCAATCCACCAAGAATGACTTGGATCTAGCCGATTTCCACATAAACAAACAAGGATCTTTTATAGATCTGAACATATACATGGTGAAAAGGATTGAAGGATGGATTTTCCCAACCTTCTTCAACTTTTTTCACTCGAACCAGTAGAAACGGAACCTGAGCCGGTTTACAAATCACTTCAGTGGTTATACGGCTCAAGATCTGGGTTCTATCCACGAGGATAACCGACTCCGGGTAAAATGCTAAACTTCGTTCCGAACAGACCACCGGCCGGATTTGGGTGATTCCTGTCCAACCCGAGAAACCAAGTAGAAACGAGGCATCTATGGTTTTACTCGCTGTAAAAAAATACCTCGATAAAACGACACACGAACAGAACGACCAAGTGTTAGACGAAAGGGACTGATCAGGTCAGGATGCTGACCGATCGGACTGTTGTCCGAACGGACAGCCAGCCGATCGGATAGTCAGCCCATCGACCAGCCAGCCGATCGGCTAGCATTTGGCCCCACATAATCGACTTGTTTTGAAGAATGGTATTGAACGAACTGTTGTTCGATCGAACTACTATTCGATCGGATTACTCTTCGAATCATGAGATACTATGCTTCAATACTTAGTCAATTTTCAACATGCTCAATGCACCAGAAGTGCCACCCGATCGAACAGCCGTCCGATCAGGTGACACCCTGTTGTCCGATCGAACAGCAGTTGTGCTATTCGATCGATCAACCATCCGATCCATTGCATCACACTTTACATTCAATAAAGTCTTTGACTTGTTGACTTGCCAACCGATCGAACACCTGTCCGATCCAAAGGCTAAACCTTGAAATTCTGTTGAATGCCTAACTGATCGGGCTGACGGCCGATCGAACCGCCGTCCGATCGACCGACCTGAAAGGCAAAGGTACTTCAATGTTTTCAAAATGCTAAAACGAAAACTTCAAAGGTCAAGCCATCATACACAAACACATCCTTCTGAAAGGAAGGAACAATCCACTCGTACAGCCATCCGATCGGCCTACCGACCGATCGAACAGCAGACCGTACGGACTGTCAGCCGAACGGTCAGCCGTCCGATCGAACTGCCGTCCGATCGACCAGCTGTCCGACCCCTCAATACTTGTTCATGTTTTACGTTTCACTTATCGTTATGCTATCGAATCTATTCAGGCTAACCGTATTCGCTAAGCACTCCCTTCAATCCATAAGTCACTGTGAGTATACTCGATCCCTTTTTGCTTTAAGCACTTTTGGGTGTTACATACGTTACGAATATTCAAACTACAACTATCACACTACTCAAACTATTTGAACGCTAACCGTTAATGCATGTTATACGTGGCTTATGAATGCTTGTTGTTATGTTTACACATGGAATGCTGTCTACCTGCCTTAGCAACGATAGTACTATAGTTTGGACTCAGCACCCGTTCACACGGGGGTTGTTAAGGATCTTTTACTTGCATGGATTACGGTGGTAATCATGTATTTCGAACTGCCTCAGGCAGCCAACCCGCAGTCATTGGTATCGATGGATCTATGTCGATAACTAACGTGCTTCATTTCACTATGTGTACGTGCTGGTTATGCGTAAACGAATTCGAACTCTATATGCTATTATCAAACTTGTATGCTCACCTTTACATTATATGTATTGACTTTTACTTTAACGTATGTGACAAGTGCTTAGGATGCACATGTGGTAGGAAATTGAAGCTAGAATAAAGCTTTAGATCCCAACAAATAGTTGTCTGTGGATAACGAACTAGGGGTCTCTAGAAGCAGATAAACAATTGCTACTTATTTAAACCTGAGTTGTCGGAACATAATATTTGTCTTGATGTTTGTCTGTAATAATTATTTGACTGTTTGAGATACGGTATGGGACGTATTAGTTAAATTGAATAGTTTTGATAATTGTTGTGGAAACTTCTGGACAATCTGTTTCGCTCAGTGCCGCGCCCCGATGATTCCGCCATCGGTTGGGGTGTGACAGATTGGTATCAGAGCCATAACTGTAGGGAATTAGGCAAGACTCGACCTAGTCCGGGTCGAAGTCTTAGATACCTAGACTATAGTTAAGAACCAGCAAGACCGACTTGTGCATAACCAGTAGGGGGTTAAGTATGAGCTTACTTCTCATTATTCTCGCTTATTCTACACTTTCACTGCACTCGAATTTTCAACTAAGAGTGGGCAATAAGGTCGAGAATAAGTGTGAAAACCGCAAACTCTCGACTAAAGTTGCTTACTCAACTCGCTTTTTAACTACAAACGAGGAGAATTATACCAAGTTAGGAGTGAAATCCATATTTTGATGAATAATCTCCTCAATTCTATCAAAACAGGAACGAAGTTGTTAAGCCAAAGGTGAAACCCTAACCTTGACAAACTTGTTCCGCTCCTATACAAAACTCTCACCAAAGTCTCGACGGACTCCAATGACCTGTAGTCTCGATATTACCAACGGGATGCGTGCCAAGTGCCCAAGAATCGAGGCGAAGGCACAGTCCTGAGGGTTAAATGTGCACAACGGATCCCTGTGAATAGTCGAACCACTTTGGTTAGTCGAAGTCTACTAGCCGCAGACAATCTACTTCTCAGATTTCATATGTTTCAATTTTGTGTCCGCAACTGCTGACTCTGAGGTTTCGCCGATTTTATGTGCTTATTTATGTGCTTTCCTGTTTATGTGTTTAAACTTTGGGATTTACTCGATTTTTGTTTCACTTCAATCGACACACACGACTCGCACTGCACCTTATGATTTTGTGCTTATTCTGACTCGAAACGATTGCGTAACGACACGTTCAACGTGCGAAATCCGTGAACGTGCGTGACCAAACACACTAGATGTACAATTTACCGTGATTCTTGTTATGTCCCGGTTTTGACTCCGAAACGATTGCGAACCGAATGTGTGACGTACGGAATCCGTACACGAACGAGACCGAACACACGAGACGTAATTATAACTGTGATTCTTTGATAGATCTGAAAATGTACAAGAAACGTGAATCACCTTTTGCCTTTCTCTCTAGTTTCTCTCTCTAGCTTACATTACGCTCCTTTCGAACGATCGCAGACTTGGAATGATAGGTTTCTGTTTTCTGATTGCCTCTATTGGTTGAATGCGTATGTGATTCTTTGCTTATGTGCTTACGTGCTTAGCTACTAAATGATTATGTGTTCTATGTACTATGTGATTATGTGATTTCGTGATAAGTATTTACGTAAGTACACGTGTTCCTGAGCTTTAGTAAGTAACAGACGTGTGAGGTGAGATTCGAATACAATGTGATGAGTCCTGTGACGATATCTGTTGCAGACCATGTCGTCTGGATCCCGTCATGCACTCTCTCGTCAAGAAAAGAGGGACAAACGCCTTGCTTCCATCATCGCGAAAAGTGTAGCAAAGGCCGTGAGTGATGTTTATGAGAATGCCAGCAAATCATCTGAGGAATCGAGAACCGAAGCTCCTAAGACTGCCGCAAGGCCCTTCAGTTTCAAGCAATTCAAGTCGTGTGGGCCAAAAGAATTCACTGGCGAAGGAGGTCCTACTGCACTATTTCACTGGTTTGATTCCATTGAGGTTACTCTGCGACAAAGTGGTTGCCCTGATTACCTTCGAACTCTGAATGCTACCGGCGTTTTCCAGTCCCGAGCTCTAGACTGGTGGACGGCCGAGAGGAACAAGCGAGGGAATGATGCAGCCTACGGACTGTCGTGGGACGAGCTCAAGGAAGTTATGCTAGAGGAATTCTGCCCTCCTCACGAGCGTCAAAAGCTAGAAGATGAATTTTGGCACATACAGCAAAAGGATGGAGACAATGCTGGTCTCACTGCTCGTTTCAAACAGCTCAGCATTATCTGTCCCGATCAAGTCAAGACTCCCGACATGACCATCAAGAAGTATATCCGAGCTTTGCCCGACTGCGTTGCTGATTTCGTGCAAGCGGCTAAGACTACGACGATCGAGGAAACTTATTTGTTGGCCGCTGAGATCAACGACAAACGGGTTAAGGCTGGGGTATGGGATAAGACTTCCAAGCATCTACATCAAGCTACCGCTACCGCACCAACTGCTGAACCCACCTCATCAAGCAACAAGAGGAAAAACAAGAGAAAGAACCGCTCCAGCAACAAGAATTGTGCGATCACTGCTGCACCGATTCAAACCGTACCTGCCCAACAGCGTCAAGTAGCGGCGCCTGTGGCCAATGTACCGCCTGCAAAGCGTGCATACACTGGGCCACACCCACTCTGCCCTACTTGTACCTACCACCACCCGACTGCTATTCAATGCCGCTTCTGTGCTCATTGCAACGTATACGGCCACTTTACTGCCAATTGCCGTATTCGTCAAGCTCCTGCCAACCAAGCTCTAATCACTGCCCCACAAGGTCAACAAGCTCCTCCGGCACCCGCAGTCAAAGCCAGAGCCTGCTTCGCATGTGGCGACCCGAACCCTTTTGCCAACGTGTGCCCGAACAGGGTTGTGAAACAAGAGCCTCAGCAACAGCAACCACATCAGCAACAACAACAGCAACAGCAACAACAGGTCGCACGCGCCAGAACTTTCAACCTCAACGTGCGTCAAGCCCAGGCCGACAACAACGTGGTCAATGGTACGTTCCTTGTGAATGGTATTTATGCTTCATGTTTGTTTGATACTGGAGCCGATAATTGCTTTGTGTCGTTCGAATTTGAGAGGCTCCTTAGTCGTAAACGTTCCAAACTATCCTCGAAGTTCGATGTAGAAGTCGCTACCGGAAGAACCGTCGCTGTTAATTCCGTTATCCGTGATTGTACTCTTGAGCTCAACAATCACATCTTCCCAATCGACCTTATTCCGATGCAACTCGGAAGCTTTGACGTCATTATAGGCATGGACTTTCTTCGAGAAAACCATGCTAAAGTTGTATGCTTCGACAAGATGATTCGATTTTCGCTCGCAAATGGTGACTCACTGTGCGTTTATGGCGATAGCACTTCAAAGGGGCTCAAGCTTATGTCATGTATCCAAGCCAGCAAGTATCTCCGCAAGGAATACAGGGCTTTCTTGGCTAACATTGTGGTAGCAGAGAAGGAAAAGAAAGAGAAGAAGGAAGTGAAAGACGTTCCAGTGGTTCGAGAATTTCCTAATGTTTTTCCAGAGGATCTTCCCGGATTACCTCCAAGTCGTGATATCGACTTTCGTATTGACCTCATTCCTGGAGCAAATCCTATTGCCAAAGCTCCTTACCGACTCGCACCGTCAGAAATGCGCGAACTCTCAACCCAGCTCCAGGAATTACTTGAAAAAGGCTTCATTCGCCCGAGCACCTCTCCTTGGGGCGCGCCAGTCCTTTTCGTCAAAAAGAAGGATGGGTCGTTCCGGATGTGCATCGATTACCGGGAATTGAATAAGTTAACTATCAAGAACCGTTATCCCCTACCTCGTATAGACGATTTGTTTGATCAACTACAAGGCGCTACGTGTTTCTCGAAGATCGATCTATGTTCAGGTTACCATCAGCTACGCATTCAAGAGGAGGATATACCCAAAACCGCATTTCGAACTCGTTACGGCCATTACGAATTCGTTGTCATGCCTTTTGGTCTAACCAACGCACCAGCGGTTTTCATGGATCTGATGAATCGCGTGTGTAAACCATATCTCGACCGTTTCTTCATCGTATTCATCGACGATGTCTTGATCTATTCCAAATCGAAAGCCGAACACGCACAACATCTACGTTTGGTTCTCGAATTACTCCAGGGGAACCAACTCTATGCCAAGTTCTCCAAGTGCGAATTCTGGTTAGGGGAAGTTCAATTTCTGGGTCACATTGTTAATAGTCAGGGTATCCACGTCGATCCTGCGAAGATTGAAGCAGTCAAGAGTTGGGTTACGCCTAAGAATCCGTCCGAAGTCCGCTCTTTTCTCGGACTAGCGGGCTATTATCGACGATTTATCGAAGGATTCTCGAAGATTGCTGTACCGCTTACCTCTCTTACGCATAAGGACAAGCCTTTTGTTTGGGGAACTAAACAAGAGTCTGCCTTTCGAACCCTTAAACACATGCTTTGCAATGCTCCTGTTCTCACATTGCCCGACGGAAACAATGATTTCATTGTCTACTGTGATGCTTCCAACCTTGGTCTCGGTTGTGTCCTCATGCAACGGGACAAGGTCATAGCTTACGCATCTCGTCAGCTCAAAATTCACGAGAAGAACTATACAACCCATGATCTCGAGCTAGGCGCTGTTGTTTTTGCATTAAAGATTTGGCGACACTACCTGTATGGTACTAAGTGTACGATCTTCACCGATCATAGGAGCCTACAACATATCTTTAAACAGAAGGAACTTAATATGCGTCAACGCCGATAGGTAGAACTTCTCAACGATTACGACTGTGAGATTCGTTATCACCCAGGCAAAGCAAATGTTGTTGCCGACGCACTTAGCAGACGGAGCTACCTGCTTAGCACTTGTAATGTTCAAGCCCAGCACAACCTCGAAACTCTCATCCGCGACGCTCAACACGCATGTTTCAACGAACGCACCTTGAAGAAAGAAAGAATCTACCACGATGGAGCCCAGCTTGTGAGCAAATCAAATGGGATATTCCACTTTTTAGACTGAGTTTGGATTCCCAAGCGAACCAATTTGCGACAGATTATCATGGACGAAGCCCATAAATCCCGCTACTCAGTCCACCCCGGTGCTGACAAAATGTACCAGGATCTTCGTTACAAGTACTGGTGGTCGGGTATGAAAAGGGATATCGCTCTCTACGTCGGAAAATGCCTAACTTGTGCTAGAGTCAAGGCTGAACATCAAAGACCCTCTGGCTTACTCGAACAACCACCAATTCCCATGTGGAAGTGGGAGAGCATAGCTATGGATTTCGTAACCAAGCTTCCACCCACGTCGTCAGGTCACGACAGCATATGGGTTGTGGTCGACCGATTGACTAAATCAGCTCACTTTCTGCCCATACGAGAAGACTACAAGGTAGAACGATTAGCCCGAATCTACACCGACGAGATCATTTGTAATCATGGGACGCCACGTGACATCATCTCTGACCGTGATGCTCGGTTTACTTCACGATTGTGGGAAACGTTTCAAACGGCACTCGGTACAACGCTTAATCTAAGTACTGCTTTCCACCCACAAACCGACGGTCAGACTGAGAGAACGATCCGTACTCTTGAAGACATGCTCCGTGCGTGTGTTCTAGACTTCGGTGGTAATTGGGATAAACACCTGCCGTTAGTCGAATTCTCGTATAATAATAGCTATCATTCTAGCATCAAGATGGCACCTTTCGAGGCATTATACGGAAGAAGATGTCGGTTGCCTATTGTGTGGCACGAGATCGGTCATTCGCAACTAACCGGTCCTGAGCTATTACAAGAAACGACGGACAAAATTTTCCAAATCAGAGACAACCTGGTGAAAGCTCGGGATCGACAGAAGGTTTACGCCGATAAAAAGCGCAAGCCCCGTGAATTTGGCGTTGGTGACTACGTACTCCTAAAGGTATCACCTTGGAAGGGTGTAGTCCGATTCGGCAAGAAAGGGAAACTTGCGCCTCGATATGTTGGACCTTTTAAGATTCTGGAAAGGATCGGAAAAGTCGCCTACAGACTCGAATTACCGGAGGAACTTAATAACGTCCACCCGACTTTCCACGTGTCAAACCTCCGAAAGTGCATCGCCGACCACGATTTACATGTCTCTCTAGACGATCTACAAGTGAACGAAACATTACACTTCGTGGAAAAGCCTGTCGAAATCATGGATCGCCAAACCAAGCAGGTCAGGCGCTCACGCATCCCTATTGTGAAGGTCCGATGGGAAGGCAAACGAGGCGCAGAGTTCACTTGGGAACTCGAAAGCGACATGAAGGCAAAGTACCCGCAGTTGTTCCAGGAGAAAGTCTAGATAGAGAAAGTCCTCACGTGATTCATGGCGGTTGTAGCAGCTTCCAGCTTAATTTCGGGACGAAATTCCCTAAACAAGAGGAGGCTATAACACCCCGTGTTTTCGTAAGTGAAAGTCAAAGTCAAGGTCAAGGTCAAAGTCAACGACCGATTCGCACAACTTGACTTGTAGAAATGTGTTTATTTTATTTGTATTGCGTGGAGTAAGTGTCGTTCATTACAATAATCGATGAGTATTAATCGTATTTCAATCGACCTACGACTGTGAACTATAGGAAGTAACAATGCGATAAAGTTAATCAACTAACAATCAAGCTATGCTAATCGAATCGACATCGAATCGTAACTCGAACTACGTGGTTTTACTTATTGTTACTACGTGTGTGTGTGCCTTACGTGTTACCTGTGCATGTTCATTTATGTTATGTTGTGGTAATCAAGCGAACTCAATCGAACTCGGAATCTAACTCGAATGCTATCGAACTCGAACTCAAATCACAATCGAACTATGATAGATGGTGGAAAATAGATTCCGCGAGACACGAAGTAGTTGGGACTGAAAGTAATTTGACTAGGAAACCCTATCTTATCGAACCGCTCGCAATCGAAATATCTGAAATCGTCGCGCGAAACACTCGAAAGGTACAACCGATCGATCAGGCTTCCCAGCCGATCGAACAGCCAGCCGAACGGACTGCTGTCCGATCGGACAGGCTGTCCGATCGAGCTGCCAGCCGATCGGCTAGCCCTTTCCTCTTTTGTCATCCTATAAATACCCCTGTCATTGTCATTCTTTCCACTTTTGGAAACCCTTGTTCGACCAGCACGCTCAACCCGCCTTTTCTCAGAATTCTCTCGATTCCGGTAAGTTTTCGTCCTAAATCTTGTACTTTCTTGATCTATACACACTCCTACACCTTTCTATCTTTCAAATCTAAACTTTTAACCGTGAAATCATCAAGAATCAAGTGTTCTAGGAAGATGTCATCATGGGTTCTTGAAGAACTTCATGTTTGGCCTCAATCCACCAAGAATGACTTGGATCTAGCCGATTTCCACATAAACAAACAAGGATCTTTTATAGATCTGAACATATACATGGTGAAAAGGATTGAAGGATGGATTTTCCCAACCTTCTTCAACTCTTTTCACTCGAACCAGTAGAAACGGAACCTGAGCCGGTTTACAAATCACTTCAGTGGTTATACGGCTCAAGATCTGGGTTCTATCCACGAGGATAACCGACTCCGGGTAAAATGCTAAACTTCGTTTCGAACAGACCACCGGCCGGATTTGGGTAATTCCTGTCCAACCCGAGAAACCAAGTAGAAACGAGGCATCTATGGTTTTACTCGCTGTAAAAAAATACCTCGATAAAACGACACACGAACAGAACGACCAAGTGTTAGACGAAAGGGACTGATCAGGTCAGGATGCTGACCGATCGGACTGCTGTCCGAACGGACAGCCAGCCGATCGGATAGTCAGCCGATCGACCAGCCAGCCGATCGGCTAGCATTTGGCCCCACATAATCGACTTGTTTTGAAGAATGGTATTGAACGAACTGTTGTTCGATCGAACTACTATTCGATCGGATTACTCTTCGAATCATGAGATACTATGCTTCAATACTTAGTCAATTTTCAACATGCTCAATGCACCAGAAGTGCCACCCGATCGAACAGCCGTCCGATCAGGTGACACCCTGTTGTCCGATCGAACAGCAGTTGTGCTATTCGATCGATCAACCATCCGATCCATTGCATCACACTTTACATTCAATAAAGTCTTTGACTTGTTGACTTGCCAACCGATCGAACACCTGTCCGATCCAAAGGCTAAACCTTGAAATTCTGTTGAATGCCTAACTGATCGGGCTGACGGCCGATCGAACCGCCGTCCGATCGACCGACCTGAAAGGCAAAGGTACTTCAATGTTTTCAAAATGCTACAACGAAAACTTCAAAGGTCAAGCCATCATACACAAACACATCCTTCTCAAAGGAAGGAACAATCCACTCGTACAGCCATCCGATCGGCCTACCGACCGATCGAACAGCAGACCGTACGGACTGTCAGCCGAACGGTCAGCCGTCCGATCGACCAGCTGTCCGACCCCTCAATACTTGTTCCTGTTTTACGTTTCACTTATCGTTATGCTACCGAATCTATTCAGGCTAACCGTATTCGCTAAGCGCTCCCTTCAATCCATAAATCACTGTGAGTATACTCGATCCCTTTTTGCTTTAAGCACTTTTGGGTGTTACATACGTTACGAATATTCAAACTACAACTATCACACTACTCAAACTATTTGAACGCTAACCGTTAATGCATGTTATACGTGGCTTATGAATGCTTGTTGTTATGTTTACACATGGAATGCTGTCTACCTGCCTTAGCAACGATAGTACTATAGTTTGGACTCAGCACCCGTTCACACGGGGGTTGTTAAGGATCTTTTACTTGCATGGATTACGGTGGTAATCATGTATTGCGAACTGCCTCAGGCAGTCAAGCCGCAGTCATTGGTATCGATGGATCTATGTCGATAACTAACGTGCTTCATTTAACTATGTGTACGTGCTGGTTATGCGTAAACGAATTCGAACTCTATATGCTATTATCAAACTTGTATGCTCACCTTTACATTATATGTATTGACTTTTACTTTAACGTATGTGACAGGTGTTTAGGATGCACATGTGGTAGGAAATTGAAGCTAGAATAAAGCTTTAGAGCCCAACAAATAGTTGTCTGTGGATAACGAACTAGGGGTCTCTAGAAGCAGATAAACAATTGCTACTTATTTAAACCTGAATTGTCGGAACAGAATATTTGTCTTGATGTTTGTCTGTAATAATTATTTGACTGTTTGAGATACGGTATGGGACGTATTAGTTAAATTGAATAGTTTTGATAATTGTTGTGGAAACTTCTGGACAATCTGTTTCGCTCAGTGCCGCGCCCCGATGATTCCGCCATCGGTTGGGGTGTGACAGTCACGGCCCCCGACCCGTACCCTGTTTTACCCAAATTTAAGAACCGGAACCGGACCCTATATACAAAAATACGGTTCAGATCTAGCGGTTCCGATTCGGTTCCCCGATTCTGGCGGTTCGAAACCATATACTGCTCAGCCCTAATGAAACCCCAATTTGGGTTTCTTGATTCACCTCAAATTCTCTATTTTCTTTGGTAATTTGCACACACACTCACTGTGAAAGATCTTATTTTGATGAAGATGCTTGAAACTCAGTTGCGTTATTAACTCCATCTCATTTTCTGTTTGGGAATTTCATTGATTGTGAAGTTTCTGCATTTGGGTTTTTTTTAGTTCCACCATTTCATCTCATGATTGTCTCACTTTTTTCAGGAGATTTAACTAAAAGTTAAGTTTTTTTAATTTCGGTTCGTTTTATTTTGGGTTTTTGGTTGTCGGGTTGATTTTGGATTATTCCTGGTGAATGGTGGTGCTAATGGCTGTAGTGGTGACGTTGGTGTTGTTCTATTCGTCGAAAATGCGAAGGGGGCAGTGGGGGGTTATTAGATCCGATGGTAGACGGTTGGGTGGTGTTGGTCATGGTGGAGTTAGAGGGCTTGATGGTGGTTCTCGCAGGTGGACGTGGACTCGGTTATGGTGGTGGTGCTAATAGGTCGCCAGAGTTTTAGCGCGGGGGGGGGGGGGGTAGTAGCTGCATTTAATGAAGGTAGGGTGGTGGTGGGTCCCACTAATGATAATAATAACATTATTTTTTTTCATTTTTTTAATGTAAAATAAGTTTTGGACTAAAATGGCAATTTAGAAACTATTTTTTGTTAATGCCAAAAATACCCCTGGTTATAACTAGGTTTTTAGACTGAGTAAGATAATGTGATCAAAATGGCAAAAAATAGGAAAAGTTAGGGATCTAGAGGAGAAAAAAAACTATTTGGACTAAAATGACAATTTAGGACGAATCTCAAGGACTTAAATGGCAATTTACTCAATATTTGAGTTAATTACATTTTCGTCCCGGTGGTTTGTCAAAAATAACTATTTCAGTCTATTAGTTTAAAAATTACCAAAACAGTTTTTGTGGTTTCAATTTCGTAACTATTATAGTCCACTCTCACTAACGTCATCCATACATTCTGTTAGTTTATTTGAAATGACCATAATGCCCTTTTTATTAAAATTAAAATAAATAGAGTTAGTTACGTTTTTCGTCCCTGTGGTTTGTTAAAATAACCATTACAATCAATTAGTTCTAAAAATCGGCAAAATAGTACCAATACTTTCCCAACTTTCACATTCAACTCACCAACAATGCCGTAACAACTTCATCTACCTAATGTCCTTTACTCTACTCTTCGCTCTCTCTGTTTCCTTAAATCCGGTCGGAAGATCACCTACTCCGGCTCAACACCCTCTCCACTTCATCCATCTTCAAGTAAAGTGAAGGATGCTGATACTGTCTTGGCAATTTTTAGAACTAATGGGCCATAATGGTTATTTTTAACAAACCACAGGGACGAAAAACGTAACTAAATCTTTATTTATTTTAATTATAATAACAGTAGCATTATGGTCATTTCAAATAAACTAACAGAATAACTTGATGGCGTTAGTGTGGGTGTATTATAATAGTTACGAAAGTGAAACCACAAGTATTGTTTTGGCAATTTTTAAATCAATGGACTGAAGTAAGGATTTTTGAGACGAAAAACGTAATTAACTCATACTATTTTTAATCTTTTATGATTTTGTCAAACCTCAACTAGCAAAATCGGATTGAACTCTTTCTGAAATTTGGATAGGTATAGTTATTTTTATAGATTATTATTATTATTGTTTCCCCTTTACAAATAATAATAAGTGGAATAAAAAAATAGCATAAATAAATCTGGATCATGCTGTCGAACAGAAAGAAAAAAAAAATCATTATCATATCTTCGTCCTCGCTGTCCCCTTCCTTCAACCACCCAACTCTGTTTCTCCGGCGATATCAACCACCTTCATCCTCTAGATCCATCACTCAACTTTCCAATTTTACCCCTCCGGTGGGCCCTCTTCGAAAGATTCAACTCTACCCATTTGCTTGCTTCATTCCTTCAACAACATGTTTATCTTTCTTCATTCGATCTCAATACCCAGATGTTAATTTTACTTGATGTTTATTCTTCTTGATTTGATTTAGTTACATGTAGCCATGAAATCCCCTTTTTCTATCTTCCTTTTTTCCTACCTTGTTGTACTATTTTCTTTATCTGCTCATTCCCAACAAGATATTCCACCACCGCCGCCCTCACCGCCACTTCCGCCGCCGCCGCCGCCTTCACCTCCACTTGTTCCACCGCCTCCGCCGTCGCCGCCATCACCTCCACTTGTTCCACCACCGCCACCGCCGCCGTCACCTCCATATCTGCCACCACCACCGCCGCCGCCGCCGGCATCTCCACCGCCGCCAAGAAAAGTACGACATCCTCCGGGTCCAAGGAACACGATGGGAACAAAACCTAGGAGACACCGACCACCGCCGCCGCCACCGCCGAAAAAACATAACTTTGGGAAAACACTTGGATTTATATTTGTGGGTTTAGCGGCGATCTTACAGATTTGTGTGGTGACTTTTTTGTTCATCAAAAGACATTATTTGATCAAGACCCACAAATGATCCGATTTGCAGATTCGGATCCATACAAAACCTGCAAATTTGGCGAATTGATTTGAGGTGTTGAGCTGGGTTAATTACAGATTTGAGGAGCTTCTGTAAATGGTAATTCTTGTATTTCATTCTTTTTTTTTTTTCACATATTTATTTGATCGGTTTAGTTGTGTTATATATCATACCTCAAGTAACAAACCACTTATTTTTTTTAGAATTTGATCTTTATTGTTCTTGTATTTATATTGGAATTAGAGGCATAATAAACCAGCAGAATCATGATTTTTTTTTTACTTTTCTTTTGGGGAAATACATATGTTTTTTTAATTTGGTTAGACCATCGGCAATCGGGTCCGTGGATGCCGATGGTGGACTAGGCGGTATCGAGGTATACGGACCTTGGTTTAAAAAAGCGCAAAGCGCACAAAAGCGATAGGTTCTAAAATCGAAGCGCAAATCGTAAAAGCGGAGGGCTTTTTCGTCCACAAGGCGCAAGGTGCGTATATATTTTTTTATATATCCTATAGGTTTTTAGCATCTATTACCTAAAATATAGTTATAAATAAGGTTCATATATGATTTTAGCTATACGTGTAACAGTTTAAAGCACAAAAACACCTTTTGTACAAGAAAAGCGTGCCTCAGTGGGATTTCTTTCCATAAAAGCACGCCTTTTGTGCGCTTTTTGTACAGAGCTCGCCTTATGTCACACAAGGTGCAGCTCTTTACGCCTAGGGTTACTTTGCGCTTAAGTGCGCTCTTTTAAACCAAGATACGGACAATGTTTAGTGGCGAAGAGGGAAGGGGTTGTTTGTGTCTACGAATGGCTGCGAACAGAATTTGGGAGAGTTAGAGAGGGATTGGAGAGGGTGAGGGTAGGAGACGACCATGGTCTGTGGCCAAGGTGGCATCTAGGATCACGGACCGCGCTTAGTGGCAAAGAGATATAAGGATTTGTCCATGTCGGCGTGTCTACAAACGGCGACAAGCGGAAGATGTGGGAGAGGTAGAGAGAGATTGGAGAGGAGAGAGTTGGAAACGACTATGGTCTGTGGTCTAAGTGGCATCGAGGTCTAGGGATCACGCTTAGTGGGGAAGAGAGAAAAGGGTTTGTGCATGTTCGTTAACCGTTATCGTCTGTTGCCTAGGAAAGCGTGGAAGAGAGAAGGGTTTGTCTATGTATACGAACAGTCACGAATGGAAAACGTGGAAGAGATGTCACATAATCAAATTTAAGTAGATAATTACATGAATTACTACGTAGACACTTTTATATGTTGACGCCCCGCTTGCGGTATGCGCATATAATGTATATATGTGTGGACCATCGGTGGCCAAAAGTGAAAGTGCAATAATTTTAACGTTATTTTACTAATTTCGTGAAAATAATGTTAGAAGCTGAGGACGGTTAATCATGCATCATGTGGTGGCGTTGATAGCTGAAAGACAAAAGGGTACATGCACTAATCGGTCTTTGTCCTGATTGATGAGTGTTATGTGCCTTATGTCCAAGGCTTGATGCAAAACTACTATCGAGCCGGGGGTCTCACTGGAAGCAGCCTCTCTATTCCTACGGGGTAGAGGTAAGGCTGTCTACATCTTACCCTCTTCAGACCCTACCTTTGCTTTGCTATTGGTGGGATTTACCGAGTATGATGATGATGACACTTGTATATGTTGCTTTAACATTGACATTTTGTAGTTATGTAATCGACTAACCACGCCCCTTTCTCTCATGCCACATCTTATCAACAATACGTACAAGTGTTGATTGTTATTTTTTTTTCTTAATATTGGTTCTATATTTAACATCTCCCTTATACAGTCTTGTATATTGGTTTTTAGTGTGATATTCCAGTGATGAGGGTGTTTGGGTATGCATGCATACCTGGAAATTTTACCAGAATACAATAAAGTGTAGTGGTTTGCAAGTTGCAACACAACCAACCCGGCCCATATAATATAATCTGATTCTGATACAAACCTACATTTCTTGGGAATGAAAATGAATAAGAATGTAAGGAAGGTATTTGTGATCAAGCAAAGTATTTTGATTTCTTATTATGGCTATAACAATTTAAGCATTACACAAACTAAATTCTCCATCCAACTTTAATTTATTCTTTATAGATGATGGTGGACAAACCAACCTTAGCATCGGTTTTAAAGTATCTACAACAAAAGTATTGTTTAGATTTTATGTCTGGACCGTCTGGTGGTTATATTATATTATAATATTGTCATGTTTTTATGAAGCTCGAGCTCGAGCTATTTTGAGAACAATCTCTAACGAGCTAAAATCTCGGCTCAAGCTCGCTTAAACGAGCCAAAGCACGGCTCACTAATGTTATTAGTTTAAATCATATGGGCTTAAGTTGAAACTGATTTGGGATTTTTAGGATTGGGTTATATTCATCATTAACATTATAATACATATAGAAAAAACTAAAATTTGTTTGGGCTCATTTATGCTTGAGAGCCTAAACGAGCTTTGTATTTCAGGCTCGGGCTCGTTAAGGCTCGGCTTGTTCGAGCTTTTAACTGAGCCTATCCCGGGTAGCTCTCGGGACCCTGGGCTTGTTTACACCCCCTATGGCAGACAATTAAGTGGTCGAGGTCATCTCTGTCGCCCAACTGCTGGCCACCTTTTTCGGAAAAAAAGGGTCATTCTGTTCAAATCTAGCAACATTTGCTCAACAAGGCCCTTTCAGTCGACATCAACTTGGCATATGCTTTTCATGCGCAATTTCTTGTAATGGCGACTCTCTTGATTGGTTTATTGACTTCGGGTAAAGCTTTGGGACCAATAGGTCCTGGTTTCGATTCCCACAAGGGGTTTTTCCCATATTTATTGGGTTTCCTCCTGAATTGGTATATAGGCATTATGCTTAGTGGAGATTGGTATGATCGGGTGGTTCCGCTGGTGGCACGATGATACTCCAATGGTCCGTCAATGATCCAAATTTGCCGTTCAAAAGAAAAGAAGTTGTAATCTTTCGATTGCCAGTTACCAAGGAACCACTATGACTTTGTAAATTGTCTATTCGAAGGGGTGTCTTGGTTTATATGGTACAATAGGCCTTTTTACAAACAAAGGTATATGATGGTTCAAAGGGTATTACTAACGAACCATTGTGATGGTTCAATGTATACACAAGAGCCAAATAAGAACCCATTCGAGATACGAAAATTCCCCCAAAAAAACACAAACTCTCTTTCTTTCGTAAATCGAAACGAATTAGTCACTTGACTCGATCAAAATCTGTGACTGACAAACAATCGGTAAATACTAAATAGTTGTGTCTACAACAATCAGTCGTGAGTGCTATAACATAATTAGTCGCCGAATGATCTGATGACCAGAATCAACGACACTTCATATTGGTCACTAATTGCGTTATGAGCATAAACCAATCTTTTAGTTTTATGTTTGGTTGTTATATCACGAGTAACTTATATAATTGAAAGCTCTTATTCTAGTAGTGTGTCATATTGCTAAATAATAGGGTTAGGATCCAAATACGATTGTTTAGTTACTTGAAATCTTCGAAAACTAAGTTCAACCGACTTATCATCACTGTGTAGTGTCGATAAGTGATACCGCTTGTTGTTCATTGTATCTTGCGAAGTGATTGCCCACTAACCCAAATTGGTTCTAGAATAGCAATCACTCGCCGCTAAATCAATAAGTTGTAGTTTCGGTTGTCACTTAAGATTTACTTTGGCTATTGTATAAAACCTCATAACCAACACCAATCACTCACATGACGCCCCATTGACTTACCCACTTCTTACTTGAGCATGTCACATATAAAAATCATAACGTTTTACATATATGTAGGTATACAATTTAATAATATATAGTTTTTATGTACTTTCTATGTGCATTATCAATAACACTAACATATCTATGTGCATTATCAATAACACTAACATATCTTTCTAATTGTGTATATTTTCTACTCATTTTACCTAACAATAATATATAATTATATATATGAACATTAACCGCGCAAGTGTGTGGACATAAGTTAGTGGTTATTATTTTTTTTTATAATTTTCTTAAAGGATAATGACGAAAATCCTTCAACTTGTTGTGGGGTTTAGAATTGATGTAGAGATACGCTTTCTTGTGGGCCAATCATTTGTTTCTGTTATGCTGTAAATAACTCAACTTGGTGAGTTGACAAGTTTTTTTTAGATGACAATATCTGTTTTCTATACAAGTCTTGGACAAAAAAAAACAATTTAACGATAATCATAAATATATCTCTAAAATAAAACTGTATAAAGTTACCGACATATAAAGAAAAGAGTTGACTGCCATTTTCATTATTCTGGTTTCTATAGTCTAGATCAAATTTCAAATATATATCATTTCTGCCCCCATACATTTTTTGAAACGTTACTTCAGTTCAAAAAGTTAACATTCGTTAACTTTGTCTGTTAAAAAGGTCATTGTACATTTTTATTTGAGTTAACTGCAATTTCGTCATTGTGGTTTGTCCAATTATATCCTTACCATCCGTGTGATCACATGTCGAGGTTTTAGCTTTCCGGCTACCCATGTGCATTTGAAAACACAACCGCTACGCTCAAACAAATCTTGGGCTTTGGTGGTGGAAGATAATGGTTGGTAGTGAACGGAGAAGGCGACCAATGATTGAGTGTGTACCAGGGGTGTACAATGGTGGTGCAGGTTTTGCAACGAAGATGATGGTGGTTGAAGGGGTGGGTTGCAAGTGGTAACAGACGTGGTGGAGAGTGGGTAAGCGGTGGTGGGGAGTGAAGGTAGTGGTGGTTGTCAGTAGTAGGTGGATGGTGGCAAAAGGCGATGGTCTAGCAGTGGGGAATTGTGGTGAAGGCGGGGGATGGTTGATGGTGTTTGGTGGTCGGGTCAGGATGGAGGCCAGTAGTGGAGGTGGATTGCAGGTGATTGGGTGGGGATGATGGTGGTTGTTGTCTTTGATAGTGGCTGGTGGTTGATGGTGGGGTTAAGCAAATAAGGGACATAAATGGTACAAGTTTGAAATTTAGCCTGGATTGATATAATTGAACAAACCACAGGGATGAAAATGACAGTTCACTTAAATAAAAATGTATAATTACCTTTTTACCCCCCATTAAATAGACAAAATTAACGGACGTTAACTTTCTGGAGTTGGCACGTTTTAAGAATATCAGGGACTTAAATAATTAAAACTCATGGTTTAGAGTAGTTATATGGGGTTTTAACCAGGGAGTCACTGTAATAACCAAAGATAACCACTGTTAAAACCCGCCAATTATAATTTTTAACCTACGTTGGACACAGAATGCGAGTTAGTAAATCTGAGCTCCTTGTAACGTCATAGAACAATTAATGGATTACAAACCAATTTCTCTATAGAAATGATCAATACGTTATAACTTTCCAATCACTAGTCCTTCGTTCGGCTAGGTGTTTCAACCCCTTTTGTGTTGAATCGCTAGTTTTGATTTCGGTGTAATGGACTCTCGCATCAACAATAATGACGGTATCAAACGCTAAATTAATCAACTAGGCGCAACCTAATACGAAGGATGTGATGTATCGATTCAATGACTTCAAAATTTACAGCATGTCCTACATTCCTAATTATCTCTAACTTTGAATTTCCACCCAAATGCCTATTTAATCAAATAATAATCTGGATTTAGTTTTCTATATTAGAACCCAAATCGCTAGTTAATTAATTAAAATAAATGATAAAAAGATGTACCTTTGTAGCTGATATGCCCAATCAAGAGGAAAGACCGTGTCGTTTTCACCCCATATTAGAAGCGTTTCCTTCACAATATAACATTAGAAAATATATATATTTTCGTTATATCGAATTCGAATAAAAATAGGTCAAAATATTATAACATGACAAAAACAAAAAAAAATATAGGTTTGAGAAAAAAAAACCAAACCAGTGTAACTAGTTCGGTTTTTTTTTAAACCAAGATTTCGGTTTTTTTAAGTATAAGACCGCGGGGTGTGGGGGTTTGGGTTGGGCGTATTGCTCGACACGTGACGGTGTGGGGTCTATAAGGTAATTCTTCAAAAGAAGGGGTGTGGGGTGGCGTTGTTTCGGCTGACGTGGCCAGCCATGTGGATTTTGATGTTTTTTTAACTATTTAAAATTTCATTTAATTAAAAAACACTACATAAAATTTAAAAAAAAAAAAGATTAATGAATAAATTTTAAAGGGGTTGGTTGGGTCGTAGTTTCGGTTAAATAGATGCGTTGTAGAAGATTATGTGGGTTGAATTTATAAAAAAAATATAGAGATAGAAGAAGTAGAGAAGTGTGAAAAATTGTAAAAAATGGGTGAATATTTATAATGTTTAAAAAAGAAATATTTTTTTTAAAATAAAGTAGCTGTTTGGCAACGGCTAGCCCAAATGATCATCTCTCACCAGCCAATCCAAGCCAGCCACCTCACCTCTCCCCCCGCCCCACACCAGGCTTCAAACCCCACACCAGCGGGGCAACGCACGCCGTGGCCAACGCTGGCCCGGTATGGTTTAGCCAGCGTTGTTTGGCAACCCCGCCCCAACCAACGCCCCATACCCGTAGCCTAATGGAAGCGAACCGTAATATTATATATTTTGTTTTTATGGTCTTCACAATTTGCAATAAATAAATAAATAAATATCAAACTCTATCTTTATAGCATGTTTTTGTATTTTGTTTGCTATTGGTATATAAAATATGTTACTATTTAATAAAAAAAATTGTAAATTTCGTAGTTTAACACATAAAAAAAAGAGTAAATTTCAAAGTTCGTCCTTTATGTATGTCTAATATATCAAAGTATGTCATTTATCTTTAATAAGCTCAGAAAACATCCTTAATGTTTGAAAAACCAATCAGGTTATGTCCTTTACCCTAAACCTTGTTTGTTTTCCCAGTTAAGTCAGGTCACATGTGAAGCACATGAGGGCATTAATGTCATTCTACCTACCAATATATATATACACCTACACATACATACAGAACACACACACTCTCATCTTTCTCTCTGCTCTCTCTCTCTACCACCACACCACCACCACCACCACCACCGCAAAACACAACCTGCAACAATACACCTCCAACTAACACCACTTCAGCCACACCTCAGCCGCCGATCTGCCAACACCACCTCTGAACCTCCTGCTACCGGAGCTCCACCACTGAACCCTAGAAATCGAAAACTACAACAACTCGAACAACCTTCATTCCACCACATCAACAACTTAACCAATCACAGTCATCCTTCACATTCTCTACACATTCAACCCAAAATGACGATCCATTCCGCCGTAATCCAAAAACTCCTCCGCACAAACGCTCACTTAGGCCGGCGAGTCGCCGAAAACCACTTCAAAATCTACACCTACGGCTCTCGAATCGGACTCACCATTATCGACTCGGATAAAACCCTAGTTTGCCTCCGTAGCGCCTGCAATTTCATCGGTCATCTTGCAAGCCAAAACGCTAGGTTTCTGTTCGTCAACACGAATCCAGTAGTAGATGAAATCATTGAGCAGATGATTATTAACACAGGCTGCAAAAATGATACCTCGTGGCGCCTGGGAGGGTTTCTGACTAATCGGTTTAGTCCGAAGAGGTTTCGGTCCAGGAATCAGAAGTTTAATTTGACGTCGGTTAATCGGCCGGATTGTGTGGTGATTTTTGATACGTCGGAGCTCCGGTAGCAGGAGGTTCAGTGGTGGTGGCGTAAACCACCAGCCACCACCAATTTCAACCGCCGATCTGCCAACACCACCTCCACTTGCAATATCCATCACGAACACAACCTGCCACCATCTTCCAAAAGCCCGATTCCTTTGATTAGGTGATGAATCAGTAGGGTTTTCGAGTTTTTTTTTTAGGTCAACAAAAATCCCCAAATTTCACCACCACAACCATTAGATTAGAAAGACAGGGTTTTTCTTTTTGTTTTGTAGAGAGAGATGATAGTTTGCAGAAACTTGAAATTGAAGAGGATTGTAGGGTTTGAGTTTTCGTAGAGAGAGAGAGAGAGAGAGAGAGGGGCTGGTAGTAGAGAGAGAGAGCAGAGAGAAAGATGAGAGTGTGTGTTCTGTATGTATGTGTGGGTGTTTATATATATTGGTAGGTAGAATGACATTAATGCCCTCATGTGCTTCACATGTGACCTGACTTAACTGGGAAAACAAACAAGGTTTAAGGTAAAAGACATAACCTGATTGATTTTTCAAACATTAAGGATGTTTTCTGAGCTTATTAAAGATAAAGGACATACTTTGATATATTAGACATACATAAAGGACGAACTTTGAAATTTACTCTAAAAAAAATAATCGAACAGCTACTAAATTTTGTTAAATGTACAAATTTGGGTTATTTTATCATTATCGGATGTGCTTTATATGATTAACCTTTAGCTAAAGTTAAAAAAAGAAGACTGACTAGAAGTCATTTAAATTCTAAAGTATAAAGAAGCAGATTATTTAAAAATGTTTATTAATTTACCAACAACTCCAATCCAAAATAAAGTATAATTAAACAGATTATTTAAAATTTAAAAATGTTTATTAATTTACCAACAACTCCAATCCAAAAATTTAGTTTATCAGTGGTCCAAACCTGTGCAAGAACAGGAACATCAACCTCATGTTTCTCCCTGAGCAATTCCTCCACCAATTCTTCTTTCTCCTTTCTGCAACATTCACTCTGCAACAGAATCCACTACAAACTTATAACCAACAATAATTCATCCAACCAAGCATACTTGTATAATATAACTAATTTCTTAAAATTTGAACAAACAAATATAAACGAACGAATATGAACAAATATATAAATAAAGGATATTGGATTTAAATAACCCACACTTCACCAATTGACCGATAACACTCTCAACTTTCGATTTGTACCACAACACTCTCAACTTTCAAGTTATGTTTCCTCTAGCACTCCCAAAGTAACTGAACCATAACACAGTTAGTTGACGTCAGCTGCCACATCACTAATCAAGTGTCACATTAGATGTCACGTAAGCAAAAAAACCACCTCCACATCAGCAAAAAAAATTACTAGGATATGGTTTAGCTAGTTTGGGAGTGACAGAGGAAAATAAGTTGAAAGTTAGGAGTATTGCGGTACAAATAGAAAGTTATGTGTGTTATCGACCAATTGATGAAAGTTGAGATTATTTAAATCCAATATCCCTGTAAATAAACATAGAGTAAATATCATGTACAAATAAGCTTATCGTACAAAACGTATGAACCGGGTGGAAAAGTAAAAAAACACGGTGGCATTTTCGTATTATTTTACCGTAATTACCCTACAAGATCAAAATTATCTTACAAGATCATTTGTAGAGTAATTATGATACTCTACAAAATTACCATACAAGATCAAAATTGCCCTACAAGATCATTTGTAGAGTCATCATCATCATACTCAGTAAATCCTAACAATAGCAAAGCTAACTTAAGGTAGGGTCAGAGGATGGTAAAATGTAGACAGCGTTACCTCTACGGCTCTACCTCGTAGAAATAGAAATGTTGCTTCCAGTGAGGCCCCTGACTCGATAATAGTTTTGTATCAAACCTTGGACATAAGACACATAACACTCAACAATTAGCACAAAAGCATATTACTGCATGTACCCCATTGTCTATCGGTTATCAACGCCATCACATGATACATGATCAACCATCCCTCGCTTTTAACGTTATTTTCACGAAATTAGTAATACCGTTAAAATTAGTGTACTTTCACTTTTGCCCCCCTGAGGGCCCACACATATATACATTATATGGGTATACCACAAGCAGGACACCCTATTCGTACATTTTGTACGATTAACGTTATTTTCACGAAATTAGTAATACCGTTAAAATTAGTGTACTTTCACTTTTGCCCCCCCTGAGGGCCCACACATATATACATTATATGGCTATACCTCGCTTTTAACGTTATTTTCACGAAATTAGTAATACCGTTAAAATTAGTGTACTTTCATTTTGCCCCCCTGAGGGTCCACACATATATACATTATATGGGTATACCACAAGCAGGATACCCTATTCGTACGTTTTGTACGATAAACGTATTTGTATTTGATTTTTTGTCAGTAAACATAAACAAACTTAAACTTAAACAACACTTACATGAATAAATCCCCAAAGAAAACAATCCGGAATCCACCTGCCAACATCATACTTATGAATCGAAATCCGACACAACATCCGCAAATCCTCCGGCGTCTTCGCCACCAGCAGATCCACCACACTCCGCCCTATCTTCTCCACATGCTCCAGTTTCCGATCATATTTACACACAATTCCGCTACTCACAATCACCATTTTCTCCACCATATCTTCATGCATTTCCGCCATCCGGTAACCTACAAATCCTCCGTAACTTACGGCGTAAACCGAGAACCTATCAACCTTCATCTTCTTCATTCCGTTGCACACACAGTTCGCTTGGAACCTAACGCTACGGTCCGGTTTTAGAGAGTATGATTCACCGAAGAATACAAGATCTGGAATGTACACGTTGAAATCGCGTGATAACTCACGTACCTGCATAAACGAACATAAACGAATCGCACACACCATTTTCCTCAAACCTAACAGTACGGTCTGATTTGGCAGAACCGGAAATATTACAAAAGAATGACAGGTAAACGAGCAACAAGCTGCGCCGCAATTTTTTTTCTAACAGAAAAAAATAAGTCTGAACTGAATTTTGTTTTCGGTTCAGTTCAGTTCAGTTCCTAACAGTATCCAAATTGTGAATTCGGTTTGGTTTCATAAATTTTCCTAATTCGGATACCTGAACCGAATTTAATGAAATAAACCGAATAATAACCGGTTTAATTAGTTTAATTAATCAGATAATTGGACCGAATAAACCGACTAAATCGGTTTTTTCGGTTCCACAAATTTTACTTATTCAAATAACTGAACCAAATTTAATTGAATAAACCGAATAATAACCGGTTTAATTGGTTTAATCAGATAACTAAACCAACTAAACCGGTTTTCTCGGTTAAATTCGGTTCAGTTATACATATTTCAAATTCGGATTGGTTTAGTTTTCGGATAAAGAAAAAGAAATTTAAAACCGAATAAACTAAATAAACCGTTAAAAATATGGACATTAAAATTTTGAAATGACTTGATAACTGACGTACCTGAAAAAGGAACTGCCACTTGGAGTTCCCGCCGAATCCGTGAATAAGGACGAGGTTTGGTTTGTTACAGTACCGGTTAGTGGGGGTCCAGATATGCATTGTGGTTTGGTTGTCGTCGAGATCGACGACGGATTTTGAGAGTCTGCAGTAGCGGAAGTAGAGTGATAAAAGTGCGTCGGCGAAGATGACGGCAAAACGGTTAATAACGCCGGACATTGGTAGGAATGAGGTCATTTGCCGGAAGGAGGAAATCCGGTGAAACCAAAGTTGATACATGGAGGAAGAAACAGGAAAAGATAATAAATAATGTGTGATGGTTGTTTATAAAAGCGACACCATATTTTACAAAATAATTAATAAAGTTCATTAGAAATTGTTTGGTTTTAGACTTGATTATTCGGGTTTTTAATATGGAATCAATTTCAAGTAAAAAAAATCTAATTATATGATAGGTGTTAATAAAGCCACATCCCAAAATCTTAATTTCAAACCCACTGTACAGGTCGTATAGCGTTATACGGCTCTCATATAACAATTTGACATGGCAAATATTAGGTCGTATGATGTTATACGACTCGTAGAGATGGAAAAAATATTAGGTTATATAACATTATATGAGGTTTGGGTCGTATAACATTATATTGATCGTATAACATTCTATACGAGTCGTATAATGTCATACGGCTCATATACATAGAGACAAAAAACATCCTCTGATATTTTTTGTGCGACATTCAGTTATACGACCTGTATAACTTTATACGGCTCGTATAGATGTAGGGATGTGAAAATAAGATTTTAAGGGTGTGAAAATAGTTGAAGCCTTATATAATACAATTGTATGGGATGGTTAACAGATATGTAGGGGCACAGATTTGTAGGGGCCGGGGGGCGCCCGACCCCCCGAACTTTTCGCTCAGTAGTGTCCGGTAGTAGTTTTCGTATAGAATTTTTTAGGTATATACATTTTCGTCCCCCGGTTTTATATTTTTTTAGGTATATACGTTTTCGACCCCCGATCGAAAATCTCAAGCTACGCCACTGCAGATGTGACAAGAGTTACCAAAGATTTAGGTGCTGTTTGTTTTTCTGCGGGAAAAGGTCTGCAGTCTGCGGACCACATCTGCAGGCATCTGCAGGAGAAGAGGTGGACCAAATGTCTGCAGTCTGCAAGGAGAAGAGGGTTTGTTTTTTTTTACATAAAAACCTCTTCAACACACACATTTGATCTCTTTCTCCCTCCCTCTACCACCACAACCACCGTCCACCTCCACCACCACAACCAACCACCACCACTTCAGCCACCACCCAACCGAAACCCTAATTTCACCACAACCAAGCACCACCACTTCAGTCCCCACCCAACCGAAACCCTAATTTCGATTTGGGGGTTTCTGAAGAGAGAGAGATCGAGGGAGGAGAGAGATCCAGAGAGAGAGAGAGAGAGAGTACGAGGATGATGATGATCGATGATGATGATAACAGATGATGACGGCGGTGGTTGTGGTTATGATTTCAGAGGTGGAGGTGGTGATTGCTGAAGGTGGAGGTGGAGGTGATGGGTGTCGGAGGAGGTGGAGGTTGTGGTGGTGCAGGTGGTAGCGGATGGAGGTGTCTAGCGGATTTGTGACGGTGACGATTTGGGGAGCAGGGGTGGGAGGTGGTGGCGGAGTGGAGGTGGGCGGCGGAGGTGGAGGCTGGAGGGAGAAGAGGAGAAGGTGAGATGAGGGAGAAGAGGTCTCGCAGAGGTTAGAAGACAAGGTTCAGGTGCTGTTTGAAGCAGAGGTCTCGCAGACCTTTTTAATGAAAGGTCTGCGAGAAAACAAACAAGCTGCAGACCCTTATGTCAGCGCGTGGTCTGCGCGGCGCAGACATAAGAGGTTCTAAAGTGCTTCTAGCAAAAAACAAACACCACCTTAAAGTAAATGATTACATAACTGTAGGGCTATAGCTTTATCACAGTCAATACTATGTTGGTGTTTCTCACGATTTTCTATTGAACGATCATATGTTATAACCTCTCTTAAATGTATAAATGGACTGATTTAGTTTCATTACATGATATTAACGAAGCTATTACTTAAAAATATATATATTTAAAAAATGTACATCTTAAACTTGATAAACATTTTAATCGTTATTTTAAAGTTTATGGATCAAAATAGTATATGAAGTTGATAGATACCGAGATGTTCGAACATGCTTCATGAAGATCCTATGGTGGTCCCACATAAATCCAAGGAACAAAATCAATAAACATGTGGAAAACAAAAATACGAAAAAGAGGATGCCTTATCTACCCTTTGAACTCCAGCTCTCCGCTAGCTTTTGATTAAATGAATTATTCAATTGGTGGTTTCTCTAATATCCACATCGCCTTGTCAAAGCCACAAAAAACTTTGGCGAATGCCCTATTTGACAAAATCACTCGGAGTCTGGGAAAAGCATTTGATTTGTCTCTCCGTCAGAAGCCGGTGATTGAGTGCTTGAAAGGCCCCCATGCGCAAGACTTTTTTTTACTGTTATCCCGATCGAGGGGCTGGGGCAATGCATGTCGGCTGTTGAGTATAGGGCTATCCTCAAATACCGGCTGATGATCCCTATGTATCCAGAAGACGAAACCTGCCCAATCTGCCATAAAGCCTGCATGGATAAATACGGGGAGCATGTTGTTCATTGTAAGGAGCTCCCTGGTTTCAAATATCGGCATGACTGGGTGAGGGATGTTTTGGGGGACATCTTGAGGAGAGCAGAGATTTCTGCCAAGAAGGAGGCCCCTGTGAATTTCCTTACAGATCCCATGGAAGGGAGATCTACATTGAGACCAGCGGATCTGCTCGTCTTTGGCTGGGCGGGAGGGAAACATGCTTGTGTGGATCTCACAGGAGTCTCCCCCTTAGCTGGTTTAAGGGAAAACGGGTTTGTAGCAGGACAAACTATAAGGAAAGCGGAATAAAAAATGTGGATAAACACGCTAAAGCCTGTGCTGATAACCAACATGCATTTGTCCCCTTCGCCTTCGACACCTTTGGCTCCCTAGCTCCAGAAGCTATCCGTTTGTTGACTAGGGTCCAAAAGGTTGTCCACAGCAGTTGCTCATCAACAGAGGGGCAGGGGTTTGTCTTTAATAGGCTAGGGTTTGCTATTCAGAAAGGGGTAGCGGCGCAGCTTGTTGCTCGCTTACCTGCGATATTAATGTAACTCGGCCAGTTCTATAATAATAATGATAAAAACCACTAAAAGAGAAAAAAAAAACTTTCACATCAACTTCCACATCATCAAAAAAGCCAAGTCAGATGTCATGCTAACTGCCACATCATCAAAAGGCCAAATTGGATGTCACGCCATATAAAAAGCCAAATCACATGCCACATTAGTAAAAAAATTGCCATGTCACCACATAGGAGTCACATCAACAAAAAAAAACTAAATAGGTTCAGTTAGTTTGGGAGTGATATCAGAAAATAAGTTGAAATTTGGAAATAGCGTTGTACAAATCGAAAGTTGGGAGTACTATCGGGCAATTGGTGAAAGTTGGAGTTATTTAAATCTAGAAATATAAAGCTGGCTGGGTGAATGAGAACACAATCCCATGATGTGGTACTGCCAAGCGGTGATTACTTTCTTAACACCGTTCTAGGCAATAATTCCTTTTATCAAAGTTTCAAACAACTTAACACCGTTCTAGGCAATAATTCCTTTTATCAAAGTTTCAAACAAGTGTTAGTTGTTTTGTATTATTATTTATAAAATGGTTTAGATATGAGATGGATGAAATAGATTATTTTGCAAGGGTTTAGTGACGGTTTAAAAAGAGATGAAAAAATTGATATGAAAAGATAATTTAATAGAATTACATTAGAAAATATAATTGAAGTAAAAAAAAATACATAGAAGCCCATAAATTTTATCAATGGTAAAAGAGCATGGAGTGGAGCGAGATGACACGCAAGTGAGATGGGCTAAAGCGGAAGGCGGGAGATGATGGTGCAGGCAGGGGCGAACCCACCCTAAGCCAAGGGTGGGCGGGCGCACCCCACTAAAAAAAAAATTTTAGTGTTATTTTTCGCCGGAAATCCTGACCGCACCCCTTGGAATTTTTCACCCGCACCCTTTGAAAATTTTCAACCGCCCCACTTAGAAAAAATAATAATTATTAACCACTTATTCACTTAATTATTTAATCCAATCAAAGCCCAATCTGCAATCTATTTTTATTAACACAAGCTCAAACCCAACCTAAATAAATTTGAACCTAATAAAATAACCCAAACTCATCCACCCATTCCATTTCCAAATCCCGCCCCCCAAAAAAACTCTCAGCGACTTGACGACACTACTCACGACCTGGTGGCTTTTTTTACCGGGAAAACCAAAATTCTGATTGGACCGACCCATATTACGTCAGAATTCCAATATAGAACTAGTATGGTTTATTTATTTATTTAATTATTTTGTTTTATGTGATAATTATGAGAAATTATAGATGTGTAAGAGTTTAATCTTTTTATATTTTTTTGTTATTCTAAACTTGTAGTTAAATGATTTTGTTGTTTTATTTATAGCTTTTTTTTGTTTAAATGATTAGTTACAAGTAATCAACAATTAATATTAGGGCTTGAATGTTTAAAAATATGATTAAAAGTTATGGGATATGGTTGAACATGATTGTTTATTTTTTTCAAGTGTTTAGTGTTGTTTTATGAACTTATGGAGCAAATTATATGTGTTAGGAACAATGAGTAAGAATGTAACGAACTTATGGCGTGTTTAGTATCTTTAGATGATATTTTGGATATATTTCAAAAAAAAATCCTGTAGGGCACAATTTTAAATACGTTTGTAATTTGTAATGACGTTTGACGTATTTTTGATGATTTATAAATTTTAGTTTGATGTTCTTTTGTCTTACATGATCCGACCCGACCCGACCCGCTATGAACCGATATTTTTATACAGCTCGGGGCCTAAAATCTTTGAAAATATTTCCCACCCCCAGGAAAAAATTCATGGGTCCGCCACTGGGTGCAGGTTGAAGGTGATTAGAAACAAAGAAGTGGGACGGTCTAGGGCTGCAAACGAACCAAACAAACACGAACAAGACTTTGTTCGTGTTCGTTTGTTAAGAAATATATGTGTTCACGAACCGTTCACGAACACTTATCGAACGATATTTTTTGTTCGTGTTTGTTTGTTAAGGAAATGAACTTGTTCGTGTTCGTTTGTTAATTTTAGGCAACAAACAAAAACGAACGTTGACGAACACAAATGAGCACAAACTAATGTTTATGAACACATATGGAAATAAACGAACACAAACAATCATTCGTGAACAGAATTATAATACACTGACACTTATAATATATTTAATTTTTCGGAAGTTTGAAGTATTTAAATAAATATAAAAACTAAAAACACTAACGAACTATCGAACACATACAAACACGTTACCGAACGTTCACGAACATAAACGAACGAACACGGCCTCTGTTCATGTTTGTTCATTTAACTAAAAAAATGAAATTTCTTGTTCGTGTTCGTTTGTTTAATAAACGAACGAACACAAACGAACTTCCCGCCGAACGATTCACGAACTGTTCGCCGAACGTTTGGTTCGTTTGCAGCCCTAGGGACGGAGGCTCAAGATGGAATCTGACGTGACAGTTCGAGATAAACTGAAACATCATCTCACCCTCTTACTGGCGAAGCTTTATTGGGGTCGGGGCAATAAAGCTAGTTAGCTGATATAAGATGTCACGTCACTAAACCAGTGCCACGTTAACTGCCACATCATCAAAAAGCCAATTCAGATGTCACACTAGCTGCCACATCATCAAAAAGCTAAATTGGATGCCACGCCATATAAAAACCCAAATCACATGCCATGTTAGCAAAAAAATGCCATGTGGCAGGGGCAACCCCCCACCCCACGCACACACACCGATTTTTTTGTTCGTAGTCTTAATTTTACATAGAATTTCTAAAAAGAAAACTTTTGTAGTGTAAAATATTATATTTTTAAGAATCCGGCCCGCACCGATTTGGATTTTGAAAGTCCGAGCCTCATTAAGTTTTCGTTAAGCTCCTACACTACAACCTCTTAATTGTTACAGCTAAAAATCACACTCAGGAGATTGTATGCGGTGTCTAATTAATTTATAAATTTATATAAAATATACAAATAATGTGTGACAAAAATAGATGGAGAGACACCTCCAGCCCAATTGGTTCCGAAGTGGCTGGATTGGGCCGGTTTCCTCTTGAGGTCTTTGGTTCGATCCCCGGCTGTGGCAATACGGGGGTGGGTCGTCCCAATGATGGATCGTATCCTACCGAGGCATGGTGCGGTCTTGAGGGCAACCCGGTTTTACCCAGCTGTTACCCCAGCGAGTCTCTCGTGTGGGGGCAGTATGGTTTCCGGGCGGAAGTCAGCTTGCGCGCCGGCCGGGGCCCGATCGAACATCGCGTCCGGAAAAGCGAGGCTGACGGGGGAATGTCTTTGACATGAACCCGGAGGCCAATCGGTCTTGTACAGAGAAAGTCTCCTTAAAAAAAAGAGTGATAATTACAACTTAAAGTAGCCTTTTATTCATGTGCTTTTTTAAAGGGCCTAGTTATTTTCTTTTCTTTAAAATAAAGGATTTTAGTTATACTAAGGAGCCTTTTATTTATGTGTTGGAAGGGCCATTTTTATTTAAGGAATAATGGATTTTAATAATCCAAACTATTAGCTGTTGGCCGGTAACGGTCCCAACTTAAAAAATAACCAGTGGTGGTTCCAGCTTTTCACATATTGTAAACTAATGGACCTTTAATAATACAACCTTAATTTCTTTTTATCCCCTTATCTTTTTCGGTTTAGTAAAAGTCTATTGGTTTACAATATATGAAAAGGTGGGACCACCATTGGTTATTTTTGAAGTTAGGACTGTAAGATTAAATATATTTTTATGGTATATTTAATCTAGTAGCCATTATAATCATTTACATTATATAGATCAAAATATATAGCAACCTATTAAATAATTAGTTGGTAATTGTTGATGGGCCTTATTACCATTATTAACTAATTAGGGTTTCCTCTTGGGTGCATATATAAGGAGAATAATGTGGAGGTTAAAGGGATAGACAATTACACAAACCCTAATAACACATAACATCAATGTCGCCTCCCTCTCCATAACCGATTCCCCTTTATCGGTTTTCTTCATCACCATCATTAGATTGCACCCTAAGGAGGAACCAGATCAAGCTGACAATCATGTCAAACACTGTTGCTGCGTCTCCATCTGGATTCTCTGCTGGCCTGTGCTGATGCAATCAAAGGTATGTTTTCATGTTTTCCATTATGTCTAAACAGAACTGATCAACATGTGGTATCAGAGCATATGTTGATTAGTTAATTCTGTTTTCGTATCCATCAATTCTGGGATAGAAATCTGGAAAACAAAACTTTGAAAACCTAATAAAACTCGAAACCTTGTTTCGAGTCATTCTTTCTAAAAAATTTCGGATCTTATGTTTTTGATGTTTAGATCACTATTCCGAAATCAAATGTGTTAAGTTACTGTTCCGAAATCATTAAAATCCCAGATTTTGGATTCTAGAATTGTGTTTTTTGTTTTAGGGTTCATCATGTGTTCTTAGGAAAATTCGAAATTCCTTTATGTTTTGGAATATAATTTGGATTTTTGAGTGTTATTTCCCTGTTTGATCCAATTTAATCTGTTAAGTTTATTCGAAAACTGTTAAAAGATATACAGTTATAATTTTTGAAATATTATGATAAAATTAGATCATCACTAAAACAGGAAACCATATCTCAAAATCCCTAACAATTCAAATTTTCGGTTATGTTTTCACATTAATAGCTGTAACAGAAGTTTCGAGATAAGTTTTAACCACCCGAGACAAAGGTCTCGACTCGAGACCACAAGAACTCGACTCGAAATCATAAGTGTTCTCAAATGTTTATAACTCGAGACAAAGATTTCGACTCGAGATCATAAGGTCTCGACTCGAGACCACTGAGGTTTTGACTAAGGGCTTAAATCTTTACAACTCGAGATAAAGGTCTCGACTCGAGACCATAAGGTTGCGACTCGAGACCATAAAGCAACAACTGGATACCATGGTTGTGACTCGAGACCTCATAAGGAGTCGAGATCTCATAATTCATAGCAGTCGAGACCATGATTACGACTCGAGACTGAGGTTGCGACTCGAGACCTTGATGAGTCGAGACCTCATAATTTTACAAGTTGAGTCGAGACTTGACTCGAGATCTCACTCGAGACCTCATAACTGACTCGAGACCTGACTCGAAACCTCATTATTTTAGGCCGTTTAATGTGAACTAAGATTTAGCTCGGGGCTCCGCCCCGAACCCCGTGCAGGGGGCACGCTGCTCCCCTGCACCCCCCAGCGAACTCACCGCGGAGTTCGATCCGCGCTAACAGGTGGTTTGCTACTAAATAATTGGTTTTTGTAAATACTTAGTTAATTAATAAGGATCAAATAATGTTTTTACAAAACCAAAATGGCTTTACTTGAATGAGCTTCTGATGTATCATTTCTGGCCAAAGCTGATTTGATGCATCTACTTATCATCCAAGTATTACGAAAGCTATGTTAAGTGTGCATCATAAACATGAATGTCTTAATATCTGGCCAAAGCTGATTTAATTCCTTCATAGATGGCATACTTAACAAGTGCATAACTAAAGTGATTGTCTCAATTTCTGGCCAAAGCTGATTTGTTACAACCACTTTGCACACATGCTTAAATGATTACACTTCTGGCCAAAGCTGATTTGTCTTCGTTTAAGTAGAACTTTAAATAGTCTATTATTTTGATGTTAGTAATAGACATATCACAACCTTTTCACACAATGATCCTTATATTAATGTTCCTTAATTAATTTTATGATCATTTCGTCTGCCTTATTCTTAGTACCCATAATTTTACTCACTATAATTTTCTTCTATAAGTCTATATCTCATCCACTCTAATTCTTAAGCCTAAAATGTTTTGCTTTATTTAAAGTTTCTATAAGAATTAGCTCTTAAATTAAATCCTTGATTATCTCTTAAGACACGATAATCCTATTGCTCTCTTCTGATAAAGCACTACAGAAGAAAGTAGAGCATGATGATTAGGATAAATCGAACATGATGTCTCTTATGATAATCAAGAACTCTCTAACATAATTGCTATCACTAAAGTTATTCCAGATTAAGTCTTTCCTAAGACTAATCTATTATTGTGGAATAATCACTAGAACTCCTAAGATGCATGCCTTCATTTAAAATTCTAAACTATAAAGTTAAGTGGTGTATGTGAATATATTATAATGTACAATACCATGACCCATAAAGTTAAGGGCTTACTGATGGGTGTCAAGTGTTATATATATTAGGTGTATATTTTAAGCCCCTTTAACACTTTTTAGTCAAGTTTTAAATTTATAAAACACGGTATTCACTAACACTAGACACTCATATGGGCAAGTGCACCCATCGTGAGCGTAGTATAGTGTTGGTAAGATACCGAGGTCGTCCAAGGACACAAGAGCTTTTAGTACCGGTTTATCCTCAACGTCTAATCAAATCAAAAAGTTTAGAAAAATGTTTTAAACTAAGAAAAAATAAAAACTAACTAAAATGCTGAAAATAAAAATAAAAAGAAAAACAGATAGACAAGATGAATCACTTGGTTCCGACTCGTATCTAGTGTAACCTTTGATTATTTCCGCACTTTTGCACTATTTTAAGAGATTATCTTAGTTATTGTAGTAGGCCCCTCTTTTGAAGGTGACGTTACCCTCACCCCAGTAGTTTGAGTCAGCAAGGATACAATCCTAAAAGGGTGGATTATTGAAAGATAATGAATTAAGTTATTAATGCAAATTATGGTAGGCCCCTCTTTTGGAGGTGACGTTACCCTCGACTAAGTAGTCTGAGTCAGCAGGGATACAGTCCTAAATAGCCAGGTTATAGTATTAATAGTAGTTAACTTATGAGGGGATCAAAGAGTTTGGACCCCCGCCATCCAATACCGTTAAGTATTGAAGGAGGTCCTACTAAATTTGACCCAGGTCCATTGCAGGACCTCTAAACGCTGAACAATGGCAAGACATTTACCAAACCGTTCCCTTAACCCCCGACCAGGTAGCCAACATACCTCCATATAGACCGTGGAGATATGAATGGTGAAAATCTTTTATTTTATATAGACAGTAAAATAATGCCAAGACACCACGGACAAACGATAAGGAAAGATCACCTTCAACATAAACAACTAGTTATTAAAGTCATTAATACAAAACCAAGTAAAAAGTGCAAAAGATTAGAAATAAAAAGTATTACACTAGACACTTTGTCTTCACCAAGTGATGTAAGAGACTTAGGCAAACATGGCCTTGATTGTCAAGAACTCTTACGATCAATCTTGGATCCCGAGACGACTCACACACTCTATGATGGACAATGGATGATGGTGGTGGATGATGGTGTTATGGTGGTGGTGGGTGGTGGGTGAAGTGTGAGAGAGGTGGTGTGCCAAGGGATGGTTTGAGCTTGAGCCAAGCACTCCTATTTATAGGCTGAACAGAAGCTCGGGCACGGCCCCGTGTCCAGTGGGCACGGCCCCGTGTCCACATCCTCTCTTTCTTCATTAAATGCAGCTTTGTCTTATTAGTTGACCACGCCCCCGTGTCCGCTGAGCACGACCCCGTGTGCAGAAGAATCTTTGTACTATGAAGATTTGCCTGGATTGTGCGAATCTTATAGTTGACCACGGCCCCGTGTCCGCTGAGCACGGCCCCGTGGTGGGCAATAGAAGCTTCTACCACTTTGTCTTTTCTGCTGACACTTGGGCACGCCCCCGTGCTGGCTGAGCACGGGGCGTGTTCAGGCTTCTGATCTCTTGTTTTGCTTGGGAAGATGCTGTCGTGGGGTCGGGCATGTCACGTCTTGTCCCTTTTCTTGTATTTATGTTAGATTTTGATGTCTTTTTGCTTCTTTTGTTAATTTGAGCTCATTTAATCCTGAAAATACAAAAGGAAGACAAAAGCACACTTTTTCCAACATTAGTACTAAAAAAAGGTTAGTTTTATGCCTCATTTGATGAAATTTATATGTTACATTTTGAACACATCAAATACCCCCACACTTGAATCTTTGCTTGTCCTCAAGCAAAACTCTTTAATATGTGGCTATTTACACTCCCAAATGGAATGGGTAGAAAAGAAGGTTTTGGGCTTGTCATAGAGTGTCGGGATTTCCAAGATTCTTTATTTAGTTTTATTTTTATTTATTTACAATCCTATTCGTCATGATTTTTTTTAAAAACTTTTTATAAGATAAATTACTTATTAGGGCATAACATGCCTTTGTAAAATTCTATTTATATACAAGTTCACATACCTCACGGGGATCACTCAACACTCGGCCGAAAATGTATTTTTGTGGATCACTCGAGAGCGGCATGGAACTTACTCCTACCATAGGCTTTCCAAGCAATCAATCCTCCTCCTTTTTAACTTATATACCTTTGTAAATATCAAGAGGACTTTGTGGGTGAAGGGTTAGGCTTGGGTTAAAGGTAGGTGGTTGGGTTAGTGGTTAGTAGAAAAAAGGTTAAAAAACGTAACAAGTGTCGTTTTCGTACGACTTTCTATTTTTTTATTTTTTTTTGTAACTTTTGATGAAGCTAATATTCAAACCAAGTTATTTTTGATGAACTTGTTTGTTTATTTTCTTTTGCTTCATCATCAACAAAATTTTTTTTTTTTTTTTTTTTTGAAAAGTCATACGAAAAATCAAACTTGCTACTAAAACAAAGGGGTAAAAATGAAAAAGGTTTTGGTGGTAAAAAGGGTGTTTGGTTTGGGTTATGAAATGAAAAGGTTTAGGCTCAAAGGGGCTAACTAGGGGGATTTTGGGTAGGTGGTAAAAAAAGAAAAATAATGGTGTAGAAATAAAAAGGGTTAGTCCTAATGCCTCCATCATTTACTTACTCGGGTTTAAGTTGGTAAGGACCGGGAATGTATCGTCATGGCAAGTTCTAGAGTCGTAAGAACCAAGCGGCTATTCACACAAGAAACGAAAATGAGCATTTAGTTCTAATGATATGTAATTGTATGCTCAATAAAGGCTCAAAACTCACTTTTGTGGGAATGGGTTTTTATGTGATCAAGTATATATAATCAAATTTTATCTAAGCTTGTCATGCCTTTTCATAATTTTCTTATGTTGGTTCTTTTTATCACGACGCTATCGGTTGTAAATTCGTAAAAATATAACCTTTTTTAGAACTTGAATTTCCCGAGTTAAACCTAGACAAGTAAAAAAAATGACAATTTTTTGAAAAAAATTTGGGGTGATTAGCGATTCCAATAGAGTTTTGTGTAAGGCTTGTATTTAGGACTTGCAAGATTCAAGGTTTTAGCATCCCCCCCCCCCCACTTAAATTACACATTGTCCTCAATGTGTCCCAAAAATAAGTTTTTAGGTTGATTGAATGTGTAAAAAGGTGTGAAAAAGCCAAAATTTTATGTTACTGGGCGCTGAACATGGCCCCGTGTGATCCGGGCACGGCCCCGTGTTCAAGTGCCAGTAACAAAATTAAAACAAGAGAAACAGAAGTCTGGACACGGGGGCGTGTTGGGTGAACACGGCCCGTGTCCAGTTACCTGAACTGGTTCTTTTTCTGCAGACTATGCAGCACGGGGCCGTGTTGGGTGGACACGGCCCGTGCCGAGCTTACTGTAAACGAAGAAATTTGTTGGACGGTTCTGTTTTCCTGTATGGAGTGCTGGTTCAAGTTTCCCTTGTATCCTTTGCCATCTCAAGTGTGTTTTATTCCTGAAAATTAAAACTAACTAGAAAACGTAAAATTAATCTAAGCTAAACTAAGGATAGTTCCGCGGAATGCCTCCGTGGTGCGCCACGTTTATAAGGGTCCTTGGCTAGACCCAAAACCTGATCATATGTTACCCAAGTGGGATGTATTGCATCCCATGTTACACCGTCGGAGAGCGTCATCCAAGCTTGAGTCTATGACCTTCATGTATTTCACCGGGTCTTCGTCCTCTACTCTTTTTCCACATTCAAACTTCACTTCCTCGTCCCCAAACTTCAATGTTAACGTTCCGTCATTCATATCCACCACTGCTTGTGTGGTGGCTAGGAATGGCCTCCCGAGGATGAGAGGGACATCGGTGTCTTCTTCCATGTCTAGGATGACAAAGTCGGTTGGAAAAACGAAGTTGTCAACCTTGACCAGTAGATTTTCAGCGACACCTTGTGGAAATTTGACGGACCTGTCGGCGAGTTGTATGCTCATCTTTGTAGGGCTTGTTGTTCCTAGGCCGAGTCGTTTGAACATTGACGTGGGCATGAGGTTAATGCTAGCCCCAGATCGGCTAATGCATTACGAACGAGGGACTTCCCAATCGAGCAAGGAATTGTGAAGCTCCCGGGATCGATTTTCTTTTGTGGAAGTTTGTTGAGTACTAAAGCGGAACATTCTTCGCCTAAGTTAACTAATTGCAATGATTCAATTTTCCTTTTGTGAGTGAGGAAATCCCTCATGAATTTTGCATATTTAGGCATTTGGGTTAGGACCTCAATAAAAGGAATATTGACATGCAATTGTTTTAGTAAACTTTCGAACTTTGCGAATTGCTCATTGGTCTTTTGACGATTTAACCTACCGGGGTACGGAATTGGAGGAGTTTTGGTGGGCTCTTGATTTGGTGAAGAAGCCTTTTCTGGTTGAGGTGTAGGTGAAATCACGCTTGGGCGTTGGCTTCCTTCAACCAGTGGTAATGGGGCATCCTCAGGACCCACGGTTCGGTTTCTTAAAGTGATGAGGTGTACTTGCGCCTTTGGGTTGGTTTCGGTATTACTTGGTAACGCGCCTTGTGGTCTCTCGGAGAAATTTTGAGCTAGTTGATTTAATTGTTTTTCAACGTTTTGAATGCTAGCTTGTTGATTTCTAAAATTCGATTCCAATTGTTGAAATCGATCCGAGTTTTTCTTTTCGGTGCCGGAGATGAGGCGAGATACGGTATCTTCAAGCCTTTCTCTTCCACCTTGTTGTTGAGAGAAATTTTGTGGTTGTTGAAAATTAGTTCGTTGGTTTTGTTGGTTACTACTATTGCCGGGATCTCTCCAACCAAGATTTGGGTGGTTACGCCATCCTTGGTTGTAGGTACCCGTTGGAGGTAGGGCTGGCATATCGGGTCAACCCGATCTGTTAAGACACGAACACGATAAGACACGAACACGAAACCTGTAAACACGAACACGACACGAAATCTTATCGTGTCAGATTTTCCAAACACGAACACGAACCTGTTAATAAACAGGTTACACGAAATGACCTGTTAAGACACGAAAATGTTACCAACATATCATATGACCTGTTTAAGACACAAACACGACCTGTTAAGACCCGAACACGACCTGTTAAGACACGAACATGACCTGTTATTCCATATTTGAAATTAGCAATTAAGGAACTAGGTTAATGAAAATTTAGTCGCCAAAGGTTCACAAAAGTCATAAAACATGCATAAACACATAATGTCTAAACAAACTTAAAACGAAATCCATAAAAGTCTAATCATAAATCCAAATAGTTTCAACATTCAAGTTCCCATATGCCTTTCTTTCTCAAGATCTTCAATTCCAAACAATCAAACCTACACACAAATAATTATAGTCGTATTAGGTATGGACAATTTGACATAAACTCATTCATATAGTTTTATCAAGCAACATTTCTTGAAACATTTGAAGTGGGTACCTTGAGATGTTCTCTGATTTTTAACAAGCAACACAACTTGAAGCATTTGGAGTGGATACCTTAGGATTGTTCACGGAATTTGAAGTATCTGATTCACGGCTAATCTCAAGCGACATTATATCTTCTGTGAGCTCATCTACACTAACAAAGAGGACAATAAGTCAATAACATGTGCATAATGATCTTCATGGTTAAAAAAACTTCAAGTATCTGGTCCCTTCTGAAAAGAAAAAATCACAAGAGATACAACTTGATGATCAACTACATAAGTGATAAGGCAGATCTCTTCAGCAAGACAAAGAGAAAAGAAATGTTACTACTTAATAGATTTAATTCCTTCAAAGTTCAAAGACAAACATCACAGTAAACAATGACTTCCTAATCAACTCCAAACGGTAAACCAATGAGGCAAACAAATATTTCTATATATAACCATAAGACCATATAAATGGTTTGACTTATCAAATGCTCCATTGTAACTTGTAAGTCAGCAAAAAGACAAAGTTAAGCAACGAACTGTTTGCATCAAAACATATAAAAAATCCCCAAACAAGTAACAAACTATTTGCATCAACACCGCCAGCCCCATAGTTAGCCCCCAAACAAGTAACAAACTATTTGCATCAGAACATATAAAAAATCCACATATCACGCTACAAATCAAACAAACACTCATTTTCAGTTTAACCGCCATAACCTCAGCAGCAATAACACTTCAAAGTTCCATAAACCGCATAATCTGATATCAAAAACAAACCTTAGCCCTAATTCTCTAAACTAACAATCTCTCAACAGCAAAATAACTTAATGAAGCCACAAATCAAAACAGTAAAACTTAACCGTAACTCCTAATACACATAAACATATATAAAATAATCATATCAACCTATAAAATAATGAAAGTATCAGTTGTTATCTCATAAGAAAATTACTATCTGTGTCTTACCTTAACAATTGCGACTGAAGTTCGAGGGATAGTGAGCTGCGACTGAAGTTCGAAGGGATAGTGAGCGGCGACTGAAGTTCTTCGAAGGGATGGCCGACGATGAGTGAGCGGCGACTGAAGATGGCGAAGATGGCGACTGAATTAGGAAATTAGGGTTTGGTTAGTTTGGAGCGTGAATTAGGAAAATGGATTTCAAATTTGGGTATACATTCTGACTCCACGTCCCCACCCCACTTAATATTTGATATTTTTTTAAATTAAAATTATAAACAGGTCACTAACGGGTCTTAACAGGTTAACGGGTTTTAACCTGTTTAGACACGAAATTTAAACAGGTCTTATCGTGTCGACCTGTTTAGACACGAAACCTGTTAAGGTCAAACACGAAACCTGTTAACTTCGTGTAGGTTCGTGTCGTGTTATCGTGTTCGTGTCAGAATTGCCAGCCCTAGTTGGAGGACCCGACGGCCTAGGTCTATTATCAATGTAGTTTACCGTTTCTGTTTGTTCATCTAATTCTTTCATACAACTCCAATTTTCATGTGGCCCACCACACCCTTCACAAGCCATAACCGAGGCCGTTTTTGTCATTTCTAGCTTTTTGATTTTTGAAGAGAGGGCCTCGATTTGGGCTTGTAAAGAGGTGCTTTCATCAACCTTATGGGTGCCCGGGGCAATAGATTTATTACCTCGGGGAGTGTGCCATTGAAAATTGGTTTGAGCAATTTCCTCAATTTGATTATATATTTCATTTGGGCGACGATTACCTAAAAGTCCCCCGGAGCTAGAATCGAGTGTCTGTCTTGTGTGTGGCAACAACCCATTGTAGAAAGTGGATACTTGTTACCACACTGCTAGACCGTGATGAGGACACCTTCTTAGTAGCTCCTTGAACCTTTCCCAAGTTTCATATAAGGATTCCCCATCCTCTTGTGAGTATGTATTAATTTCAGTCATTAATTTAGCCGTTTTAGCAGGGGGGAAATACTTATATAGAAACTTTTGGGCTAGTTCATCCCAGGTGTTTACCGAGCCAACTGGGAGGGTGTTGAGCCAAGCCTTAGCTCGGTCTTTTAGTGAAAATGGAAACATCCTAAGGCGAATGGCGTCGTTTGATGCTCCATTGATCCGAAAAGTATCACATATTTCCAAGAAATTAGTAATATGTAGATGGGGATCCTCGTCCGCAAGCCCATGAAATGTTGCGGAGTTTTGGAGCATTTGTATCAAATGCGGCCGAAGTTCGAAGTTGTTGGCTTCGACATTCGGTGCATTGATGGCGGCGCCGAGATTGCCTACGGTGGGCCGTAGGTAATCCATGAGGGTACGTTGGTCCGCCATTGGAAGTGGGTCCCCCGAAACTTTCTCTTGATTTTTAGCTTTAAGCCTTTTTCTGAGAAAGCGTTCGGGTTCTTCTAGAGGTTCTTTTATGTCTCTACTAGAACTGGAGCTCATGCACTACGTAGGAGGTTCAAATGTGGCGCCTGGGTTCCAAGTCCTGCAATAAAAACAGTAAAGAACGTTGGTCAGAATGTTCACCACGGCCCCGTGCTCAGTGAACACGGCCCGTGGTCAGAGGTACATTGATTGTTTTCTGGATCCCTGTTACTGGGAGTTGGACACGACCCCGTGTTGCACCGACACGGCCCCGTGTTCAGCTCTCTGTAACTCAGAAAATAAAAACTGCCAGTGATGATGCTGGGCACGGCCCGTGTCCGACCAGGCACGGCCCGTGCTGAGCTCTGCAGAAGTTGAAAAACTAAAAAAAAATCCTAAAAAAATGAAAAACAAGAAAAACGATTAGGCCGTTGATTCCTAACTTCTTAAAATCCTTGTGTCCCCGGCAACGGCGCCAAAAACTTGATGGGTGTCAAGTGTTATATATATTAGGTGTATATTTTAAGTCCCTTTAACACTTTTTAGTCAAGTTTTAAATTTATAAAACACGATATTCACTAACACTAGACACTCATATGGGCAAGTGCACCCATCGTGAGCGTAGTATAGTGTTGGTAAGATACCGAGGTCGTCCAAGGACACAAGAGCTTTTAGTACCGGTTTATCCTCAACGTCTAATCAAATCAAAAAGTATAGAAAAATGTTTTAAACTAAGAAAAAATAAAAAACTAACTAAAATGCTGAAAATAAAAATAAAAAGAAAAACAGATAGACAAGTTGAATCACTTGGTTCCGACTCGTATCTAGTGTACCCTTTGATTATTTCCGCACTTTTGCACTATTTTAAGAGATTATCTTAGTTATTGTAGTAGGCTCCTCTTTTGAAGGTGACGTTACCCTCACCCCAGTAGTTTGAGTCAGCAAGGATACAATCCTAAAAGGGTGGATTATTGAAAGATAATGAATTAAGTTATTAATGCAAATTATGGTAGGCCCCCCTTTTGGAGGTGACGTTACCCTCGACTAAGTAGTCTGAGTCAGCAGGGATACAGTCCTAAATAGCCGGGTTATAGTATTAATAGTAGTTAACTTATGAGGGGATCAAAGAGTTTGGACCCCCGCCATCCAATACCGTTAAGTATTGAAGGAGGTCCTACGAAATTTGACCCAGGTCCATTGCAGGACCTCTAAACGCTGAACAATGGCAAGACCTTTACCAAACCGTTCCCTTAACCCCCGACCAGGTAGCCAACATACCTCCATATAGACCGTGGAGATAGGGCTGTAAACGAACCGAACGAACACGAACAAGGCCTTGTTCGTGTTCGTTCGTTAAGGAAATAAATGTGTTCACGAACGGTTCATGAACACTTACCGAACGAGATTTTATGTTCGTGTTCGTTCATTAAGGAAATGAGCGTGTTCGCGAACGGTTCACGAACAAAAACGAACACAAATAAATTTGGTGAACGCGACGAAGGATAAAGATAGATGGCCCAGAGAGTAGCACTCGAACTTAAATCCCTTATTGTGGAACGGAGGTCGATCGAATTCGTGGATGTAAATAATGAGAAATGAAAGGGAAATGATGCATAAACAAGGTGAAAGTGGGTTTTCCTAGTTTAATTGTTAGGGAAATAAAATAAATAAAAGTTTAATAATATAAAAAGTACAAATAAAATATAAGAAAGTAAATATATCTTCAATTAAAACACAAACATACGAACATAAACGAACGCAAATCAACGAATGTTCACGAACACGTTCACGAACACCTTACCGAACGTTCACGAACACAATCGAACGAACGAGACCTCTGTTCATGTTCGTTCATTTAACTAATCGAACGAAATTTCTTGTTCATGTTCGTTCGTTTATTAAACGAACGAACATAAACGAACTTCCCGCCGAACGGTTCACGAACTGTTCGCTGAACGTTCGGTTCGTTTACAACCCTACGTGGAGATATGAATGGTGAAAATCTTTTATTTTATATAGACAGTAAAATAATGCCAAGACACCACGGACAAACGATAAGGAAAGATCACCTTCAACATAAGCAACTAGTTATTAAAGTCATTAATACAAAACCAAGTAAAAAGTGCAAAAGATTAGAAATAAAAAGTATTACACTAGACACTTTGTCTTCACCAAGTGATGTAAGAGACTTAGGCAAACATGGCCTTGATTGTCAAGAACTCTTACGATCAATCTTGGATCCCGAGACGACTCACACACTCTATGATGGACAATGGATGATGGTGGTGGATGATGGTGTTATGGTGGTGGTGGGTGGTGGGTGAAGTGTGAGAGAGGTGGTGTGCCAAGGGATGGTTTGAGCTTGAGCCAAGCACTCCTATTTATAGGCTGAACAGAAGCTCGGGCACGGCCCCGTGTCCAGTGGGCACGGCCCCGTGTCCACATCCTCTCTTTCTTCATTAAATGTAGCTTTGTCTTATTAGTTGACCACGCCCCCGTGTCCGCTGAGCACGACCCCGTCTGCAGAAGAATCTTTGTACTATGAAGATTTGCCTGGATTGTGCGAATCTTATAGTTGACCACGGCCCCGTGTCCGCTGAGCACGGCCCCGTGGTGGGCAATAGAAGCTTCTACTACTTTGTCTTTTCTGCTGACACTTGGGCACGCCCTCGTGCTGGCTGAGCACGGGGCGTGTTCAGGCTTCTGATCTCTTGTTTTACTTGGGAAGATGCTGTCGTGGGGTCGGGCATGTCACGTCTTGTCCCTTTTCTTGTATTTATGTTAGATTTTGATGTCTTTTTGCTTCTTTTGTTAATTTGAGCTCATTTAATCCTGAAAATACAAAAGGAAGACAAAAGCACACTTTTTCCAACATTAGTACTAAAAAAGGGTTAGTTTTATGCCTCATTTGATGAAATTTATATGTTACATTTTGAACACATCACTTACGCATGGAAATAAGTACATTTTTCCAGTATATTACATACTAAGATTTTCACTTGTACAATTTGATGCCTTACAAATCAACTATAACACTCAAAAGTACCAAAGTATAATGAGTGTGTTGATAAGCAACAAATGTACAAAGAAATAAATATTTGACGCTGGAAAATAAGTTGTTACTCACCTTACAACCACTTAAACTTTAAAAGAGGACTGTTCTAAGGTCCATAGACAAATTACAAGTGTTAATTCCACCTCTAAGGTTCTTCAAGGGAAAATCTCACTGCATAATTATGCCATTAGACTAGGCATAAGCAACGAGATTATCCATTATTCTAAAGAACAGTTGGATAAAATAATTAGATAGTCACTTACTAATGATATTTAAGTCTGGTAATTTTAATATTCCAATTAACACATGATTAGTTGACTCTAGTTCCATACGTTTCCTTACCAGAACTCGACAAATAACTAACATGAGAGTTAGTGACAAAACTAATTGTTATAGCTATAAGAACCATAATAAGCAGTCTTTTAACAAAGTTTTCGATACCTTACATATTCTGAAGATTAATCAGAATATAGTATCATAATTAAGAAATGTTATTAAGATTGTGAGGTTTGCATAGTCAACATAAAGTCACACTTACCTTAAACTCTCATTTTATTTGTTCTAAATATCTGGATAGAAACATTACTAAGATGAAACTAGATGATACCTTACATTTTCACAACTTTTGTCATCATGAAAATGAGAATTTGACAAAAGGAAAATGAGACTTATAAATTTCATCCATTATAACCAAAATTCATGAGAAATCATGCCATGGTTAATGAGGATGATTTTTTCATCTAATCTCATTCTAAGTGATTTTAAATCATGACGTTATAGCCCTAAATATTACTTGGCTTAAGGAATAAGTATGGGTCCATCATAAGTCATTCATTGACATTCGTGGAACTTATTCCAAATGGAATATTCAGACATAATTCATTTATCATTTAACAGACTATCAACTTGTATCTAAATTTTGTCGCATATGGCTCACGGTCTTAGAAGAAATCTATTCATATATATATATACTTAATAAGATTTCTATTAAATATGCCCCTAAAGTTTCTTATGATATCTGGACATTAAAGAAATCAAATAAAGTCTAACGTATATGTGATAGGTTCCCACGTCACGTAGCTCATTGAAACTTCTCTTGTAGCATTATAGAGATATTAAAGATCAGTGGGAGCATTAAGTGTCTTAATAATAACTTGCAATAGTTGCAAGAGGTGGGGAGTGAAAACTTTATATTACTACAATTTACACCTCTTGTACAAGACACCGCTCCATCACGACACTGTTCCATCAAAAACTTGTCTCCTTAAAATCTAACGCTACTCTTACAAAAGTTTCATTGTTGCTTAATTGTGGGTACACTTAGATTTCTTACCTAAACTAACATAATCCTCAACAAGAGAGATCACAACGACTAACGTCATTAACTTATTTCTCTATCAGAATTTGTTGGTCGTTAAATATTGACCCTAAGCATGCTGAGTTCCTAAAGATTTCTAAGGTCGGTGGGAGCAGTCAAAGTCCTTATCATGACTTGCAAGGAATACAAGAGGCGGGGGGAAGAGTGTCATTAAATTTCACTCCGAATTTAACTCCGATTACACCTCTTGTACACCATACTGCACCAACTCTTATAGACTTAGTCCTGAAAATGATACCAACCTAACCAAGAGCTAATCCATAAAAATGAAACTTCTAATGAACCCAATAATCAACTCAGGAGGTCATCTAGATTTAAAAACCTACTAACTTTGATGATTACATAACCTCCCTAACTGAAGTTGAAATGGATTTTGGAAATGTTTACTGATCCTATCTCTTCAAATTAAGCCATTAGTGTCAATTAATCTTCTAAATGGAATAAAACAGTTTTCTAGTAAAACTGATTTTATGTGTTCATATAACGTTTGGGATTTGATTGAATCACCTAAGAGTGTTCATAACTAAACCAAATCCTGAAATAAGCGTTAAGACACGAAGATGCATGATTGATTGTCAAAGGTTATACTTATGAGGAGATAAATTATCAAAAGATTTCTTTGAGGATCATCACTCTTCTAGTAGCTTATAATAGTTTAAAGCTACATTAGATGAACATTAAAAACAATTTTCCTTAACAAATGGCTGACATATTTACATGTTCATAAAACAACCTGAAAGTTCCAAACTGAAGGTTAAAGAACACTTTGTTTGTAAGCCAATAAAATCCATGTATGGGTCAATGCAAACATCATAATGTGATGAAATCTTAACGTAATTATTTTCATCTACAATCAAGTGGATTAATGTACCTACCTCAAAATGAGTGGGAGCAACTAAATTAAACTTGTCTATATAGATGATATTCTTTTGACAAGTATATGTTACATAAGTCAAAGCATTGTTAACACAAACTTTGATATAATAGATCTCAGAGATATCTCTTACGTGATTGATATCATAACATACCGAGATAGACCCAATGGGACATTAGTTTCGTTCCATAAGTTTAACATTAAATGGGTCCTTACATATGTAACAAACAATATTGCTCTCCTTCAGAGGATAATATGGTAAATGAGATTATTTATTTACGCTTCATTAATTAGAAGCCTTATGTAAATTCAAGTCTATACTCGTTTAGATATTACTCATATTGCAACACACTAGATATGTCTAGATTAATGTGAAGCATCTAATAGAGTATTACAATATCTTTAAAGGAAACGAGAGGCTATACTTTGAAGAAAAGGTGAGAACTAAAAAAAAAAAAACCGGTTTATTACTTTAACTTTGTGATATTCAAAGATGACAAAATGTAATTTCGGGTATATCTTTATGTCAGCAGACAAAACCTATCTCATGGAGGAGTCATAATGCACTGATATCAACAACCTAAGTTATAACGACATAATATAGTCACTAAATGTTGTTGGAAATATATCAGTGGACTCATAAGTTTATGAACTCCATATAATTAATGTTTTGAAGACTTGGTGTGATAAAGTCAGCTACCATGACTCCTTGAACAGTAACAGTTCAAGAGGTGCTGCATTAAATTTCGATACACAATTAATTATTCGTTTATGAACGAATTGAGGAAACTAAGTTTTGTATCGAATACATTCATGATATGCTTAAGGATCCTATAACTGAAGGGCTATTACCCATAAGTCTTATTAAGAGAGCTCAGAGACGGGTATTAATTGATGGCCGTGCGCAACTGCATATCGTACTATGAATGACTAAATATTAGTTAATTTTCCTCATCAGTTTGATTTTGTATGTCTCTAAGAATATGTCAAGCTAGCATAATGGCATATAGACAGATATAGTTACAAATCAAACAAAGGGCTTATGCGTATTTTGATCATAACGATTAGGTTTTAAATTAAGGCTATAGTATGACTAATGGGGGTCCTGAGTCGCATAATGATTCAACGGCTGTATTTCTCTGCTATAGTACTTGTTTAAGGCTAAAATGAGTGTTAACTCCTGATCAGGCTTATCTAATACTCATATTAAATGATTACTCGGCTAAGTGGGAGAATGTAAGATTAAATATATTTTTATGGTATATTTAATCTAGTAGCCATTATAATCATTTACATTATATAGATCAAAATATATAGCAACTTATTAAATAATTAGTTGGTAATTGTTGATGGGCATTACTACCATTATTAACTAATTAGGGTTTCCTCTTGGGTGCATATATAAGGAGAATAATGTGGAGGTTAAAGGGTTAGACAATTACACAAACCCTAATAACACATAACATCAATGTCGCCTCCCTCTCCATAACCGATTCCCCTTTATCGGTTTTCTTCATCATCATCATTAGATTGCACCCTAAGGAGGAACCAGATCAAGCTGACAATCATGTCAAACACTGTTGCTGCGTCTCCATCTGGATTCTCTGCTGGCCTGTGCTGATGCAATCAAAGGTATGTTTTCATGTTTTCCATTATGTCTAAACAGAACTGATCAACAAGGACCATTGCCGGCCAACTGCTAATAGTTAGGATTATTAAAATCCATTATTCCTTTATTTAAAATAAGGCTTCTAGCAATACTTTTTCATAAAACTAAGGCCCCTTTTAAACATGCATGAGATGCTCCAACGGGGCCTCTTTCTCACTCATCCTCATCCTATAATTAAATCAGAAATTAAAGTCATAAGTGTAATTTTTCGAATCTATGGTATGAAATCTTATCTGATAGTTTCACCCAATATCGATCAAAGTTTTAAAGCATTTCAGTAAAGTCACTTCAAAGGTTATTTTTTTTGTAAACTTCACCCAATATCGATCAAAGTTTTTAAAGCATTTCAGTAAAGTCGCTTCAAAGGTTATTTTTTTTTTTTTTTATAAAGTTACTCAACTATCATTAGGTGTTTTAATCTTGTGATTTTTATTCAAATAACTTGAAGTGGGTAGTAATAGTGAAGAAACAAATCACTAAATAATAACTAAGTTACATAATTTTTCAATCTAAGTCCAAATGAAAAAAAAATCTAAACGTTTTTAGAACGATAATTTGGCAAATAATTATCAAAATAAACCAAGATTCATACACATTTCATTTGCCTTAATTAAAAAAATTAACATTTGAAGAAAAAAAAAACATAAGACTGTAACACCTAATGAAAATTGTGTGACTTTAAAGGAACAAAAAAAAAAATTAAATAACTTTAATGAAACATTTCAGAAACTTGATTACTATTGTATGAACTTAACTCTGTGTTATTAAAATTCAAAGTAACATATTTTAGATGTATTTTGTCATGTTAAAACCAATAATGATTAATGTTTGGTCCAAATGATATAGGAGATGATAGTTTTCGGTATGAAATTAGTAACTTTTTTAGATCAAAGTTTGTTAGAAAAATTAGTGAAATAGATTATCTTTTTTACAAAGTATTAAAAGTGTATATTTATACCAACTTTAGACATAAATATTTATATTATACTATACTTATAACATAATAATTACTTTTTGTTGGGTTTGTATTCTATTATGTAAAGAATTTACATCGAACCAAAACATGTCTAAATCGGAGCTAAGATAAATAAGATGTTGATGTTCAAAGTTGAGATATTGAAGTTGTGAAAGTTACAAAAATAAAGATATACAAGAGTGGAAAAGATGTTCAAAGTTGGGATATGGAAAAGCCTTATTACACATTTCCCTAACCTCTAACCCCTAAATTTAATATGTAATAAGGTTTGGAGAGTATGTAAAAATCCCTTAAAAAAACATTATTCTTTTGACTAACATGCAATTTTCTTTAGTTCGCTACACATTTCAAATGGAAGACAAATTTGATACATCATAATACAATTAATCTTGAAGTATATAAGACAATTTGATACGTTTAATATATTTAATCATCTGAAAGTGTAACATCGTTTGTGTGTTTGGACAAGTTTGTTTTGAATTTAAAGGCATTTGTTTCAAGGGAAATGATTAAATAGGAAGTTTATTTTGGCTAGGAAGTGTATGAAGCAATAGGATTAGGACATGTGGCAACATTTAAAATAAAGAAAAAGGGTATTTTAGTCAATCCAACTCTTTATTCTTCTTTTTCAAAACCCAGTAACTTCAAAACCCACCATTTTCAAAACCCACCATCTTCAACCATTTCTTCACTTTCTATCTCAATAATCACTACATTATAGTGCGATTTTCATCACCAATCAATTATTCAAACACCCGATCAACGTGTTCTTCAGCTTTTTTTAAGAAAACCCAGTTTAATTTCATACAAAATCTTGTTTTTTTAGGTGATTTTGAAGATAATCACTCGATCCGTTCGATTCGAGCGCTGATAAGTGTTTCAATCATTCAAAATTCGTCAATTGTTGAAGAAATCACTTCGATCCATCTAAGAAATTCTTTAATTTCATTTTTACGATCTGGGTTTTTGATTTAGTCATTGGGTTTTACGATCTTGACGGGGGTCCGGGGGCAGCGCCCCTGGTAGCGGGGTCCCAGGGACGGCAGCCCCTGGCTGGGGTTGACTAAATTTTTTTTTTCGATTAAACTGCTGTAATAAAAATGCACCAGAAAAATTAATTTTCTGTAAATTGCCTCTGGAAAATGCATTCGTAAACTGCATTGGTTCAGACAGTTCACAGCACAGACAATTCACAGCACAGACAAAACTATTGTCATGGTTCAATGCGTTTTAAAGAGAACACTTTCTTTGGTGTTTTTAGACAATTGCGTTTTAGAACTAAAACATTTTTATGTGTTTTCTGGCCATTGCGTTTTAGAAAAACACATTCTTGAAGTGTTTTTGGTGCATTGCGTTTTAGGTAAAACACTTTTTTAGGTGTTTTCAGTCCATTGCGTTTTATAGAGAACATTTTCTTTTGTTTTTTAGGCAATTGCGTTTTAGAATGAGTCATTTTTAAGTGTTTTCTGGCCATTGCGTTTTACAAATAAGACATTTTTTTGTGTTTTTTGTGCATTGCGTTTTAGGTAAAACACTTTTTATGTGTTTTCAGTCCATTGCGTTTTAGAAAACAGATATTTTAAGTGTTTTCTGGCCATTGCGTTTTAGAAATAAGACATTTGTATGTGTTTTCTGGCCATTGCGTTTTAGAAATAAGACATTTGTATGTGTTTTTGGTGCATTGCGTTTTAGGTAAAACACATTTTTATGTGTTTTTAGTCCATTGCGTTTTAGAAAGTACATTTTCTTTTGAGTTTTTAGGCTATTGCGTTTTAGAAATAAGACATTTCTTTGTATTTTCTGGCCATTGCGTTTTACAAATAAGACATTTTTTGTGTTTTTGGTGCATTGCGTTTTAGAAAAATGTCATTTTTTAGGTTTTTTTTTTTCATTGCGTTTTATGTAACTGGGGGTTTTTCTATTGCGTTTTACGCAACTGGGTTTTTAAATTTTTTTGGTGCAATTTTTATAAAAAAATAATGTCGTATGAAAGAGTTATTAACGTTTAAAAAATGGGGGGAAATTGGGAGAGAGAGAAACTATTGCCTTGCATTGACTAGAATACCCCTAAACAAACTCACGCGCCTCTTTTTTCCCTTTAATTTTCATCATTTAATCTTAGCCCTTGATTAACTAAATGGATGGTCAAGATCACTTCCTAGCCTTCTTAGCCAAATAAACTTCCTATTGTATCTCCACCCTTTGTTTCAATTCCAATGATAAAATATTTTTCTTACCAAATCAATAACAAGATTGGATACTTTGTTTAGGTCGCCCATTGAAGGATACCCGGTGAGTGTTAGGGAGAAGGGAGCCATGTCGGCTAACGTTCACCAAATCACCGCGCCGCCTGTCCATAACGGGGCCATGAGCGGGCAGCATGAGGGTGCTCACAGGAAGAGGGCAACAATTGACCATCAACCAAGCCAGTTACTTGATGACACATATCATTATTTGAGAAAATTTGAATTATACTATTCCATTAAACATTTAATTTCATTTTTCTCAAATAACATTTAATTTGATTTTTCTCAAATAACTTGTATTCGTCAGTTTTAAAAAACGAAACACTTCTTAACATTCCAATATAAATTTTAACAAAAACCAAGTTGTTTCTTGTTTCTGAAATCACGTACTTTTTTGTCTTCTAAACGGTTTTCATAGTCTCTTTGTGTATTATTTTTTAACAAGCAAAAATAACTGTATTGAAATATTGAAAAAACCAGAGCATCGCACTCACCAGGTACAACACATCTTACACAGCGTCGCACTCACCTGGTACAACACATGATTATTAGTATGACACATGATTAGCAAAAACAAGTGGCTAAACTTCTTACACTGCGTGGATCACACTCGCTACACGCATAATTAGACATGCGTTAAGTTTACCATATTTTAACAAAGTTTACCTATTTCATAAATAATCATTACAAGAAAATACGAAACAAAGCAGAAGTAGAAATAAAAGATAAATTACATATTTCTTTTTGGATTTTGTGTTTCTGCTAACAAGTAATAAGCATAAAGGACCAGTTTTCTGTACAAAGATGTATTTACAAGAAACAATTACATCCTTTTCTATCTAAACACACAATTATACATACCTTAAACACTGCAAATAGAACCTATTATCATCTTCCCCACCCAACAACCATAGGTGTCTGCTTCCTGGTTGCGGTTCCGACAGACACACCACGATCATACATACGCTGGATCTCTTCCCGATACTCGGTCAACGACTTGTCTGGTATCCTTGGTGTTAGCTCAACCACATCCCCCATTTTCAGCTTGCAACTTGTGTCCATCACCGGCTCATGGTTCAACCTCGGCCTTAAATCTTCCTTTACAGGAAATCGGTATGGAGCCCACCTCGAGTTTCCCTGACCCGCTAGGTTTAACAGATCCTTGACGGTTGAATTTGGTGGAAACTCTTGTACTGACATCTGAGACAAAACATTAAAGCTACATATATTAAAAACTAATTGGTACCGCTGTAAAATTACCATTTGTAGTTGGTTGCTAGTGGTGAGCAGAAAACCAAAAAAACAGATTTAACCAAACTGAAAATAACCAAACCGCACAAAAAACCGAAAATAACCGAACCAAAGTTTACAATTTGGTTACGGACTTACGGTTCTACCAAAAAACAGATTTAACCAAACTAAAAATAACCAAACCGCACAAAAAACCGAAAATAACCGAACCAAAGTTTACAGTTTGGTTACGGTTCTACATTTTTTGAAAGCCAAACCGAACCGAATAACCTAAAAAATCATTTTTTAAATGTTTGTTATATATTGATTTTGGAATTATTAGTTTTATTCTTGACTATTAAGTATTTATAATAAAAACATTAACATGTTTATCTATTTTTAAAATGATTTATCCATTACATACAAGATATAACAAAATTTTAACATATAAATTAAATGAGTTTCATAGTATTTATGAAAGAAAATGTCTTCATAAAGACTTTGGAGAAACATAAAAATAGATTAGAAGGTTACGTTTATGTGAAGAACATTAACTAAAAAGGTTAAACACAATAACTTACATGTAACATCTAAGAAAGATTCTTGAATCATGGATTATACTTTTTATTTTTGAATCTTATGTAATTTTGTTCCAAAAACCGAAAAAACCAAACCGCACCATTGCTAAAACCGAGATAACCGAAACCAAATGGTTTTCAATAACTGAAAACCGAACATAACGGTTCCGGTTTTACCATAAAACCGAACCGAACCGTGCTATAAACGCGTAGTATCTAGCAAATTTTTTAAAAGAATACTAAAAAGAGATTAATATTTGCATACTACCAACCTTGTCGTTCTCAATCATGATGACAAAAACAGGCCCATCAGGCCCACAACCAGGTTTATATGAATGCGGGCAATCTTCAGAATGAAAAGGGAAGGTGCAGGGAGGCTTTACGGCTTCGTTATAGCCCATGCATGACTTGTCTTGGCCCATATTCTCACATTGCCATGTGACGACCCAACGGGCCCATTCAACCATCTGGAGCACAAACGAAGGGTGCTTACAATCGCCTTCTTTGTATCTCCAATGGGCTGCAAACCCAAACTCAGCTTGTGAGTGCATAGACAGTGTCCTGATTTGAACTTCGAGTGGAACCGACCCTTCTCCCATTACTACTGTGTGTAAAGACTGGTACCTGCAAAATAGAGAATATTAAATACAGAAGAATGTGTCTTAGAAGTTTAACCAAACCAGGTTATTGAAGGTTTTAATCCTAAACGGGTCGTTTTGAAAGAAAGTGAAAGTTGAAGGGGTGAATAGCAGGAGTCAAGAGAGTTGAATTAATTAGCATTTAATTATTAGTTTATATGTTTAGAATTATCAACTGTTTAGTTTGATTTATATGCAAGTTTACCAGATTATTGAAATCACTAGAACATAGGAGTTTAGAATCTGGGTCAACAGTTACCTCAATATCAATTATCAGCTAATGGGAATATGACTTTTTATTTGGATACACCATATGCAAAAAAATGCGTGAAAAGTTACTTATGAGTTCGAAAACTGACCCTTCCTTAAACTTGATCTATATTTAAAAACAATTATCAAGTATGACATGCACGTACATTAAAATGACAAATGAGATGCCACGTTAGTAATTTTGAAAATTCTGCAAAAATGGTAGGTTGAAGTGTTGAACACAACTCGTACGTTGCTACCGTCGGTATTAGACTTATCACAGAAAGCAATATAATAAAATGCAAGCTAGTTTCTATTTTGCAATATAGTAGCTAAAATCCTAAGTGTAAGTTCAATTCAATTTAGTGTTGTTTGCCCATTTACAATGAACTCCCTAAAGTTTATTTGGCTTGTTAGCAAATCCACCCATTATACTTCATATCTATGAATAAAATATAAACTTTAGGGACTAAACCACTAATAGGGACTAAACCACTAAAAGACGAGCCTGTAGGGACTCCATTAATTAACTGGAGAAAGTTCCACTAATAGGGACTAAACCACTAAAAGACAAGCCTGTAGGGACTCCATTAATTAACTCGAGAAAGTTTGTTCCTTAAATTGAACACAAACCCAACATGGGGAATAACGAAAGATGGCAATATGGCATACCCGTTACACTTAGGCTTTTTTATGTAGTCCTTGAACTTTCCAGGCACTTCAGGCCACAACTGGTGAACAATCTGCAATGCTTTATAGCAGTCCTCTTCATTTTCAACAATGAGACGCAGCCCATGAATATCGTGAATTTCATCCATGCTCAAGTTTTTTCTACAGATAAATGCATAACATGTCAAATTAATATACATTTGATAAACACAGAAAGTGAATAGACCAATTAGGAAACGAACTCGTTTCATTTCATGCATTATGCTAAATCAATTAGATTTATCCACTAGTATCACCATCTCATATAAAGATTCCTTTCAGGGGTGTTTGGGATTTGCTTATTTAAACAACTTATATGCTTATTGTGTAAAAGAAGTATAATAAGCCGATTATCTGCTTCTTCAATTAAGCATAAGCATAACCTGTTTAGAAGCAGAAAATCGCTAACTCCCCCTTACAGTTCTTCCTATTTCAAAGAAAGAACCGTAATTTTCATAATTACTCATTTTATTTTTTGTCATGTATCAAATTGCCCCATACTTTAAAATATTTCTAAATTCCCAATTAGCTGATGTTCAGATCTGCTTACTGAGACTGCTTACTGCCCTATGAAATAAGCAACTTCAAACTGCTTATTCAAAACAGCTTATTTCACCCAGAGACTATCAGATAAGCAGTTTGGATACTTAATCTCAAAACAACATTAATTACTTCATTGCTGAGTTATAATCTATGCAGTTAATATCGGTCCCATGTAAAATATCGGTACCGATATTACCGGCGATATTAACCAATATTTGACCGATATATCACCAATATTTCCCGATATCAGAGTACCTTTCTTCTTTGTTCTACCATTCGTCTTTCTTCTTATTGCTGCTGTTATTGTTTTAAGTGTTGATTGTTATTTGTTAGTGTTAAATGTTGGTGTTTTAAGTCTTAATCAGTTCCTACTTGCTACAATTGTTAGTGTTTTGCAAGTTGCAAAAGGTTAATTTGTTAATGGTGGGAGAGCATACTGAGTTGTTGGTGTTAAATTGCTATATATTAAATTCTGCAAGATATTAATATTACCAATATCCCACCGTGATAAGTGATAACCTATATCTCAAAGATATTTAACCACATTAACTGCTTAGATTATAATGCAATAAGCAGCTAAGCAGTTTACTAAGCAACCCCACACACAGTTCGAAGATGAGTTCATAAGAGAAGAAGGAATACAGAGACATACTTCAGCATTTTGCAGTGAATGCTATACAAGCTCTTATGGCGTCCATACAAAACATGGTAAGAAATTGATTCATCTTGAAGCGATAGCTCCAGTTTCTTTGCAGCAGAGGTAACCATTGCCTCATCAAAAGACTTAAAAACCTTGCTGGATAGATCATTGTGCTGTTCTGGATTAAGGTATTTGAAGCAAAGATTCTCCAGTTGCTCTTTCCAACTAATGATTCCTAAACGGTTTGCCAAAGGAGCAAATATCTCCATTGTCTCTTTTGCAAACCTTTGTTTTTTACTCATAGGCAAAGCTTCCAAAGTCATCATATTGTGTAGCCTATCAGCCAATTTTATAAGCACTGCCCTTGCATCTGCCATTGCAAGGAACATTGTATGTAAACGATCTGCCTCCATTGTTCTATTTGCTGTATTGCTTTCACGAGCAAGCTTGCTCAAATGGCTTAGCTTCGACACCTATAAAGTTTTAATCAAGTGTTAAAACTTAAAAGGCTTTCACAACAAAGATCCACTAAAAAAGTCAATCCAACTAGAAATAATTAAACAGTAAGCAGCCAAAATGAAGTGACGAATAGAAACAGGTTACATAAATCTTTGTCATCATGTACCGTTCAGTTTTTGTATACAGAATATTCTACAACCTTCTAGGGAATGTCATTATTAAAGAATTTTTTAGGTAGCATATATCTACAATGCGCCGCATTCAATGTCATGACAGCCTTCTTAATCTCTTTTTGGCGACTACATAGCTATGCAGATTAAAAAAAAACAATTGTTCTTTATGGATGCAAACAGATCACTCCTAACAAGATGCACCAAATAACAAAATGCATATAACCAACAAGAAAAGTACCCCTTCAACAAGATCAGCAACTCCAGATCCAAAGGTTTGGAGAATATAATCATAGCTTATAAAGGAATCATCAAGTGTGTCATGTAAAATCCCTGCAGCAACCACCGTCGCATTAGCACCGATTGTAGCCAGCAGAACCGCGGTTTCCACGCAATGTTGTAAATAAGGATCACCACTAGCTCGCATCTACAACATCAGTATCCCAATTTAACACAACTATAACAAACTATTAACAATTAGCAATTAACAATTAAATAACAAAGCTAGACAAGTATTAACACTTATCATCTTAACAACCTGCCCTCTGTGCGCCTTTTCGGCTTCATAGAAAGCTTTAATAACCAAACTATCATTAAAAATCTTATGTTTCATCTGTGCATTCAACAACAAATCCTTCACATACGGCTCAGGAACCGATTCCTTCAAAGCAGTATCATCCATAACAAAAGTAAGCTCCTCACCAAAACTATCATTCACAAGCGACCTCCGTGAGTCATAATCAACACACGCGCCAAGCGCGTGCGTAACAAATCCTTTAAACAACCGTTTACTCCCACCACGAACGACGGAACACTCTCTCTCCGGCGAAAACCTAACCGGAGATGACGAAACCGGACCTTGAAACACCGAAACCGGACTCTGATGAACATGATCTCCTTTCAAATAAGATCCAAACGGAGAGTACGAAAACGAACTGGTTAAACTACTCAGATCTTCACCGCTGGTTCTCATCGACGGTAGATCTTCAGATCCGGCACCGGCGAAGGTCGGTGACGACGAGAAAAGCGTGGATAAACCTCCGATTACCGGTTTTGACGACGTAACGGTTGCCGTTGATGACGTAGTCGGACGGCTGGATAGATCGAAATCGTAGGATGCGTGTGAGTTGATCGTTGATGAATACGGCGTCGTGTAGATGCCTCCGGGAGGACTTGCGTACAGTGCAATCGTCGGAACCGCCATGGATGAACAGGATTAACAAGCTGAAGAAATTTGTGAAAATTATGAAGGCCTAGGGTTTTGAATTCGTGAAAATTGAGATGAATTAATGGAAGAATTGGTTGATTTGTGAAAGGGAACAAATTAGGGATGAAAATTAGGGTTATGTACAGTGTACAGAGGAGATATGAGATTTGAAGAGATTGGATGAATGTGGAAGTGAGAGAGAGGGAGATGTGGTTTTCTTTTCTTCTTTCTTTGTTTTTTGTCGTAATAGATGATATTTTGTTTGAAGAAACAATAATGGGAAAAGTAATAATAAGTTGTGAAATTACGTGTTTATCCTTGTGATGTACCTGAAATAACGACATACATTTTATTTTTCAAAAGGTTAAAGTAGACGTGTTGTCAAATATTGCTTGTTTCTTAAACGTTATCACTAATAATGGTATATTCGTTTTGACGTTATTCTCGTCTTATGTATATTTTATTCTACTAAATATACATTCTATTCTATTTCTACTATATTTACATTTAGTAGTTAGGGGAATGGTGTCAGGCAACTATTAAGAGTCTGTATAATGTTTAATCCTTCAAAGGCAAATGTCTGACCAATTCAAATTAGAGGTTTTAATCATTCAGACTCTGTATAATGCTTAACCCTTCAAAGGCAAATGTCTGAACCATTCAAACATCTGCTCATGAAACAAATAGTCTGAACCATTAAGTGCTGAATCAGTAATAGTTATGAACCATTAAAAGCCTCATTAAGAGGTAAACAAACAACCCCTAAATAAATTATGGTTACCGATTTTCTAAACATTAAATAAATTCCTAAAATCATGAGGAGAAACACCATGAGAGTCTATCTATATGTCATGCTAATTGCTAAATACGTTAGCTATTATTATATTGTGAAAAAATGACACCGAAAAAACATGGTTTTTGATGAGGATACGTCCTTGGTCGGACCGAATCATTGCCAAACATAGAACCGAGCCATAATACGTCAAGGTCGGATCGCATCCTATGCCATAGACAGAACGGACAAATGCACTGGTACGCCATAACTAACTGGGCCCCACGGCCATAGCCGTCATGACAATGACTGGTCCGACCCTAACTAACTCGCCACGTCAGCATAACCAAAGACTATAAATACCATACTTGGACCTCCAAAACGGGTAATCGCTACTTTCTCTCTCTAAAACTCTCCCCTCTCTCTCCCTGACCTATTTCCTCCACGCAAATACTTATTCTCACGCCCGAGCTTGGTCACAGAGAGGCCCCCCTCCCTGTGACGAGGCTAACGGTGTGCTTGTTTCCTTGTGATCTTGCAGGTTTCTTGCTAAATCATCTGAAGCTCTGCTCTGACCAGGCCGGACCAACTGGTTTTGAGTCTTCAGTGGCGTTATCCCCTCGAATTCACATAATTCGTTTTCTTATTTCTGTTTACTTGAAATCATGGCAGAATCAACGACAGCAGTCTCCACCAGCACTTTCCCATCTTACAATGATATATGGGAAGGAAACGTTGCCTCCACAATTGCTTCAACAGCAGTTGCTGCCCCAGCAGCTTCGGTAGGATTCGCGCCGGCTCCTACAGCTGCAAATTCTGTAGGCGGAAGCTCTATCACCACGCTGTCTGTTACTGCCCCGGTCGCCACGCCACTACCTAACTTCGAAAACGCCTTCCTTTTACGGAATGCCGATCTATTGCGCCAGTTACAGCAGCAACAACAACGAGAGGAGATGCTGCAGAGCCTCCGCACAAACCTGTTTAACAATGTCTATCCAGGGGGTAACCCCGTCTCCATTGGAACCTTCACTTCCGGATCTCTGGTAAGTTCTATGATCTCCACTCCTATAACACGTGTTACACAATTTTCTTCGATTACAAGTGCTCCGATGAATAACGGTCTAAACGACCTGTTTCGCCAGGGATCTATGGGTTTAAACCCTCAAGATCAAGAGTTGTTCATGCCATATCACCCCACGTCTATGACTTCCCAATCAAAGTTTATGTTACGGATCGTCAATGCCCCACTCCTAGCTAAACTAAAGATGCCCCCTACGTTGAAGTTTTACGATGGTACGTCCGATCCGGACGACCATATGTTCGCATTTGCCGGAGCGGCTAAGGTCGAACAGTGGCCTATGCCTGCTTGGTGTCTTATGTTCGCCCAAACTCTCACCGGATCGGCAAGAGTTTGGTTTGATGGGTTACCAGAGGGGTCGATCGATCACTTTGAGGATTTCCGGCGTATGTTCTTGCAAAACTTCTGTCAACAGCGACGCTGCAAGAAAGACATTACCGAGGTTCACAATATAAAGCGCCGCGACGGAGAGTCCGTAGAAGATTTTATCGATCGCTTCAATCGAGAAAGCATGCAGATAAGTGGAGCGGTTGACCAGCTCCGAGTCTCTGGATTCTGTCACGGAGTTCGGAACAATCAGCTTGTGGAAAAACTCCACGAAGATCTTCCAAAAACCATGGAGATACTTATGGAGCAAGCTCGAGCCTTCGTTCGAGGAAAGAGTGCATGCGGTCAACCGAACGAAACCACAGCAAGAAATGCTAAAGCCCGAACTACATCGTGGAGACGGAACGCGTCACCACCAAAAGATAGAAGCAGCAGTTGGAATAGAAGTCGTGGCCCGTATCAGAAGTCAGATCGAAGCAGCTTCCGAACTGGAAACATGCGTTTTAACACCTTCTCCGAGCTCACCAAATCGCCAAGCGAAATTCTCAGTACGGAGACTACCCGGTTCCCTACGCCGTCAAAGCAGCGACCTACCTCGGATAAGCACTCCAAGAAATATTGTGAATATCACCGAGACAAGGGCCATACAACTGATGAGTGTTGGGCTCTGAAGCAAGAAATCGAAAAGGCCGTACGATCTGGTAAACTCTCTCATCTTGTGAAAGAAGTGAAAGATGGGAAGAAGTGTCACACCCCTATTTCCACGTGTCACCGGTGGGCCCGGTGGGGAGTATAGTGACGTAGTTGATATCATCATAGTCAAACAACACAATATATAAATGCACAGCGGAAGCAAAGATAGATTCATTTCAACTTTAAATAAAATGTAATATTAAATATCATGAATAGTTGAAACGGATCCACAGGCGGATCAAAATAAAAGAAGATATTGTTCAACAGTTTTATTGACATCCAAGCTTGGGAGACTTATTGAGGACGCTAGAAGACAGCCAGCCTAGTACGCGTAGTACCTGCACTTAACCTTTTGGAAAATACGTCAGTTTACACTTATAAATACAATTTAACTGACTCGTTTTGAAAAGGTTTGAAAATTGGTTTGAATGCACGTGGCACAAAACATTTTATAACTTGGGATAATTATGTGAATATAATCTTGTAAGGGAATTACATGTTACTTATGCGTTCAGTAGCCCGATCCGTAGACCGGGTTAAAGATTAATAGACACACCACATTATTTGATTCGGCACTGACGGGTGTACGCCTTCACCCCGTGCTTAAGTCGTGGCCATCTCGTAAGATGATGCCAAGGATATCCGGGACATGGTCATTAACCCCCCAAAGGCTTTAAGCAAACAAAACACATTCAAAACGTAGCATATCAATGATTTAACCTCTGTTCGATTAAAGATTCAATGCCGGACCAAGCGGTATTTTATATACCGTACCCCAAGCCTGTATAGGGAAAATAAGTTAAAAGTATTTACCTTTGTAAGTATAATCACAATTAGCGAGTGAAGGTAGCTTTTACTGGTTCTTCTATTCTGGAACAAAGGTTTATAATAACCTATTAGATTTCTAACGGGTCTTTATTTAAGCCTAAGCTTAGACCGGTTAGCTTTTAAGGACGATACGGTTCAAACGCACGATTAAGCGAAGACCGGATAGAATGTGATTTAGACCCGACAAGTTTGAATACTTGTATAATATGGGTATACTAAATACATTCTGGATTTTGAGACAAAAATGATAATGTTTAACCTGTTTCGGTCAATTTATGCAAACTGGTTACATAAACCGAACCGAATGCGAAAAGGGAGTCACGGGTAACCATAAGAGTCATATGCAAGTTCCCTGAGTTAAAATGCCTTAAATATGTTATAATATCAGTAAGATATCTTCTATTATGCCCCGCACGAATTTAAACTCAACTTATGCCTCATAAGGGCATTTTGGTCATTTAAAAGATTATAAAAGAGTTTAATTGGAAATCTGAGTTACAGGTCTGATTTATTTAGTAAATACACTTAATTTAACATGTTATAACAGTAGGGTATGACCTATATGTGAAATTTATCATTTAAAACCAAACTATGCACCTAGGGGTATTTTGGTAATTTCACTTAGGCTTAAAAGGTCAAAACTGGAAACCTGAGTTTATAAACTTTTACTTACTGTTATTATATAAAAATATACTAAAAATATCAGTAGGTATCAACCTTATATGTTTAATATAGTTTTAGTACATACTATGCGTTAAAAACGCTTAAAAAGGCGATTTGGAGTCATTTCCGGGTTTTTAAAGGAAAGCTGATATTTTTGTAATTCCAGAAGGCTCAAAATACTTTATTTAACAAATAAAATCAGTAGAAAAAGGTTTGAGATCAAAAGGATTTGTAAAACTCATTTTATGGCTAAAAAGGGCAAAATCGGTATTAACTGAATTAAACTTAGAGACCTATGTTATGCTCAGCCAAAAATTAAATAAAAATCTTCAAAAATCCCAAAATATTATATTACATCAGTGGGTAAAAAGTTTGATATCAAAAAGTGGGTTTAAATAGGATATTCGCTAATTACGCCGTTTAATTAACATAAATCTTTCAATTTACGCTAATGAGCATAACTCTTAATCTAGACCTCAAGCTGATGTCAAATTTTAGGTGCAAGTTTATAAATCAGTAACTAATGTTTCTACTCTTTCACTTTTTCAAAAATCACGTTCTATAGTCAAAAGGGCATAATAGTCAACATTTAAGCATTAATCGGAAACATGCATGTGAATCGGATAAGTATTGAACCAAGTTGCATAATCTCAGAGAGTTATACTTATATGAAACCTGGTCCAAAATAAGCTCTAAGGCAGATCTTAAACATGCACAAACGGGTCAGAACTGAAAGTCAAAGCAAAAGTCAAATTATGCGACTTTCGGCTCCGATCCGGGTTTAAACTGAAAATTGTCGAGTTGAACATGTTGGGACATGTTATTACGTTAGTTACCAAGTTATTTTAATGATCAAACAGGTTGCATGTATCCTACATTGCTAATTATGCTTAAATTTAAAAATACACATTCTGTTGACTTTTTAAAGTAAGCTTTGACTCGACAATTAACATAGTTAGAGTGGGAATCTGAAAGTACCCTTTTAAGGTTTTGTTACCCACATAAATACCTACTTGTAGGTACTTTCAATTCGAGAAATGACTGAGCAAAATTCATTTAATCTCGAAGTCAAACTTAATTTACGACGGTTTGACTTTTAGTTAATTAACTAAGCTAAAATGGATTAGAAAGGGTTAGGAATACTTACAAGAGTCCTAATTACGATTAGAGATCACTAGAAAGCCTGAGGTTGATCAGAGGAGCTCCAGAAGTGGGTCTTGTGAGTTTTGAAAATGCAAGTGATCAATGTTGCAACTTTGAACATCATATATAGCCAATTAATTCTCATAAGATGATGCCACAAGAGTCTACTGGTGTAATCAGATCTGTCCAGGTGCCCCCCTATGCATGTAAAACCATTGGAGAGCCTCTGGTATAAGAAAACAACTGAACAAAGTCGGTTAAAGGTCTGACTGGCAGCTGTTCGCTGTTTTCTGTCGCTGCTGCTTTATCGCGGGCCGCGAGGTCCCTTACGCGGGGCGCGTACAAGCTGGCAACCAGCCAAACAAGTTTCCAAGATTTACAATTCAGTCCTTGGTCCTTTGTTACGTGGTTTTGGCTATTTTTCTTACACTCTTGACCCTCAAACCTGATTTTTAAGGGCCTTAGGACATCTACAAACTTGGGTAGGTCCTTGGTTAACTTTGTGCTTACCCGAAAAGTCACGAATTTCAACGTTAACGCATTTAACCCTTCGTACACGGTTTTGGTCATAACTTTCTCATACGATAACGAGACTTTATGAAATTTTTACCACATATTCTAGTGAGTATATTTTATCGTTACAAAGCTTCGGGTTTGCCAAAAGGTCACTCAGAGGTATACTTTCAACATGTTGACACATTTAGCCCCTGTAGTTTGTAATTCCTCACTTTCTTTCATTTTCTTCTTTGTATGATCCATGATTTATTCGTTTAAGATTATAAACACCATGTAGGGTTATTGTAGGGCTTACTTATCCATTGTTGACACTTTGGACCCTTATATTCACATAGTTTCACTGTTTGTCAACTTTAGTCCCTCTAAAGTACTTTTTCACATATTCAAAGCCTATGACACGTGTCAATACATTATTGGACGTAAATTTTCGAGGTGTTACATCCTCACCCCCTTAAAAGAAATCTCGACCTCGAGATTTACAGGAACAAATGAGGGTACTTTTCCTTCATCGTGGATTCTACCTCCCATGTGTATTCGGGACCTCTACGAGCATCCCATTTGACCTTAACAATAGGCACATGCTTCCTTCGAAGCTTCTTTACCTGTCGATCCTCAATCGACAGTGGTTTTTCCACAAATTTCAAGCTCTCGTCTATATGCACATCCGTGTGCGGTATGACTAGCGAGTCATCAGCAAAACACTTCTTTAGATTACAGATGTGAAAAACATTGTGAATAGCACTGAGCTCTTCAGGCAAGTTTAACTTATGAGCAACTGACCCGACACGTTCGATAACCTCGAAAGGTCCTATGTATCTCGGGCTTAGCTTGCCTTTCTTACCAAATCGCATTACTCCCTTCCAGGGTGATACTTTAAGCAATACCTTGTCACCTACTTCGAAGTGAAACGACTTACGCTTTGGATCCGCATAACTTTTCTGCCTATCCCTGGCAGCTTTCAGGCGATCGCGAATCTGGACAATCTTGTTCGTTGTTTCAAAGACCAAATCTGGTCCTGATAATTGAACTTCTCCTACTTCCGCCCAACAAATGGGTGTTCTGCATTTTCTACCATATAATGCCTCGAAAGGCGCAGCCTTAATACTAGTATGGTAGCTATTATTATAGGAGAACTCGATCAATGGTAGGTGGTTATCCCAACTGCCACCTAAATCAATCACACATGCTCGAAGCATGTCTTCCAGCGTTTGAATGGTATGCTCACTCTGCCCGTCCGTCTATGGATGGTAAGCGGTACTAAAGTTTAAGCGCGTGCCCAAAGACTGTTGGAAACTTTTCCAAAAATGAGAGGTGTATCTCGTATCTCGGTCAGAGATAATCGACACTGGTACACCATGCAGAGCTACAATCTTATCTACATACAATTGAGCTAACATGTCAGAGCTGTAAGTTTCCTTAATGGGTAGGAAATGTGCTGACTTAGTCAGTCTATCTACTATTACCCATATAGTATCGTTTCCCTTTCTTGTCTTTGGCAACTTGGTAATGAAATCCATAGTCACCATCTCCCACTTCCATGTGGGAAGTTCAGGCTGTTGCAGCAAACCTGACGGCTTCTGATGCTCAGCTTTGACTTGCGCACAAGTCAAACATTTAGCTACATAGGCAGCTACAGACTTTTTCAAACTAATCCACCAGTAGTTTGCGTTTAGATCCTGGTACATCTTATCAGCTCCAGGATGAACGAAATATTTGGAACTGTGGGCTTCTTGGAGGATAACATCTCGAAGTCCTCCATAAACTGGAACCCATATTCGTCCATTCAATCTTAGCATTCCGTCCTTGTCATAGGATAACTGCTTCTCAGTTACTCCTAGCTTTTCTTCAGGATAGTTAGCTTCCAACACAGCTTCCTTCTGTGCAGCTAACACCCTTTCGTTCAAACTATTCCTTATTTCAATGCGCTTGGCATTGATTCTTATTGGCTTTACTCTTTCCTTCCTGCTTAAGGCGTCAGCAACTACATTTGCCTTGCCTGGATGGTATCTTATTTCACAATCATAATCATTTAAAGTTTCCATCTATCGTCTTTGTCACATGTTCAAGTCCTTCTGATTGAACAAATGTTGAAGGCTCTTGTGATCTGAATAGATCACACACTTGGTTCCATACAAGTAGTGTCTCCAAAGTTTTAATGCAAATACAACGGCACCCAGCTCCAAGTCATGGGTGGTGTAGTTCTTCTCGTGTACCTTTAACTGTCGTGAAGCGTAGGCAATAACCTTGCCTTTCTGCATTAGTACACAACCCATACCAGTGTGTGATGCGTCACAATATACCACAAATTCTTCTATACCATCGGGCAATGTTAACACTGGTGCATTGCTCAACTTTTTCTTAAGAATGTCAAAGGATTCCTGCTGCTTAGGGCCCCAATCAAACTTAACCTTCTTACGCGTCAACGAAGTTAGGGGCGCAGCAATCCTTGAGAAGTTTTCGATAAATCGCCTATAGTATCCTGCTAAACCAAGAAAACTACGAATCTCTATAGGCGTCTTTGGCTCTTGCCAATTCATAACAGCTTCTACCTTAGCGGGATCCACTTGGATGCCACGCTCACTTACCACATGTCCAAGGAATTGGACTTCTCGAAGCCAGAATTCGCACTTCGAAAATTTGGCGTAGAGTTTCTCCTGGTGTAGAAGTTTAAGAATACAGCGAAGATGCTTCTCGTGGTCAGCTTGGTTCTTCGAGTAAATAAGGATGTCGTCAATAAAGACAATGACGAATTTGTCCAAGTAAGGCATGCAGACGCGATTCATGAGATCCATGAATGCGGCCGGTGCATTAGTGAGCCCAAAAGGCATCACTAGGAACTTGTAATGTCCATAACGAGTCCTAAATGCAGTCTTATGCACATCTTCATCTTTAACCTTCAACTGATGATAGCCTGACCTGTCACACCCCGACTTTCCACGTGTCACCGGTGGGCCCGGTGGGGAGTATCGTGACGTAGTTGGCAACATAATAGTCAAACAACACAATATGTAAATGCACAGCGGAAGCAAAGGATAAATATTATTACATTTCCGAATATAAAGTACTATCCAGTATTACAACGGAAAGTAAAGGATCCACAGGCGGATCTTAAAACATATCATTTGTTCAACAGACTTTAGGCGCCTAGAACTTGCAAGATTCCTTAGGACCGCCCTGAGCTTCCATCCAATTACGTTCAGTACCTGTCACTTAACCCTTTTGGAAAATACGTCAGTTTTCACTGGTAAATACACTCAACCGACTCATTTTGAAAAATGATTAAAAATTGGTTTGGATGCACATGACACAAAATATATTGACACTTTGATTAAAATGCACAGAGGCAAAATTAATCTTTTATACTTGGAACAATTATATTTATAACCTTGTATACAGATTTACATGTTCGTTGTACGTTCAGGGCCCGATGTAGAAACCGAGTCAGATTAACAGACACACCACAAGTATAGGCCCATAAGAAAGCAGGATACCGTTATTACTTAAGCAACTGTCAGGTGTATGCCTACACCCCGTGCTTAAGACGTGGCCATTTTATAACACAATGATGTCAAGGATATCCGGGACATGGTCATTAACCCCTAAAGGCTTTTATTTCAAACAATACAGATTAAACCGGGTTACCTCAATAATTTAATCACAATTCGATTAAACATTCAATACCCGACCAAGCGGTATCATTATACCCTATTCCAAGCCCGTATAGGGAAAATAAGTTAAGAGTATTTACCTGAGCTAGCTCCTGTCTTAAATAGCAAGAATCTAATAACTCAGCCGTATTCACTTAAGTAAGCTTAGGTACCATTTACCGAAATGCTCTAGTCTGGAATGATGGTATAAATAATTAATTAGAATGCTAACGGGTCTTTAATTAAGCCTAAGCTTAGACCGGTTAGTCTTAAGGAAGTACGGGTCTTACGCACGATTAAGCGAAGACCGGAATAGAATGTGATTTAGACCCGACAAGTTTGGAGACTTGTATAATATGGGTAAACTAAACACATTCTGGATTTGGAGATAAAACCGATAAGGTTTGACCCGTTTCGGCTAATTTATGTAAACTTGTTACATAAACCTAACCGAACGCGTAATAAGCGTGACGGGTATTCATGAGAGCTATAGACAGGTTTCCTAAGTTAATTATGTCTCAAATATGTTGTGCCATCAGTAGGATGTCTTTCATTATGCCCGAAACGTATTTAAACACAAAATAGGCCCCGTAGGGGTAGTTTGGTCATTTAAAAGTTTATAAAAGAGTTTAAGTAACAAGCTGAGTTACAGGTCTGATGTAATCAGCAAATATACTCCATTTACTGAGTTATATCAGTAGGATAAAGTATACATGTGAAATTTATCAATTATAACCAAACTATGCCCCGTAGGGGTATTTTGGTAATTTCACATAAGCCGAAAAGCTCAAAACTGAAGTCTGAGTTAATCAACTTTTGCTTACTGTTAAAATATTCTAATTTGCCTCAAATATCAGTAGGTATCAACCCGGATATGTTCAATATAATTTTTATACATACTATGCGTAAAAAAAACTTAATAAGGCGATTAAAGGCCATTTCCGGGTTCGATACTTAAATCTGATATTTTTATATTTCCAGAAGGCTTAAAATAATTTATTTATCATATGTGATCAGTAGCAAAAGGTTTGGAGTCGTTTAGATATGTAAAACTCGTTTTATGGCCCGTAAGGGCAAAACCGACATTTACCGGATTAAGCCTACGACTACTAGTTATGCTCAGCCTAAAATTAATTAAAAATCTTTAAAAATTCCAAAATAATATATTACATCAGTGGGTATTAAGTTTGATACCAAAAAGTGGGCTTAACTAGGCTATACGCTAATTACGCCATTTTATTAACATAAACCTTAAATTTGCGATAATGAGCATAACTCTTAATCTACAAGTCAAACTGATGTCAAACTTTTCATACAAGTTTATATATCAGTAATTTAAGTTACTACTCTTTTAGATTTCCAAAAATCACGTTTTAAGTTAATAAGGGCATAATGGTCAACATATGAGCAATTAACGGAAACGGGCATACTAATTGGATAACTAATGAACCAAGGTGTATAATCACAGAGGGTTGTACTAACATGTATCCTAGTCCAATTAAAGCTCTGAGGCATTTCTAAAACATGCCCAAACGGGTCAGAACTGAAAGTCAAAGTGAAAGTCAAACTATGTGACTTTCGGTTCCGAACCGGGTCTAAACAGAAAATTGTCGGGTTGAACATGTCTAGACATGTTCTTACACTTATTACCAAGTTATAATAATGATCAAACAGGTCGCACGCCTTCTAAATTGCTAATTATGTGTTTTATGCTTCTGTTGACTTTTCCGGATTAAGTTTGACCCGACAAACGATCTAGTTAGAGTGGGAATCAGGGGGAACCCTTTTGAGGTTTTATTACCCACATAATTACCAACTTATAACTACTTTCACTTCGACTAATCACTTGACCATTAGTGATTAATCTTAAAGTCAACCGTTAGTTACGACGGTTTGACTTTTAAGCTAAAACTAAGTTAAAACTTAATTGAGAAAGGATTAGAACACTTACTGAAGTCCTAAGCTTGATTAGGAAGGACTTGGGTCTGCTTTGAAGCTCCAGAAGGCTCCTCAATTGCAGAATGAAGGTGTGATCATAATGGTAGCACATGAAGGCCTTTTATAGTGTTCAAGACACCACAAAATATTGACAACCAAGTCTATTACTAACCACAAGTTGTTTACAAGTGTCCCTAGTGTTCTAGAGGTTGTTTAGGGGCCTCTTGGAAGTGAAACAAATGATTAAAAATCAGTTCCAAGGCTGAACAGCCAATTTTTACGAGTTTCTGCATCTGGGTCCTAGCTTACGGACCTCAAGGTCCCCAATGTTGAGGTCCTCAAGGCTGTCATCAGGGCAAAAATCACTTTTTCAGTTTGCATCCCTGGCTCTTGGTTCTTCGAAAGGTCAATCCACCTTTACTCTTGCAATTTGAACCCTCTAAATTGACACACAAGGGCTTCAAGGTTTATACCTACTTTATTTAGTCCTTGATCACTTTGTTATTACCCGAAAAGTCATAACTTTCAACATTGACGCTTTAACCCCTCGCATACGAATTTGATCATAACTTTCTCATACGATAACGAAACTTTATGAAATTTTAATCGTGCATTCTAGTGAGCATAATTAACAGTTACAAAGCTTCGGGTTTGTCAAAAGGTCCCTCAGAGGTATATCTTTAAACATGTTGACACATTTAACCCCTGTAGTTTGTAATCTCTCACTTTTAGCTTCGTATGATCCATGATTTATTCGTTTGATGTTATAAACATCATGTAGGGTTATTATGAAGTATATTTATTCACTGTTGACATTTAGAACCCGTATACTCACATACTTTCCATGTTTGTCAACTTTAGTCCTTTTATAACATTCTTTCACACGTTCAAACTTTATGACACGTGTCAACACATTATAGGACGTGAATTTTTCGAGGTGTTACATCCTTACCCCCTTAAAATAAATCTCGACCCGAGATTTACTGAAATAAGTAAGGGTACTTTTCTTTCATTGTGGATTCAACCTCCCACGTGAATTCGGGACCTCTACGGGCATCCCATTTGACCTTTAAAATAGGTACATGCTTCCTTCGAAGCTTCTTTACCTGTCGATCTTCAATCGACAAAGGTTTTTTTTTTTTTCCACAAATTTTAATCTCTCATCTATATGCACATCTGTATGCGGTATCACCAGTGATTCATCAGCGAAGCACTTTTTCAGATTGCAGATGTGGAACACATTGTGAATTCCACTGAGCTCTTCTGGTAAGTTTAACTTATAGGCAACTGACCCGACACGTTCGATAACCTCGAAAGGTCCCATGTATCTCGGGCTTAGCTTGCCTTTCTTACCAAACCGCACCACTCCCTTCCAGGGTGACACTTTAAGTAGGACTTTGTCACCTACTTCGAAGTGAAAATCCTTTCGCTTCGGATCAGCGTAACTCTTCTGCCTATCCCGGGCAGCTTTGAGACGGTCACTAGTCTAGACAATCTTGTCCGTCGTTTCGAACACTATTTCTGGTCCTGATAACTGGACATCTCCAACTTCCGCCCAACGAACTGGCGTTCTACACTTTCTACCGTATAATGCCTCGAAGGGCGCAACCTTAATGCTGGTATGGTAGCTATTGTTGTAGGAGAATTCGATTAATGGTAGGTTCTTATCCCAACTACCACCCAAATCGATCGCACATGCACGTAGCATGTCTTCCAACGTTTGAATAGTACGCTCACTCTGACCGTCTGTCTAAGGATGGTAAGCCATACTAAAATTCAAACGTGTGCCCAAAGATTGTTGGAAATTCTTCAAATATGCGACGTGTACCTAGTATCTCTATCAGAGACAATAGCCACAGGTATGCCATGTAGGCTACAATCTTATCAATGTATAACCGGGCTAACATATCGGAGCTATAAGTCTCCTTGATGGGTAGGAAACGTGCGAACTTAGTCAGTCTGTCAACTATAACTCATATCGTATCATTTCCTTTCCTTGTCTTGGGTAACTTGGTAATAAAATCCATAGTTACCATTTCCCTACTTCCACGTAGGAAGTTCAGGCTGTTGTAGCAAGCCTGACGGCTTTTGATGCTCGGCTTTGACTTGCGCACATGTCAAGCATTTAGCTACATGGGTGGCTACAGACTTTTCAAGCCTATCCACCAATAATTTGCCCTTAGATCCTGGGTAGCTGATGGCAAATTCTTAATCGTTGCCTAATTAGGGTTGCGGCATTTAATACGTAAGCAATATGAACCGTCTTTCTTATTTAACAATATAAAACCCTCAGAATATTGAGTCAGGCTATATGAGCCTATGTCTTAAAACCTACTTAATCAAGGTTTCGTTTATTCCATAATCAATATGGAGTTTTCACAATACTCCAGCCCACGGCGGGATACAAATCTTAATTCTACCTGCCTTCCAGGAGGTAAGTAGGTACAACTTTTGAGAAGATAATTAAGATACAAGGAGGCTACAGAGATTTTCCATATCTCAGGCTCCAGTTCATCCATCATTGTTCATGTCAAATGAGTGACACCTTTATGTTATAAGTCCACGAATTCCTTAATCGGGAACATTTACTTGGAATTTTTTTTTCCATTTTTGGATATCTTTTTTGAATACTACTAGTCGACTTTAGTACAATATGACCATTGGGATATCTCAGGGGTTCCATGTATTAAACCTCCATGCTGATCAGACATGGAAATAATCTATGGGACACACTAGGATACGCCAATCCTCATATGGCACTTTTATCAAACATAGTTTGGCATTCGCAGGCGATAGAAAAACAATGAGAGAAATAATTAAAATAACATATGTTGTCGTACTCTATGCAAAGAAAAATACTTTGATTTTCGGAAGGATTCCTTGTCGATCTAGAAGAATTGGTTACTATGGTTTCCTTGGTAGTTATACCTTGTTGATGATAATAAAAATTTTACTGAGTTTATGGTTCATGAAGATTTATTATTGCCTGTATTAAAAAACAGGACACTTAGCAGAAATTATCATTGATAAATGATAAGGAAGTTTATTGTACAAGTGCTTATATTTAATCAATAATGGAAGTTTCACAAACTAGGCACCTAGCTCAGTTGGCTAGGCGCGCGAAAGGGTGCGGCCGGCCTAGACCCAGGTTCGATTCCGGGGACGGCCAGTTCCACCATTTTTTTTTGTTTAATATTAATTACTCGTACGGATACGTGTAATTATGAGAGTTGTCTCATAAGGAGTCTCGATAATTAATTGCTTCTTATCACTCACAATATGGGCTTGATTTTTTTTTTAAGGCAACCAATCGATTTTTATCACTATATTGAGTCCTTATGTATGCAACCAAAAGTTTGCTATAAGGGTATTAGAAAAGAGTGATTTCTAATAGATATTAAATATCAATATAGGATTTGTTGGAGCATTTTCTAAAGTAACATCGGTCACTTTCTACCGTGCATTAAATGACTGGAGTCTTAATCAGGTGGAGACAACAGTTCTCAACCTTTATCATTCATAATATATTTATATGTGCCAGTATCAAATAAGTTTCTGCATAAACTGCTTGATAAGGAAAGGTACATATTATACTATTATTATTCTGCCCCATCTCTTGGGCATTCATCCTGACAACTCGTGCGTTTGTTCTCTTGGCCTACTCGGGCTTCTTCTGATTCCTAGGGCAGTTGGTCTTGATATGCCCCTTCTCGTTGCAACCATAACAGGTTGCATCTTTCAACTTCTTGCAATCCAGGGTTTTATGTTCCCTAGACTTGCAAATTCCACACGGTAGAGGCTGAGACTCAAATCTGCATTTCCCAAGATGGTATTTCTTACAGGTTTCGCACCTGGTCTTCTCTCCCGACTGCTGGCTGTCTCTCTTAAACCCGGAACTCTTCTTATCTTCAGAGTTCCTCTTCCTATCGGAGCGATGGGAATTCTCATCCTCCCTTTTACGCTTTCCATCTTCCGAGACTTTGGCAACCTTGTTTCTAACCACATCGAGTGTGAGAGATAGCGACAGATCTGCCACTGACCTGAATGTAGTAGGTCTTGAAGCCTTAACACTGGCTTTTATTTCTGGGGCTAAACCCCCAATGAAGCGAGCAATTCTCTTGGGTTCCGGTGTGATCAAATAAGGAACCAATCGAGACTTGGTATTGAAATTTGTAAGGTATGCTTGACAATCTAAGTTCTCCATGACTAATGTCAAGAATTCAGTCTCAATCTTCTCAACTTCATGTTGAGGACAATAACTTTCTTTGATAAGAGCAACGAACTGATCCCAAGTCATCTCGTACAAAGGGATCTTCCCCGTAGCTTGAATGAGAGACTTCCACCATGCTAGTGCCTCTCCCTTGAATGATTGGGATACATACTTCACTACATCCCTTTCAGCACAACCGCTGATATCGACAACTGTATCCATTTCATCCAACCAGGTCATACAATCTATTGCTCCTTTCTCCCCAGTGAAGTCCTGGGGTTTGCAGGAAACAAAGTATTTATATGTACAGGACTTGGTATGCGGTTCATCATCGAACACTATCTTCTTGGATGGAACACTGTTTTGACCAGATGAATGTCGATCATCATCTTTCTTTAACTCATCTTTCTTTGAGGGCGGCTTGTTATCAGGCTCTGGATGAGTTTTAGGGATGGATTTAGGGTGGGGTACAGATGAGGCTTTACTATTTGTCTCACTATACTCCTGGAATTGCTCCTTCACAGCTTTAGATACAGCTGAGTCAATCAATGTACGAAGTTCTCCTCTGGTTATATTAATCCTTTCATCATCACGGTTTTCCAGAGGGTGACTATTCAATTCTTCCAACCTAGCCATGTAGTTTTAATTGCTACACAAGAAAATAAGGCAAGGTTTATACGGAAGTTTATACAGTTTCATCGTTTTAAACGATTTATTAACTATGTTTTTAATACACATTTTAGTTAATTTGTTAAATATATAATTGTTCAGGATCTTTATCAAAATCCTAAATTATAAGTTAATAATAGCACAGAAGGCCTAGTCACGTAGACAAGTTTAGTTTATAAGCCATGATTTCAGAGAATCGAGGCATTATAATTTATCCTAGTTATAAAACATTACGGATATTAAGATGGCACAAGGCCTAGTCACATGGACACTTTTAAATTATAAGCTATGATTTCAGAGAATCAAAGCCTTGAGGTTTGAACCTTGTTCATTACCTTTTTCTTACAGGGAGTCATAGCTACCACTGTATTTTGGCTCATGTAGAAATGAACAAGGCTCGTAGGCATTTTATTACCACGTATGGTTAAATATGATCATTTTAATTGATGATGTAAACCCAGGATTCAGAGGTCATTAAACTGGGTTAGGAATCTTTTTAAGAATCCTTAATTACGTGTGTGATTTCCAACGAATCACATCTGTCAGGAGTGTTAACATATTTACAGATGTTAACAGGGATTCGAATCTTTTAAACAGGTCTTACCATCATGGCCCGGCCTTAAAATGACCCGAAGGCTAGGTTTCACCTTTAAAATTCTTATTAATATTTAACGCAGAAAAATTTCTAAATTGAACTGTTAATAGGGATCTGAATCTACATTGAGGAACTGCCATCTTGGCCGGTCTTAATATGACCCGAAGCTAGGTCTTGTCCTTTTAGATTTTGCCATTTTATTATAATGGTAGATCTTATAAAAAAGAATGTTATTTTAACATAATCGCCCCTTTAAAAATTTAAACAAGTATAGGGTTGCCCTAAATGGGATTTCAAAAGAATAATGTCGTCCTCAGAGGGACTGAAAGGTAAATATGTCCTTATAAGGACTATATAAGGAAACGTTCTTCAACAAAAGGAGTTTCTTCTTCATTCAATTCCTGAATGTTTTCTCCGTGGTTGTACGTTTCATCCTGGTCGCGGTACGAAGCTCAGCATTTCAAGGCTCCAGATGTAGAGAAATCTTATTATAGCTTCTTCGCTTGGCGACGTATATAAAAAATTTGGAAGCAAAATTTCCAGATTAGGATTTGAGAATAATCCTATGTTAAGTCTAGACTCAGAAGTTTAGATATGTGCAATTGTGTAACTGAGATTAAACACAAAAGGCTAGTGTTTAATTCACACAGTGTTGGCTCTGATACCAACCTGTCACACCCCGACTTTCCACGTGTCACCGGTGGGCCCGGTGGGGAGTATCGTGACGTAGTTGGCAACATAATAGTCAAACAACACAATATGTAAATGCACAGCGGAAGCAAAGGATAAATATTATTACATTTCCGAATATAAAGTACTATCCAGTATTACAATGGAAAGTAAAGGATCCACAGGCGGATCTTAAAACATATCATTTGTTCAACAGACTTTAGGCGCCTAGAACTTGCAAGATTCCTTAGGACCGCCCTGAGCTTCCATCCAATTACGTTCAGTACCTGTCACTTAACCCTTTTGGAAAATACGTCAGTTTTCACTGGTAAATACACTCAACCGACTCATTTTGAAAAATGATTAAAAATTGGTTTGGATGCACATGGCACAAAATATATTGACACTTTGATTAAAATGCACAGAGGCAAAATTAATCTTTTATACTTGGAACAATTATATTTATAACCTTGTATACAGATTTACATGTTCGTTGTACGTTCAGGGCCCGATGTAGAAACCGAGTCAGATTAACAGACACACCACAAGTATAGGCCCACAAGAAAGCAGGATACCGTTATTACTTAAGCAACTGTCAGGTGTATGCCTACACCCCGTGCTTAAGACGTGGCCATTTTATAACACAATGATGTCAAGGATATCCGGGACATGGTCATTAACCCCTAAAGGCTTTTATTTCAAACAATACAGATAAACCGGGTTACCTCAATAATTTAATCACAATTCGATTAAACATTCAATACCCGACCAAGCGGTATCATTATACCGTATTCCAAGCCCGTATAGGGAAAATAAGTTAAGAGTATTTACCTGAGCTAGCTCCTGTCTTAAATAGCAAGAATCTAATAACTCAGCCGTATTCACTTAAGTAAGCGTAGGTACCATTTACCGAAATGCTCTAGTCTGGAATGATGGTATAAATAATTAATTAGAATGCTAACGGGTCTTTAATTAAGCCTAAGCTTAGACCGGTTAGTTTTAAGGAAGTACGGGTCTTACGCACGATTAAACGAAGACCGGAATAGAATGTGATTTAGACCCGACAAGTTTGGAGACTTGTATAATATGGGTAAACTAAACACATTCTGGATTTGGAGATAAAACTGATAAGGTTTGACCCGTTTCGGCTAATTTATGTAAACTTGTTACATAAACCTAACCGAACGCGTAATAAGCGTGACGGGTATTCATGAGAGCTATAGACAGGTTTCCTAAGTTAATTATGTCTCAAATATGTTGTGCCATCAGTAGGATGTCTTTCATTATGCCCGAAACGTATTTAAACACAAAATAGGCCCCGTAGGGGTAGTTTGGTCATTTAAAAGTTTATAAAAGAGTTTAAGTAACAAGCTGAGTTACAGGTCTGATGTAATCAGCAAATATACTCCATTTACTGAGTTATATCAGTAGGATAAAGTATACATGTGAAATTTATCAATTATAACCAAACTATGCCCCGTAGGGGTATTTTGGTAATTTCACATAAGCCGAAAAGCTCAAAACTGAAGTCTGAGTTAATCAACTTTTGCTTACTGTTAAAATATTCTAATTTGCCTCAAATATCAGTAGGTATCAACCCGGATATGTTCAATATAATTTTTATACATACTATGCGTAAAAAAAGCTTAATAAGGCGATTAAAGGCCATTTCCGGGTTCGATACTTAAATCTGATATTTTTATATTTCCAGAAGGCTTAAAATAATTTATTTATCATATGTGATCAGTAGCAAAAGGTTTGGAGTCGTTTAGATATGTAAAACTCATTTTATGGCCCGTAAGGGCAAAACCGACATTTACCGGATTAAGCCTACGACTACTAGTTATGCTCAGCCTAAAATTAATTAAAAATCTTTAAAAAATCCAAAATAATATATTACATCAGTGGGTATTAAGTTTGATACCAAAAAGTGGGCTTAACTAGGCTATACGCTAATTACGCCATTTTATTAACACAAAGCCTTAAATTTGCGATAATGAGCATAACTCTTAATCTACAAGTCAAACTGATGTCAAACTTTGCATACAAGTTTATATATCAGTAATTTAAGTTACTACTCTTTTACATTTCCAAAAATCACGTTTTAAGTTAATAAGGGCATAATGGTCAACATATGAGCAATTAACGGAAACTGGCATACTAATTGGATAACTAATGAACCAAGGTGTATAATCACAGAGGGTTGTACTAACATGTATCCTAGTCCAATTAAAGCTCTGAGGCATTTCTAAAACATGCCCAAACGGGTCAGAACTGAAAGTCAAAGTGAAAGTCAAACTATGTGACTTTCGGTTCCGAACCGGGTCTAAACAGAAAATTGTCGGGTTGAACATGTCTAGACATGTTCTTACACTTATTACCAAGTTATAATAATGATCAAACAGGTCGCACGCCTTCTAAATTGCTAATTATGTGTTTTATGCTTCTGTTGACTTTTCCGGATTAAGTTTGACCCGACAAACGATCTAGTTAGAGTGGGAATCAGGGGGAACCCTTTTGAGGTTTTATTACCCACATAATTACCAACTTATAACTACTTTCACTTCGACTAATCACTTGACCATTAGTGATTAATCTTAAAGTCAACCGTTAGTTACGACGGTTTGACTTTTAAGCTAAAACTAAGTTAAAACTTATTTGAGAAAGGATTAGAACACTTACTGAAGTCCTAAGCTTGATTAGGAAGGACTTGGGTATGCTTTGAAGCTCCAGAAGGCTCCTCAATTGCAGAATGAAGGTGTGATCATAATGGTAGCACATGAAGGCCCAAGACACCACAAAATATTGACAACCAAGTCTATTACTAACCACAAGTTGTTTACAAGTGTCCCTAGTGTTCTAGAGGTTGTTTAGGGGCCTCTTGGAAGTGAAACAAATGATTAAAAATCAGTTCCAAGGCTGAACAGCCAATTTTTACGAGTTTCTGCATCTGGGTCCTAGCTTACGGACCTCAAGGTCCCCAATGTTGAGGTCCTCAAGGCTGTCATCAGGGCAAAAATCACTTTTTCAGTTTGCATCCCTGGCTCTTGGTTCTTCGAAAGGTCAATCCACCTTTACTCTTGCAATTTGAACCCTCTAAATTGACACACAAGGGCTTCAAGGTTTATACCTACTTTATTTAGTCCTTGATCACTTTGTTATTACCCGAAAAGTCATAACTTTCAACATTGACGCTTTAACCCCTCGCATACGAATTTGATCATAACTTTCTCATACGATAACGAAACTTTATGAAATTTTAATCGTGCATTCTAGTGAGCATAATTAACAGTTACAAAGCTTCGGGTTTGTCAAAAGGTCCCTCAGAGGTATATCTTTAAACATGTTGACACATTTAACCCCTGTAGTTTGTAATCTCTCACTTTTAGCTTCGTATGATCCATGATTTATTCGTTTGATGTTATAAACATCATGTAGGGTTATTATGAAGTATATTTATTCACTGTTGACATTTAGAACCCGTATACTCACATACTTTCCATGTTTGTCAACTTTAGTCCTTTTATAACATTCTTTCACACGTTCAAACTTTATGACACGTGTCAACACATTATAAGACGTGAATTTTTCGAGGTGTTAGCCTGACCTCAAATCAATCTTAGAGAAGTAGCTTGCCCCTTGCAATTGATCGAACAGATCTTCGATCCTGGGCAAAGGATACCTATTCTTGATAGTGACTTTATTAAGCTCACGGTAATCGATGCACAGACGCATCGATCCATCCTTCTTCTTGACAAACAAGATCGGCGCTCCCCAAGGAGACGAACTAGGTCTAATAAAACCTTTGGCTAGCAGATCATCTAACTGCGTCCTTAACTCCTTCATCTCTGTAGGTGCCAATCTATAAGGCGCTCTTGCTACTGGTGCAGCACCAGGGATGATGTCAATTCGGAATTCCACTTGCCTATCGGGTGGTAAGCCAGGTAGTTCTTCAGGGAAAACTTCAGGATATTCCGAAATGACAGGGATGTCTTCAATCTTGGGTTTTCGCTCATCAATAGTAACTTGTGCCATATAAATGACACTACCCTTCTTCAAGCATCTAGATACCTTGAGCATGGACACTTGCTCAGGCAATCCATGCTGGGTATCCCCCTGAATGGTAAGTGACTCACCAGACGGAGTTTTGACTACCACTTGCTTTCTGTTGCACACAATCTGGGCTTGGTTATGCGATAACCAATCCATACCTATAACTATATCAAAACCGGCTAGCTTAAAGGGAAGTAAGGACAAAGGAAAAGAGTGATTCCTAATGGATATAACACATCCATCTAACACAGTTGAGGCGGTTTCTATGGTTCCATCAGCTAATTCCACCTCATATTTCACACTTAAGGCTTTTACAGGCAATTTCAACAACTCACAAAACTTATTATCCACAAAAGACTTATCTGCTCCAGAATCAAACAATACTCTAGCAAAAATATCATTTACGAGAAAAGTACCTGTAATCACGTTGTCATCCTGAATAGCTTCCTTAGCGTCCATCTTGAAGACCCTAGCATTGGTCTTTTTCCCATCCTCGGCTTTCTTGGTGTTCTTTGGGCAATTGGACTTAATGTGCCCCTTTTCATTTCAACCGTAACATGTTGCATCTTTCAGCTTCTTACACTCCAAGGTCTTATGTTCGGTAGATTTGCAAATCCCACAGGGTCTCGGCTGAGACTGGGATTTCGACTCAAGTCGGCACCTCCCAAAATGGTGCTTCTTACAAGTTTTACATTTGGGCTTATCTCCCGATTGTTACCCATCCTTCTTAGGCCCCGACCCTTTCTTGTGGTCGTTATTTCCTCGGTGTTTCTTTTCTGATCTTCGTGAGGTATCGTCCTCACGCTTCCTCTTACCTTCTTCTGAATTCCTGAGCGCTCTCAACCTGACTACGTCCAAGGTAAGAGATAGAGATAGATCAGCTACTGATCTGAAGGTAGCAGGCCTTGATGCCTTAACTCTAGCTTTAATTTCTGGGGCTAGACCCCCGATGAAGCGAGCAATCCTTTTAGGTTCCGGGGTGACCAAATATGGAACCAACCGAGATAGGGTATTAAAATTGGTGAGATACGCCTGACAATCTAGATTCTTCATCACCAATGATAAGAAGTCTGATTCGATTCTTTCAACTTCGTGCTGCGGGCAATAATTTTCTTTAATAAGAGCAACGAACTGATCCCATGACAAGTTGTAGAGTGGGATCTTTCCAGCAGCTTGTATGAGAGACTTCCACCATGCCAATGCCTCTCCCTTGAACGATTGGGATACGTATTTCACTACGTCCCTTTCAGCACAACCGCTGATGTCCACCACCGTATCCATTTCGTCCAACCAGGTCATGCAGTCTATCGCTCCCTTCTCCCCAGTAAAGTCTCTGGGTTTACATGAGACGAAGTATTTGTATGTACAAGACTTTCCACGTGGTTCCTGTTTATGCTCGACCTTCCTTGACGGGACACTGTGTTGGTTCGAGGAGTGATGATCCTCATCATCCTTCTTTGGCTTCTCTATCTTAGAGGGTGGCTTATCATGAGCTTCAGAAAGTGTTTTTGGCTTAGAGTGAGGAGCTGATCGGGTCCTGCTTCGAGTACCATTCGATTCACTATATTGCCTCTCGATGGCTTTAGTAACCGCATTTTCTACTAATGCTTGTAGCTCCGCACCAGTTACGAGTATTTTAGTATTATCAGGGTTTTCCACTGGACGACTGTTTATTTCTTCTGACTTGGCCATGTAGTTTAACTGATACATAATATGATGACAATGATTCATTTAAGGAATATAATATGTCATGTCATCTTGATAATTAACCATGGTAATTAAAAAGCCATACTAGTTAATTTGTTAAGTAATTTCATTCAGGACTTTCTATTAGAACCCTTATCCCATAATGAAATAAAGTATTGGCACAATAGGCCTAGTCACGTGGACAATTCTAAATTATAGAGTTAGATCTTATAAGATCTAGTTATTAGGGTTTAAATCAAGGTTCATGTCCTTTCTAGACAGGGAGTTTTATAATCTACGACTGTCTTTTGTCTTATATGACATTAATTATAGCCCGTAGGCATTACATCACAATCAGATGTTTAAATAATAATAAGGAATTTGAATAATTCAATAAAAGGGTGACATGTGTGATTTTGCGGATCACATTAGTCGAGAATGTTAACATGTTTGCAGATGTTAACAGGGATTTGAATCTTTTTAAATAGGTTCTACCATATTGGCCAGGTCTTTAATATGACATTCAAGCTAGGTTTTACCTTTTTAAGATTCTTATTATTTTATTAAAATGGTAAATCAAAATAATAAATGTAATTTTTCATTTATTCATATACTATGTTCATGCACATAATTTAAAATGAAAAACTCGAATTAACCATTCCAATTAAAATTAAACTAGTACGAGTTTGCCCTAAACGGGACTTTTACACAATAACATGCCCACGCAGGGGCTAAACAGAAAAACATGCCCACGCAGGGGCAGAGTACAGAAATAAATGTCCTCGCAGGGACATGATTACAACTAAAATAAATAAACAAACAAAGGATTTAGTGATCCTTCTTGCTTTTTCCCTTGATCAAATCCACCATCTTCTTGAACATCCCCCGGTTATGCCTTCGTTCTTCCCGCAACTCATGCCGCACCTCTTGTCGTACCTCATTTATCCCTTGAAGGATTACTTGAAATTATGGAAGTGACATCACCGGTGTCCGCGGTGGTTGCTGAAGATGCTGAGGTTGAGGAGGCGGCGGTTGCTGATACCCATATGGTGGGTATCCATAGGTCGAGTGTCCCGTAGCCCAGGGGCCTCCATAGGGACCTTCCGGACGGAGAGCGTTGAAGCTCGAAGCTACCCAGTAGGGGTCCTCTGCAAAGTTGTAATTTGTGTGGATCGGCTGTTCGAAGGGATTGTACGCTGCCGCACCAGTGTAAGTGGGAATTGGGTCTCCAAAACCCAATGGTGGCTGTGGCGCGACTGGTGCATAATTTACTTCTGAGACGGGGTGTGAAGATTCTCCCATCTCTGGTTCTTCGTGAAGTGGCGAGTACCGGCTGCCACTTGAATGTGGAGGGGTGCTGATGCGCACTCCCCCTCGCGCGGATATTCGCAAGGTCGTTCTCCTTCGCCTCGGGGGCGAGGGATGCTGAAGCTGAGGTGGGGCTGCCGGCGGAGTGACCGCGACAAGTCGGGAATCCTCAGAAGGATTCTGCTGCTGCTGAGGCTGGTGCGGCTGGTGCAGGGGAGAGCTGTGTTGCGGCTGGTGCAGGGGAGAGTTGTGGTAACTGGGAGTAAATACCCAGTCATACTGCCTGAATTTCTCCTCAAAGCTGTCGGGACCATTGTAAGGTGATCCCACAAAAGGTGACCCATCAGAAATTTCGATGGGGTGGTTCGGAGTTCCAGATGGTGGCATTGAAGGATCGGTATCCTCATCTATATCCATCGGGTTGCCACCAGAAAAGTGGTCTTCAGGTCCAAGTGGGTTAAAACCCATTGGCACTCCAAGGTAGTCAGCAGGGTTGAACTGGCCCTGGAAAACAGGTGATAGGTGGTCAAAGGGTGAGTTATGTTCTTGAAGAGGAATGTAGGACTGGTGGGAGTTGTGGGGCTCATTTTGAGAATGAGGCCCAAAAGAGTGTGGGATGGAAGGGGAGGTACTCAGTGAAACCGAGCGCCTAGCTGGCTCAATGTAGGTCCTCCATGGATCTTGAGGACCCGGGTTGTTGGGATCAGAAGGTGTTCGCTGGTGCGAGGGTCCGGCTTCATGGTCATTTGGGGCTACAAGTGCTCCTTTTCCCCTTCCTCTTCCTCTCATCCGTGGCGGCATTTTGTCAACCTGTCAAAAACAAACAAGTGATACAACAAGAAAAATATATATAAGACAAAATTAGAAATAAAACAAATTTGGAATATTCCTAAGTTCTTTGTCTAGACTCGAGAATCGAGGGATGTGCAATTGTGTAACTGAGATTAAACACAAAAGGCTAGTGTTTAATTCACTCAGAGTTGGCTTTGATACCAACCTGTCACACCCCTATTTCCACGTGTCACCGGTGGGCCCGGTGGGGAGTATAGTGACGTAGTTGATATCATCATAGTCAAACAACACAATATATAAATGCACAGCGGAAGAAAAGATAGATTCATTTCAACTTTAAATAAAATGTAATATTAAATATCACGAATAGTTGAAACGGATCCACAGGCGGATCAAAATAAAAGAAGATATTGTTCAAAAGTTTTATTGACATCCAAGCTTGCGAGACTTATTGAGGACGCTAGAAGACAGCCAGCCTAGTACGCGTAGTACCTGCACTTAACCTTTTGGAAAATACGTCAGTTTACACAGGTAAATACAATTTAACTGGCTCATTTTGAAAAGGTTTGAAAATTGGTTTGAATGCACGTGGCACAAAACATTTTATAACTTGGGATAATTATGTGAATATAATCTTGTAAGGGAATTACATGTTACTTATGCGTTCAGTAGCCCGATCCGTAGACCGGGTTAAAGATTAATAGACACACCACATTATTTGATTCGGCACTGACGGGTGTACGCCTTCACCCCGTGCTTAAGTCGTGGCCATCTCGTAAGAAGATGCCAAGGATATCTGGGACATGGTCAGTAACCCCCCAAAGGCTTTAAGCAAACAAAACACATACAAAACGTAGCATATCAATGATTTAACCTCTATTCGATTAAAGATTCAATGCCGGACCAAGCGGTATTTTATATACCATACCCCAAGCCCGTATAGGGAAAATAAGTTAAAAGTATTTACCTTTGTAAGTATAATCACAATTAGCGAGTGAAGGTAGCTTTTACTGGTTCTTCTATTCTGGAACAAAGGTTTATAATAACCTATTAGATTTCTAACGGGTCTTTATTTAAGCCTAAGCTTAGACCGGTTAGCTTTTAAGGACGATACGGTTCAAACGCACGATTAAGCGAAGACCGGATAGAATGTGATTTAGACCCGACAAGTTTGAATACTTGTATAATATGGGTATACTAAATACATTCTGGATTTTGAGACAAAAATGATAATGTTTGACCCGTTTCGGTCAATTTATGCAAACTGGTTACATAAACCGAACCGAACGCGAAAAGGGCGTCACGGGTAACCATAAGAGTCATATGCAAGTTCCCTGAGTTAAAATGCCTTAAATATGTTATAATATTAGTAAGACATCTTCTATTATGCCCCGCACGAATTTAAACTCAACTTATGCCTCATAAGGGCATTTTGGTCATTTAAAAGATTATAAAAGAGTTTAATTGGAAATCTGAGTTACAGGTCTGATTTATTCAGTAGATACACTTAATTTAACATGTTATAACAGTAGGGTATGACCTATATGTGAAATTTATCATTTAAAACCAAACTATGCACCTAGGGGTATTTTGGTAATTTCACTTAGGCTTAAAAGGTCAAAACTGGAAACCTGAGTTTATAAACTTTTACTTACTGTTATTATATAAAAATATACTAAAAATATCAGTAGGTATCAACCTTATATGTTTAATATAGTTTTAGTACATAATATGCGTTAAAAACGCTTAAAAAGACGATTTGGAGCCATTTCCGGGTTTTTAAAGGAAAGCTGATATTTTTGTAATTCCAGAAGGCTCAAAATACTTTATTTAACAAATAAAATCAGTAGAAAAAGGTTTGAGATCAAAAGGATTTGTAAAACTCATTTTATGGCTAAAAAGGGCAAAATCGGTATTAACCGAATTAAACTTAGAGACCTATGTTATGCTCAGCCAAAAATTAAATAAAAATCTTCAAAAATCCCAAAATATTATATTACATCAGTGGGTAAAAAGTTTGATATCAAAAAGTGGGTTTAAATAGGATATTCGCTAATTACGCCGTTTAATTAACAAAAAGCTTTCAATTTACGCTAATGAGCATAACTCTTAATCTAGACCTCAAACTGATGTCAAATTTTAGGTGCAAGTTTATAAATCAGTAACTAATGTTTCTACTCTATCACTTTTTCAAAAATCACGTTCTATAGTCAAAAGGGCATAATAGTCAACATTTAAGCATTAATCGGAAACATGCATGTGAATCGGATAAGTATTGAACCAAGTTGCATAATCTCAGAGAGTTATACTTATATGAAACCTGGTCCAAAATAAGCTCTAAGGCAGATCTTAAACATGCACAAACGGGTCAGAACTGAAAGTCAAAGCAAAAGTCAAATTATGCGACTTTCTGCTCCGATCCGGGTTTAAACTGAAAATTGTCGAGTTGAACATGTTGGGACATGTTCTTACGTTAGTTACCAAGTTATTTTAATGATCAAACAGGTTGCATGTATCCTACATTGCTAATTATGCTTAAATTTAAAAATACACATTCTGTTGACTTTTTAAAGTAAGCTTTGACTCGACAATTAACATAGTTAGAGTGGGAATCTGAAAGTACCCTTTTAAGGGTTTGTTACCCACATAAATACCTACTTGTAGGTACTTTCAATTCGAGAAATGACTGAGCAAAATTCATTTAATCTCGAAGTCAAACTTAATTTACGACGGTTTGACTTTTAGTTAATTAACTAAGCTAAAATGGATTAGAAAGGGTTAGGAATACTTACAAGAGTCCTAATTACGATTAGAGATCACTAGAAAGCCTGAGGTTGATCAGAGGAGCTCCAGAAGTGGGTCTTGTGAGTTTTGAAAATGCAAGTGATCAATGTTGCAACTTTGAACATCATATATAGCCAATTAATTCTCATAAGATGATGCCACAAGAGTCTACTGGTGTAATCAGATCTGTCCAGGTGCCCCCTATGCATGTAAAACCATTGGAGAGCCTCTGGTATAAGAAAACAACTGAACAAAGTCGGTTAAAGGTCTGACTGGCAGCTGTTCGCTGTTTTCTGTCGCTGCTGCTTTATCGCGGGCCGCGAGGTCCCTTACGCGGGGCGCGTACAAGCTGGCAACCAGCCAAACAAGTTTCCAAGATTTATAATTCAGTCCTTGGTCCTTTGTTACGTGGTTTTGGCTATTTTTCTTACACTCTTGACCCTCAAACCTGATTTTTAAGGGCCTTAGGACATCTACAAACTTGGGTAGGTCCTTGGTTAACTTTGTGCTTACCCGAAAAGTCACGAATTTCAACGTTAACGCATTTAACCCTTCGTACACGGTTTTGGTCATAACTTTCTCATACGATAACGAGACTTTATGAAATTTTTACCACATATTCTAGTGAGTATATTTTATCGTTACAAAGCTTCGGGTTTGCCAAAAGGTCACTCAGAGGTATACTTTCAACATGTTGACACATTTAGCCCCTGTAGTTTGTAATTCCTCACTTTCTTTCATTTTCTTCTTCGTATGATCCATGATTTATTCGTTTAAGATTATAAACACCATGTAGGGTTATTGTAGGGCTTACTTATCCATTGTTGACACTTTGGACCCTTATATTCACATAGTTTCACTGTTTGTCAACTTTAGTCCCTCTAAAGTACTTTTTCACATATTCAAAGCCTATGACACGTGTCAATACATTATTGGACGTAAATTTTCGAGGTGTTACAAGAAGTCTGCGACAGCAATTGATAATCCGAACACCGAGCCCGGAATCAATATGATCCGGTCGACCGAATCAAGAGGGGTAAAGCGGTCGAACCAACATATGGCAACATGGATGCATCAGCCAACATACTTCCCTCCGATCGATCTAAACGATGCTCGAGACAGACCAATTACAATTTCGGCCGTCGTTACCGGACATCTGGTCCGACGAATGTATGTGGATGGAGGAAGCGCCTTTGAAATCATGTATCTGCAGTGTTTTCAGCAGCTGAACCCCCAAGTTAAGAAGAGGTTGATTGAAGTCTCCACCCCTCTAATCAGTTTTTTGGGAGAGGTGGTTCGTCCGATAGGACAGATTACCCTTCCGACGACATTCAAAGATGATGATAAAAGCAGGACTGTCCAATTAACTTTCCTGGTTGTTGGTACTCATTCGTCGCATAACATAATACTCGGACGACCCGGGTTGCGAGCTCTTGGGGCGATTAGTTCGACAATACATGGAGCTATTAAATTCCCTACCGAGGCCGGAGTCGCCACTATTTTCTCAGAATCAAACTCGTTTGTTGCCGAAGTGAGACATGCAGCGGAAACGAGCTCCAAAAAGTCCGAAGTACCTACGGAACTTTGGGCCATCAATCCGGATTTTCCCGAACAGCAAGTGGCTATCGGTGCTCAACTCCCAAAACGAACAAAAAAGCTCCTGTGGGAATTATTAAGCAATTCGATTGACGTCTTGCATGGAAGCACTCCGATATGCAAGGAGTCCCCAGGTCTATGGCACAACATCACCTGAATGTAAAAGAATCAATCAAACCGATAGCACAAAGGAAAAGGCATATGGCACCGGACCGGGCCAAAGCAATTGCAAAAGATGTGAAGAGTCTCCTAGACGCCGGAATCATTCGAGAAGTCCGGTACCAAACGTGGGTGTCGAATCCTGTTTTGGTACGGAAAAAGGATAATTCATGGAGAATGTGCATTGACTTCACCGATCTAAACGATGCGTGCCCGAAGGATTGTTTTCCTCTACCGGAGATCGACGAGAAAATTGATTCCGTTGCCACGTTCAGGTTGAAGTGTTTTTTGGATGCATACGAGGGATACCATCAGATACAAATGGCAGTCGAAGACGAGGATAAGACAGCCTTTGTCACTAATGAAGGAGTGTATTGTTTTACCAAGATGCCGTTCGGTTTAAAAAACGCCGGAGCTACGTATCAGCGTTTAATGAGCAAAGCTTTCAAAGATCAGATTGGGCGAAACGTAGAGGTGTACTTCGACGATATCGTGATCAAAAGTCACGATGAGACCGCCATGTTGAAAGACATATTGGAAACGTTTACCCGACTCCGAAGCATCAAGTGTACATTCGGGGTAGAAGAAGGAAAGTTCCTGGGAGTCATGGTCGGGTCAAAAGGTTTGCGAGCCAACCCAGACAAGATTGATGCTATTCTTACAATGAAGCCTCCAACGTCGGTAAAAGAGATTCAGTCCTTAAATGGACGACTGGCTGCTCTCCATCGTTTTTTTGTCAAAAGCAGCAGACAGGTCACTCCCATTTATGGATGTGCTCAGAAAAAGCTTTAGATCGGAGTTCAAATGGACAGAAGAAGCTGCACGAGATTTTGAAGAACTTAAAGTTTATCTCGGCACTTTGCCAACTCTCACCGTACCGGAAGAAGATGAGGTACTAACGGTCTACTTAGCCGCATCGTTTGGAGCCATCAGTGCGGTACTAGTTGCACACTGAACTGGGGCACAAATCCCCATTTATTACGTGAGCCGAACGCTAAAAGATTACGAAACAAGATACTCAAACTTGGAAAAATTGGCTTTGGCACTAGTTCATGCTTCGAGAAGACTTCGCCGATACTTTCAAGCCCATCCGATCGAGGTACGAACGGATCAAAGAATCCAGCATGTTCTCCGACGACCTGAAGTCTCAGGTCAAATGGAGAAATGGGCGATCGAGCTGGGCGCGTTCAATATCACCTTCAGAACCAAAGGTCCATTAAAAGGGCAGGTGATAGCCGATTTCCTAGTTGAAATGCCGGAGGATAAAGAAACGGAAGAAGTTGAAAAAGCTCTGGAGAAGCCTTGGTCCCTGTATACCGACGGAGCTTCTAGTGCCGAAGGAGCAGGGGCGGGCCTAATTCTCACCGATCCAGATGGAACGGATATGACATACGCGCTCCGGATAGAGTTTAAGAGTTCAAACAACGAAGCCGAATACGAGGCCCTCTTAGCTGGCCTACGTCTAGCGTTGAAAGTCGGAGCAAAAAATGTCGTAGCCCATGTAGATTCATTGCTCGTAGCGAATCAAGTAAATGGAGAATATGAGGCAAGGGAAGCAAACATGATCGAGTATCTCGAGCAGGTGAAGCAAGCTATGGCATCATTCGAGGCATGTAAAGTCGAGCACGTTCCCCGTAGCAAGAACAAGAAGGCCGATGCATTGAGCAAGTTGGCATCAGTATCATTTAGCCACCTAGCCAAAGAGGTGAGGGTGGAAGTTTTAACCGCACCTTCAATTGCAACTCCGCAGGTTATGCAAGTAGAAGCTCCGTCACAAACGTGGATGACGCCCATAATTAACTACTTGGTGCATGATGTTTTGCCGATTGATAAAGCGGAAGCAAGAAAGATCCAAATAAACTCTCTTCAATACCAGATGCAAGAAGGAGGTTTATACCGAAAGACTTTCCTCGGGCCTCTGTTAAAATGTCTGGACCCGGAGCAAGCTAGTTATATCATCAGGGAAATACACTATGGCATTTGCGGCATCCATGCCGGACCTAAGATGATCGTGACAAAGGTAAAAAATGCAGGGTATTACTGGCCCGGGATGCACGAGAGTGCAGTTAAAGAGCTCCAACAGTGTGACGAGTGCCAAAAGCACGCACCCATAAGCCTTCGGGCTAAGAACGAAATAATACCAGTAACCGCAGCATGGCCCTTTCAAAAATGGGGTGTCGACATAGTCGGACCTTTTCCACGATCGAGCGGAAGCGCCCAGTACTTGCTAGTCGCAGTAGATTATTTCACCAAATGGGTGGAAGCTCGGCCGTTTACAATCATCTCCGGCTACAATGTAACGAGATTCTTTTGGGAGCAAATCGTGTGCCGTTTTGGCCTCCCATTCTACATTGTAAGCGACAATGCAAAGCAATTCGCGGAGAACCCGTTCAAACGCTGGTGTGAAAACTTGAAGATCAACCAAGTCTTTTCCTCGGTTGCCCACCCCCAAGGGAACGGGCAAGTTGAGCAGATAAACCGAAGAATTGTCGATGGGATAAAGAGAAGGCTTGGTTACGAGGGCAAAGGTTGGGCGGATGAATTACCGAACGTGTTGTGGGCTCACCGAACGTTGCACAATACCAGTAACGGAGAAACACCGTTTAGTCTTACGTACGGCACAGAGGCTGTGATTCCCGCAGAAATCGGACTCCCGAACCAAAGATGTAAAGCATGGGAGGAAAATGAGCGTGAGCTTCGATTTAACCTTGATCTGCTCGAAGAACGTCGGAACATCGCAGCGATCAAAGAAGCTCGATACAAAAAGAAGATTGAGAAATACTATAACGCTCGGGCCAAACTCTACAAGTTCAAGGTCGGAGATTATGTGCTCCGAAACAATGATGCGAGCCATGTTGAAGCCCCCGGCAAGCTAACCCCTAAGTGGGAGGGACCGTACCGAGTCAAAGACGCTAGTGAAAAGGGCTCGTACGTGTTGGAAAAAATCGATGGAACTCCCGTACCCCGGACATGGAACGGGGTGCATTTAGAGAAATGTTTCATGTGAATAGCCTGCTACGGCTAAAAAAGATCGCTATTTCTTGTTTTATTTCCAATTTCCATGTATAAATCGGGAGGGTAATGCCCCGACAAATTTCCATTTTCTTTGTAACCGGGAGGGTTTTCCCCGGACCTATGATTAACGAATCAATGAATAAAGCGATCTGTACTTTTATAAGCATAAAGAATATCATGTGTGTAAGTTCGAACAATTTCATAAATGTGCACAAACGGGCCTCGACCCATGCCTCGCGCCGATCGAGAAGGCTTAAATAGTTCAAAAATAACAAAATCTATTAAGCAAAACGGCCCGTACTTAACACGGTCCGACTATAAACAATCCATTAAGCAAAAGAAATCAAAGAATTTCTTACTATGTCCCGGTCACCTAAGATGACCGAACAAAAAACCTGGTCGAACAGTGAAGTTTGGACGCAAACTAAGAACTAAGTAGCCAGGAATGAATAACTATTATCAAAGTCATGATTTCATGCAAAACATGTTAGTCGAATATTTCAAACAAAAAGTAAATTGTACGGTTACAATGACGAGCAAAAGTCAAAGGTTATACGGCAAGAGAGATTGAATTTCAAGCTTCAAAGTCTTCCTTCACGATTGGGAGCTCGCTTTTTTGCTTAATAACGGATAGGGGTTTATCCACCAAGTCCGCAACCTTGTCAAGCACGGAGATGTGGAAATTGTCGAAGGCCTTTATGGCAGCTTCTAACACTTCCTTAGCTCCCTCATCATATCCGGGAATTTCTTCAGTAGAACGAACCGAATCATGGGCGGCTTTAAAACCTCTCTTAATGCCCTCGTTCACTCCCACCGCTTCAACACTATTGACTAGGTCAGCCACGACCTTCTCCAATTCCGGGCTCTGATGCACTAGCTTGACCACCCACGCAACCCCCTCCGTCAAAAACCACTGTTTTGTTAACATAAGCTCCGACAGTTGGGCGTACGATTCAACCATTTCACCTTCACAATGAATTAACATCTCTTTCGCTTCATCAATCGTCGTTTTGTGTGACTCAACCTCCCTGTCACGAGCCCTCTCTAATTCATCTTTAACTGAAGAAAAACAAGATTCAATAAGCAGGAAAAGGAAGCAATAAAAAATGAAAAATACAAACGTACAATTCATCAGACGATGGTGGTCCGCCAGAAGTTGGTCATAAGATGCTTGCATCTCCTTCAGTTCAGCCGCATGCCTTTCCTCCGAATCAGATAGCTTCCTCTCCAGATCACCGAATTTCATCTTGAAAGCTTCTAAGTCTTGGAGGGCTTTATCTCGAGCCTCGTAAGCAACCGCAGCCGAAACCTGGGAAGACTTAGTAATTTCTTTCGCTTCTGAAACTTGCTCTTTCAAGCGGCCAACTTGAGATCGGAGGGAAGCCAGTTCCTGCTTTGTCTTCGATCGGACATTATCTTCACTTTTTAGATTAGCGACTTCACGCTGAAGCTTGCGACAAGATGACTCCGACTCGACCCAACGCTTATACGTCTCCACCACTAAAGAATTCGACTGAGCCTGATTTAGCATTAGGGCGTTCCCAAGCTCCGGCCCACTCATCTTCCGGTAATGAGAGTGCTCAGCCGGAGTCCCCAAATGAAACAGTGCCATTTTCGCTGACAGAGCATCCAATATCCTGTCTTTGTTTGTCAGCGACCACTCCGGTACATACTTCTCCAACGCTCGAGCCGAATCCATATCCTCAACGCCGCCCGAACCTAACTCCCGTGATAAGAAAACAGCTTCAGTGTTATACCATAAAGGTGAAGAAGAGGCACTATCCCCACCATCAATTGGTTTGGGACTTGGCCTTGACACATTTGAAGCAACCCCCGTGGTAGGCTTACCCGAAGGAGAAGGTTCGGTTTTCTTGAAAGATAAAGGATCGGACGTATGGACGTCTGTGATAACCTTGGTAGCTCCCTCTCCAAAAGACAAGTGGCTCAACGGAATGTTTACCGGACGGTCCCTTCGGGTGCGACCCCCGTGAAGATGAGCATCTAAATTCTCCAGTATACCCCCAGCGGTAGAAAATTCGGTAACTTGATCATCCTCATCATCTAGTGTGATAGTCTTTAAGTCTGTTTTCTTCCTCTTCACCTGCTTGGGTTTCGGACCAGACTTAGACGGAGCAGCCCGCTTTCTCTTCAAGCTAGCCTGAGGATGCTCCTCTTCATCATCTTCGTCATCACCACCCTTTTTTACGCCTTCATCACGTACCCCCTCGTCTCCAACAGAAAGATGGACCCCTTCGTCCTCGATAACAAATTTGGAACCGGAATCCCTCGCTCCGCTCGAGCCAGACCTCTTGCCTTTATCTCCAACCACAACCGCAGTTTGGGCCGGAGCAGTATCCACTATCTGAGCCGCGGGAGCCGAGCCTGAACCTCCTTGACCAGCCGAACCTCCCTGAGTATCCGGAGCCTCGGGTTCCCGAATTTGGTAAAGATTTTCCTGAACAACGTTTAGGTACGGGGGATCGCCTTTCGGTGTCCTGGTGGCCCGGATCTCAAGCTCTTTAGAATCAAAAGACTTCAATCGTAAAGCTTCCTTTAAACCCATAGCTGCACAAAAACAAACGATAAATAATATCTATAGTCCAACGCGACATAAGGCATACAAAACGAGTAAAGTCATCAAAATAAATTCGAAGAACACCGCACAACTAACCCTTGTTATTCCACTTGAGGGTAGGATACCACTCTGGTTCGGTCCAGATCGTGCTGATCCGCCCCATAACAAGGATGTGTTCCGGATATTTCTGTATGCGTCCGGCTTCCTTGATCAAATTCGCATACAAATCCCTATCATACTCAAAGTCCTCAGGAAGAGGAGGTGGGAGCTTCGATTTCTTTAATCTCCATGTCATGAACTCAGGAACGCACCGATCGTCAACTAAGAAGAAGTTATCTTTCCAATCCTTTATGCTGGTAGTTATCCACGTATAACAACAAGAAGTTTTGTCTCTAACTTCAAAGGTGTACCAGCTACCGGACCGATTCAACCTATAAAAAGCCCGGAACACATCCAAATCCGGGTCGGACCCTAAACCACAACAAGCCAACTCAAAGTGACACACCTTGGCAAGGCCGAAAGGGTTCATTTGAGTCAGATGAACCTCGTGGAATAAAAGAACCTCGATCAAGAACCTCGTCAAAGGAAGACGATAGTTACAGTAATCAAAGAGGCGAGTGTAAACCCCTATTTTCCCCGGCACAAAGGGATAAATCGGTGTGTTCTTTTCGGCACAGATTGCTCTTGTTCGCCATACCAAAGAGAACAACTAACCTGTTCTAATGAATAGTCTTTTGTCTCAGAGGAAAGAGTGAAGAAGATGAAGTAAAAAGTGAAAACAAAAAATCACTTTTTTCTCCTTTTTTATAGAGATGTGAAACTGCCTCAAAGCAGCCAATCAGGGGGCGACACGTCATGACAGCTGACGCACACCAAGCGTCACATCAAGCGGGAAAAATAAAATGACCGTCGGTCACCTAGCAATATGTCACCGCCCAAAAAATTTAAAATTCAAAAAATCCAACAAAACGACAAATCAGGAATTCAGATCGCCAAAGTTGCACCATTATAGTTCGAAGCTTTACCTAAGAAACGCTACGAACTAGGGGGACTTGATGAGGATACGTCCTTGGTCGGACCGAATCATTGCCAAACATAGAACCGAGCCATAATACGTCAAGGTCGGATCGCATCCTATGCCATAGACAGAACGGACAAATGCACTGGTACGCCATAACTAACTGGGCCCCACGGCCATAACCGTCATGACAATGACTGGTCCGACCCTAACTAACTCGCCACGTCAGCATACCAAAAGACTATAAATACCATACTTGGACCTCCAAAACGGGTAATCGCTACTTTCTATCTCTAAAACTCTCCCCTCTCTCTCTCTCCCTGACCTATTTCCTCCACGCAAATACTTATTCTCACGCCCGAGCTTGGTCACAGAGAGGCCCCCCTCCCTGTGACGAGGCTAACGGTGTGCTTGTTTCCTTGTGATCTTGCAGGTTTTCTTGCTAGGTCATCTGAAGCTCTGCTCTGACCAGGCCGGACCAACTGGTTTTGAGTCTTCAGTTTTCAAATGAGTACATTTGCTTACAACTATTTAGTTTTTCACTAAATTCCTGATCCTTATCCTGAATACGTACTAACAAACTTTAGCTCCTTGTCAAATCAGTTCAACTTTTTTCGTATATGCGTGTTTCATACAGTGTTATCTGAAAATAACATACCTATTTAAAAAGTTGTTAGTTCATGTTCCATGCTATGAAAAATGTTGGTTACGAGTATAGTCTAATTCCTATCTATTCATTTCGGTTTAAAATGTTTTTTTTTCTGTTCAATGTAACGACCCGTCAATTAGATTTGAAAAACCAATCTATAATATTAAGCATGATCCACGAAATTCTAAACTAAACGGGTTTAGATCTATACTATCTTATACTTATCCATGATTCAATATTGTCTCGTTGTGAACCGATAACTACGAAATTAAACATCTAATATGGAGTGGTGGAAAGAACTTTGGGTTTCCTTGGAGACCCGGTTCGATCCCCACCTGTTGCATTTGGGGGAAAATGACCCCAACCTTGGTTGAGGGGTCATGGCAATGATGGATAAGTGTGAAAAACACCAGTATCAAACGTATAGAACTCAGATTAAACTCAAACTCAGATGTTATTATCTTAGAAAAATACAATCCGAACCAATTACAAGACCAAATCGGAAGAAACACCAACTATCTAACTCTCACAAGATCATCAACTCGATGATCTTGAACAAAACGAACAATAGACTCTCAACCAACTGGAATCGAAACGATTCTAAGTTGAAACCCTAATTCGCCAAAGAAACTGAGAGAACAGGTGAACAAGGAAAAATATCTGAGTTATTTGGAAGGATCTGGACAGAACTGATATATAGACCCGATAAGACCCGGACTACTCATACCCGGTTTGTTAGAGACTTGTTATAACAACCCAACAAACATATCTTCAGTCCTCAAGAGCCCAGAAGCCCAGCAACAGCCCAGCAACATCTACAAGCCCAAGACTCTTCGCCCCAATAAGTCCAGCAGCAGCCCAAGATTAGAAAAAACATAAAAAACTTGTTAAGAGACAAAATAATGGAATTGAACTAATATAAAATCTAATGTAACAGTGTATTTTAACACCCCCCCACAATTCCATTATTTGAACATATCAAACATCTTTAATTCACTACACAATTGTTGATGACTTTTTACTAACACACCCTTTGTAAACAAGTCAGCTAATTGGTTTTCAGAATTAATACCAAGACATTTCAAAACACCTTTTGAAATTAAATCTCTCAAGAAAAACAAGTCTAATTCGAAATGTTTGGTCCTGTCGTGAAAAACTGGATTTGCTGCTATTGATACAGCAGCATTATTATCACAAAACAATCTGATAGGAATATTAACAATAACCTGAAGCTCACTTAACAATTTTTTCAACCAAATAGTTTCACAAGCAGCAGCACACATAGCTCTATATTCAGCCTCTGCTGAGACCTAGACACTGTTGTTTGTTTTTTGCTTTTCCAAGACACTAGGCAATTGCCAAGAAATATGCAAAAACCAGTGACAGATTTTCTAGACACTAAACATTTTGCCCAATCAGAGTCAGCAAAGGCAGTTAAATCAAAAGTGTCACCTTTTTTAAATAATAACCCTCTACCAGGAGCATTTTTAAGATATCTCAAAAGATGAAAGGTAAGTTTTAAATGACCTTCGGTAGGACTATGCATAAATTGACTTAAAACATGTACTGCATATGCTATATCTGGTCTAGTGTGAGACAGGTATATTAATTTTCCTACAAGTTGTTGATACCCAGTTATGTTTTGCAGAGGACCATTATTACTATCAAGCAAGTTATTAACAACATGATTTTGATATATAGGAACACTAACAGGTTTACAACCGAGCATTCCATATTCAGACAACAAATCAGTGCAATACTTCCTTTGTGACAAACAAATACCACTTTCGCAAGACAATACTTCTATACCTAAGAAATATTGTAACAAACCAAGATCCTTTATTAAAAACCTAGTTTTCAGATTTTGTTTAACGTTTTCAATTTCTGTTACCGAGTTACCAGTGATGACTATATCGTCTACGTAAACAAGCAACACAATAAACACATTGTCTTTATTTTTTACAAATAAAGAGGTATCACATTTGCTTTGAACAAAGCCAAAATCAAGTAACACACTAACAAGTTTTTCATTCCACATTCTTGGAGCTTGTTTAAGCCCATACAATGATTTCTTTAATTTACAAACTTTAGAGGAGTCAAATGAGCCATAACCCTCCGGTAAACTCATATACACTTCCTCTTTTAAGTCACCATATAAGAATGCATTATTAACATCTAATTGAAACAATTTCCAATTGTTTTGAACAGCAAGTGACACAATACACCTAACAGTAACCATCTTGACAACTGGAGAGAAAGTCTCTTCATAATCAACTCCTTCTTTCTGGCTAAAACCCTTCGCAACTAATCTAGCTTTGTATCTTTCTATTTCTCCGTTTGACTTATACTTTATCTTATATATCCATTTACAACCTACAATGCTTCTATTATGAGGTTTATCTACCACAGCCCAAGTATCATTTCTATGCAATGCATGAATTTCTTCATTCATTGCATTGATCCAATTGGGATCCTGAATAGCCTCTCTATAATTTCTGGGCTCAAGATTCTTAGATAACCCCGAAGCAAAGCATCTGTTTTCTATAGTCAACTTAGACAAATTTACTACTTTTTCAATACCAAACTTAACTTTGCCTTCTACAACAAAATCATTAAGTTTTCTTGGAAAAACTGAAGTTCTAGAAGACCTTCTCGGTAAAACAGACAAATCAGAATTCTCTGTGTCACCCTCAGAAGTGTGCTGAGCTTCATCTGTGGCAACCACAGGTTCTGCCATGTCAGGTGATACATGACTCCCACTTGTCTGCTGAGTATCAGCCGTGACATTGGGTGTGTCAGGTATCTCCGACTGCTGAACTTCATATGTTTCCACATCAGTCTCACCTTGAACCCTTCTATCATCATTGGGATCATCCACAGGTGGTAAACGTTTGAATTCTGTGTTATCATACAAATCAAAGAAATTAAGAGAATTTATGTCTTTAAAAGGGTTGGAATCATAAGATTCAAATACAGTTTTTTCTTTGAAAGGAAAAATTGTTTCATAGAACTTAACGTCTCTTGAAAAAATTATTACTTTTGTGTCAAGACTATACAATTTATACCCTTTTTTCTCATGTGAATACCCAATAAAGACACACTTTTCTGCTCTACTATTTAGTTTATTACTTTCATCTAAATTTGTACAAAAACACAAACATCCAAACACTTTCAAGTGGTTTAAGAAGGGTTTAAACTTATGAATCAGCTCATACGGAGTTTTGCCAGAAAGAACAGAGGATGGAGTCCTATTTATAAGGTAAGCAGCAGTTAGAACACACTCATGCCAAAACCTAACAGGTAGATTACTTTGAAACAATAAAGCCCTAGTAACATTAAGCAAGTGCCTATGCTTTCTCTCAACAATTCCATTTTGTTGAGGTGTATATGCACATGTAGTTTGATGAACTATTCCTTTAAGTTTACAAAACACAGACATTTGATTATTTACAAATTCAGAACCATTATCACTTCTAAAACATTTCACAGTTTGTTTAAACTGAGTTTGAATAATGTTTACAAAGCTTTGAATATTTTCAAACACTTCTGTTTTGTTTTTTAATAAACAAACCCAAACAGCCCTAGAATAGTCATCAACTATAGTCAAAAAATACTTATGTCCTTCTCTACTAGCAACTTTATATGGCCCCCACACATCCAAATGGACCAATTCCCCTAAATGAGTACTTTTATGGTCACTTAAGGGGAAGGGGTCTCTATGTTGCTTAGCTCTATGACATACTTCACAAGGACTATGATCAAAGTCAAATGAGATTTTTAAAATATCTTTATACACTTTAACAGCTTGATCAGCAGGATGTCCTAATCTAGCATGCCACAGTTTATATAAACTAGTACTATTAAAACACACCGCATTAGACACAACAGTATTTCCACATACATAAAGTCCTTCCAGTTGATTACCAATCACCAGGACTTTCTTTGTTAATAAGTCCTGTATATAACACTTATGCTCATCAAACCCAACATACAATTTATTATCTCTTGTCAACTTATGAACAGATATTAGATTCACAGAATATTCAGGGACAACAAAAACATCATGTAAAATGACTCCATCTACCAGTTTTAAAGAACCAATTTTAGTTACAAGAGCACTCGTGCCATTAGGATGTTTTACTTGAATTTTCAAATTTGACACATCCACATAATCTGACAAATCATTTTCAGACTTTACCATATGATTATTTGCCCCTGAATCAACTATCCAACCAGTTCCTTCCCCAATATTAGTCCCAAACGAATAAATAGGTTTGACAAACACATTAGAACAAAAAAACTCACCTGAAACATTGCAGCTCTGTGCTGTTTCAGGTGTTTTTTCCTTTAACAAACTCAACAATTTAGCCACTTGATCAGAAGTCAAAGAAGTCACAGGAATATTAGACTCATTAACACATGTATTATTACTCGAACCGACCTTTCTCCCTTAATTCCCTCTTGGTGGCTTCATCCAAGAGGGATATCCAATCAGCTCAAAACACTTATCAATTGTATGACCAACTTTGTTACAATGTGTACATTTCAAATTTTGATTTGAAATTTTATTGAACCTCTTAGTAACATCAGAACCTTGATTTGATTTAGATGCAAAACCAACTGTTTGGTTCTTTTTAATACTGTTGTTACAAGAATTTTTATGTGATTCTTCCCTTGATACTATTGAGAAAGCTTCCTTAACAGAAGGTAAAATTTCTTTAGTTAACAGAGTGGTCCTAACCGACAGATAAGTGTCATCAAGACCCATAAGAAACTGCATAAGTTTAATCATATGACTAAAGTTATTAAACTCATTTGCAGCTTGACATGTACAAGAAGGCAATTGAAGAATTTGATCTAATTGTTTCCACATACCATTCAATTTATTATAGTATTCAGACACAGATTGACCATTTTGACTAAATGAATTAATTCTCTGATATAGATCAAACACTACAGACCCATCTATTTTATTATACGTTTCTTTCAAGTCCTTCCAAACTTCAGATGCAAGTTTGGAATAGACTTGACCTAAGAAAAGTTCTTCTGAAACAGAATTAAGAATCCATGTCAACACAACCGAATTGCATCTTTCCCATTGATTAGCTAAAACCTCATCTATTAAAGATTTTTCACATGAACCATCAATAAAACCATACTTATTTTTAACTTTTAAAGCTAACGTTAAAGAGTTAGCCCAAACTGTATAATTTTATGTACCCTTTAACTTTATACTTGTTATAGTTAAGTTTGTGGTATCACTAGGATGTAAGTATAGAGGATTACTTGGTTCAAGTTTGCTAATCAATGTTGCAAAAGGATTACCTTCAATCTCAGCCATGAAAACAATATACACAAAAGACAACAACAAGTCCTATACACCAAGTATACAAACAAAAGATCAAACAATTAATCACAAACTTAGCGAAACTGTGCCAGTGTCCAGATGGTAGAATCGTCACTCAATAGGTGCCTACCCAAGTCTTTGCACAGAAGCTGTTATGCAAAGAAAAATAAAGACAAGAAAGGAAAGAAACAACCTGAGGCGTTTAACTCCAAGCTATACAGTCTTGTAGCCTTCACTTAGGGCTACAAGATTCTGTAAGAAGAGAAGACCAGCAACAAGAACTGTTGGTTTGCCCTGTATTCGTATAGAACACAGAGACCAACGAGTATTATCTTCTACCCACTTAGTCTGCACAAACCCTAGAGTTAGGGTTTTTCTTTTCTGCACCGACACACTTCTCGAAAACTCAAGAACCACGATCAGGAATCGGCAGATGCACCTGAACTACCAAGACTCCTCAGACCTTCTTGAATCTTCGTGGATACCAGACACAGGCAAACCCTAATATAAGGGAACTTCACAGATCTGTACTGGAAATACAGTCACCGAGAAACACTCTTCACAGATCTGTACCGGAACACCCCAAGCCAAGTCAGCGGAAGTTCAATCGGAACCCTAACACTCCGATTCACCCAAGAACTCTAGAAGAGCTCTGATACCATGTGAAAAACACCAGTATCAAACGTATAGAACTCAGATTAAACTCAAACTCAGATGTTATTATCTTAGAAAAATACAATCCGAACCAATTACAAGACCAAATCGGAAGAAACACCAACTATCTAACTCTCACAAGATCATCAACTCGATGATCTTGAACAAAACGAACAATAGACTCTCAACCAACTGGAATCGAAACGATTCTAAGTTGAAACCCTAATTCGCCAAAGAAACTGAGAGAACAGGTGAACAAGGAAAAATATCTGAGTTATTTGGAAGGATCTGGACAGAACTGATATATAGACCCGATAAGACCCGGACTACTCATACCCGGTTTGTTAGAGACTTGTTATAACAACCCAACAAACATATCTTCAGTCCTCAAGAGCCCAGAAGCCCAGCAACAGCCCAGCAACATCTACAAGCCCAAGACTCTTCGCCCCAATAAGTCCAGCAGCAGCCCAAGCTTAGAAAAAACATAAAAAACTTGTTAAGAGACAAAATAATGGAATTGAACTAATATAAAATCTAATGTAACAGTGTATTTTAACAATAAGAGCCTTGTGTGCGTAATAGCCCGGGTTCGAGTCTTGAGCCGCACACGAGTTTTCTATTACAGTGCGGTTACTCCGGCTCTTGGGTGCGGAGGCTGCAACGGCAGTCAAGTGGCTGTCGGCTGGAAATTTTCTCGTGGAGCGCCTATGGTCAACCTCGGATGCCTCGCCCGAGGGGGACTAGGGACCCATGCAATGTGGGTGTGATCCTCTCGACTGTTGGAGTCAATCGCCGTTCAAAAAAAAAACATCTAATATCAATTGATATTATTAGCTAAAGCTATCATGAGCTTACGACTTTAATTTTAATATCTGACAGAACGTATTCGTTATTCAACCTTTTAATAATCTCGTACAATCACAACTAAAACGAAATCAAACATCTAATATCAATTGATATTATTAGCCAAAGCTATCATGAGCTTACGACTTTAATTTTAATATCTGACGGAACGTATTCGTTATTCAACCTTTTAATAATCTCGTACAATCACAACTAAAATTAAAATGTAAAGCTTTTTTTAAGGAAAAAAATTTACTAAAACTATCATATTTGAACAACAATTTTAAAAAATAGACATAGAAATCTAGCTTTCATAAACGTAGTTAATTCTTGTTTCCTCCACTCAGAAGTCGTCAGATCAACTTCACCGCCTAAGACGGCTAGAATTTAGCATGCACTTTTTCTAAATCGGCTAAGTCTGCGTTTTGACAAAAACATCGATTGAGCTCCCTATTTTAACGAAAAGTGTCGGTTGAGTTTGTGCTTCTATTTACCATTTAAGGCTTAACCCGAGTTTTTAAAGACATCTAATATCTATTTTTCAACTTTTTTGTAACTTATGGGTTGTTTGTTAATTTTTGAATGGGTAAGTGCTGAATTAGTAAGAGATTTAAACTATTAAGAGCGACTATAATTGCTTAACCATTCAGAGGCAAATATCTGACCAATTCAGATAACATGCCTTAACCATTGAGACTCAGTATAATGTTTAACCATTCAGAGACAAATGTCTGAACCATTTTAGACATCTGATCGCGAAACAAACAATCTAAACTATTAAATGCTGAACTTATAAGAGATCTAAATCATTAAAAACTTATTAAAAGCTGAAACAAAGAGTATCTTAACTTTGTTTTAGTAATTTTTCCTTATAATCTATATCAAACGCACTAAACAAACTAAAAATATTCAAAATTTTGGAATCTTTTATGATTCAAGTATCTCCACCCCACAAAGGATATTATTGGAAAACCACACATAGTATAGTAGTTGAATACTTGAATGTTGGAACCTTCGAGGGTGGTGTATTTTTATTTTCCAATTTATTTATATTAAAAAAGTTGTTGGATATATTTTGTGAACAGAAAGATACGAGTGGTGTGCGGGACAGCAAAACTGTCGGCAAACATTCAAGTTGACATGTGGTGCAACAATCTTATCCGTTAGATCTGACACGTGGCAGTAAAAACCTTAAGATAAACGGTTAAGCGAAGACGATGAACACTGAACACTAATTCGGAGTAGGAGCACGTGGCTAGTGGTGGGTAGCCAGACAGTGACACGTGCCGAGACATAACGGCAATCAAGTTGAAGTTGTGTTTGACGAAGGTTTCGTGACGGCTGCAGGTGGACTTAATTGTGACACGTGGATATTATTGAGTTATGACTGTAAACATACGCAGACGGATTCAGTTTTGGGCCAAGTTAGTGGTCTTTTGTTATGCCACATCAATGGGCTTCAAGTGAGGTTTTTGGAATTAGCTTCTCCATATTTTTTTCATGTTTTTTTTAACCGCGACATTCTACAACAGGTGATAGGAATCGCACCCACCTCATCGGCAGGCCCTTCACCCACTCTGATCAAGACCATGTTGTCTTAACTGGACCCACGCTTGGCATCAGAGTTTGGCTTGACGCTCCCCGAGAAAATTTCCAGCCTGCTGCCCACCCGTTTGACCGGGAGCGTGTAGTTGCTCCCTCCACAAGAATCTAAGACTCTCTGAATTAAATGCACTGTAATAGAAAACTCGGGTGTGCTCCGGGAATCGAACCTGTGACCAGGCCTTGTTCCCATCATCGCATGACCACTGGGCCAAAGCCCAGGATCTCCATATTTTTTTTCATGTAAAGTTTTAAATTCTTTTATTGAAATTTGATTGTATTTAGTAGGATCGGTTTTGTTATTCAAAAGGGTGTTGTAGCGTAACTTGTTATCGGTTTACCTGCCACTTGTTTGATAATTTAGTGTAGGATCTTTGATGTATGATTACTAAAGTATTTGACATGGTGTTCTTTTTGTAGAGGGATACTTCTATGCTAGACGGGTACTTATGATTTCAAAAAATGACGAACTAAACCAGTGGTGTTGAGTCGGCTATACTAGCGAAACTGTCAAAATCGGTTTGATTTAGACAATTAGTAATATGACGTCCTAAGCTAATTTTATGTTTAATGACATGCATTTGACAAAAAGTTGCACTTCAATGAAATGTAATCGTGACATTTGATAAGAGTTTCACACAACCGCATTTTAATTATTCACACAACCATGCTCGTCGCTTGCTCAGAAAATGCTCGTTCGATTTGAGGCTTGGTTGTAAACGAGTCGCTCTGCTCGGTTCGGTCTGTAAACGAGCCAAGTATGAGCAAAGGTCCGCTTGGTTCGGTTCAGCTCGATTTATTATTTTTAATTAGAATATATATACACACATACTGTGACATACATGTATATACATAAATGTTAATTAAATTTATAGGTTGATACATACCACTCTATTAAATTTTGGTCCACTATATACAAAGTTACATCTATAGCTATACGTACCAGCCTAATCACGCCAATAAAAAACTTAAAACCAAATATAAAAGTTAAACCAAAGCCTAAACCGCTAAGCGACAGTCTACCCATCGCCTCAATGTCTCATATTTTTACCCTAAGTTGATCATCTCCTACTCTCAACGTTATTGTTCGTGCAATATGAACGTCTTATCGGCCACAATCTTGTTATTTATAAGAAAAATATTATGCCATGAAATGTGCTTGTTTTTAAAGACATACAAATTTGAGACCCACCATTTTCACTCTCTCCGCAAATTTAAATCGCGTGACACAGTTGTCAAAATCACTCGAAGTTCGCTCGACGCTCGCTCGGAATATTCACTGCTCTGAAAATGCTCGCTTGATTTGAGGCTCGGTTTTAAATGAGCCGTTCTGCTCGATTCGGTTTGTAAATGAGCCAAGCTTGAGCAAAGGTCCGCTCGGTTCAGCTCGGCTCATGAACAACCCTAGTGGTTAATAGAAGTATGTTAGTTTGTCGTTCAAAAACAATAAGTGAAGAAACATGAAATATACACCCTACCTATCAATCTCTGTCTCTAATTGATGAAGAGTTGGATGGTTTGTCCAACCATGCCAACATGTCTCGATTCAAGCAGTTTCAACGGCTTAATAAACACCTTCTGGGATACATCACTAAAACTAGAGAAATAATGAACGTATATGAATAAACCTACAAAATAATTGAATATCATGGGTTGAAATAAAGTCTACTACCTTTACCTCTTACGTAATTGAAACTTTTTTGGGCCACAACTTTAATTCGTGACACAGACGCCCCGTTTAAATCTAGCAAACGAGACGTGCATTTCTTTTTTATCTTGATTAAAGGTTGTTTAAATTTCATAACATTAAAAAGCTAAAAATACTTTTATTTTACCATCAGCCTAATAAATAACAAACATGTAGGGCCAAATATGATTGACCCAAAAGATGTAGAGTCAAAATCATTGACCAAACTCATTTGTCGTGCGATGAATGGCAATCCATTATTAAAGCAAAAGTTGAACACCCTACATCATCAATTATTTCACGTTTTTATCATCGTTTAAATATCAAATTCCACTCATTGGATTGGTGTCCCATTGATGCAAACATGCTTAGATATATTATTATAGAGTTTATCATACAAAGATCTTATTATTATTTTTGAACGGCCAACGAATCCTTCAAATGGGTTACTGGCGAAATTCACCACATCAGGATACACTTGTCTCCGAACCAGGGAAAACCCTCACCTAGGGCCGAAGCCTGTGAACAATCACCCGAAGGTACGACAGTGCGGTGAGGTAAAACCCGCTCAGTTCAAGGAGCTATTATACCCACCAAAACAGAAGTTACAACCTGACCGAAATGAGCTTGAATTGATCATTTTTTATTCATTTGAAATTATCAATTGAAACGAGCTACACAACTGATACGATAAGTAATTTCACATGTTCCCTTTTCTCAACTTTTATTGATATCAAATTAATACAATTTTACAAGCTGCAACATAACTAACACACTGGATGTTACACACTTACACTAGATCCCTAGACCACATAATCTTGCAACTTATTGACAACTTCATTACATGATACATTACAAACGCACACCTAAACCAACACATACACCACCTACAATCCTACACCCACGAAACCGATTCAAATTGATACACTATTCGGAACCCCTCGACAAGTAACACCAGGCTGTGAACTCGGCGCAAGAAGCTCATACGGCAAAACTCCCGCACCACACCGATTCTTCAAACTCGTGTCCCGATTCCTTCTCTCAATCTCCTGCTCAATCCTCTTAATCTCCGTCGAAAACATGTAAAATGCTTCCACCATTTCCGCATCCCCGGTCCACGTGTCGGTTTGTTGTCTCTGACCGATATACTCCTCATCAGGCGAATGTGTAGATAACGTATCGACCACCGCCATGAATTTAGTAGACTGTAACATGCTCGGTATCGCAGAGAGGAAGTAGTTTTGCGGGTCTTCAAGAAAGCTCGCGTATTCAGGGTCCATTTCATCGGGAATCAATCGACGCATTAGCGGCGGCCGGTTCGGTATGTAGCCGCTGTATGGGTACTGACCGAAGTTAAGCGCCGCGTGTTGGGCTGACGCCAACCAAATGACGGTGGTTAGGATGGCGGTCAGGTCCTCGACGTTAGCCAATGTGGGCCACCATGTCTCATTGCGAAGTTCAGCGTGGCCCACATTGATTGACTCAGCGTACCACGCTTGGAGCTCTCTGTCGTTGCATACGAAAGATGCGTCCGGGTAGTATTGTGTTACATAGGTTCGGACCCAATTTTGTATCGCTTCCCAGATTAAGAGCCCGTCAGAAGCGTACGGGTAGTCTTCGATTAAAAGCTTGAGTCCATGTCGCTGACTTGGGTCCGGGATCGCCATACCCCTGTATGCATGAGAACATAATCAACATTTAAACGCGTAGACATTTGCCACTTCTAAACAAGAATAGAATGTCATTTTCGTCCCTAAGGTTTGGCCAGTTTTGCGACTTTCGTCCAAAGGTTTGTTTTTTCCGCATCTGGACCCAAAAGGTTTGAACTCTTGCCATTTTCATCCGGCAAGTTAACTCCATCCATTTTTCTTCGTTAAGTAAGTGGTATTTTCGTCTTTAAGTTAACAAAAAAGACGACGATACCCTTGACTTAACAGAGAAAAATGGATAGAGTTAATGATCCGGATGGAAATGGCAAGATTTCAAACCTTTTGGATCCAGATGCGAAAAAACAAACCTTTGGACGAAAGTCACAAAAGTGGCCAAACCTCAGGAATAAAAATGGCATTTTACTCTCTAAACAATAATAATAGAAAACAAAAAATACAAGATACTCGTGTTTATATACCTTCTAATGAGATCAGCTGGGAGTCCTTCTAAATCAAACCGCCAGTTTTTATAAGCAGCAGCGCTTATTTCCATCGCGTAACGTCCCGGTGTAAAACCTTGTTCTATGACGCCATCAGCGTTAATTAAGTTTTGGCGCGCAATCGCATTGGTTTCTAGCGTGTACCTCATATGTGGGTCCAAAAGCTTAAATATCGGGTGCATTGCACTCAATTGCCTATGTGCAGACAATATAAACGGTTCCATTGTTGCATGCGTCCGTAACCTACTTGCATAAGGGCGGTTTAGTAAATATCATATGATTCAAGACAAAAAAAAATGTATGAAGATAAGAATTTTACAAGGATATGTATGAAAACAATCCTAAAAAGATAATAATGATAAGTGTAAAGTACACGGATGGTCCCTGCGGTTTACCAAAATTTTGGATTTGGTCACTAGCTTGTCAAAAGTACACGGATGGTCCCTCTAATTTGCACTTTGTAACGCATTTAGTCCACAGGGACCATCCGTGTACTTTACTCTAATGATAATTAGTGTTGGAATAATTACCAGTGGTTTACGAGCTGGTGAACACCAGCATCGTTAGAGCAAACATGGGCTTTAGCGAGCAACCAGGTCCAGTTGCTAGTGGCGTCTATTGGAGGTGTGACCACACGTTTTGATTGTCGTGGTAAGCTAAGCTCAATTGCAACAGGCTTAAGTGTGCCCGATTCGTTCAAGTAAAATATGGTGCGGGTTGCATATGTTTTATGCCCATCAAGTGCGTTTATTCGGTCAAGAAACGGTAAATATACGTCATGGTGGTCAATTATGAATAGCTTGTTTTCCTCCATAGCCTGTAAATGTACCAAATATTCATCATGCTTTGATTAAGTATCTCATTATTTAAATACTTGTACATGAAAAATTGATTACAAAAATTACATTAACCAGAATATGCTATTTTGTCACATAAACCAACTTTGGCCCCTCAACTTTGGCATTAACCAACTTTAGACCCTCAACTTTAACAATGACATGTTTAGCCCCTCAACTTTGATAATAACATGTTTAGCCCCTTAACTAAAACAACTTTAGCCCCTTAACTTTATTAATAAACAACTTTAGCCCTCAACTTTAATATTGACATTTTAGCCTCTCAATTTTAATAACGACATGTTTAGCCCCTTAACTAAACAACTTTATCCCCTCAACTTTAATAATAAACAACTTTAGCCTCTCAACTTTAATAATAACATGTTTAGCCCCTCAACTTTAGTAATAAACAACTTTAGCTCCTCAACTATAATAATGACATGTTTAGCCCCTCAACTTTTAAAATGACATGTTTAGACCCTTAACTAAAACATCAAACAACTTTAACTCTCGCGATTTGTTTATTTTTATCTACACGTCGAACCCGCTACAGAGCGCTGGTGGTAACCCACTAGTTATTAATTTGAAAATCAAACAGGGAAAAAACTATATTAATATATTTGACACACTAAGTTACACAAACTGTCTAACCCACCTATTTTTACAATTCTAATTTATCCAAAAGAAATTACTTATTAGTTATTACAGGCTCGACTGATATGAAATAATGTTACCTGTTGTACGGTGAGCCCATTAAGATAGCCAGAAATGTGTTCTTCTTTGAGAGCAGACTCTTGTACGCCATAGATTTCAGGGTCGAGTTGACTCACTGGTGGGAAAACGTTAAGCTTCTCTATGTTGACCGGGTTGACCCCTGCAAGTGCTTGGCGAGCAAATTCATCATCACGTAACCATGCGAATTTATCCTCTGCACATAAAACAAAACATGTCCAAAATTTAATATTTCCGTTTGGTGGCAAATTCGACCCACTTACTTAAGAAAGGGTTCTTCGGATTATGTTGTATCTTTAACGGGTCAAACAAGTAAATAAAAAGATAGCTTAAAAGGAACATGGAAAAAGTTTAAGAATCGTTCAAAAATCATTTTTAATGCAAAAAAAAAAAAATCCTAAATAAGGTTTTGAGCATAGTACACGCATGGTCCCTGTGATTTACCAAAATTTTGGATTTAGTCCCCAGCTTTCCAAAAACACACGAATTGTCCCTGTGGTTTGCACTTTGTAACGTAATTAGTCCACAACTTTTACCAAAAGTACATGGATGGTCCCTGTGGTTTGCTATTTGTAACACATTTAGTCCTTAACTTGGACCTTCTGAAACCTTTAGATTGGTTAGCTGGAGACTACATGTGTTACAAAATGTAAACCAGAGGGACCATCTGTGTACTTTTCACGAGTAATCCATGAACGTTCACCAGCAATTCATGAACGTCCGGTTCGTTTACAGGCCTACCGAAATATACCCGTTTTTACCCAAACTTGTTTTGACCCATTATCGAACCCGCCTATTTTCCCACGTTTATTATGCTTACTTGAAAGAATCTTGGGGATATCAAATTTGAGTAGACCGCCACCTTGGCTAGACACTATATTCGGCAACCGGAGCTTTTTCAAGAGATCATCTTGAAGCCCGAATTTGAGAGGGACTCCTTCACTGTAAAGAGATTCGATTTGTGAGAACCCCTTGAAATCATGTTTTTTCGAAATATTAGCCACCATTGAGGGTAAAAGATTATGTAGCACCGCCTTTAACCGACTTGTGGAAAAAGTAATTCGTTTTGATTCTTCAAATCGTTCGTCTCTTGGAACATACAACGGAAAAGGCTTCTCCACTCGACTCTCACATAAAATATCTGTTTAAATCACAAAATAATTAGAATATTGTACAATATATACCCATCTAGAGGTGACAGTTTCAAACCATACACAAATGCATGGTTCAATTCGGCTGTGAAGGTACACGGATGGTCCGTGTGGTTTATCAAAATTTTGGATTTGGTCCCTAGCTTTCCAAAAGTACACAGATGGTCCCTGTGGTTTGCACTTTGTAACGCATTTAGTGTGTCATCACATTTAACGCAAAATTTACAAAAAAAAAAGGACAAAATGTGTCTCGGGTCCACCCGTGACCCTACCACCCAGAGAATTGCCCTTTTTTTAATCTAAAATATTTCGACCCGTTACCTAACCCAACCATTTTGTCATAAGAAATTAAAAGAAGGTTAAAAACACACACCGGTGTCACTAGGTAAGCGGCCCGTACGGCAACGTCTTGGGTATGGGATCTTTTGACCACCTAATATTGGTCTACTAAACTCACTTCCCCTGTCAGGATTTCCGAGATCATTGTAAACATCATAATCATAGATTCGGTCTGATAACTTCCTGACTCCTTTCCCGTCACCTCGTAAATATGTAAGCTCTTTTTCTCTTAGTAACTTTAGTCCAGCTGGCGTCTGATCTGGCAGATACGGCTGTTCAAGTGTAAAATAATATTCACAGAATGAGTAAGCCTGATATCTTTCTTTCACATATTAATGGCTTTGGCAGATTGATGTTTCAACGGTTTTGGTACAGTTCGGAACTGGCCATGTAAACCGAACATGCTGTTTTTTAGAGTATTTAGTTATGCATATGTATAATAAATTTATCATCATAAACCATCTTTATTTTTATTTAAAAAATAATTTAATCATGGTTTTTATAAGAACTTGCTTGAAACCGTTAAACCACCAATTTAGTAGGTCTGGTTTGTCATTCCATAAAACCACAGTTTTCGGTTGTACGGTCAACATCCAAAAGGTTCACTTTAGATATTATATTTTACTAGTTAAAAAGAGTAAAATGCCATTATCGTCCCTGAGGTTTGACTAAATTTTGCGACTTTCGTCCAAAGGTTTGTTTTTCCGCACGTGGATCCTAAAGGTTTGAAAACCCGCCATTTTCATCCGACTCGTTAACTCCGTCCATTTTCCTCCATTAAGTCAGGGATAATTTTCGTCTTTTTTTGTTAACTTAAAGGGCGATTCTGTCTTTTGAATACTTGTACAGTATGCTAAATGCTTGTACGTAAAGTGAAAAGGACTGAATAGCCCTTTAAGTTAACAAAAAGGACGAAAATACCCCTGACTTAGGGCATGTTTGGGTAAGCTTTTTAAAACAACTTATTGACTTATTGGCTTCTTGGAAAAGTCAGGATTTTGTGACTTATTGACTTATTGGCTTTTTCCCCTCACATACACCCTCTTTGCCAAACATCATTTTAGAGCTTATGACTTTTCAAAAAGCCAATAAGTCAATAAGTTGTTTCAAAAAGCTTACCCAAACATGCCCTTAATAGAGAAAAATGGATGGACTTGACGAGCCGGATGAAAATGACAATATGCCTTTTGAATCCATATGCGAAAAAACAAACCTTTGGACGAAAGTCACACGTCTGGCCAAACCTCTGGGACGAAAATGGCATTTTACTCTTTTATTAAAAATACGATATAAACTAAGGTTTTATAAGAACTTGGTTGAAACCGTCAAAACTAAACCGTTAAACCACCAAGCTAGCGGTTCAACACATAAGTTTTTCTTCAAAACCAGCCAAACTGTACTGTCAACATCCAAAAGTTTCACTTTAAATGTTATATTTTACTAGTTAAATTTTTTTTAAAAAACATTGACCCATACCGAATGTTATCTCCAAGGATGACATGGCATGTTCATCAACTACCATATTAAACTAGTAATTATAAACTGAACTTTAAAAAAAAAAAAAAAAAACTGAACTTTAAAAAAAGACCGCACATCATCATGGACTCATGGTTGCTCAAAAAGATATCAAGATTTGACTTTCCAAGTTCAAAACTTTGACCTATTAACCTTTATACCAAACAGTCAAAAGATAACTATATACCTGATTAGAGAAGAAGATTCTGGGATTAGGATGATCATTAGTGGATTGAACCCATGAATTGCAAGGGAAATAAACGGGGCCACATGCGAATCCTTCGATCGTAATACTCTCCAAATAAAACTCTTTTTGGTGCTTATTACTTATGCTAATTGCTCCTGGGATCCCAAAATCTGAACCCACTAATATATCACATATGTAATTAACTTTCTCAGATTTGAGATTTGATTTTTCTGACCAGTCTTTTAACACTGCTTCTTTGCTTTTCTTTGGAGCCCTTGTTTCTGCATCACAAAATCAAACAAAAATCAATAATTTTTTTTATAAAAAAAAACAAGAAAAATATTCACAGACGCATTTTATCTAACAGGTTGCATACGTGAATCAAATCAAATAAAAACCAATAATTAATTTTAGAATTGCAAAAAAAATTAGGAAAAATTACAAGTTTTGTCATTTATCTTTATACCACTTTTCAGGCGGTGTCATTTTTAACGAATGTTGACAGACGGTGTCCTTTACTAGGTATTTTGTTGCAAGTTTAGTCCTTTACACCCAACCCAGTTAAAAAACCTTGTTAATTGTTGACAGGCGGTGTCCTTTACTAGGTATTTTGTTGCAGTTTAGTCCTTTACACCTAACAATTAACAGGGTTTTTTAACTGGGTTGGGTGTAAAGGACTAAACTTTCAACAAAATACCTGGTAAAGGACACCGCCTGTCAACATTCGTTAAAAAGGACACCGCCTGAAAAGTGGTATAAAGATAAAGGATAATTTTTCCAAAAAATTATTAGCAGACGCATTTCATCGAACAGGTTGCATACTTGGATCAAAACATACCAAAAATCAATAAAAAAAAACAAGAAAAAAAAATATTCACAGACGCATTTCATGGAACAGGTTGCATACTTAGATCAAAACTTAACAAAAATCAACAAATAAACTAAAAAAAATATATTCACAGACGCATTTCATCGAACAGGATGCATACTTAAATCAAAACTGAAAAAAAAAAAATCAATAATTTTTTAAAAAAAGGAAAAAAATTCGCAGAGGAATTTCATCAACCAAGTTGTATACTTGGATCAAAATTTAACAAAAATCAATAAACAAATTTTTTTTTTTTTAAAAAGAAAAAAATATTCACAGAGGCATTTCATCAAACAGGTAACATACTCGGATCAATATCGACACTATGAACCAGCAAGACAACATTCCTCCCGATCTGATCAGCAAGCGCATCAAGTTTCTTGACAAGAGTCTCTTTAAAATCCTCCTGGTACTTATTCCTCACAGTCAACACAGCTCTCACCTTGAACGTAACCGCCTTTTCCGCGTTCACAAACTTAGCCAGATCTTTAAGATCTTCACTGATCGCCGCCTTCACAACCGGAACCCTCGTTCGAACACACCTCTTTGGGCTCACCCACACCTGATTCGAGCTATAATTGATCGATTTGAGAATGTTTGAAGAAAGAAACTGTGATTTTTCTGTCAGGGAACAACCCATGAGTTGTTTAGATAGAGCCATGGTTACAGATTGGTGTACAGTGGAATTGGGGTTAAGTAATATTATTATTTTGTTATATTATTATTATATAAAGGGATACATAGACTATATAGAGTTAGGTTTATAATGGAATGATGAGGAAGATGATTGAGGGTGACGACCACTATAGCAGTGGTCAATGATCCACTACTACTATGTGATGCACGTTTATAGTGCGAATTGTAGAGTCTGGAGAGAACAGTTTGGTTGAGTCAAAGTTTGTGATATCCATCCGAGTAAAGAAGGTAGAAACAAATAGGTGGGACAAGTCGTTTGATTAACATTCAACACGGAGAGTTTTGATTATTCCAAACTGCGACAAGCTCGAGCTCGTTTAATTTATGTGTGTTCGGGTTTGATTTTTAAAACTCGAGCCAGTATTAAGGTTTCTGGCTTTGTTCGATTAGGCTCGTTTAAAAAAGTAAACAAGGATTTACTAATTGAAAAACGGAGGTTAACCATGTGAGTCAGTTTTATGTTCATTTTCGTTGTAACACCTTAGACAAAAGTCATATTGGTCTTTTATGTTTTGTTCATAAAAGAGATATTGTTAGGGCTACAAACGAACCAAACGTTTGGCGAACAGTGAACAGTTTGGCGGGAGGTTTGTTTGTTTATTAAACAAACTGACACGGATAAGTAATTATGTTCGTTTAGTTAAATGAATGAACATGAACAGAGACCGTGTTTGTTTATTTATGTTTGTGAACGTTCGGTAATGTGTTCGTTTGTGTTCGATAGTTCATTAGTGTTGTTAGATTTTTTTATTTTTTTAAATACTTTAAAATTGCGACAAATAAAATATTTAATAAGTGTTAGTTTATTATATATTTTATTTATGAAGGTTTGTTTGTGTTCGTTTGTTTCCATTTGTGTTTATAAACATTAGATTATGCTCATTTGGGTTCATCAACGTTCATTTTCTTTCGTTGCTTAAAATTAACAAATAAATACAAACGAACACGAACAAGTTTATTTCTTTAACAAACAAATACAAACAAAAAATCTCGTTCGGTAAATGTTTATCAACAATTCGTGTACACATATATTTCTTAACAAACGAACACAAACAAGGTCTTGTTCGTTCGGTTCGTTTGCAACCCTATATATTGTATCATAAGGAATGTTCGCCTCATATGTCACTAATGTGTTTTTGGCGTATGGATGAGAGAAGAATTTTACAGTCAAGCGTGTTATGTTCTGATAAACATGTAAGACATGACACGGTTGACATGCAGTGGCGGACCCAGGAATTTTTTCCTGGGGGTGCGGAATATTTTCAAAGATTTTAGGCCCCTAGCTGTATAAAAATATTGGTTCATAGCGGGTCGGGTCGGATCATGTAAGACAAAAGAACATCAAACTAAAATTTATAAATCATCAAAATCACGTCAAACGTCATTACAAGTTACAAATGTATTTAAAATTGTGCCCTACAGGGTTTTTTTTTTAAATATATCCAAAATATCATCTAAATATACTAAACACGCCATAAGTTCATTACATTCTTACTCATTGTTCCTAACACATATAATTTGCTCCATAAGTTCATAAAACAACACTAAACACTTAAACAAAAAAAACAATCATGTTCAACCATAGCCCATAACTTTCAATTATATTTTTAAACATTCAAGTCCTAATATTAAATGTTGATTACTTGTAACTAATCATTTAAACAAACAAAGCTATATATAAAACAACAAAATCATTTAACTACAAGTCTAGAACAACAAAAAAATCAAAAAAAAAATATATATATAAAAAGATTAAACCCTTACACATCTATATTTTCTCTTAATCATCATATAAAACAAAATAAATAAATAAATAAATAAACCATACTTGTTCTATATTGGAATTCTGACGTAATATGGGTCGGTCAAACCGGAATTTTGGTTTTTCCGGTAAAAAAAGCCACCAGGTCGTGAGCAATGGCATCAAGTCGCTGAGAGTTTTTTTGGGGGCTGGATTTGGAAATGGAATGGGTGGATGGGTTTTGGTTATTTTATTTAGTTCAAATTTCTTTAGTTTACGTTTGGGCTTGTGTTAATAAAAATTGATTGCAGATTGGGCTTTGACTGGATTAAATAATTAAGTGAATAAGTGGTTAGTAATCATTTTTTTCTAAGTGGGGCGGTTGAAAATTTTCAAGGGATGCGGGTGAAAAATTCCAAGGGGTGCCGTCGGGATTTCACGCGAAAAATAACACTAATTTTTTTTTCATGGGGTGCGCCCGCCCACCCTTGGCTTAGGGTGCGTACGCCCCTGTTGACATGTATATTAACCACGAATACAACGCATTTAACTAAATGAGTCATTTACTTAACCATCAACATGATCATCTTTATAAATGGGTTATACGACACGACTTGTTTAACACTATTAAGTATAACCAGTAAGTAGTAACACGAATGACATGACACGACCTGTTTAACACACTTAACAAATAACACGATAAATTTACAATGCATTAAATCCTCCAATTATAAACTTCCACACAATGAACATTTTTATAATGAGCCAACAATATTTTTCAACCATCATTAGATAGTTTTCAAAACAACCATAATCAATATTTAAAAGACATTAATTATATTAGACGACAATTCACAAACAAACATTATAATAATAAATTGAGTTAAATGCTTGGTTGGTCCCTGTGGTTTTCAAAAACTGCAGACTTGGTCCCAGTGGTTTACTAATTACACGCGTGGTCCCAAAACTTGTCAAAAATGCACTCGGTTGGTCCCCAGCCCTAACATCAGTTAAATTTCTCAGTTAACTATGTGTGAAATGACTATATTACCCCTGAACAATTAAAAAATAAAAAATATATATATATATAAAGAAGACTCTTCTTCTTCCTCCCCCCCTCTCTCTCTAAAAACCCACCACCCACCTTCATATTCAACAATCACCACCGGCATCATCAGTAACATCATCTTGTATCATCGTCATCATCATCGACGGAAAACCTCAGCACCGCCGTCACCGGAGTGACCAGGGGGGGTGTGCGACCGGTAAGACGGGGGAGCAGGGGTTACGGGTGTGCTTGTTGGAGACGAGGAGACACTGGAAATCGAATTCAAAGCTCACCACCACCGCCGCCTGGTTATTCACCGGAGTTATAAAACGAGATGGAGAGATGGGGTTGCAGGTTGTTGTGGGCGACGATTTCAGGAGAAGAAGGGAGGAGTGGTTGTGAGCGATGATTTAGCCCGACAAGAATCAGAGAAGATCAGAGATCGAGAGGAAAGAGAGGAAGAACAGCGGAGCAGGAGCGGCGCCGCCGCTCACGGCGGCGACGGTGAAGACCTGCAACGCCACTGGCAGCGGAGATGGCAGAGATAAAGTGGTCGGACCTGTGTTTTATTTTCGATTTGTATATCCAAGTGGTTCTGGCACCACCGAGAAGCCGCCACCAACACCCCCGTCGTCGGATGAATTGAGATTTGAAGTGGAATCTTCGTTTTCTTCACCGACTTCGCTTTCTGGTTGATTTGGTGAGTGATTTTGGATCAGATTTGGATCGGATTGTGAGTGATTGAGTGGAAATTCAGGTTCTAGATCATCTGATAGTATAGATCTGAAGAAATCCATTGATGATTGAAGTGATTTGAGAAGATGATTTCTAGGGTTTCTGTGTAGATGATGAACTGATGATGATATTATGATTTCTGTGTAGATGATTTCTAGTTAAATGCCTGGTTTGTAGTGGGTGGTAGTAATGGTGGTAGTTTTGGGTGAAGAAGAAATAGGGATATTGTTTTAGTTAAACTATTTTTTTTAATAATTAAGGGTACTTTCGTCATTTCACAGACACTTAACTGAGAAATCTAACAAAGGTTAGCGTGAAGGACCACCCGAGTGCAAGAATTACAACCACTGGGACAAAGTGTGTAATTAGTAAACCATTAGGACCAAGTCTGCAATTTTCGGAAACCACAGGGACCAACCAAGCATTTAACTCTAATAAATTTTTCAAACTGCATTAATCAAAGTAGTCATAATCAATTTACAGAATTGTCAACTGTCTAGTCCAACACAACTCGTCTGGGAGAAACTATCACGGTGAACAGAACCCACCTAAGAGAAACTGTCAAGATGTGCCGAGGTTATAGCAACAGTCGAGAGGAATTAAGAGCCTGAGGGTCGAGATTGATGAATGGCGGTAATGAGAACGGTTTATAAACGTATTGTGTTGACATGTTAGCCTATTTAAGATGTTTAGTTAAACTAGTTATCCGTGTTGTATACAGGTTAGACTAGTTAAACCCATTCAGACACGCTTTTAATACGAACCTTGTTTTGAGATACGTGCCGTCGGTCAAGGAGAGTTTGATAATCCAAATTCGGAATTTTATAATAAGTTATAATAAAATTAAGAGTAAATTACAAGTTTTGTCCTTTATGTTTGCATCAAATTTCAGGCGCTGTCCTTTACCTTTAAAATTGTCAGGCGGTGTCCTTTATGTTTCAAAATCTTGCACGTTATGTCCTTTAAGGCAAACCCAGTTAATTTTTTTCAGTTAAATGAAGGCATGTGCAGGGCACATGAGGGTAGAAATGTCATTTCATCTCATCAGGGACCATTGTGTTAAAGAATTTGTCTTCAAGGACTATTGTGAAACTACATTATCTTCCCAGGTCACAAAAACAAAAACACAGAACCCTTGCTTGCCATCTCCTTCTCTCTCGATCTACACATCAGATGCACACCCACAAATGAAATCAAAATTAAGACTTACAGGTGTTCACGAACATCCCCTGCTACCCTTCTCTCCCTCCCTATGATTATGTCCGGCGACTGGAGTCACCGGTGGAGCCGGTGGCTGCCGGCGGATCGTTCTGGTAACAACGACGTTGCTGGAACAGATGCAAAGATGGGGCGGAGAAGAGAAGAGAAGAGGGAAGAACAATTGATTTGAGGCAGTTCCGAGGAGTGACATGTAACAATGACAACTTGCTAGGAACTCGTAGTTTGGAAACAAGGAGAGTGATTGGTTAACAGATTGCGTGTCATTTCAGTGAGCAATTGATCGAGGCGATTACGGTTGGGGATGAAGACAATGGCTGGCTTAGGAGGGATAATGGGAGTGTGTGTTGTTTTTATGTCAACAAGTAAATAGGTAATTAATTTATTCATGAAGATGGATAGATCTGGATAGATCTGGATTCCTTGTTCTTGTTTGATGAAGATTATTCATGAAGATGGATAGATCTGGATAGATCTGGATTCCTTGTTCTTGTTTGATGAAGATTAATGGTGTTAATGGTGATGTTGAAGTTATTGATTCCTGTGATGAAGATTAATCATGAAGATGGATAGATCTGGATAGATCTGTGTGGTTAAAGTTGTGAATTTGCAATTTGATGAAGATGGATAGATCTGGATTCCTTGTTCTTGTTTGATGAAGATTATTCATGAACTTGAACTAGATGAAGATTGTTCATGAATTTGAAGATCTGGGTTCTTTGTTCCTGTTTGATTAAGATGGAATTTGATGGAGATTGTTCATTATATGAAGAATGTTAATGAATTTGATGATCTGTGTTCTTAATATTGTTTGTATATATAAATTTTTTTTATTTTCTAAAACCTTTTTTTAAATAAGGGGAAAGACAAGTGGGAGGTGAAATGACATTTCTACCCTCATGTGCCCTGCACATGCCTTCATTTAACTGAAAAACATAACTGGGTTTGCCCTAAAGGACATAACGTGCAGGATTTTGAAACGTTAAGGACAAAACTCATCAATTTTAAAGGTAAAGGACAGCGCCTGAAATTTGATGCAAACATAAAGGACAAAACTTGTAATTTACTCTAAAATTAATAACAAAATATTTTTCAAATTTATAGCAGTCAAATGAACTATAGTTGACAAGTATCACTTAAGACTTTGTCATTTATTTTATTTACGTCTCTTAATTTCAAACCTATCGAATGTTTGTGAAAGTGTTCTGAAAAGTGACATGCAATATATATTATAAGTTTATAACTAGTATTAAGCCCCCTCTCCTCCTTCCTCGCGTTGCGATAGAGGCGTAAAACCGTGACCAATAGCACCAGTGTCACACCACCGCCAATGACCACTAACACTAAAGTTGCGACGTGTTGCGGAGAAATTAAACCGAAACGTAAAACAAAAAAAATAATAACTAAGTCGATTAAGGACCCGCGAGTTGCGACGGTCCTGTCAAAGGGGGAAAATAGATGACACAAACTTTTAACCACACAAGCACACTGCGTCATGTTAACTTGCAAAATATAGAACGAACACGTAAAACAAAACGTAAAAAACGTTGAACCACACACGAACGTTGTGTCATGTTAACTCGTAAAATTTAGAACAAAACGTAAAACGAAAATTTTACGAAATATGAAAAGTATATGGGAACAAAGTTGAAAATAAAAAAAATGTAAGGCATTGGAAAAGATGAAAAACTTTTTGGTTAAAAGTAAAAAATCAATTAACTTTGAGACTAAAAGTGTAATATCATTTTTTTTTTTTTGAAAACCACCCTATGCATAGATTACAACATCTCTGCATCAAAATGTTGCTAATTTATCATTGAGTTGCTCATATTGAGTTGAGTGATGTCTAATTATATCATGTGTATGCTGTATAATAATAGGGTTGCTCATATTGGATTTATCACTTAGAAGTTAGAAGATAGTTGGTGACCAAAACCAATTTCCCAAAAACCTTGAAGCATATGACAAAGTGATCTCGACTTTAGGGTGAAGGAGTGGTTAAACACTTGGAATAGGTAAACTCCCAAATCACCCAACTAATAGCGTCATGTCAATTGTTTACATAATGCTAAAAAACGTTGGCGATAGTTTATCTAATGGGGTTTAGGTAAACTATTTAAAAAAAAATGTATCATTGGTTGAGAATGAAAGGACACCACCACACACCTTCTCTCTCCCCCTTTCCCTCCCTTCACCGAAATTCCCTCCAATTTCGGTAAACACTTGAGCGGTAAAAGGGTGGCTGTGGTCACCGATTCGGTAAACACAAGTTTACCGCCCCACTCCGGAGGGCCTTAGCGGTGGTGGTTGTTTCCAACTAACTCTAACTTGGAGCTACTAGTTGTTTTGCTATCTTTTTCCTTGTTATTGGGGGTTTCGATGCTCATATATAGGTCACAAGTGGTTTTTGTTTCCTATTTCCTTGTTATTGGGGGTTTTAATGTTCACATATAGGTCACAAGTGGTTTTATTTCCTATGGTGTTATAATCGGTATGAACTCATGTTTGTTGGCCAGTTTCCTGCTGGTTGTTTTTAGTCTAACATTATTTAATCCGTCGTTCACAAAAAAAAATAAAAAAAAAATAGTGATTCTTGCCGTGATCAGTGATCTAGCCTATTGTTAGATTCACCGGTAACTTTAAGCAAATTGCAAACGATCCACAACCTTATGAGGTTTGTCGAATACTAGTTTTTCTTGAGGTTTAAATACTGCAGGGATGTTGATACCGACAACCTTATGATCCGACAAGTTAGTCCTTTGGCGGTGTGAACTATATACAGAAGTCACAATTGCATATTCCTAAGAGTTATACTAACCATTATTCATTATTACTATTTAGAGTAAATTACATTATGTAATCCTTTAGTATTACTTAAGATTGCAGCTTTCTTCCTTTGTTTCAATAACTATACTAAACTTAATGGTTTAATCATTACGAATTTAGTCACTTCTAAGACTATGTGTTGTGGGTTAACTAAACCTAATGCAACATCACCGTCACGTCACTGCCATATAAGAACTTAATCATTAACTAAATGCCCATTAACTATGTGTGGTGGGTTAACTAAACACCCAATATCAACAACTAAAACTTAAAAAAAAGGTGGCATGTGATTGGTTCTCACATCCGTGGGCTCACCATCATTCCCATTAACATAGTTAATGGGTTAACTAAATACCCCATTCACGGCTGCCGTTAACTAGGTGGCGTGGGTTAACTGTCGCCAATAGCCTATGTGGCATTGTTAATGAGTAACTAGTGAACCCCTAACACCCAGTCTAACAAGTAGGGTTAAAACTTATGTTAAATGTCCGGTTTATTATAAAAGTTTTTTTTTTCAAATAGATGACACCCTTATATTGACCGATCTACCTATCCAAACCTGGTCTTCTTTCCCTCTCATGAAATCCCCAAATGAAGATTCCTGTCACTACGCCTCATCTATTGCGGTTTCGCTGACTCAGCCTTCACCCAGTCACTATTGGTCATTCATAAACCCCGTCATCTTCTTCGTCTCAAAGGACTAAACAACCATAATCGATATTAGCATAGCGTTAATCCTAGTTAAGCAAAGTTCTCAATCTGCAAACCTAGATTCGGTGACTAACGTTGATCTGTGGAAATCGTTTACTTAATCAAGAATCCATGGTAAAATCTAATCTAATCTCATTCAATTCATCAAAACACAAGGTGTTTGAGATTTTCTATTTATTTGATAATGAAATAAGCAATCTTAACTACGGAGGAATACAGCTACTCAGCTAGCTTATTCAATCCGCTTATCTGATTTTCATCAACCTTTAAATCCTTAAAAAAAACAAAATTTCAAACACACAAATAATAACTACCTTTAAACCATAGTTGTTAATGGCGAATAGCGACAAATAGCGATAAGGTACCCATATGCTACATAGCGAATAGCGATAAATAATAGGTGCATTTTATAAATAGCGATACACTAGAAACAAAAATTATAAAATTTATATGTATATTATATCAAAATACCCTTGTATATACATTATTATACATGTATATTTAATCGCTATTTATATTATAAAAAAATACAAAAAATGGAAACTGAAATTCTGCTATTTATGGCTAAATACCCTGTAGCAACCTTCGAGCTATATGCTACGCTATTCGCTATAGTGACCATAGCGACCGCTATTGACAACTATGCTTCTAACAATATGACCATAACACGCTGCAATTGTTCTCCCTAAATAATCATACTTTAGGGGTATTATGGTCATTTTTTTAAACTAAAACTGATCAAACTGAAACACTCGTTAAAACTCTAATGACTAATATGAACCGGAGCAAAATACAACTAATAAAACTACAAAAAAAACAAACCAAAACTGAAAGTGTCTTATTATATGACATTAGGTCATTACCTCAAAAAATAAACAACTGCAACCAGGCACCCAGATTATGCAATGGACGGTCGATCATTACATTTCCATTCTGTACTTTAAACTACAATCGACACAAACTATGCACCAGAAACCGAACCCATACCCGTCTAATCATTGGTATGTTCCACGGGTCAAACCGCCCACAAAAGTGTACAATCTCATTCATCCTATAGACCAACTAGAGGTACGATGCCCATCGCACTGGCTAACCGTACTAAAAGAAAGACCAAATAAAGCCCAACAAGCCCTATTCCCAACATCTTGTTCGGTCGCATGTCGTTTCTCAAAAGAATAATAAGGGCCCACACGAGCCCGGATATGAGAAAACCCATAGTGTAATAAAGGCTATTATCTTGTGGAACATTATACGGCTCGGGTTTTTCTGACCATGATCCGATCAACAACGAAACCCCCAAACCCATGAGTGTGTTGAACATAGGGCCCGCATAGCATCCGGATAACGCGATCTGGATTCCATCCCCACCGTCCAAAGCTAATGCGATATTTGATACCAAATCGCCCATTGAGTTCCCCCACGCTAATACGGTTAACCCAAGAATCGAGGGGTTTACTCTTAAGAACGTACCGAATCCTACTAATAATGCGACGAGTTCATTTGCAATCAGGTAGAACCAAACGATGCTCATGAGGAACCCGCCTAAAACCCATGGGAATAGGTATCTACGAGGCGGATGTTCGGGTATCGTGTGTAGATACGCAAGGGTTCCAAGGGCAAAACCGACAATAACACCGAAAACGTATACGATTGTGATGATTTGAGGTGTTAAACCGTCTTGTGTGTTGAATATAAAAGCAAGAAGAATTGGTGATAATGAAGCACTTGCAACTGCATATGGCTTTGACCATGTTTCCTCTTCGACTAAAGGAATGGTCAACCTTCGAGGAATAGTCAAAGGGTAGTCGAGTAACGAACATAAGTTCCAAAAGTTGATATTGACCCACGGTTGGTCAACTTCGATCGCATCATCATGCCATCCCCATAAATGTCTCTCGTGTTCTTGAAACTTTTGATTTGAATAAATCGCAACATGTGAAGCCCACATCCATTCAGGTAACGAATTACGGTTTTGGTAACCCTCAACTTCATTTTCAACATCAAGTAAAGAACTTTGTATCGAATCATCATCTTGAGAAAATATCTTAACACCAAGCGGAATCAACGGTGTAACTGCTTTAAACCTTTGAACATGTTTCCTAAGGATTTCATTAGCAGCAACAAAAACCGCATACAACACATAAATTGACACAAACGTCGCAGCAGCCACAACACTCACTTTCCCAACAATAAGAATCAACAAAAGAAACATTAACGTGAAAAGAAAGAATCCAACGTCTCTAACAAACGCCTTCTTATCAATCTGAACTCGCTGATCCGATACGCAAATTGACACAATCCCAACAACAACACAAGTGACGAAAACCGCACCACCCAACACACTATTAAGCCCAACTTCACCCGTGTTATTCCCCATAAACGAAGCAATACTTGCAAAAACATCGGGTGCCCCGTTACCAAGCGGAAGTAACGTAACCCCCGCAACGGTCGGAGACAGTTTCAACAAACTCGAAAGCTTTTGCAACGACAAACAAAAGTAATCCGCTGCAGTATTACCCAAAAGGTAAAACAACGCTACGAGCCATATAACCAAAACTATCGCACCAAACGCACCCTCACCACAATCACAATAATAAAACTTCAAGTAATCGAAAAGTCCATCAGACGAACACTGCGGATTCGCCTTCAAAAACTCGCAGCTGCTCGAATAACCGAAATGATCCGCTAATCCGCTACAGATCCCCGGGCTAACCGTAGCCCTAACATCACTTACATTTACAGCTAATTCACTCATAAACCTACCCTTTGACCTCCGTTGACCATTAACAACCGGAACTATTCTCAACACATCATCAAACTGGTTGTAAATTAGGGCAATTAAACCTAGGGCAAATGTAGCAACAACAATTTCACGAATTCGCTTAAATTGCCTCATTATAACATGAATTTATATCCTATAATTGAATCCCTAGGGTTAGGGTTTCGATGCACGTTGAATAATTGAAGTTTTTGTTCAAATTGGAATCAGATGATTAAAACGGAGACTAAATTACAACTGATTGATTGAAAAAAATGAGTACGGATATATGAATTGATGTGTAGACTTACTGGAGAATTTTCAGTGGTTTATAGGGTTTGTAGATGACGTTATGAATAACGGTTACAGGTTGAAGAAGAAGAAAATAACGATTCTTACAGAGGTTTATAGGGTTTGCAGATGACGGTGGATTTGAATCGCCGGAAATTGAATGTTATTAGTTATTGGTAACGGTGATCGGTATCGGAATTGTGTAGGTGACTGATCGGATGATGAAATGTGTTTGTGTTTTGGGTGTGACCGGTGGGTTTTGTTTGATTTTGACAAGTCAAAATATAAAAATTTGATATTTTAAGGCTCCCCTTATTCCCACACCCCTGTATCTTATTTTCACATCCATAATGTATACGGCCCGTATATTTTACAAAATATACGGGCCGTATAAAATGTTTTTTAATAGGAAAATGCGCAGAGAATGTTTTTTTGATTTTACTATATACGGTCCGTATATAGTTATACGAGCCGTATACATGTTTATACGATTTGTAAAACGTATATGGGCCGATGGAATTATTTTGGGAGGTTTTTGATGTTACCAAATCTATACGGGCCGTATAACTGTATACGACCCGTATATAAGGATGTTTTTTCAAGTATCACGTTTTTCCAGTAAAAACACCATCATTCTAGGGTTTCTAAACTCTTCGTTATCTTTAACAACATTGATCGGAACACCCCGCTTAAATTTATTCAGAAGATCGGAACACGCCGTTGGAAGGATTGTAGTAGTAGGACATTGGCACCACTGTGAAAATAATGAACGTATTATTGGTCATTATTCGACCGAGTAATCAGTTGTATTTTTTTAGTTGCTTCTCTTGTTAAGTTTCTGAACCAACCGAAATCCACAAATTCCAACAGTTTCTTCGTAGATTCCGTCGGGTTTTCAAAGCCGGTTGATGAAACCGAAGCTGTATTTCTGTTGTTCAGTACTTCCGAGATCTGAACCAACCGAAATCCACAAATTCCAACAAATTGCATCAGGAAGCTCAACTTGAACGGACAATATGTATCTTTTATCATGCAAGTTAACCAACATTTCCTTCAAACATTCTAAACCCTACTTGGAAACCGGTGTATGTGCTTGTGCTGTAGAAACCGATGGTGAATTTACGTACACAACTGAAGGTTCAGTGCACGACACAAACAAGTTCTCCACAGTTTGTTATTCAGATCTCTATTCGGTCATCTTTCCAAACTACAACACACGATAACTTTAAACTTTATAACTTGAACGGACGATATGTATCTTCTATCATGCAAGTTAACCAACACTTACTTCAAACATTCTAAACCCTACTTGGAAACCTTTGTATGTGCTTGTGCTGTAGAAACCGATGGTGAATTTGCGTACACAACTGAAGGTTCAGTGCACGACACAAACAAGTTTTCCACAGTTTGTTATTCAGATCTCTATTCGGTTATCTTTCCAAACTACAACACACGATAACTTTAACTTTATATTGTGTGATTTGACCAGGAAATGATTGGAGGTGATTGCTACTTTTAATAAATTGTCATAGTTGTCAAATTCGATTTCAACAAATCTTTTCCTTTTCCTTCAATTTCTAGAACATTCTCCATAACATGAAGTCGTGTCGGGTTCTTCTACTAGTGGTATTTTAATGAAGTATTGAAGATTAAATGTGCAAACCGCAACCGTTTTTTACTACAGAAACGGTGGTTATGCGAAATACAAACCTGCAACCGTTTTTTACTACGGAAACGGTGGCTATGCGAAATACAAACCGCAATCTTTTGTGACTATGGGAAACACAAGTTTTTTTTGAGCTTGATGGATGTCCGTTATCTCAGTTGAGCTTGATGGTTCTTCGTTGAGGAAACCAAACGTAGACGGAGATGATAGGCATGGTAACCGGAAGAGAAAAAACCCCAGCGACGACATCGACGTAAAAGAGCCTGTATTAGAAACCATCCTATGTCTTTTACCAACCGAAGAGGCAGCAAGGACAAGTATTCTCTCTAGGGAATGGAGGTACAAGTGGACCAACTAGCAGAAGACGTGTCAGGTTCTTCTGCTAGTTATTCGGAATGTTTTGAATCTTCATTGCTTCATTAAAATTACAACACACGATAAGTTTACTTCTTGTTCCAAATGCAGCAGTAGGATCCGTACTTAAAGGTCTTTCTAAAATGCTTGGAAAATTGCATCAACTCTCCTATGAATGACAACTTGAGGGGTGTAGTTAACTTTTAGTTGAGTCTCTTGTTAAGTGAGACATTTCATAGAGAACAAGTTCACAGCAGAATGAGACCGTTGTGTATCTGAATCAAGTTATTCGAATGTAAGTGGATCGAGTGATACGCTTATCTATTATGGTCAAGGTGGGTATGGATAATAAATCATCCACTGGTCAAATCACACACTATAAAGTGTAAACTTATCGTGTGTTGTAGTTTGGAAAGATGACCGAACGAGGTTTTATTCTTTTAATCTATTAGAGCGATCCTTGTTTTGAGAAGCTGATTCTGATTTAAACACTGCACAACATGTCTGTTAGTGGTTTCTGTAACCAATTGACGTCTGATGTCCAAGTTTGATCACATTTGACTTTTTTCTTCGTTTTTTGGATCGTTCTAATAGATTAAAGAGAATAAACCATTTTTTACCGTAAGAATACGGGCCGTATAACAGTATACGGCCCGTATACACCATGTAAAAAAAATTACCAGTTCATTTTTTACCATGTTAATACGGGCCGTATACTATTATACGGCCGTATACAGCAGGTGAAAAAATTTAACCGGTCGTATACAATGTATACGATAGCTTGTATACGGGCCGTATACAATCTATACGGCCCGTATACTATGGTTAAAATTTGGTAAAAAAATGGTTTATTCTCGTTAATCTATTAGAACGATCCGTATATACGATCCGTATAAGAGTATGGACCAGACACATGTCACATAGTTTGTCAGTGAACAAAAGATATAAATGTAGGAATATAACTAGATATAGATCTCTGAACCAACCGAAATCCACAATTCTTGCAAGTTAAATCCACAATCAATGTATACAGGTGCAAGAGAATGGCGAGTTATTTCAGTTATTTCTGTTGATCCACAAATTCCATCAAATTGTGTCTAATGCAAGGATGATGCAAATTTGTACGTAAAGATCTCTACACAAACTCTTCTACGTCTTTTAACCAATTGCCCATCACTTAAGACCTTGAAAGATTTGTTGAAATCGAAGATTTGTGTATCTGAATCAGGTTCTCTGCCTTAGATCGGTCATTCCTTGTGATAATGTAGGAAGGATTGTAGTAGTAGGACATTGGAATCAGGTTCTCAAACAAACCAACAATATACTGATAGTGAAAAACATCAGCAACCATTTTTTCTTTTCCTTCAATTTCGAGAACATTCTCCTTGTGTGAGCATTGGAAACCCGACAAACAGTCTTGACAACTGTGACAGCCTATCTATCTATGTGTGTCACATCCATCCTGTTATAGCAATCGATATGATTAATTTTACAGATTTTTTTCTAATTAGCGTTGTTAACTACCAAAAGAATGCATACACAAATAGTTCTAATGGACGAAGCAAAGAGACCGTTGTGTATCTGAATCAGGTTCTCAAATAAACACTACTAAAGATGAGTTGGTGATAAATACCGGAGCTGTTATCTCGGTTGGTCAAGGTGGGCACGATTTGCATATTCACTCCAGTACTTGAAACTTGAGCGCAAGAATCAATTCAAAACCCTCACCCTCAAAATCAACCAGAAACCAACCGAAATCCACAAATTCCAACAGTTTCTTCGTAGATTATGTCCGGTTTCCAAACTCTTTCACTCAAAGTTAATATTCACTATGGTGGATGCAAGCATAAAGTTAGAAAAATATGTGTCGGGTTCTTCTGCTAGTTATTCGGAATGTTTCGAATCATCACAGAAGCCTATTTTTAAAACACAGGTTCATACAGTGCTGTAATAGGTTGTGATTCAGCCAAAATGACATCTAGCATTACTAACGGTTCAAGTAAGTGTCTAAAAATCTGAAAATTCAGGTTTACCTTGTTAGTTTCTCAAACAAACACTACAAAATCATCTGCTTCCTGAATCTGGAAGGATTGTAGTAGTAGGACATTAGCACCACTGTATACAGGTTCGTGTCGGGTTCTTCCAACAAATTGTGTATGTGCTTGTGATACATGAACGTTGTATTCTTGTCTTTCAGAAGAGTTGGTATTGAACCAAGAATACTTCAAACATTCTAAACCCTACCTGGAAACAAACCAACAAAATCCTGATAGTCTTCTAGCAGAACCCGACACGTCTTCTATGATGATTCGAAGCATTCACGAACCACAATGGACTCAGACTAATACTACTCACCCTCCCCAGAGGAAAAGTTTTCCCGACGACTCAAGAAAAAGGATTGTATAATAGTATACAACCATTTTTTCTTTTCCTTCAATTTCGAGAACGTTCTCCCTGTGTATGTGATTGTGTTGTAGAAACCGGTGTTGAATTTGCGTACACAACTGAAGGTTCAGTGCACGAAAAGTTTCTTACGAAATGTACTTGACAAAACAAGGATGTTGGGAATTAAACGCATGTACGTGACAAAACAAGGATCGTTCTAATAGATTAAAGAGAATAAACCAAGTACAAAATCATCTGCTTTCTGAATCTGAATGTTAACTTTGACTCATAAACCCTTGAATCCCAACGCTTCTCTAAAAGAGCTTGTATTAGAAACCATCCTATGTCTTTTACCAACCGAAGAGGCAGCAAGGACAGATAATACTTCATTTGTCGAGAAACCAAACTGTCAAGAAACTAACATCTTTTAATACTTCACTTGTCGAGAAACCATACTGTCAAGAAACTAACATCTTTTAATACTTCCACAATGGACTCAGACTCATACTACTCACCCTCCCCTGAGGAAAGGTTTTCCCGACGACTCAAGATAAAGCAGTTGGTTTGTGTTCATATCAGCGTTTTTTATCACCCTGTGTGAGCATTGGAAGCCCGACCACTAGCAGAAGAACCTGACACATCTTCTATGATGATTCGAAACGTTCACGAACAACAATGGACTCAGACTCATTGTTGCGAATTTGGTTTCTTCGGTACAGGCTGATGAAACCGAAGACTCAGACTCCTTGCAACTCTCATCAAATGCCTCACCCTTCATTTTATTCGGTAAATATTAAATAAAGAATAACACCATGCCCATAATCCCTCGTTGATAGCTTCCGTTTTATTACAGTCATACGACACGTTTTCTTGTTCTTCAATATTTGTTACTTGTTAATGTTTTATTTTTTTCTACTTTTAGAAAGGTTTGAGCACCTCACGACTGTAAAATGTTTCGTGTGATTAACACCTTAAATCCTTTAAATACTTTGAGAAAAAAATCAAATTTTCGTTCCATACGGGCCGTATAAAAGTATACGACCCGTATACAAGTTCGTATACATTGTATACGACCAGGCAAACGTATTTACACATGGTGTATACGGGCCGTATACTCTTATACGGCCCGTATGGAATTAAAAAAACTGACAAAGTCTGCTAGCACAGATTTTGTTGTTTTTTTTATTCTATACGGGCCGTATAACAGTATACGGCCCGTATACACCATGTGTAAATAAGTTTTTCCCATGTGTTAATATTACGACCCTATTTTAAATGTACCCACTTTTTTAACGGTAAATTTGAATCAATCACGGATTATTAAAATATCATCGTGTCATCAACGGAATCATTCGATTATATATCCATCTTCACTAGGCAATAATGTCTATATACCAATTCAAGAGGAAACCCAATAAATCGGAACCACCCGATCATATCCATCTCCACTACACAATAATACTTATACACCAATTCATGAGAAAACTCAATAAGTCTGATAAAAACCCCTTTGTGAGAATCGAAACCAGGACCAAATGGTTCATACGTCTTATCCCACCTCAAAATGCCACTAAGTTATAATGTCATAGGCTTTATGTGTACCACCTTGACAAACTAATCTTTTCACCGTAATTGCTTATTTAATACTAGGTTAGAAGTTAGAATCTCGTGTGTTATACCCGGTGAGTTAATGTGATTTTATATATTAAGAAATAAAATATTTTATCTTTAAAAAAGTCGTGTATTACACGAGTTGAATAAAATGTGTATTACATAGGTTGAGTAAAATATAATATCATCAGTTAACATATACAGTCATGAAAACATGTTTTTAAAAATAATTTGTTATGTTCTATTTACTTATTATAACATTTTACTTTGTTTTGTTTATCTATTATTAGGTTAAAACACATGTATTACATGGGATTGGATGAATAAAATTAAATGAGTTAAATGTCATTTTAGCCCATGTGGTTTAGCCATTTTGCTAGTTTAGTCCAAAGGTTTGAAACGTTGTTATTTTAGTCCAAATAGTTTCAAACGTTGCCATTTTAGCCTACTGGGTTAACTCCATCCAATTTTTATGTTAACTAGAAGGGCAATTCAATCATTTTATATGGCTGAATTGCCCTTCTAGTTAATAGAATTACATATAAAATGACTGAATTGCCCTTTTAGTTAACAAAAAAATGGATGGAGTTAACCCAGTGGACTTAAATGGCAACGTTTGAAACTACTTGGACTAAAATAACAACATTTCAAACCTTTGGACTAAATTGACAAAATAACCCAAACCACAAGGACTAAAAGTGGAATTACAGTTTGCAAAGTGTGATTGTTACGAATTAACAGAGGAGGGTACGCTAGAGTACATAAAAAATATTCGAGAAATGTATAACGGTAACTGCAGTGGCGAAGTATAGAAGGGGCGGGGAGGGGCGCCCGACCCCCCGAACTTTTAGCTCAGTAGTGGTATATATGTAGTTTTCGTATAGAAATTTTTGGGTATATACGTTTTCGACCCCCCGGTTGTAAGGACCTGCAAAATTGTCCATAAACGACCCGTAAGTGGAAGCCCGGACCCCTGAAACCCTAATGTGCATGAAAAATCAAGAAAACAAGATTTCCAGACTTCACGCGGGCCGCGTAAAACATAAGCTTCTGCTTACGCGGGCCGCGTCAACTTAAATTTGACCGGATATGCGTTCCAGGCCACGTGTCGCACACGTGGCGGGCCTACTGATGACACACAAGCCCTAGCGGGCTCTCGCGGGCCGCGTAAGAGTCAAGCGAGGGTTTATGCGGGCCGCGTAAAACCCAAATTCAGGTTATAAATTGCCTGTGCATGGGACTTGTTCCTGCATTCGAAAATTTCATCTAAAAACGTCCATATTCTGCTGAAAACAAGCATTTAGGGGTCACGACGCCGCTACGATACAGGGTATTAACTCGATCACTGCTACGATATAATGTCCGATCGATTAAAACCGACCCGATGGATGTTTAAGTGCTGCCCGTATTGGGCTATACTTTGTCATTCATCGTGAAGGTTTTGATTTCGTGAGCTTATCGTAACGGGTTGTATTAAGTTATTGACCTAGTTTCGTGTGCATTGTTGTTTAAATTAGGTTATCAGGCTTATCAGTAGGCTAAACTCTGCCCGTCTTAACTTGCAAAGTGAGTCATTCTCTTTTTATCAACAATGTTTTACAATACTCCAATTATTTTCAAAGTTATAATTACAGGGATTAAGTCGTGGTTATCTTGAATCACTGGCTAGTGGGGTATTGTGCACATTACTAATTTCTCACAGTTAGGTTCATCAACCTAACAGTGATAATCATCACTACTTGGGTGAAAGGACACAATAGTGGTATGACCATCGTCACCAGGGTGTGACACGGCGCCAGATAAAAATAATTGTAATCGCTCTTATGCTGTAATTTATAACTAAGGTGTCATTTTATTTAACATGAATGACTCGCCAGTATTTCCCCGCTGATAAAATATTTTTAAAACATGTTTCAGGTGACTTACTGTGAATCAAGGAAAACGTGATACGGAGAACTAACAAGCTTGAAGTGGTGGCTCAGTAAAATAAATAAACATGTTTTGTAAAACAAGGAATTTCCTCGTGAAATTACCTTTACTGTAAATTATGGGATTGTCCCAATTTATGAAATAAAATAATTGGGCATTTTCAAGTTTCAAAAGATCCTGTTAAACTTCCGCTGTCAACTCAAAGAATAAATACCACGGGTTTTCTGTCCCGCGGCTTCTGGACCGGGTTACACCAGGACGGGGGCCGTGACAAAAAAAGGTGGTATCAGAGCCACTGATTTAAGCCAATTAAGTATTTAGAACTACTTAATTTTCTGATTGCCATTCTGTGAATTTAATTTTAATTTAGAACTGTGTGTATGTTTCTTCATGTGTGCTAACAGCATGAATGAGTTGTCTGAAGCTCTTCAGAAGCTCTTGGAATGAGTTGTCTGAAGCTCTTCAGAATCTCACTATCTATCCTACTGTCATGGAAGTTTCCGAGGGCTTTTCCAGTTATTGGGCTGACACTGAGAAACCTATGGAATTCCAAGCCCAACCTCAGGAGAAACCCAAGTCGAAAAAGAGAAGGAGATTCGTAGGCTGGAGACGTGTACGGAGAAAGAAGCCAGCTGCACAGAGGATTAAAAAGACTGAGGATCCCAAGGATAAAGGCAAAGGAAAGGAGATCGGGGAAAGTTCAGCGCAAGCCTGGGAAATGCCACCCTGGGATGAGCTTGACCGCAAACTGGCAAATTGTGACCTCATTAGATCTGCCAATGAAGACCTCTTCAATTACCCCGCCGAATCACAACTTCCAGTTAATTTGGAACCTGCTATCCCAGATCCCATTGTCAGTCACCAACTACTGCCCGGAGAGCTGGAAGAATGGTGGACAAGTGATTGGCAATTTCAGAATCTCTTGAATAACCCTAACACCTTTTCCCCCAGTTTGACCCTGAGCCTGCACCAAACCCACCTATGAGCACTGAAAACTTGGCAGAACTCCGCCACTATGGCGAGGAGCTGGTGGACGCAGAAAATAGAATCAGGGAAGTGGGAGAAAGGATATCATGGAAATACGACGAGAGGGAACGTCGTTTCTAAAATGCCAGCTGACAAGGATCGTATGTGGTTGTGTGGTTACGTGTTTAATAATAATAAATATTAACAAAAATAATATAATCATGTAAAATAACTTAAAAATAAAACTCTTGTAATATAACGGGTGTGTAATGACGCATACTAATATATATAAAAAGATGAAAGTCGCAAGGTCGACAATTTTGGCTATACGTGTTAACTTGATTATGTGTGATGATTTATTGTGACTGATTATTATTTATTTTGTGCCAATAATTTATCTATTGTTAATTATCAGATGGAACATTCCGTCAATGAACCAGTTAACGAAGTTAACCAATCTGAGCAAAGCCATGAAGATCACTTTCTTAATAGGCAAGATATAGAAAATATCGTTGCTCAAGGAATAGCCAATGCTATTCTAGCAATCCTTGCTGCTGCCCGAAATCCAGTTGAACCTCAACCAATTATTCCCAGCAAACGTACTCACGGCGACAATTTCAGTAATAGTGTAAATGGAGGTGGCAATATTAATAATAATGATAATGATGTGATGCAAGCCCCATTCCTTAAAAAAATGAAAGCTGCAACGCCTGGTTGCACTTACAAGGAATTTCTTGCCTGTAAACCAATCGAATTTGCAGGCAATGAAGGGGCAACTGCGGCACTACGTTGGTTAGAGAAAACTGAAGCAGTAATTAAAATAAGTAAATGTGCCGAGAAAGACAAGGTCATGTACGCGTCGCATCTTTTTAAAGAAGGGGCACTAGAATGGTGGAACACGGTACTACAAACCAAGGGAAACGATGTGGCTTATGCCATGAATTGGGAAGAATTTAAGAGACTAGTAGAAAGAAAATTATGTCCCGAATATGAAAAGGAACAAATGACAAATAAGTTCCTAAACCACCGGATGGTAGATGTTGATTGTCGAGGGTATACTTCGACATTCTTCGAGTATGCTAGAGTTGTACCAACCCTGGCCTCGCCAGAACCGGTACTTATTTCTCGCTATATTTGGGGGTTGATTGGCAAAATCCGTGATATCGTTAAAGCTGCGAGACCTCGCACCATTGACGATACAATGGAATTAGCCAACACTTTGACCGACGGACTGGTACGCACAAGAGAAGAAAACAAGAAGAGGAAGTGGCCCAAAAGATTACCCAAGGATTCCGTGTGGGTAATAGTAGTAATTTCAAGAAAAAGGGAACCGGACAACCTTCCACTGCTCCATTATGCGGTACCTGTAAAAGAAAGCATTTTGAAAAATGCAAAGGGTATTGCAATTTCTGCAAAATTCCAGGGCATCAAGAAGAAGATTGCAGTAGGAAGAAATCAACAATCTGCTTCAACTGTGGAGAAGCTGGACATTTTAGACCAGACTACCCCAAATTGGTCAAACCAGCTGACAGCAAAGCCAAACCTGCAGAAGGAACTACCAAAAAGAATGCAAGAGCATTTCAGTTGACTACCCAAGAAACAGAACTCATCCCAGATGTAATAGCTGGTACGTTCCTAGTTCACGACGTTTACGCAAAAGTATTATTCGACTCTGGTGCAAACCAAAGCTTTATAAATACTTCATTATGCCAAGCTCTTAACCTACCCTTAACCAACCTTAGACAAATTTTTACGGTAGAAACGGCAGATGGGAATTCTATTAACATAGATAAGGTCCTGCGAGAAGAAAAGATAGAACTCTTAGGCCATAAATTTTTTGCAAACTTGTTACCTATGAATTTAGCCGGATTCGATGTTGTGTTAGGAATGGATTGGTTAGTAGCCAACCATGCTCGAATTCTCTGTGATAAGAATTCTATAGAAATTCATGCACCCACAGGAGAAGTAGTGGTGATTACAGGAGATAAGCCACGTAAGCCAATGAAATTCATTTCTGTGATGAAAGTTGCTAATTATTCAAGAAAACAAGGAATAGTGTATATGATTTCGGTGATCATTAACACTAAAGGTAAGGAACTTAAAGAAATTCCAGTAGTATCAGAATACCCGGATGTATTCCCAGAAGAACTACCTGGATTATAACCCGATAGGGAAGTAGAATTTAGAATTCACCTAATTCCTGGAACCATACCGATAGCTAAGGCACCTTATATGTCACGACCCCCGACCCACCCTGGACGGAATCGGGAGTCGCGAACAGCCCAGTGGTATCGGTGATTTAATTTGAAAACGTTGCGGCGGAGATTTCATTAGGACCGTAAGTTAGGAAAAATATCAGAGTTTAAAAACACCGGATTTTATTTATTAAATAGTTGGGATAAACCCATGTTTTACAATGGTAGCTTTAATGAAAATAAATTTGATTACATAAAACAATATATTTGTTTAATTTGATTTAATTAATAAAATAAGCCACTTCTTGAAGTCTTTCAGTGCCGTATCCATCTCCACTGTAATTACCTGAAACATGTTTGAAAAAGGTTTTTGTCAGCGGGAAATACTGAGTGAATCATTCTATTTATTAAAATGACACATTTGTTATAATTTACAGTATTAAGGAAGATTACAATGTTTCTGATATCAAACCAATTACCCACAGTACTTTGTCACTCGACCCATTGGCCCTTCCGTCCAATGGTGTCTGTGACTATGGTCATATCACCCATTGGCTGCCCCAATGGTGAAGATTATCAAGTAATGTATACAAAACCCCACATACCGGCTGTAATATGGTGATTACATAAACTTAATCCCTGTAATTATAACTTTGAAATAAATAGGGTTTTTGTAAAACAATTTGATAAAAAGAGAATGACTCACATATAATCATGCAGATTCATACGGCCAAAGTTTAGTCTACAGATAATCCTTGATATATTGCAGATTTATACAGGCAGAGCTTAGCCTATTGATTTAGCCTTGTATCCTAATGCACACGAACTAGGTAAGTAACTTAATACAGCATTTACGATAACTCACGAGATCAACCCTCACAACGAATGACAAAGTGCTATGCTTAAACATCCATCGGATTCACAACGAAGGACAGAGTATTCCCCGAATTCGGGTGGCACTCAAACATCCGGTCGGAATCACAACTAATGACAAAGCATCACCCTAATGTGGGCAGCACTTAAACATCCATTGAGTACATTGATCGATCGGACAATGAATCGTAATAGCGATCGAGTTAATACCCGGCATCGTAGCAGAATTCGAGCTAGTGTGTGTTTGGTAGTAATAAAAATATATATTTGTAATTGTGTTAAGTATAGTATCCCTAATTCAACCTTATCCCGATGTTCCGAGACAGAACCCCAACGAACTTAGTCGGGCAGAGCCCTGACATGCGCTATGGGCTCAGATCAATCGAAAAGGGTAGCGGTGATCTGGAGTTACAACACTTAAAACGGGGCAGGGCCTTATTATTATTATTATAAAAAGAATATATGAATAGCCTAAAGTGGCGAAAGAGAAAGAAAGGAAAGAATAGCAAATGAAATGTTGAACTGCCCTTCCTATTTATACTGTATGTTGATTGCTTTCTACCTAAGTTTAGCATCTTTTCTTCTTATCTCTTATTCATAATTTACTTCCACGTATATATTCTAATTTGAGATTTGGGTGAGTTTAGGGGCGAGGTTGGAGATGGGTTATGCAGAGGAGGTGGGGAAGACCGGAAGATGCCGGTCACATGTAACTTGGAAACCTAGACTGTTCCTAAGGAATTCATCATTTGTATATATATATAAATATGCATACATGTCCCCTTTTCCTTTAATGTTGCTATTTGAGTTTTATTATTTATTTTATTCTTTTCTATTTTTCTATACCTCAAATTCTCGATTCAAATGTCCATATTATTTTATTATTATTATTTCATTATAATTGTTTTGATTATGGCTTCGATAATATTTCAACAGAAGTTTTAAATTGTTAACTTTAATTAATATTTTATTATTTTATTTCGTAAGTGTTAGTTTTATTATTGTTATTATTTATATATTATAATTAATTTAACTGTTTCAGTTATTTGGCGTGTATAACTTTTAAAATATAACATTTTATAAAATAATAAATATGTCATTAGAACGAGAATATTTTTGTCTACATTTGGGTCTAAGTTTCATTAAAAATAGAGTAGGTTCAAAATACAATGTATTATATGGTTCCTAGGCCCGTCCAGGAACTTCATATTTCTAACTTTTAACTTACTCGTATTCTACCCATCTAATAATAAAAGTTTTTATATACTTTTATTAGAAAGGTTACCCATATACAAGCCAATTAATATAATATTTCGACCAACTATATATAAAATAGTGTTAAAAACTTTTTGGGTTGAATATTTATAATAAAATAAACTAGTTACTAGTTACTAGTGGTTAATAAATTTAACCAAACCTATAATTATTATTTTAAAAATAGGGATGTTACATTATAGGTTAGCACCTACTGAAATGTTGGAATTGAAAAAGCAGTTAGATGAATTATTAAGCAAATGATTCATACAACCTAGTTCATTCCCTTGGGGAGCACCAGTGTTGTTCGTAAAGAAGAAAGATGGTTCGATGCGAATGTGTATCGATTATAGGGAATTGAATAAGGTTACAATTAAGAATCGATACCCATTACCTAGGATTGATGATCTTTTTGATCAACTTCAGGGAGCTAGATATTTTTCTAAGATAGATTTACGCTCCGGATACCATCAGTTGAAAGTACAAGAAGAAGACATACCTAAAACTGCTTTCAGAACTAGGTATGGCCATTACGAGTTTACAGTCATGCCCTTTGGACTAACAAATGCTCCTGCAGCATTTATGGACATGATGAATAGGATTTGTAAACCGTACTTGGATAAATTTGTAATTGTCTTTATCGACGATATACTCATTTATTCCAAAAGTCAGGACGAGCATTGTGAGCACCTACATGCACTCTTAACTTTGTTAAGAAAATAAAAGTTTTATGCCAAATTCTCGAAGTGTGAATTTTGGCTACAGGAGGTACAATTTTTAGAGCACATGGTGAATCACGAAGGTATTCACGTAGATCCCTCCAAAATAGAAGCGATCACCAAATGGAAGGTCCCGCAATCAGTTATGGAAGTTAGAAGTTTTCTAGGGTTAGCCGGATACTATAGACGGTTTATTAAGGATTTTTTCTAAGATAGTTGTTCCATTAACTAAGCTAACCTGTAAATCAGTTAAGTTTGAATGGGGACCTAGACAAGAAGAAGCTTTAAAGATTTTAAAGCAAAAGTTAACAAACGCCCCAATTCTTGCCTTACCAGAAGGAACAGAAGATTTTGAAATTTATTGTGATGCCTCTAAGTTGGGATTAGGATGTGTGCCGATGCAACGCAAAAAGGTAATTGCATATGCATCAAGGCAATTGAAGAAGCACGAAGAGAATTATACGACTCACGACTTAGAGTTAGGAGCAATAATTTTTGCCCTTAAAATTTGGAGACATTATCTGTATGGCAATAAGTTTACAGTCTATACAGATCATAAGAGTTTAAGATATATATATTTGGGCAAAAAGAATTAAACATGAGGCAAAGAAGATGGATGGAAATTCTAAGTGACTACGACTGTGATATTCAATATCACGAAGGAAAGGCAAATATAGTAGCAGATGCCCTAAGTCGTAAGTATCATGAAAAGCAAAAGCGAGTTCGTGCTCTTAGATTAAGTCTACAGTTAGATTTACTGGAACAACTGAAAAACATTCAAGAAACAGCAATCAAGGATGATGCTGAAGGAATGAAGGGAAGAATAAAGGAATTAGAGCAAGGAAGTGATGGAATTTGGAGATTCCACAAGAAAATGATTTGGGTACCTAAACAAGGAAATTTAAGAGATAAGATTTTAGAGGAAGCCCATAAATCTAGGTATACCATGCATCCTGGTAATAATAAGATGTATCAAGATTTAAGAAATAACTTTTGGTGGATAGGAATGAAAAAAAACATAGCTAGATATGTATCTAAGTGTCTAACTTGTTCACAAGTTAAGGCAGAACACCAGAAACCTTCTGGGTTACTCCAACAATTAGAAATGCCTGTATGGAAATGGGAGCTCATAACAATGGACTTTGTTGCTAAGTTACCCAAAACCAGAAAAGGTAACAACGCAATTTGGGTAATTGTGGATCGATTAACTAAACTAGCTCATTTCCTACCCATGAAGGAAACCTTTAGCATGGAAAGATTAGCAAAATTGTATGTAGACGAGGTAGTATCCTTACATGGAGTCCCACTCTCCATTGTATCAGATAGGGATAGTCGTTTCACTTCACATTTCTGGACAAGTTTTCAAGAAGCAATGGGGACCAGTCTAAATTTAAGTACGGCATATCATCCCCAAACATACGGACAAAGTGAAGGGACGATCCAAACCCTGGAAGACATGCTCAGGGCATGTGTAATAGATTTTGGAGGAAACTGGGACAACCATTTACCTTTAATTGAATTCTCCTATAACAATAGTTACCATTCAAGCATCGAAGCTGCCCCGTTCGAAGCACTGTATGGATGAAAGTGTAGAACTCCAGTTTGTTGGGCAGAAATAGGAGAAAGTCAATTATCAGGTCCTGAAATCGTACAAGAAACCACCGACAAGATCACTCAAATCAAGGAAAGACTAAAAACGGCTCGAGATCGTCAAAAGAGTTATGCAGACAATCGACGCAAGCCACTAGAATTTCAAGTTGGAGACAGAGTACTCTTGAAAGTCTCTCCTTGGAAAGGAGTAGTTCGGTTCGGTAAGAAAGGAAAGCTAAGTCCAAGGTACATAAGACCATTCCCAGTAATCCAGAGAATAGGACCGGTTGCCTATCGCTTACAACTACCGGAAGAGTTAGCAGGAGTACATGATGTATTTCATGTATCTAACCTCAAGAAATGTCTATCGGATGAATCACTAGTAGTCCCTCTTCAAGACATACAGGTGAATGAAAAATTGAAATTCGTGGAGAAACCGCTTCAAATAGAAGACAGAAAGATTAAGTTTCTCAAACACAAAATATTAGTACTTGTCAAAGTCAAGTGGGATTCAAAAAGGGGACCTGAATACACTTGGGAGCTGGAATCGGAAATGAAGCGAAAACATCCTCACATATTTCAGTAAATCTCAAGGACGAGATTTTTAAATAAGGTGGGGAGGATGTAAGGACCTGCAAAATTGTCCATAAATGACCCGTAAGTGGAAGCCCGGACCCCTGAAACCCTAATGTGCATGAAAAATCAAGAAAACAAGATTTCCAGACTTCACGCGGGCCGCGTAAAACATAAGCTTCTGCTTACGCGGGCCGCGTCAACTTAAATTTGACCGGATATGCGTTCCAGGCCACGTGTCGCACACGTGGCGGGCCTACTGATGACACACAAGCCCTATAGGGCTCTCGCGGGCCGCGTAAGAGTCAAGCGAGGGTTTACGCGGGCCGCGTAAAACCCAAATTCAGGCTATAAATTGCTTGTGCTTGGGACTTGTTCCTGCATTCGAAAATTTCATCTAAAAACGTCCATATTCTGCTGAAAACAAGCATTTAGGGGTCACGACGCCACTACGATACAGGGTATTAACTCGATCACTGCTACGATATAATGTCCGATCGATTAAAACCGATCAGATGGATGTTTAAGTGCTGCCCGTATTGGGCCATACTTTGTCATTCGTCGTGAAGGTTTTGATTTCGTGAGCTTATCGTAACGGGTTGTATTAAGTTATTGACCTAGTTTCGTGTGCATTGTTGTTTAAATTAGGTTATCAGGCTTATCAGCAGGCTAAACTCTGCCAGTCTAAACTTGCAAAGTGAGTCATTCTCTTTTTATCAATAATGTTTTACAATACTCCAATTATTTTCGAAGTTATAATTACAGGGATTAAGTCGTGGTTATCTTGAATCACTGGCTAGTGGGGTATTGTGCACATTACTAATTTCTCACAGTTAGGTTCATCAACCTAACAGTGATAATCATCAATACTTGGGTGAAAGGACCCAATAGTGGTATGACCATCGTCACCAGGGTGTGACACAGCGCCAGATAAAAATAAGATAGTAGCCATTGTAATTGCTCTTATGCTGTAATTTATAACTAAGGTGTCATTTTATTTAACATGAATGACTCGCCAGTATTTCCCCGCTGATAAAATATTTTTAAAACATGTTTCAGGTGACTTACTGTGAATCAAGGAAAACGTGCTACGGAGCACTAACAAGCTTGAAGTGGTGGCTCAGTAAAATAAATAAACATGTTTTGTAAAACAAGGAATTTCCTCGTGAAATTACCTTTACTGTAAATTATGGGGTTGTCCCAATTTATGAAATAAAATAATTGAGCATTTTCAAGTTTCAAAAGATCCTGTTAAACTTCCGCTGTCAACTCAAAGAATAAATACCACGGGTTTTCTGTCCCGCGGCTTCTGGACCGGGTTACACCAAGACGGGGGCCGTGACACCGGTTCTATCGAAATTTTTTTGGTATATACGTTTTCGACCCCCCGTCATTCAGGTCAAGCTTCGCCACCGTAACTGGATGTGCGGATTGTGTGAAGAGGCGGTTAAGGACGATATGGTAAGGAGCAAAAGGCGAATCTACACGAAAGAAGCTATGATGCGTCATATGAACTTTTGCTGAAAATCTACCTCGTCGGATCCACCGTTGAGTCCTGGGATTGATTTAATCGCAGCAATGAGACGGTTTATCCGGCGAGGTTTGGATTCGCCTTGAGCGTTAAGGTCTATGCCAAATAGTCTGTTAAGGAGTACGGGTAGTGTTCTGCTCAGTCGGTTTGAGAGTTGTATAACGAATCTTGCGATTGAATCATCGTCTTATGTGGATTTGCAAGAATTGATGAACTGATAAACAAAAAGGTGTATATGATCTTATTTCATTTGTTTGTTGATATTAAAGATGTACAAACCAAGCTGCCTATCAACATATTGAAACTCTCACAAAGAATCTCAAAACAACATATTAGCAAAAGGTAGGAAATGACATCAAACACTTGATCTGGAGCTCTTATTAGTGTCGTCTTCAATTTTCTTCCCGCCCCATTTCCATACAAAGAGGAGGGGATTCTAATCGGAGACCTTATTTGTGTCGGTTTCATTTTTCTTCGCCCCCCATTCTCGACACTGACAAGAGCCAACGCGATCCTAACAGAGATGATTGGAAAAAAGTGTCTTGTTTCCTCTAAAGACAAAGACAATAGTGAAGGAGAGTTGGTTGGATACTTGTCATGAACGAGTGAAATGTGTGAGAATGAGAGATGATGGAATTTTGTTTTTTAGAGAGAGATACATTGGTCGAGTGTGAGTAAAATTCTAATCCGTTATGACGAATGAATTTTTGATGACAAACACAACTAATATATTCTATTTTTTTGGTTAAGCATTGAATATGCCATAGATTCACATGTTAAGCATATCAACTATAATCCGTTTATGTTATACTATAATTACTATTTATGTATTAAGTTTTATTTAAACTTGTTTGTGTTATTGTGTAAAAGGGTTTAAACGATTTATTTTTATTAATACTATATATATATATATATATATATATTAGAGTTAATTGCCAAAATCGTCCCTGAGGTTTGGCCGCGTTTGCCATTTTCGTCCAAAATAACCTTTTTGTACCATTTTGCCCCCGACGTTTGGTATTTTTTGTCATTTTCATCCAAATGACTAACTTAGTTAAAAAAACCGTTTAATGAGGGTATGTTTGAAATTTTACATTTATAAATAGGGGTATTTTGGTCTTTTGGCTTTATCATTTTATGTATTATATAAAAATGTATATCTGACTATTTATTTCCATTTATATATTATATTCAAACAAAAAAAATCTGATCATCATGCTTTGTATAAATGGTCATCATCGCAGACAGTACTTTTCCACCCAACTTATCTCTGACAACTATCACCTCCACCTCCATCAACCACATGGCATCACTGGATTCCTCTCTACCACTGTCCAAAGTCGTTGACGAAGCCGATGATGACAGATCTGGCGCGTGCATTCAACTCTCTAAACTCCGACGACTCTGCGGGGTCATCATACTGTGCGGGTTAGGTCAGTTGTTATGTTCGGGTGTGAATCTGACTTCTGGTAAAGATGTGTTCAAGGGAGACATGAAGGAGGTAGAAACTGACCCAATTGCTCAGATGGAGCGGTGTTACGTTTGCTTCAGTTTCAGTCATCATGCTGATTTTGTTTTAGAAACCTTAGAATTCGTTTTAATTGAATCGAGTAGGGCTCAATACGTTTTGGATTTGTTCAAGAATTGAGTCAAATCAAGGAGATGTCAATAGTTTTTTACGGGAAATTGAAGAAAAATTGAATTGTTGTCATTTTGTTGAACGGATTTTGATAGAATTAACAATGGTGGTAATGGCTGGTGGGGTGGTGGTGGTACAGGTGGGGTGACTAGGGATGAAGAAGAATGTTTTTCTATTAATATAAAATGATAAAGTCAAAAGACCAAAACACCCTTACTTATAAATGTAAAATTTCAAACATACCCCTCATTAAACGATGTTTTTTAACTAAGTTAGTCATTTGGATGAAAATGGGAAAAAATGCCAAACGTGGGGGGAAAATGGTACAAAAAGGTCATTTTGGACGAAAATGGGAAACGTGTCCAAACTCAGGGACGATTTTGGCAATTAACTCTATATATTATATCAAATCAAGTTTTAAAATATTACAATTAATTAAAAATATAAATACACCTATAACGTAAAGAGGTTCATGTGGTTTAAGGCTGGATCAGCCTTATACACAGGCTTGATACACTACGTATAGGTCTTTACGCAGAGTTGTGTAGGGGCGTCAAAATAAGCTTTGGACGGTTCAAAAATCACAACTCTTTATCCATATATTCTGTAATAATCCGTTCGTGTAAAATAAATGAAATCCTTTTTATTAACTTGAATCACTGAAACAATTACAGAATGATACAAAGAAAAAATACAATTACAACTGAAAAAGAATAGAAAAACAAGAACAGAAACTCGAACAGAAAAAATGTTCTTGGCTGAGGATCGTGTTAGACACGGGTCCCTTAAAATAAATTTCGTGTCTCCCAGGAGAACACGTTTGTTTCCATGATACAATAGCCGCAAGCAGTTGTACTGCCGGTCTTGACTCCAACCCGAAGGTGTACCTCGATAGCTTGAAGATAAAACGAAATATGCAGTGGAGAAGATTGTATTGCTGTGTGATTCGGTGGTTTGGTCTGCAATATGATGCTCCTATTTATAGTTGCAGGTCTTGAAGAAAATGAATTAAATGAGTGAATTAAACTGCATTAAACTAATTCTCAGTCAAACGCATTAAGTTCGTCAGTTTCAAATGCTGAATGTAACTGCACTGGCATTAACTGCAGCAGGAAGCTTCTGCGCGCGCGCAAGACACACTGGTGCGCGCGCAGGTCTGCACCCTCATGTGCGGTGCATCCATTTGGCTCACTGCCATGCACACCTGCGCACGTGCGCCACGTCACCTGTAAGCCTCTACGATCACGCCACACAGTCGCGCCGTTTTGGCTCAGTTTGGTGCGCTGCGCACGTCACTTCAGTGCCCATGCACCATGCGCAACCGCGAGCTTCCATGCTACGTGTACTCGCGCGCGTATGCGCATGACTGCCACGTCATGCGCCACCGCACGCGGACCCACCAGGGTCATGCACCTGCGTCACCAACCACCTGGTCCTTACAGCCCTTGCTCCACCACGCGCACGCGGTCAAAAATACAAAGGCGGCTCTCAAGCGGCTCACGGCGATGCGAGCGTGCAAAGTGCGCCATCAAAGCGCCACATTGCGCCTCATCGCCCACGCCACGCGCGCGTTTGCGAGTTAGGGTGCTCCGCACCCTTCACGAGTACACTAGTGAGTGCTTCCATGAAACAATAAGGATGGAGAGCTCCCACTTAAATACCCCTTTAAGTTTCATCTCTCATCCGATGTGGGACAAGGTGCTACTTTCCCACTTTTTTCAGCATTTAAGTTTCAAACACCAAACTTTGAGCATCGATATCTTATTCATCTTAGCTCCGTTTTGGACGTGGTTTAGTTCGTTGCGAAGCTCTTCCGTCATAGAACACAAACCCACAAAAAATATATAAAACCCGCTCATTTTATTATATTTATTTCTAGTCCAAAATAGGAAAAATCATTTTTCTATATTTGTGAAAAATGTTATTTTCACAAAATTTCCAACATATTCATTGGGTAATAAGTCATTCTTAGGCCATGTGTAGTCATAACGCCCTTTGTGGGCGTTATAAGACACGTGGCGCGCCACGTCAGCGTGTGGGCGTTGTGGGGCCTTATGCATTTTGACCTCGCCATGCGGTTGGACAATTATACCAACGTCATTGACGACAATCCAAGTTACCCATCATGCCGGGTATTCCATGCTTTTCTAGATGCACCTCATATATTTGTTGAAGGTCGTTCCAAGTGGGATTTCTCAAATAACGTTTTCCATATAACTGGCATATACCTAAAATATAATTTAATATATAAAAGTTTTACTAGTAAGCTACTAAAAAATCAATATATAAAAGTAAGTAAATAAATAAAAGTCAATAAAAAATACCATAGCAAAAATGTTCCAAGCAATCTCGGGTTGTTTTCTCCGCCATCTTCAAGTACTCGTCGTTGATGTCGTACGTGTTTCCGTATGCTAATATGCGTAACGCGGATGTGACCTTTTGAATTGAGGTGAAGCCTAAATATCCTCGCGCGTCCATTCTTTGCTTAAAGAAATCATACGTATTTTCCAAATCATTAGAAATGCGCAAAAATAACCTTTGGCTCATACGAAAACGCCGTCTAAAAACATTGGGTCCGTGAACCGGTGTCGCATCAAAATAGTCTCTCATCAAACGCTCGTTCGTGGCTTCACGATCTCGCAAGATATAGGTGCGCCGCAAGATGGGTCGTGGAGGGGGAGTAGGCCGAACGTGCTCAAGTGCTTGTATCATAAAAGTACACACACTCGTAACCGCTTCTTCCTCCTCCGCGTCTTCTTCGGGTGAAAAAAATCTTCGGTAAATATCGGTGAACGAGTCTTCCGACGGGGAACCCATTTTTTTAATAGGGTGGTAGTAGCTTCAAAACTTTTTAAAAAATATATAGAGAAGGAGAGGGTATTTGAGTATGATTTGTTAAAAAAATGGAAGAGTTGGGAGTTATTTATAGTGTGAAAATAAAAAAATTGATTTTTTTTTATGAATATGACCGTTTTTAAACGGTCAAAAATATTAAATAACATTTCATCAACGCGCTATACACATCGCGCCTCCCCCAATTTTCCGATCGATGGCGCCCTCGGTGGCGGTGTGCCCGGCGCTATGGTTGGGCAAACCGCCCCACTACACATAACCTTATGCAAATTAGACTGGGCAGTTGGTTTTAGTTGACTTAATCACGTTATTTTTTGTCCATACTGAAAAAAGTTATGTAAATACGCAATTGTTTATTTTTAGAAAGAGAATAAAATAATTATTTTCTTGTGTAATTAAATTACACATTACACATCTATAGTAGCAAAACAGATGAACTCAACTTACATACCTACTTTAATGCTAACTTCCATCAATATCAACTAAAATAATCATATGTAAATCCTCACTTTATTTCATGTATCAACTTCGTATTCACACTTAGCATCAAAAGTCTAAAGCTAGTATTCTCAAAAATATAGAATTTCTGTTCACAAAAAAAAATGACATCTTAATCACACAAGAGTGTTCAACTAACAAATGAAATAAGGTCATATATACCCTTTTGTTTATCAGTTCATCAATTCTTGCAACTCCACATAAGAAGATGATTCAATCGCAAGATTCGCTATACAACTCTCAGACCGACTGAGCCGAACACTACCCGTACTCCTTAACGGACTACTCGGCACAGACCTTAACGCTCTAGGCGAATCCAAACCTCGCCGGATAAACCGTCTCATTGCTTCGATTAAATCAATCCCAGGACTCAACGGTGGATCTGGTGACGTTGATTTTCGGCAAAAGTTCATATGACGCGTCATAGCTTCTTCCGTGTCGATTAGCCTTTCGCTCCTTACCATTTCGTCCTTAACCGCCTCTTCACACAATCCGCACATCCAGTTACCGTTATACCTTGCTCGAATAATTTTTATGTACTCTGGCGTACACTCCTCCGTCAATTCGCAACAATCGCACTTTGCTAACACTAATTCGGTTGAGGTTGCTGGCATCATAATTGTATCGTTCATAACCGCTGTTGACATCTCTGCAACGAACAACACGATTCATCAGTAAGTTAATCAGATTCTAACAAAACATTTCAGCAAACATTGAAATTCAAAATCAAATTGAATCAAACTGAATTAACAGAACTAACTGTATATGCAATAGAGATTCAATTAAGCACATTAAATAATCGAAATTTCAATAGCAGTAACTATTTGAAACCAAACTGTTGAAATCATATGAACATTGAAACAACTAAATTTTAGAGTTAATTGCCCGGATGGTCCCTGTGGTTTCACGTTTTTTCACGTTTAGTCCCCACCTTTTGAAAATAACATGTATGCTCCATATGGTTTGTCATTTTGTTACCCGGATGGTCCCCAAACATTTACTCCGGGGACTATCCGAGTAACAAAATGACAAACCATAGGGAGCATATCTGCTATTTTCAAACTAACTGACATCTACTCAGGGACTATCCGAGTAACAAAATGACAAACCATAGGGAGCATACCTGCTATTTTCAAAAGGTGGGGACTAAACGTGAAAAAACGTGAAACCACAGGGACCATCCGAGCAATTAACTCTAAATTTTATTTCTTCTTTCAATTAAATAATATTTTTTATATTTTTATTATTACGTTTTCTTTATCCTCCACTCACAACCACTTTCAAAGTATAGTAAAAATTTATATAGGGTGAACAGTGTCCCCAAATATACAGATAAACAGTAACATTTTCTCTTTCCTCCACTTACAACCACTTTTTATAAGATAAATACCACTCTCATGGAATACAAAATACAAGGGAAGGGAAGGGATGCGAATGCTCTAATCGATATTCAAAATCAAAAACTCTATGAAATTTAACAAATGAAATCTTATTAACATCGAAATTCAAAATCAACGACTCGAAATTCAAATCAATAACTTAACAAATCGTATTAACGTCGAAATTCAAAATCAACGACTCTAATCGAATTAAACTAACTTACCTGAATAAGCAAGGAAGGTTCTATCAAGCATTGAGTCTCTTGAGTACAAGTAATCCTTGAATTCTCTTCTTCTTCAACCTTTTTGTCTTTAGATCAAATCACAACAAAATGCTAAATCAAATGTTTAAGTTAAGAATCAAGCAAAAAAATAGTGGTTTTATAGCAAGGGAATGTTATCCACGTCAGCAAATCTTTAAATATTAGATATTAAAAATTAGCACACACGGATTGGGTGGCGGGTAACCAAATAAAAAATAATATCATTTGCCAGCTGTATATACATTTGTCAAAACTTCAATATGAACTATGAAGACATAGTAATCAACTAACTTTAAACGTGTTTAATAAATTTAATATATATAATCTTGAGTATACTTTTTTATTTTAATTTTTGATCCATAGGCTTGTTTTTAGGTAAATGTTCAAACTCATATATTTTCTAATGGAAAAAAAAAAGATCATGTGTACATTTCTTGTTCACAAATAAATGAAATGTTTTACATAGTTTTTTTAAAGAGAGTACCAAACAGTTTCTAGTGTATTATAATTATAAAATTAACATTTCAATGTGACTGAGGGGTATTTTAAACATTTTACCACCAACCATTACAACCATTACAACCTCCACCACCACCACATCACCACCATGGGCGAAAGGATAGTGGGGGTGGGAGAGGGGGGCCGACCCCCCGAACTTTTCGCTCATTAGTGGAGAGTAGATAATTTTCGTATAGAAAATTTTATTTATTATTTATCGTAAATGAGTGAAGCATTACCCAGTCCCATAGTATGCCCGGCCCCCATCAGCGTATTTTTTTGTTTTATTGGTATATACGTTTTCGACCCCCCGTTTTATAGAAATTTTTCGGTATATACGTTTTCGACATCCGGTCAGAAATCTCAAGCTTCGCCACCACCACCATTTGTTGGGGGGTTACTCTGAAGCAGCCTTTCTATCCACGTGGATAGAGGTAAAGACGTATGTTGGATTTGTTTACATTTCATCATTCCCGGACCCTATCAATAACTTTGTCGTTTGTTGAATATGGTGGATATGTTTTTTTTTTTTTTTTTTTTTTCATATTATAGACGTGTCAGCTTGGTACGGCTCGACCTTATACATAATTTAAACAAGCTTAAAGGTACAAGCAATTTAAGCAACCTCACACGGGTGAAAGGCGTGTTATACGTATAGCGTTTTAAAAAAGTGTTATTATTAACTTAAAATTTTATAGAATTTTGACCAGTAAGTTGTTCCCACGTGTACATGGCGGACGTGCACCGGCTAAGCCTCCTAAAATTATTTTATTGTATTTTAAATCAGTAATACAATATCTCATCATACTTTAACGAGTTGTCTACTCAATAGTCCGGCAATAAATATACATAATTGACTTTATTTGTATTTTATAAATGTAAAGAAACTCTATCCTCCAATCGAAAATAAAAATAATAATCGAAGGTTCCGAAAGTGGAAAACTAAATTAAGCAAATAATGTGGCAATTTTCTTATCGAAAGTTTCATCTTTAAAACCCTATTAAATCCCACACTTTAATGCATACATACATGATACATACATACGCGATCCTAACATAGATGATGAAAAACAGTGTTTTGTGTTTTTTCTACTGTAAAAACAGAGACAATAATAACGGGAGAATTGTCTGAATATGCCATAGATTCACATGTTAAGCAACTATAATTAGTGGCGAAGCTTGACGTTTTCGACCCGCGAAGCTTGACGTTTTCGACGGGGGGTCGAAAACGTATATACCCAAAAAATTCTATAGAACCCGGGCGTCGAAAACGTATATACCCAAAAATTTCTATACGAAAACTACATATATAACACTACTGAGCGAAAAGTTCGGGGGGTCAGGCGCCCCTCGCGGCCCCTCTTAAGCTACGCCACTGACCCTAAGAAGAGCTGGGATTTCTGCTAAGATAAAGGCATAATCCATTTATGTTATACTAAAAGGGAGAGTTGTCTGAATATCGGCATGACTGGGTTCAGCATGTTTTGTGAGACATCCTAAGAAGAGCTGGGATTTCTGCTAAGAAAAAGGCTCATGTGAATTTTCTCACAGACCCTATGGAAGGGAGATCTACTCTGCGACCAGCGGATCTGCTCGTCTTTGGCTGAGCTGGGGGGAAACATGCTTGTGTGGACCTCACGGGGGTTTGCCCTTTGGTTGGTTTAAGGGAAAACGGGTTTGTAGCTAGACAAGCAGCAAGAAAGGCAGAATCAAAGAAAGTGGATAAGCACGCTAAAGCTTGCGTAGAGAATCAACATGTCTTTGTCCATTTTGCATTTGATACATTTAGCTCCCTAGCGCCAGAAGCTATCCACTTCTTGACCAGGGTCAAACGGGTCATCCACAACAATTGTTCAACCCCAGGGGGGGCAGAGGTTCATCTCTGGAAGGTTAGGGTTTGCAATTCAGAAAGGGGTGGCGGCGTAGCTTGTTGCCCTTCTACCTTCTATTTTAATGTAACTTGGCAAGTTTTTTTATGGAAATTTTAAATAATATTTATATTAAAAAAATTACGATTTTAATAATGTATAAACTAAGACCTTGAAATTTCATAATATGTATTTTGAAAAAAAAAAAGTAGAGCGAAAGCATCTGTCTAATTAACACAAAAGTAGTTTATATACTTGTTAACATTCTTAAAAAGGAAGTTTGCTTAGTTAAACAGCCCACTGGATTACTTGTGTCCAGTTATTATTCTTCACTTACAAGATCAACTCTGGCCCAGTGGCCCATACCTTTGGATTCCTTTAATTACACAACTCTGGCCCAGTGGCCCATACCTTTGGATTCCTTTAATTACACAGTTAACAATATGACCATAGGGCATCAATAGTTGATTTATTCGCTTTAATAGTAAAATGTCAAAATGGTCCTAAGTTTAACCTACTTTTGTCAATTCATTTTAAAAATGAAACTTTCTGTATCTGGGTCCTTGAGGTTTTGTTTTTGTTGTCATTTTCATCAAATTGACAAACTAGATTAGAATTTTCTGTTAACTTATTCCTTTTTTGTCGTTTTCATAATTTAATTAAAATATATTATGGCATAAAATAATAATTATACCGTTCATTTAAATGAGGAAAACGATAAAAAGAGGAAAAGTTAACAGAAAAATCTAACCCATATGTCAATTGGATGAAAAATGATAACAAAAATAAAACCTCATGACCAGATAAAAAAGTATTTTTGGACTGAAGTCAATATACTCTCGCTTATTTGTGGAGTTTATCACAAAATGTTATGACACAAAAAAATGTTATAATACAAAACAGAGAAGTTTAAGGGTGTGGAACCGTATCGTGATAGAAAAGTGTTTATATACATTGGCATGATCGACTTGCATGGTATTGTAAAACTCTTTGTTTGCTAGTATAGACAAACGTCGTTACTCGTTACAGGTGAATGCGCTCCCTTACAACAATCGGACCAATCCAAAAAAGTACTTGAGTATCAAAACATCTACGTTACTAATGTAGCATTAACACTGTGTTCCCGAGTTAAGTTAAGGAGAGAAAAGAAAGGATTCTCTTCTTTTCTTTTCTTTCTCTCCGTTTCTTTCCAATTTGGAAAGATTAATTTTAGGCAAAAAATCTCTCATTTTCTCTTCTTTTCTATCCTTTAATGAAACTCTGGAACACAACTAAAAATTATTTCTTTCCAAATCTTTTCTTTTCTCTCATTTAATGAAACTCAGGAACACAGTCTAAACAATGGTAAGTGAAAACGAGTGTTAAATACCAATGTATAACCATTTTTAAAGCATGATAAAGTCTTCCAAAGTATCATATTATTATAAACTATAAAAAACAGTCATCCAACAATATGAAAGGGATATGAACAATTAAAATAAACAAAAGAAAAAGTCTCATTTAAGAACAGACTTGTAAACCAACCCCATTGGCAAACTGCCGCACATAGGTTGACTTTAATCATATATACTAAGAATAAAGGGTATGGAGAGGATGGGCTTGGAGGGGATGAGGCGCCACGTAGGCGGCTCGTGGGGGATGGGCCTCCTTCACATTTGAGGGGATGGAGGATGGGGCTACCCCACCTCATTATTTTATAATTTTCTAAGTGTTTAAATTGAAAATGGATGAGATAGAGGGTATTTAAATTGAAAAAGGATGAGAGAGAGGATATTTAAATTGAAAAAGAAAATATAATATTCAAAGTGGGCCCCGTCTTATCCGGCTGTGGAGAGCCGGTTGGGCCGAGCCGAGCCTCAGGGGGGCGGTGTGGGGGACCGGCGCCGGTCCTAACCGGGCCCCATACCCTTTAGTCTAAGAATGAAAAAGTTCATCATACTCGTATGTTTATAGCTTAAATAACATTCTACTGAATGGGAAATTTTACTATGTTTGCACTAATCACATGATAGAAAACAACACCACTATTTTAAGCTTAATTTAATTATTCGTATGATGTTTACCATCTGTGATCTTCCTTGAAATGAGCAGAAAATATGACTTTGGGTCTGTTTGGCAACTTCTGAATGGTTAAGTGCTTAACCAATAAGAGGTCTGAACCATTAAGTGTTGAATCAGTAAGAGGTCTGAACAATTAAGAGCCAGTATAATGCTTAACTGTTTAGAGACAAATGTCTGATCAATTCAGATTAGAGGTCTTAACCATTCAGACTTAGTATAATGCTTAACCATTCAAAGGCAAATGTCTGAACCATTCAGACATCTGCTCGCGAAACAAACAGTCTGAACCATTAAATGCTGAACCAGTAAAAGATCGGAACCATTAAGAACCTCATTAAAATACAAATAACTACATGATGAAGTGAAACAAAGAAGAAGATATAATCAACATGACGAAGATATACATGTTTAATTTTTGTTATTCAAAACTAGGTGTGATAAACAGGTCATGTTCTCAACTTGATAGATCTGACCAGACATTAATTCTAAAATTGTGTCACCCGAACATAGATATCAGTTACATAATAAAATAATAAACTAACTATTAAAATTTGTCAATAATTGTTTCTCCTTGTTATCTAATGAATTGGCTATTTATTTCTGTTGATTTAATGAAATAATTAAATAATATAATCATAAATGTGTTGGTAGTGAAGTTTGAACCATGTTGCAAGCTACTAGTTTTAATTTATGATTTCATGCAAGTTACAATTAGGTAGTTGATAAATATTTATCACTGAATTACGTCCATACAAAATATAACACAAATACTTGGCGGGCCCAGGAATTTTTCCATGAGAGTGCGGAACATTTTTAAAAATTTTAGGCCCCTAGGTATATAAGTAAAAAAATCGGTTCATATCGGGTCGGGTCAGGTCATGTAAAACAAACGAATATCAAACTAAATTTATATAACCATCAAAAACATGTCAAACCTTGTTACAAACATAATTAAAACGTCGACGACCTACGAGTTTTCATTTTTTTGAAATCTATCCAAAACATCATCTAAAGCTCTATATAACATAAGTTCATCGCTCCATAACATAATATTTCTATTTTAATTTTCAACTATTCAAGCCTTAGAAATCATATCGTAAGTTGTAATCATCCTAAAAATATTAAACAACATAATCACCCTAAAAATCATCTAAACAATCATAAACAACGTCAAAACACACAAAATTTCAAACCTATTTAACAACTTTATTACCTTTTTTTCTCCTATAATATCAACCAAAATCAACAAAATAACAAAGAAACTTACCCGTGTTCGGATTCCGGTTAGATTTGGTGTCGAACGACGGTGGTATGGTGGCTGATTACGGTGGTCGCCGGCTGCTGGACTGTTGTCGCTGGGTGATGTTGTTCGTTGGCAGTGCATGGACGCAAGAGAGAGTGAGCAGGAGAGAATTTCTAAAGGTTTTGGGCTTTAATTATTTTATTATAGTTTAAAATATTGTTAGGTTTGGTTAATGGGCTAAGACTTAGTGGGCTAGCTAGTTAGGAATTATAAGTGGGTAAAGGTATGGGTATTTGGGTTTAGTTAGTTTGGTATTAAAAGTTATATAATTTAGGCAGCATTTTTTTTTAAATAAGAGTTTACTAAAAAAAATTTAAAATATAAATTGATAACATTTTACCTAAGGGGTGCGGACGAAAAATTTCAAGGGGTGCGGTCGAAAAATTCCAAGGGGTGCGGACAGGATTTTCGACGAAACTTAGCACTAATTTTTTTTTTCCCCGGGGGTGCGCCCGCCCACCTTGGACTGGGCTTGGGTCCGCCCATGATGCTTATAATAGTAGCCTATGCTACTAGGCGACCCACGTGATTACGAACCAATTATGCATAGTAGATATTATATAATAATCTGCTGTAACATCAGTTTCATATAGGGTCATGCTAGCTGCACACGCCCAAAATTATTTTCACACCCCAAAGCGCCGCGCTATGGCCAAAGCGCGGCGCTTCGATCGACAAAACGTGCTTCGATTGACGTTTGAAACATTCGATACTGTTTGACAGACATAAAGCTGATTATGATGTTTTGTCGTTAACCCTAAGCGCCGCGCTTTGGCCATAGCGCGGCGCTTCGACCCCAACTTTCACCCTTTTTACCTTTTAAAAGCAACCTCTGATAGCATTCCGTCGATATACATCTTCATTCACAGACACTGGCTCATACATTTTTATTCATTTCAAATCAAAGGTTTGTATTGCCTTTATTCCCCATCCGTTGTGTTTCTTCAAAATAACGCGCGGTTTTGCTGTATTAGTTACATCTCTTGAAAAAACGATGTCGTGGTTAAACAACTATATTTTCGGTCAATATTCTGACGAGACAGTTGTTCCTGATTCTTACGAGGGGACCGCTATTTCTGACTCGTATGAGAAACCGGTCTCGTCCAACTTGAGGGAGGCAGAGGTTGTATCTGGCATTCATTATCGTGATAACACGGTGACGCTGGATTTGAATACCCCTGTGGAGGACCCTTACGCACAACAAGGTTATTCGAATTTCGGTTACGGTGGCGAGTACAGCTTTGTACAACAGGAGTGTGGTCCAAACGACAGTTACGGTTGTCAACAGAGCTTACAAGGTTATTCGAATTTCGGTTACGGTGGCGAGCACAACTTTGAACATCAAGTATATTCGGACCTCGGTGACGATGGTGAGCCGGGGGATGTGTCTGTTAACGAGGAAGGCTGTTACCCGGTTACGTTTTCGTTTGATACGACGCAGACCTTTTCGTCACGTAAAGAGTTGGTGCGTTGGGTACAAGACACGGCAAAAGACAACGGTTACCTCATTGTGACTAAGAGGTCGAATAAAAGAGGAGATAATTACAAGATTTGGTTTCAATGTACTTTTGGTGGGGAGCATAAGAGTATAGCTACACAGAGGAAAACGGGTAGCAAGAAAATAGGCTGCCCGTTCGAGATGATCGGGTTTTCGGAATCATCCGGAAGTGTTTGGAGGATCGAGGTGACGAAGGCGAAGCATAACCACACTCCTATTGAAAACTTAGAGGGTCACGCGTATGCGAGAAGGCTTTCTTCGGAGGATACAAAACTGGTTAAGGAGCTGGCAGAGCAAGACATTCCTAACCAAAGTATCTGGCGAACGCTGACAAAAAACAATCCGGCTAGAAAGCTTATTCCGAAAGATATACACAACGCTGTTCAGAAGATCAACGCCGAAAAAAATGTCGGTAAGTCTCCGATGCAAAAACTTGAAAGCATTCTTCTCGAAAAAAATTACACTTATTACATGCGCACGAATGAGATATCAAACGAAGTTGAAGATGTCTTCTTTGTTCACGAAAGATCATTCAATATGTGGTGTGCCTTCCCGCATGTGCTAATTATTGACGCCACCTACAAAACGAACATGTACAACCTGCCATTTGTTCAGGTCGTAGGCATGACGTCGACAAACAAATCGTTTACGGCTGCTTGTGCGGTAATTTCCGCTGAGAAGTCAGAGAACTACCTATGGGTGTTGCAGAGGATCAAGTCTATGCTGGTAGGATGTATGGAACCGCGCGTGATTTTAACAGACAGGGATTTTGCGCTGATGAACGCGTGTGAACAAGTTTTTCCAAAAGCGCATAAGTATCTTTGTCGGTTCCATATTCAACAAAATATAGGACATTATGATGCGCTGCTTAGACGGATCAATTTCAAGGGGGTGGGACGAGCAGATATCGAAAATTACATGACGATGCCTGAGACGGGGTTTCTTATTGCCCAACGATACGGTGTGATTGTTCACAGCTTCGACATGCGTGGGAGCTGTACAATTTTCCCTCTGCTGGGCGGGCCAAACGAAGCTGAGGAACCTCACCTGGTGGTTGCGGTTGTGTTCGTCGACCATGGGCATTTCATACATGTAGAGCTTAGAGGTTGTTATCCAATGCCTCCCCCAAACCCACTCTGGACAGCACACAGAACAGATCGGGCAGCAGCCTGGCATACACTGTATCGGGATCAGATCAACGCGTACGAAATGCTTATGTATCGTGCCCCTGACCTTAATGTAACCCCATATGTTCACGATGTAGGTTAAATGTGTTTAATAATAATCACGTTTGTGCTTGTTCAATATATGCGTTACATCACGTTCAATACGCACTTATACGACCCAAAATGACCATATACATCATAATACTACAATTAATGAAAAAATACGTCATGTTCATGTGCGGTAGGCGGCTGATACACATAACACCTCTCACAGGAGTACTTGTGGTTTCAAACCAAAATGATACGATATAACGGAATAAGACATCACACGTAACCGATTTGATCCGGAACTTGCAGTATAGTCCATATATAATAAAAAATGAAGTATAATGGAAAAAACGTAAAATTTAGACTATTATCGACGCGTTTGTGAATTAAAAACAATTTAAAAAAAATAAAAAAAAGGCCTTAAACGCCCCGCTATGACCAAAACGCCCCGCTTTACCCTTGAAGCGCCCCGCTATGGCCAAAGCGCGGCGCTTTGGTCCCTCGCTATACCTGAAGCGGGGCAGCTTCTCCCCCACTTCAACACAACACACAAAACACACACACAAGGTGCGATTACACACACTTCGATCCGGATATCTTCGTTTTCAATCTTTCGACCTCTAAAAAGGTAAATCGAACACCCTTAGTCGTTTTCTTTAACTGTAAATGTTTTATATTTGATTGATTTGGGCGTTTGGATCGATTGGGGGGGGGCTGTTCTTCATCACGAAGAACTAAAGCGCCGCGCCGAGGCCAAAGCGCGGCGCTTTAGTTCATGTTTATTTTTTTTTTAATATTATTTGTTTAATATTATTTGTTTAATATTATTTGTTTAATATTGTTTGTTTATTATTTAAATTGTTTAAATAATATTATTTGTTTATTATTTTATATTTAATATTATCTTATCAACGTGCAGGGATGGATTTTTCTGATGACGAGATTGAGCATATGGAGGCTGAGGGAGATGTGGGAGAGCAGGGAGAGCCGGCATGTCCGTACCTGCAGTTTCCGGCGGCGTCACGGGCGAGGGGGAGATGCGCGAGGTTGCGCGCCATCCCCATTGGGGAGCATGTAGGGATAGACTGGGGCCTGCTGGAGACCGTGGGAGAGGCCGCGCGGGCGCGTGAGATAGTTGGACTAGATACTCCTTGGTCGCGCCTATTTGAGTTAGCGATGGAGGACTCGTATCCTGAGGTTACGTGGGAGTTTCTTTCCACGTTTACATACGCGCCGCATCCGGCGGATTACGTCGAGGACCCGGATTTTCCAGTCCACGAGGTTACATTCCGTCTCGCCGGTCAGGAGTTTCAGATGAGTGTGCGGCAGTTTGTTGTGCATACAGGTTTGTTTAAATAATATTATTTATTATTTTATATTTAATATCATTTGTTTATTTAATGTTATTTGTTTATTTAATATTATTTGTTTATTATTATTATTTATTTATTTAATGTTATTTGTTTATTTAATGTTATTTGTTTATTTAATATCATTTGTTTATTTAATATTATTTGTTTATACAGGTTTGTACACAGAGGCCGAGCTTGATACTGATTTATATACGCAGGCGGTTACGATGATGGACAGGCAGACGCTTATCAGTTTCTGGAGGTCCATTTCCATTAGACCCTTTGGGAAATCCTGGCAAAAGGCCACCTCCATTAAAGACCCCTTGTTCCGATACTTGCAGCATGTTATCGCGGCAACTATCGTGCCGCGGGGTGCCAGCAGGGAGAAGGTCAACCTCAGTGACCTTTTCTTTCTATACTGCCTACTGCGGGGCCAGCCCTGCAATCTAGCAGCCTGCCTGCCAGATTACTTTGCCACCGCATACCACCGGCAGCTCCGCGGGTGGGTGCACACTGGCTCATTCATCACCGCCATCGCACGCTCGCTCGGGATCGTGCTCGAGGGAGATCCGCTGCTGTCCGATCCGGTCCCGTCTACCAGGTTGGGCCGCGCGTCAGTTTCTAGCATGCAGATCACCCGTCGCTTTGATGTTGGTCTGAGGTTTAGGGGCATGGACGGGCAGATTTGGCAGCCGGAGCCGGTGCCGGAGGTCATCCCGGTTGTTATTGAGTTGAGGCCTGGAGTGTTGGCCCCTCCTGCTGAGCAGGCGGCCGCTCGGCAGGCTCAGCTACAGGCTCTGGGACTCGATGAGTTCCCGGGCCAGCCTCAGGCTGAGGCTGAGGCTCAGGCTCAGGCTCAGCCTGAGCCTGTATTAGAGGATCCGGCTCAGGAGGAGCATATCGAGGAGATCCTGGTACCACCAGTTCAGCCAGCTCCGGAGCCGCCACAGTACCCGCAGCACGTTTACGCTGACCTGCCTCCGGTAGCGCGTGAGGTGGCTCGGGACTTCGACCGGCGCCTGAGACGCCAGGCCGCACGCCAGGACTGGATCATCGAGACGCTCGTTTCTCTACGAGAGGTCGCTGGGTTGCCTCCACTTCCCCTCCCACCGTCCCCACCGCACGAGGATTAGTACCTTAGTTTGTTTGTATAGTGTTTTGTTATGTATTATGTAGTCAGTTGTACCTTTTTGTTTTGTATGTACAAACTGATATATATTTACATCACGTTGGTTTTGGATTGTTTACGTTTAATTCTTATGGCTTTCTGTACAATTTATTTAACGTGTTCGTTTAATTTAACAAAATAAACTAGGGTAACAGTTTATAAAGACGCACTTATATTATATACGTTCTATAAAAATAATGACGTAAAAAAACGTAATTATAAAACAACGTATTATAAAACTCAAATACAATTTTTTCCTCCAAAAAACACTACCAAACTAACCCACATCCCACCTATTTCAAAAAAAAAAAAACAACACAAATTACAGCCAACACTTTTTGTCTTTTTGCACACTCGAAGCGCCCCGCTTTGGCCATAGCGGGGCGCTTTGGCCAAGGTCAACAGACAAGGACTGACAAAGTCAGTCCTTGTCTGTTGACCTTGTCCAAAGCGCCCCGCTATGGCCAAAGCGGGGCGCTTCGAGTGTGCAAAAAGACTAATGCCGTGTGCGAATAGACCAGGCCTTCATATATGCAATTTATAAGGGTCATGTTATTGGATCCTAAATTTAACATACCCATTATATAGATTTGTACGGGGTCGTATACGTTTATTATAATTTTTAAAGTCAGACAAGGTCTGCCACATTTATCATATGCAAACCCTATATGGTATGAGGTCAGTCAACAATGACACAAAGTTGATGGATGTGATGAATACGTCAGCCTAATACAACTTGTATAGAGCTATACGAGTCGTACAAGGGTAAAATGAATGATTGGTTTTGGCATCCTTTCTCCCTTTTAAGCGATGAAGAAACAACGATCGTTCCATTCTTTCGAAAAATAACTCAAACAATTTATCTTTTGAATTTCCAACACGAGCACGTTAGTGATGTTTTGGTTCGACATTAACCAAGTTTTTGCGAGTCATCATGCAAACATGTTTGTTCCGGAAAGCAGTCTGGGTTAAGATTATTCAATTGTTTTGTTTATGAAATGCTTACCACACCGTTGATTTAGGAAGGTTGTCATCCCTGATTCTTACAAGATAAGAGTGAATGATGATCACGCGGAGAAGGTCGTGTCCGACGTTCGTTCTTATCCCAAGGAACTATTTTTGCCAAACCTAAACGAGGTAAGCATTTATTTACTTATTTTAATTAGGAGTTAGATTTACCGTCACCTTTTTGACCATTAACGTGTTTCAGATTGTTGTGCCTAACGGTGAATACGATTACGGGTATTTGGGTTACAAATACGGGCATGAAGCCTCGTACGGACATCAAAACTATGGCACAACGAATATGATGGTGAACCTTCTTACACCCAAGAGTCATTGGTTGACGAGCAATCCCCTTACTCGCAAGTTATGTATGAAACTAAGCAGGTATGACAACTCTTCATTTATGTCTTTTTAGATAAATATAAGATTAACCATTACGTTGTTTAGGATTTTATGTCCTGCGATGAGTTGCAAGAATGAGTAAAAAAAGGGAACTCCTGCTTGCTAATAGATTTGGTGTGAATGTTCATCTGTTAAGCTTGGGAGGCAGTCATACTTTCTTCTCCTTATATCATCCTAACCTAGTACGTCTCCTTCATCAAGTGATATCCCATGTATTTGTTGATGAAAGTCATTAATCCCCAATCTAAAGGGGAATGTCCAATGCCTTTACCGAACTATCTTTGGGATCAACACCGAGGCGATGAAGCAACACTATGGTATGATAGCTATGCACAATGTATAGAGTGGTTTCAAGCTTTAATGTTACCAAACCTAGACGGCACTGTGTATTATGTAGGTTAATATGTATTTTTTAAAGGTATGTTTGCATAATGATACAGTACGACACGTAATGATACAATACGGCACGTAATTAAACAATATGATACCACACGTAAGTGAACGGCACCGATATGACATGTATAGACAATATACGTCACAGTACGACTTGTAATGACAAAATACGTCAAGTAATCATACAATACGACATGTAATGATACGATTGGATTTTATACAAATTGACACATAATCATACAATATGATACCACACGTAACCAAGCGACACCAATACGAAACGTTAGACAATATACGTCACAATATGACACGTAACATCAACATACGTCAAATACAACACATATACGTCATGAAAAGCAAAAACTTAATTTAAAGAAAGAAGGATTTTACATCTATACGATTCATATACATCAAAATTGTGTCATATAAGGCTTTTATACGACTTATATTGATCTATATGAGTCGTATAAGGAATAAATTGATGCGTATCAACCTAATACGAAGGACCCTATACAAATCGTATAATGTATAACACGATACAAAATGTAATGATACAATATAATACGTATAAAATGTTTAGAATTAATATTGAAAAAATGTACAATACGTAACAATCCGATACGGCAAAATACGATACGATACGACACGACATGACACGACACTATGCGACGCAATACGATATGTCACGATACGATAAAATACAAAACATATAAAATTAATATTAAAAAAAAAACAATAAATACCTACATTTGCCATCTTTGAACACCAAAAATTCTTCTGGGTTGTATACGATTCATATAGGTCTATACGAGTATACGCCCAACCGCCAAATATAAACTGACAGTGACAGTCTGTGTTATCTACAGTTAACCCTATACGACTCGAATAAATCTATACGAGCCGTATACTCGTATTGGAGGGGTTAATTGTCCAAATAGATCATTGGGTGTCCAAATAGATTAAGCAACTTATAAACATATATAGATTATAGACGAGTAAAGTTGCATCAAATGGATGTTTATACACGGTAAGAATAATTATGCTGTCAAGCTTTATAAACATATACATATAGATTTTTATAATGTCCTACTAATTAAGCTACATAAAACCATATAATATATTAATTATTCATATGCTATCAAGTAATTAAACCTTTAAGATCCGCAGAAACTTTATATAACTAAAAATCGACTTTGAAGACATGCCAAAATTTGGGATATTTTTTTGAAATGTTTAAGAAATCGAGTATTTTGTATATGGTTCGTGGTCTAGTAACATTGGTAACTATCTTAAATCTATATAGATGCAGGTTGATTAGGTGCTATTTTTAAGTTGTTGTTAGAAAAAAACCGAGTATTCTAAGTGGTCTTAAATAAAAATAATAAAAAAATAGTTTCTCTATAATGAGGCATAAGTGGTCATAAATAAAAATAATCAAAAAATATTCTCTATAATGAGGCATTCTAAGTGGTCTTAAATAAAAATAATCAAAAAATAGTTTCTCTATAATGGGGCATAAAGGCCGTACGGGCCGGCATTGATGGGCCTTACTGTTAAGTGTGGGCCACATTGACAACCTTCCCCCTTTCACGGTCCAAAAGTCGCATTTCATCGTTTGTAATTTCGAAGTTCACTAAACTTTTATTTTATTTACTGTGTTTATAATTAGGAATAACTGGCCTAGTACGGATAACTGGCTCGTACCCGGTTGTAATTCTTTGTCCCGTACTAGGCCAGTTATCCGTCGGGTATTTTTCGGATAATTACCCATCGGGTATTGGGTATACATCATAATTTGTTAAAAATATCATTGAGACTGTTATGTGCATTTTTACTCTAATGTTTATATAATTTAGTATTTTAGTAACTACAATAAATGAAAATATGATCAATAACTTGCATATCATATTCAAATACATATTTAAAACATATGTCTACATAATTAACTAAGTAAGGTACTACTACTTTGGAACGAATAATGTCAGTTTAAGTATTTTGCATTCAATCAAACACCATACACGAACAATCGTAGCATTAATCGAGACCCAAGTAATCTTCCTATCAACTTGAAATGTATTTAGAAAATCCCAAAACTAACACGCATTTTTAATCCTCATAGAAACAACATAACTTAACATAAAATCTTATATTTGTATGTTAAAGTCTTGAAGAGAAACAACAGAGCAAAATCTATGAATAATGAATAAGTGTATGTATTAAAGTTTATATAAATTAATAAACTTTTCGGGTGTTATACGGGTAAACGGGTCGGATATCGGGCGGGTATATCTAAATCCCATACCCGTACCTGATTTTTTATATATTTTTAATCACATACCCCGAGCTTTGGATATATCTTGCCGATATGTTTCGGATATACCCCTCTGACTTAGGTTTTTTTGCCATCCCTGTTTCAATGCAACATAGTGTGATATACAAGGCTAATTAACAATTTCGTATTTTATTTCTTATTAGTTTTTAAGTAACAAGTTGAAATCACCAATGCGCAGTCTATAGATAACTCATGATAGACTGATGACCCTAAAAAAAACAGATGCGTTGTTGCTATATGGATCCGTCGAGATAGAGATTAGGATTGCCACAACAACTAAGAATATGAACTCATCACACTTTGTCTTCCCTGTGACGAATCAAGGGTCGTGCAACATAATGAACAGGCTTGTTAGAACGGGTCCGAGTTCATAGTAAAGATTATGAGTATGTGATGTATTAGGATACAAGAAGATCTCACATTATTAGAGCATCCCCAATAAGGGGTATTTTTTCTCATTTTTGAGAGTGTCTAGTTGGCACATGCCCAACCAATCATCTTCTTACTCTCACTTGCCCCTCTCACAAACACATTTCTTCTCTCTCTCCTCTCTCCTCTCTACACTCTACACTCACATAAATCACACCCATCCATTTTCTCATTCTTCCTCACCAACATCTTCACACCATCTCTCCTCAACCTCACACCCTCTCTCCTCCACATCACTTTCTATCACCCTAAAAACGCTAACATATTCCCTTATTGTGGATGCTTTTAGAGTGAAGTAAGTGCCCCTTATACTTGAAATAAACGGGCTAGGGTTTTGACGGATCTCTATTTTATTCAACATATACATTTCCCATAAGGGGAATAGTTATGTTATTTGATTGGCCAAAAGTGACCGCAATCAATTATGTTTTTTATCTTTTTAAATTAGTAATACAAGCTTGGGGTAATAGTGTCAAGTAAATTTTATACTCATTTTAAAATTACGTTTTTGTCCCGAGTTTAAAATTATGTTTTTACCCCAAGTTATATATTTACCCTTTCGCCCCCAGCTCAAACTTACGATTTTACCCTCGGTTAAAAAATACGATTTTACCCTCAGTCAAAATTACGTTTTTGCCTCAGTTCAAAATAAAAATATGTTTTCCCCCAGCTAAAAATTCCGATTTTACACCAGTTTATTATTTTACACCCACTTTAAAATTACATTTTACGCCTCCAATTTAAAATTACGTTTTTGCCCCCAGTTCAAAATAAAAATATGCTTTTCCCCCAGCTCAAAATTACGATTTCACCATCGGTTCAAAATTACTATTTTATCCTCATTTCACAATTACGTTTTTGCCCCCTCCCCTAGCTCAAAATTACGATTTTACCCTCGGTTCAACATTATGATTTTGCCCTTAATTCAAAATAAAATATAGTACTGTTTTTTAATTGATTGAGAATTATTTGGTCATCGCCCCGCAACGCGGGCGGGGCATCAACTAGTTATCATACATTTTATTTTTGATACTAGATAAAAAGATAAAAGAGTAAAATGTCATTTTCTTCCCTGAGGTTTGCCTACTTTTGTCACTTTCATCCTCGTGGAGTCATTTTCATCTAAAAAGTTTAAATTTTTGTCATTTTCATCCCGATGGCCAAGTTTCGAGAGACGAAAGTCGCAATAAATTGCCAAACTCAAAGATAAAAACAACAATAAAACACAAACATAAAAAACTCAAATGCATAAAAAATTATTTTGTATGAAATAAGCAAAATAACTAAACCTTACTGACGATTTTGACATTTTACTAAAAATAAATAAACAACTGTAGATCTATCCCACAACTTTTACAATAACACAAATGTTATGATATGATATAAAAACACTGTAGATGCATGTGTTATTGAAACAAGTGAAAGTGTATAAATAACTGAAAATGGGTTGTATATATGGGTGGTACTATGTGTAACACACCATGCAGGTCGGAGGCACATGATGTGCCGGAAATAATAGTGACGGCGTGCGGCAGTAGGGTTGGTGAGGCTACTGCTCCTAGTTGACTCATCACTGTTAAGCCCCCATTTCACCATCAACCACCAGTTTTCATCCTCTAGGGTTGGCTCTCCACCACCTATGCATATAAATAATTAGTAAGTGTACATTAAAAAAATAGAATAAGCCTTAAAAAAAGAAGTGATTTTCAAACATCTTTCATTTTATAAATTTGTTCTCACTTAATTAGAATAAACAAATCAAAAAGAGGGTAAGGATGTGAAACCGAAATGTGTGCTGATGGCGTGCTATTTTCTTTCCCTTTTCTTTGATAAATTTGGTTTCTTTTGTCTATGAAGCTATTGGTTTTTGGATAGAGTGCACAGTTTCGTGCACAACAATTTCCCGATACTAAGGAACAGTGGCGCATCTATAAAATCTTCGTAGCGGTTCCGTTTTATAAAATAGCGGTAATGAAATAAAAAAAAGGTCAAAAAAGGTCATTTTTTTTTTCAAAATTTACACTATTGTCGAAGTGCCAAGCGGTAGCGGAGGCTATCCCTTCCCCAAAGGTAAGTCCGCCCCTGCTAAGGAACCAAAATTTTATTTTTGGAAGAACTGGATTTGCTATTCAAAATGGAGTTGCGGCGCAGCTTGTTGACCGTTTACCTGTCATTCTTATGTAATTTTTTCTATCGTTAATGAAAAGGATTATGATTTTGTGTCAAATAAAGTAAATCCGGATGATAGCTGTTGGAAAATTGTGAAAATAACATTTTTCACAAATATAGGAAAATAATTTTTTTTCTATTTTGGACTAAAAATAAATATAATAAAATGAGCGGGTTTTATATATTTATTTGTGGGTTTGTGTTCTATGTCGGAAGAGCTTCGCAACGAACTAAACCACGTCCAAAACGGAGCTAAGATGAATGAGTTATCCATGCTCAAAGTTTGGTGTTTGAAACTTGAATGCTGAAATAAGTGGGAAAGTGGCTCCTTGTCCCACATCGGATGAGAGATGAAACTAAAAGGGGTATTTAAGTGGGAACTCTCCATCCTTATTGTTTCATGGAAGCACTCACTAGTGTACTCGCGAAGGGTGCGGAGCACCCTAACTCGCACTCGCCCTCGCGCGCGTGGCGTGGCGTGGGCGATGAGGCGCAATGTGGCGCACACTCGCATCGCCGCGAGCCGCTTGAGAGCCGCCTTTGTATTTTTGACCACGTGCGCGTGGTGGATCACAGAGGCTGCAAGGACCAAGTGGTGTGAAGGTTCGAGGCGCGTGACGTGGCAGTCCGCGCGCGAGTACACATGGCATGGAGGCGCGCGCATGGTGCATGGGCCTGATGTGACGTGCGCGGCGCATCAAAGTGAGCCAAAACGGCGCGACTGTGTGGCGTGCTCGTAAAGGCTCACAGGTGACGTGGCACACGCGCGCAGGCGCACATGGACCTGAGTGAGTATGGCGCACGCGCGCATGGCAGTGAGCCAAACGGACGCACCGCGCATGGATCGTGCAGACCTGGGCGCGCGCGCTCGCGCGCAGAAGCTTCCAGCTGCAGTTAATGTCAGTGCAGTTACATTCAGCATTCGAAACTGACGAAGTCAATGCTTTTGACTGCGAATTTAATGACGAATTAAAGTGCATTAAAGACGTTTAATGCAGTTTAATTCTCCCATTAATTTCGTTTTTCAGTTTCTTCAAGACCTGCTGTATAAATAGGAGACTCCTTCAGCAGATTCAACACACCGAAAAACACACATCTCTTCAATCCCTCTCTACAGCAATTTTCATCTTTCAAGCAGCAAGGTACACCTTCGGGTTGGAGTCAAGACCGGCAGTGCAACTGCTTGCGGCTGTTGTATCCTGGAAACAAACGTGTTCTCTTGGGAGACACGAAATTTGTTTTAAGGGACCCGTGTCTAACACGATCCTCAGCCAAGAACAGTTTTTCTGTTCGAGTTTTCTGTTTTGTTTTTTCCCTTTTTCAGTTGTAATTGTACTTACTTTCAGTTGTCATTCTGTTTTTGTTCTTGTAATTCAAGTTAATAAATTATTTTATTTATTTTACACGAACGGCTTCCTACAATCTTAAAACAAATTTTTAAACACCGTTCGTGTAGAATCACAAACTTCTCTGCTGTGAATTAATTTTTTTTTTCTCACAGCAGGTTGTGTTTTAAAAAGTTTTTCTCTGTTTTGATTCAAAGTTGCGACTTTGTCAAAACAGAACTATGTTTCTATTCCTTTCTGTCGCTGAGTCCTAAAAATCTCCTGTTGTAGTCTTCAAAGTTGGACTTAGAAGCTACATAGCTGGTTTTTTGAACTCCTAATAATAATAAAGTAGCGTCTTTATTATTTTTGAAAACGGATTTTAACTTGTTTTCTTGAAACTTTTCTGAATGTCGACTGAAAATGTGAACACGAGCAACACCAATGTTGTTGTTGGTACCCCTGCTAACACTGTGGGAGCGTCCACAGTGGCGAATCATGCTGAACGACCCGAGAAGTTCTCGGGTCTCCACTTCAAGCGGTGGCAACAGAAGATGTTCTTCTACTTGACCACCATGAACCTTGCGAGGTTCTTAACGGAGACCGCTCCCCAACCTGCGGAAGGGGAGACCGATGCTCAGGCTCTGAGCGCGGTAGAGGCGTATACGAAGTGCTTGCCTAGACAGAAAACCCAGAATACAGGCATTCACCCTTCCAGTTTGCACGTGTTCGCATTATTTAAAACCCAAAACCTTGACGGGATTTTGAAAACTCGAAGGGGTTCAAAACCATATAACAGAGGGTTCAAAACCTAGTAATCAATCATCCTAGAACAGATGATTAGTTTTCAAAGCGGTTTTGAAATTTATGTTCTTGTTGTGGTCGTCGCCTAAGGATAGGTGACGGTATTGTTTTATGACTAAACGCAAGTAAACTCGCGTTAGGGTCCTAAGAAGGTTATAGACTAGGTCAAAGCATTACTAATAACCTAATTCCCTATAACCATTGGCTCTGATACCATCTTTTCTGTCACACCCCGACCACGTAGAACATACAAAACGTGGCGGAAACATCGGGGAGTGTTGTAACAGAATTAATGTTTCACAACCATGGAAATTAAAGTTCGTTTTATTAATCAACCATACAAGTTTACATTGTTTTAAACAAGAAACAAAGAGTACATAACATAAATTAACTAGTTCTTGTCTCGTTTTAAGTCACTAAGGCACAGGTCCGCCTAAGTATGTCTTGATAAGTCCTATGCATCATCTCCTGAAAACACATGTGAAAATAGGTACGTCAGCATAAAAATGCCTGTGAGATACATAGGTTTTGTGAAAATAGGTTTCATGACTTATGTTTGAGAAAATGTTTAGTCATGAACCTTGTAATTTGCTTTGTTTTGTAAATCATTTGAAAAACGATAAGATCAGATGATATGTATAAATAAGAGAATAATGTATGGTTAAATGAATAACCATTGTAAAATGAGTTTGTATAAGATAAGTTGTTTGTAAATCAATGTCTTGTGAAAAGTATGTTATTTGTATAAAATGTTATATGTCTCAAATTGAAATGATTCAAATAACGCTACGATATGTAATACCATACAAACACTTATATATAGGAAGTACCAGCGGCGTATCCACCATGCTCGTATCATATTACACTCGCATCGTTACTTAATCACTTAATCAAACCAAACCACAAATGTAAGATGTCTTTGTTTAAACCAATTGTCAAATGTATTGAATAATATACCAAAATGTTTATGTCAAGATGTAAATCATGCAACGTATAACCAATGTTGAAAATGTTTATTTGTCAAATGTAAATCATGTAATGTGTAACCAAAATGATATGTATGGCTAGTGAAATGCATCAACTAAACCATAGGTGCAATGCACAAAACAAAGTATTGAAGTAAAACTTGGTTTAAATCAAAGTTATGTTTTGTGTAGTAAATGTATGCTATACTGATATTAGACATTTATGCGGTATTGTGAAAATTCATACATCCAAGCCTTGCGACAGTCGGATAACCATGTAAAAATGGGTTATCAAAAGAATATGTATAGTATAGTTTAAATAAACCAAATGTCATACCAAAATGTAGCATATGATGAATAAGAAATGTACTAAGTATGCTAAGTTAACATATAAAGCAGAAAAGTCATGTAATTCAATGTGCTAGCATGCTATCAGTTAACATACATAGCAGAAATGTAATGTAGAACCATGTACTAAGTATGCACACAATGGACATACATAGTATAAAATGTATTGAAATCATGTACTATAATGTACTAATGAACATAGGAAGTATATGATGTGAAAACAGGAAAGCATGAAAGTAACAAGTAGGCACATGTGTTTCACCCCAAAACAGTTTGGAAAATAGTAAAAGAGGGGTCTATGTACTCACATGAGATTGCTTAGAAGTCCTAAGATAACCACCAACCAATGCTAGAGATCTCGGAATATCAAACGGCACCTAATATAGGTAACTACATTAATAAACCGAACCTAAATTGGAAGATCGGATAGAATGAGGGCTCGTAAACCAAATGAGTATGGAAACTCATGTAGTATGGTTTAACAAAGCCTACATGCTAAATGAAACCTAACCTAAGTGCTTACGACCCATTACGACCCGTTTAGGTAGCTTATGCTACTTTAACGCATCGTTCGCGTAAAACGCGTTCGGACCGCCTAACTAGTCCTATGACAAGTAACATATGCCTTAACATGTCTAATATTGTTGTCAAATCAGTTTAGATGTCAAAAGTTATGTTACATATGTTTAAAATGAATTTTGGCATCAAAGGGGTATTTTGGTAATTTACCTAAGGCATATAAACTACCTATCATACAACTACTTAAACGAAGCGACCATAAGGTATAACCTCGTAAGGTTATTCCCTATAAACTATAGTCACCTAAAGTGCTTGGTCGGATCCTAACGATCGACCAAACGGGTCGGGTTCGAAAGTATAAGCGATTGTTTAGATCGCTTACCTTACGACCCTAAATAAGCACTAAACTAAAAGTGACGAGCTAAGCATGTTAAAACATGCTTAACTAAGTTTAGAAAACAGGTTTGGTATCAAAACAAATGGTCTTGATACCCATAAGTAGTTTGGTTACAAAATACGCAAGAATACGTATTCTGACCGAAACTACGGCTCGTCACTGAGCCTAGATAACGTGGTAATCAGTAGGTATAGTCACTAGGGACTATAACCATCGTGATCACGCTCACGTTATGAAGTTCAAACGAACTTCGCATCGACCATAAACTGGTCAATGCAGAAAGTCAAACAAAGTTCGACTTTCGGACTCGAAAAGCAATAAAAGAACGAATGAACACTTACGAAGGGTCCCCGAATGCTAATCTAGATCAAAATAGCTCAGGTATGAAACAAAGGTTTCAACTTAGAGCACAAATGATCAGATTCTAGTGAGAAATGAAGTTGGGGTATGTGGGTATTTATAGTTTTCGGTTCACCGTTAGGATCGTTTCTTGGAAAAGAGGGAATGATCTCGCCCGTACACTTGTCAAGATGTTATGGTAACTGATTTTGGCCACCACAAGAGTTTAACAAGTGGCACTTGACCTTTGGAGAATGTTTAGGGGCAGATAACGGCAGCCAAAAACGATTTTCTGCATCTGGACACTGCTTTCGCACCATAACAAATTATTTGTTACGGTGCGCAAGGGCCTTGCAGGTCTGAAGTTTTCAAAAGTGCCAGAACAGGCCCCTGCACCTTGTTTCGTTGTGTAACGGCACTTCTAACACCCGTCAAACCCAATTTCAAGCTTCACAATGATGTTAAGGCATAGGGAACATGAAATATGCTTGGAAACATAACGGATGTCGGTTCGTTTAGCCGTACGATCGCGATGTTCGGTTAATTACGACGGAATGCGCATAAGCGCGAAAAACGATCCAAAAGACGCGACGAATGGATTTTTGACAAGCCAAACACTAAAGCATAATATTATAATGCTTACATAAATTTTTGGATGTCCGGATGTATTTAGAACGTGAGTTATGCGCAAAAATGCAAACTTGTGCACTTTTTGACGCTTTTAGTCCCTGAATGACCCAAAAGTTTATTTTAGCACACCGAACCCCTCAAAGCCTATTTCTAAGCTATGTAAAGGATATTTATGGTATGTTTAACTTATGGCCATGTTCCGGAATGTTTGTTACAGTTCAAATTGGCATACTTTCGCAGTTTGTCAAGTTTAGTCCCTGTAAGCGAATAAACTAGATTTCACCATACCAAACCTTCCAAAACTTATTTCTAAGTTATGTAAAGGTTATTTAAGGTATGTTAAGCCTATTTAACTATTCCGGAGTGTTTGTTGCATTAAACTAGTTATATTTACGCATTAGTGCGCGTATAACCTTCCAGAAGGCGATTTAGAGCTTGAAATCGAACAAGAGTTGATATGTGAAAAAGATAAACATATTTATACAAGTCCAAAGTATGAAATACAATATTTCATTGGTTTGGTATTTGTTTGATGGTCGCAGTGACACAGGTGTCACAACTAGGACATGTAAATTTTAATTCATTACGACGTTTAATTAAATTAAACTTGATACCAACATTCCATATCGGGTCCAATCATAAATGCGAGACATGTGTTGAATCCAAACTTACGAGATCATCGTTTAAATCGGTTGAGCGAATAACCGAACCCCTTGATTTAATTCATACCGATGTGTGTGATTTAAAAGCGGTTCCCTCGCGTGGAGGAAATAAGTACTTCATCACGTTTATTGATGATTGTACGAAATATTGCTACGTGTATTTACTTAAGAGTAAAGACGAAGCAATAGAGAAGTTTATCTTGTACAAAAATGAAGTTGAGAATCAACTTAAAAAGAAGATAAAAGCTTTGAGAAGCGATCGAGGAGGTGAATATGTTGCACCTTTTGCGGATTTATGCGCAAAAAGTGGCATTGTACATGAGTGTACACCTCCTTATTCTCCACAATCAAATGGCGTTGCGGAACGAAAGAACCGCACATTGAAAGAAATGATGAACGCCATGTTGATAAGCTCGGGAGTGAACCGAGAAATGTGGGGGGACGCCATTCTCTCAGCAAACTATCTTTTGAACAAGATACCTTTGAAAAATAGGGACGAAACTCCATATGAGTTATGGAGAAAAAGGAAGCCTTCGTACAAATACTTGAAAGTGTGGGGGTGCCTAGCTAAGGTGATTGTACCACCTCCTAAGGCTCTTAGGATAGGACCCAAAACTGTTGATTGCATTTTCATTGGATATGCATATCAAAGTAGTGCGCATCGTTTTCTTGTACATGAGTCCAAGAATCCAGATGTACATAAACACACTATCATGGAGGCTAATCCTAACGTTGTCTCATATTTTGAGAATGTGTTTCCTATGTTAGGACAAACACATGCGACTTCATCGAGAGCGGTTGATGAAGCAGGTCCAAGTTTGTCTACATGGTTAGATGAAGCAGGATCAAGTTCATCTACGAGGATAGATGAAAGACATGAACGACCCGAGGTCGAGGAGGGTGAGCTTAGACGAAGTAAACGACAAAGGGTTGAAAAATCCTTTGGTCCAGACTTCATGAGCTACATGGTTGAGGGTGAGCCCAATACCTACTGCGAGGCGGTTACCTCCGCAGAAGGACCTCAATGGCAAGAAGCAATTAAGAATGAAATTGATTCTATATTGCAAAATCATACTTGGGAGTTAGTAGATCTTCCGCCTGGTTGTAAACCACTTGGATATCGTTGGATATTCAAAAGGAAGATGAAAGCCGATGGAAGTATTGATAAATACAAGGCAAGGTTAGTAATCAAAGGATTTAGACAAAATGAGGGTCTATCCTACTTTGATACTTACTCGCCTGTAACGCGAATAACCTCTATACGATTGGTTCTTGCACTTGCGGCTCTAAGAAATTTGGAAGTTCACCAAATGGATGTAAAGACCGCATTTCTAAATGGCGATTTAGAAGAAGAAATTTACATGGAACAACCTGAGGGTTTTTCTGCCCCAGGAAACGAGGGCAAAGTATGTAAATTGGTCAAGTCTTTGTATGGCTTGAAGGAAGCTCCAAAACAATGGCACCAAAAGTTTGATCATGTCATGATTGACAATGGTTTCAAAATAAATGAGTGCAACAAGTGTGTTTATTTTAAAGACACACCAAGAGGTTATGTGATTCTATGTCTTTATGTAGATGATATGCTTATCATTGGGAGTGATGATAAGATGATCAACTCAACGAAAGACATGTTGAAAGCGAGGTTTGACATGAAAGACATGGGTCTCGCGGATGTGATTCTTGGAGTAAAAATCACTAGAACCCAAAATGGTCTTGTGCTGAGTCAATCTCACTACGTGGAAAAGATCCTTGGGAAATTCAATTCGGACGATACGAGTATAGCTCGAACTCCAATTGATAATACCCAACGCCTAAGGAAGAATAGAGGCGAGAGTGTTTCTCAGTTAGAGTACTCAAGGATCATTGGTAGTCTCATGTACCTAATGACATGTACTAGACCCGACTTAGCATATGCTGTGAGTAGGCTAAGCAGATACACCAGTAATCCGAGCGAGGATCATTGGAAAGCTATCACGAGGGTGCTTAGATACATAAGATACACAAGAGACTATGGTTTGCATTATACCCGTGATCCAGCAGTGATCGAAGGATACACTGACGCGAACTGGATATCAGATATAAAGGATCACAGATCCACAAGTGGTTACGTGTTTACACTTGCTGGCGCAGCTATAGCTTGGAAGTCTTCCAAGCAAACGGTTATAGCTAGATCCACGATGGAATCCGAATTCGTCGCTTTAGATAAAAGCGGGGAAGAGGCGGAGTGGCTACGTCAATAGGCCAAAGCCGTTGACGGCGATTTGCATACATTATGACAATCAATTTGCGCTTGTTAGAGCACAAAGCGCGATGTACAATGGCAGATCAAGGCACATTCGACGTAGACACAACACGGTACGACAACTTATCTCAACGGGTGTGATCTCAGTTGACTATGTTAGGTCAAAGGAGAACATTGCGGACCCGTTAACAAAAGGCTTAAGCACAGATAAGGTGTATAGGTTGTCAAGAGGAATGGGACTAAAGCCCATAGATGAAGGGAATATGAGGGAAACCTAACCTAGTTGACTGGAGATCCCAAGATCTAGATTCAATAGGCAAACTTAATCATAAACCCAAAGGGAGTCACTGTGGGGGTGCCCCAAAATTCATAAAAGGGAGTTGTATACTTCCTAGTCCATTCCAATCAGTGACATGAAGTAAGGTTAAGCATGTTGAGGTTAAGGATTTTGAGTAAATCCAAACTAACCATGATGCTTTTAATGATTCAAAGGAATCACCTATGTTAGAGAGAAGTGGGGTCGCTTCGAATGGATTAGTGGGGAGGCGCAAATCCTAGAGCTCTCGCAGAACCAGGAACGTGTTCCATGACCATAAACGGACACAACCATGAGGTCTTGACTCGACTAGGGAGAGTAATTGTGTGAATGTATATTGTCGCCTACATAAATGGGGGATTGTTCAAAGACACCGCGTCTACAAGACCCTAGGAGGCTAAGTATGCTTCACAAAAGAAGGTTCAAAGGTTACACCTACCTATCTTGCAATACTCAACTGTTGAACGTGTATCGTTGAAACTTGATAGATCGATTTCTATTCATGTGGGGGATTGTTGGAAAATTGTGAAAATAACATTTTTCACAAATATAGGAAAATGATTTTTTTCTATTTTGGACTAGAAATAAATATAATAAAATGAGCGGGTTTTATATATTTATTTGTGGGTTTGTGTTCTATGTCGGAAGAGCTTCGCAACGAACTAAACCACGTCCAAAACGGAGCTAAGATGAATGAGATATCGATGCTCAAAGTTTGGTGTTTGAAACTTGAATGCTGAAATAAGTGGGAAAGTGGCACCTTGTCCCACATCGGATGAGTGATGAAACTTAAAGGGGTATTTAAGTGGGAACTCTCCATCCTTATTGTTTCATGGAAGCACTCACTAGTGTACTCGTGAAGGGTGCGGAGCACCCTAACTCGCACTCGCCCTCGCGCGCGCGCGTGGCGTGGGCGATGAGGCGCACACTCGCATCGCCGCGAGCCGCCTTTGTATTTTTGACCACGTGCGCGTGGTGGATCACAGAGGCTGCAAGGACCAAGTGGTGTGAAGGTTCGAGGCGCGTGACGTGGCAGTCCGCGCGCGAGTACACATGGCATGGAGGCGCGCGCATGGTGCATGGGCCTGATGTGACGTGCGCGGCGCACCAAAGTGAGCCAAAACGGCGCGACTGTGTGGCATGCTCGTAGAGGCTCACAGGTGACGTGGCACACGCGCGCAGGCGCGCATGGACCTGAGTGAGTATGGCGCACGCGCGCATGGCAGTGAGCCAAACGGACGCACCGCGCATGGATCGTGCAGACCTGGGCGCGCGCGCTCGCGCGCAGAAGCTTACAGCTGCAGTTAATGTCAGTGCAGTTACATTCAGCATTCGAAACTGACGAAGTCAATGCTTTTGACTGCGAATTTAATGACGAATTAAAGTGCATTAAAGACGTTTAATGCAGTTTAATTCTCCCATTAATTTCGTTTTTCAGTTTCTTCAAGACCTGCTGTATAAATAGGAGACTCCTTCAGCAGATTCAACACACCGAAAAACACACATCTCTTCAATCTCTCTCTACAGCAATTTTCATCTTTCAAGCCGCAAGGTACACCTTCGGGTTGGAGTCAAGACCGGCAGTGCAACTGCTTGCGGCTGTTGTATCCTGGAAACAAACGTGTTCTCCTGGGAGACACGAAATTTGTTTTAAGGGACTCGTGTCTATCACGATCCTCAGCCAAGAACAGTTTTTCCGTTTGAGTTTTCTGTTTTGTTTTTTCCCTTTTTTCAGTTGTAATTGTACTTACTTTCAGTTGTAATTCTGTTTTTGTTCTTGTAATTCAAGTTAATAAATTATTTTATTTATTTTACACGAACGGCTTCCTACAATAGCATAGGTTTAAAGTTGCGGAATGCGTGTTCGTTTGATGTTAATTTGATTTATGGGCTTCGTTGAGCAACGAGGGTAAAAGGGGCAGCGCCAAGCCGCCAACCAAAGTACATGTGTAAACGATTCATTTGAACTCGTATCCTAATAACCAGCCAAATCAACTGATGCATGAGTTTGTGCCAACCGAATTGCTAATTAAACTGATGCATTATTTCTTGAAAATTTTGTGTTGTTTCAACTTTTAACAAAACGATGTTATAGTTTGCATTTTGCAACATAGTGGAAGGTTCAAATGAGAAGAAAATTTTTGTAAGAATAAAAAGAATAAGTTTTAGACCAATAGAAATGCTTCATTTTACTTCAATTAATATGTGTATTTAATGTTATTAATAAAGGCATATAGGTAAACTTCTAATTGTAATTAATTACCTAACTAATTAAAAACTTGTAACTCACTTTTAAATATACTCTTTCAAGATAAAATAATTTAGGGTGAAGGACAATTTTTGACATGTGTAGGATAAATTTTAGTATGTGTAGGATAAATTCTTAAATGTGTAGGATAAATTTAGATATGTGTAGGGTAAATTTCGGTAAGTGTAAGATATATGTAGGATAAATTTTGAAATGTGTAGGATAAAATGTTTTTTGCTTTATTAATGAGAAATAATATAATTAATGGGAGGAGTTATAAATTATTTAATGTTTTACCATTATGCCCTTTCTTCTTTTTCTGCTCACAATAAATTTATTCTCAAATGAACCTTTCCCTTGCAACATATAACATATAAGTGTATAACTACATATGTTTGGTCTATTTTGAGGGTAGGCAGTAGGCACTAGACATAAACACACACTCTTTTTAAATTTTAATTATCAGACTGAGATTTCAAATACCCATAGAGATACTATAATCTGAAAGTGATAGCACGATTTAGAAAGGTCATCAAGACCAAAGATGTCCTCTATAACAAGTGGCGGATCTAGAAGAAAAATGTATGGTTATCCCAAAAAAATTTCTATCTTACATTCATAAAACTGAGATTTCTTTCCGTACATTCAGTTTGCTCAGGGATATCCGATGCATAAAACGGAGAATTTTTTTTTTTGTATTTCTTCAAGAAAGTTGAGGAATATCTCGTGCACCTCCTGCCAACTTGTACATCCGCCCCTGTGACTGTAACAACACAATATTAGACTGTGATCAGGGCCGGCTCGACCATTTTGGTGGCCTAAGGCGAAGTAAAATCTTATGGCCTTTTTTCCAAAAAAAATGTATGTAATTGAAAGTTAAACTTGAAGGGCCCAAGTGTAATTATTTAAAAGATTGTGTTAAAATTTAAAAACAAGAAAAAAAAATGCTGAAATAAGGATTCGAACCCGGGTCTCACCAACATCCATACATACACAAAACCATTACACTACCAACCATCAATCTGTTAATAACCCATACCCTAAATCTTTTATGAATAGACTGTGGTTTCATCAAATTGTGGAGGCCTTATAGTTTTGGTGGCCCAAGGCCCAAGCCTCATTTAGCTTACCATTGGGCCGGCCCTGACTGTGATGATAAAAAGCAGAGATACCCTATATATATATATAACACAATATTAAGTGAAATAAAAATAGAGATGAAAAGCCGATGAGAAAAGGCCGACAATTATAATAAGAGTGTAGCATCAAACAATGCGAGTACCCGACAAAATCTCACTCCATTTATCCAAAGTACACTGGAAATAAAATAACACTTTTTAGCACACCCATATTTATTAATATCACAACTATTCATTTTTGATAAAAGTAAACATTTTTTTTAAAGTAACGTTTATAATAGTACAAAAAAATGAAGTTACATATCGTGAGTCAAAAATATTGAAGGGTGATCATGACCCACAAGTCCACAACACAATTTTTCAATCAAATATTGGATTTAAATAACTCTAACTTTTATCAATTGACTAATATCACTTTCAATTTTCATTTTACACCACACGACTCCTAACTTTCAATTTATTTTCTTCTGACACTCCCAAATGAACTGAACCCTAACTCAGTTAGTTTTTTATTAATGTGGCATTTTGTTTGGTGAAATATCATCTGACATGGCAATTTTTGATGATGTGGCGACTGATATGGCAGCTGGCGTAGCTGTTTTGATGACGTGGCAGGTGTTGTGGCTGCTGACATGGCAATTTTCGATGATGTCACATCTGATATCAGTTAACTGAGTTAGGGTTCAATCAGTTTAGGAGTGCCAAAAGAAAATAAGTTGAAAGTTGAGAGTGGTGTGATACAAATTGAAAGTTAAGAGTGATGTTGACTAATTGATGAAAGTTATGATTATTTAAATCTAATATTGTTTTTCAATATCAATTTGCAAACAAAAAGCAGGATTTTAGTTTATCACTTTTTCAATTAAATTTTAGATGTTTTACTCAATATTGAAGGATGGAATCTGTTTTGAAATTATGATAACGTCCTAATCAATTTAAAACTTCAAAAATACAAAAGATACGAAAAAGAACTTGGAAGAATTGAAGAATCTCTAATATTTATGACTTAAATGCCATTTTAGTCCGTCTAGTTTGGTTTATTTTATCAGTTTAGTTCAAATATTTTATTTTTTCTTTGTAGGTTCAAAAATGTTTTACCATTGCCATTTTAGTCAACTAGGTTAACTTCATCCATTTTTTCTGTTGCCGAGAAGGGAAATTCGGTCATTTTATATGTAATTTTGTTAACTAGAAAAGCAATTCGGCCATATAAAATGACCGAAGTGCCTTTCTCGTTAACAGAAAAAATGGATGAAGTTAACCCAGTGGACTAAAACGGGAACGGTAAAATCTTTTTAATCCTACAGATGAAAAATAAAACCTTTGAACTAAACTAAAAAATGGTCATTTAACTCTATTTATATATTATATGAAATATAAACAAATTTATGAACGAATCACTTAAACATAAAGTAACTAAAAAGAAGAGTGGTGAAAACTGAAAAGACTACAAGAATCGGAGAATCTCTAATATTTATTATTATCAGGTCATTGAAACTAAGGCATTTCTCCCTTCAGATAGAGATTAAGGATTCGAGCCCCGCCAAATACGAATTTCATATACTTTAAACTGTTAAAAAAAGCAAAAAAGTCGAGACTCATCAAGCATAAAAAGCCATGACTGTGGGGTATGGTGGGGCGGGGGTTGGGTTTGGGTTGGGGCATTTGTTGACACGTGGCTTGGGGTGGCAGACATGGGGCGACCCACATTTAAACAGGGTATGGTGGGGCGGGGGTTGGGGGCGTGGGTTTGGTGGGCTGACCCGGCTGGGCTCTTTGTATTTGTTTTTAATTAAAGAAAATTACATAAAAATTAAAGAAAATTACATAAAAATTACATAAAAAATTTTCCTAACGTTTATATTTGTTTTTTTTTATCTCTTCTCTTATCTCCAAGACTATTTCCAACTCGTCACCCTTTAGGTGATCAATCGGCTGGGATAGAATTTTCAAATCCTCCTGTCTTTGTCTCTGGGCTTCTCTAGCGGCATCTCTAGCTTCTTTGCTCTTCCGAATTTCGGCCCTTTGTTGTTGGAAGACGTTGAATGTATCCATCTTGGATGAAATGTCATCCAACTGGTCGCTGTATATTCCTCTATGCAAGAGCGAACTCCCAGCTGAAGGTGATGCCGTAGCAGATCTTGATTTTTGAGCACGCCTTTTTGTGGCATCTCTTCCATACTCAGGCCGGTTTGGGCTTGGCGAATCATCAAAAAGGTCCTCAATCTCTTGATCTCGTGCATCAGATTGGGTTTGGGACGAGGCCCTCGACCTTTTGGAAGACGTGTTGCTTTCGCTACCACTGGGGATATTCGCACACTTTGGATGAAACTTACAAATCTCCCAACAATGCATGAAACGGAAGTCGGTCCCCACATTTGTCTTGAATTGAACCAATGCATTCGTCACAATGTCGGCTTCGGTTTCACCACTTTTTGGGTTTTGTTTTGCTTTATTTAAAAAACCACTATATTTTGTAAGTTGGCCGCTTATCTCGGTCCACTTCGAGGATAAGCTATCGTTTTCACGATAAACCTCTTTTCCCAATTCTTGATGGAATATTCTACTAACCCCTTGCCACAAGTAGGTTCGATGTTGAGAATTTCCTGTTTTTATAAAAACAAAATTTAATATATTACAAAGTTATATAAAAAAAACATTAATAAAAACAAAGTTTAAGAATACCTAAAGTTGAATGTTGAGATTGTTGAAACCAACCCCTCGCCAATGCAAGTTCTTCAGGAACGGTCCATTTTAGTTGTTTTCGCTTGATGGTTTCAAGTGCTTTATCCGCCTCGGTTTTTTTTCTTATGGCTTCTCTTTTTTATGGGTTGGGGTGCGGAAGGACCATCGTTGGGTGGTTGAGTTTCGGGGACGGTTTCGTTTTGTGAAAGGTCGATGGAGGTTGGTGAAAGGTTGATGGACGTTTGTGTAAACGGTGTAGGTATCGCATCATCGGAGTGTGGGAAGTTAGTAAACAAACAATTCCCAAGATACGATGCATAACTCGCTTCTTGGGGCATAGAAGAGTGTATCATAAATGGACGAGGCATTGGACGAATGGGTGGTGGGCTAGGATTATTTTCTTGGAGTGCATACGGGTGGGTCGGGTCAAAAGGACGGTTATGAGGATGCATTTTTTCGTTTTGTAGATGGAGAATTGAAGATGAATGTGGTAAAAAAATGGAAGAAATTGTGAGGTTTATAGTGGAAAAATAAATTTTTTTTTTTCAGTGCAACGGCTAGCCCAACGGCTTCTTTGGTTTGTCCAATTAGAGCCCGCCATGTCAGCTTGGCCAGACCGCCCCACGCCCGGTTTGAAACCCATGCCCCAAGGGCCACGCCGAAACCCATGCCCACCCGGGGTGGTGGCTTGGGCGTTTTCCCCCTACCCACGCCCAAACTCCCGCCCCATACCCCGCAGTCTAAAAAACCGGAATATCATACAAAAGTACAAAATAAAAACATTAGGTGGCCGGTTTATGATCGGTTTTTTTTCATATATTACACAAAGTGTTCTATGTGTGAATAGATGACAAAATCTTCAACAAAATTCATCTCCACTTTAGACACCACCCTTTTATACTCGTTTATCGATGTTCATAAGTTCATTTCAACTTTCATGTACAACCGTTTCACATTTCCTTTGTATCAACATCAATATAAATAATAATCACACAATGTTATTATTTTTATGTTGAAAAAATACATGTAAAATATCAAGGGTATGGCTTTCAGTTGCGACTTGCAAGCATATTGCTACAAACTAAAAATGTCTTGCATTTGTTTTTTTTTTCCCTAAATAAATAGATGGAAGATTGAAATGTGATTTGTTTTTAAAGTTATTGGAAAACTTAAATGTGATGTTTTATGTTTTAAGAAAAATGGAATCATAAGAGTTTTCTTAGGTAAAGAATTAACAAAAGTAGTGGTTTACCTATAAACAAGTCAAGTCAAACCCGAGTGATGACGTAGTTTAGAATTTTGGTGTAAATATTAGGCTATCCATTTAATACAGACGTGTCTTTTAAAGGGGAGATATTAAGTTTAAACCTGGGCAATAATGTAATTCAAAATTTTAATGTAAACTAAAGTACTTATACTTACCGCTAAAAAAATAAACAAGTCAAGTCAAATCACACATAATATATCAAGATCAATCATAATATCCTATAACAGCTCGGATCAATCCGAGCTTGATCACAAACTGCTTTACATTTAATAAACAAGCTCGAATTTTATATATCGAACTTGATTAGGTTTTGAAAGCCTAATTGACATTCTATATAACATAATAACTATAATCAATATAATATAACCACATATGATATGTATTCTGTTAATTTATAAAGTTGAAAAAAAAAAGAAATATGCAAATAACCATACATCTAATACTTGATTAACAGTATTTGAATCGTAACCTCAAGCCTAGCTCGAGTTTGTAAAATTATTAACAAGTCGAGCTCAAACTTTAAACCGATAGTTTCAAAGAAAACCCAAGCTTACAGTATATGAGGCTTAGTGAGCCAAGCTAGAGTTCAGTCAAGCTTATACTCGACTCATCTCGTTTACACACTAATCCCACACACTTTTAAAGCTACAATATTGATTTATAACTTTTTTTTACAAGAAGAATAATTTTTTTCTACTATCAATTTATTTAAAACAAAGGCGATTACAGACTAGTGGCAGGTAGACGAGCAACAAGTTGTGCGGCTACCCCCTTCTGAATAGCAAACCCTACCCTGCTAAACACAAAATTATGCCCCTTAACATGCGCGGTGTTACTGCTTACCACCTGTTAAACCCGGTTGAGGAAACGCACTGCGTCAGGGGCGAGAGCGCCAAATGTATCAAAAGCGAACGGGACAAACACGTGGTGATTTATAATTACATTACATGAAGAGGTTATTTACAATGGGTCGATTATCATGAAGATTAGTTGTGGCATATAGAGGCAACTCTTCTTGATCATTTCGAATTCGAACTGGAGAAAGATTATCAAGCTCAAACAAATCCGAGCTCGAATCACTCTTCCCATCATCACATTCATCTTCATCTTCAACATAATCCATTTCACACTCAACCTTCTTCCTGTACTTCCTCAACAAACTCCTTCCAGCTTCGGAAACACAATTATTCTCATCACTTAAATTTAGCTTCACACCTTTATTCATCAAATTCTCACCAAATCTATTACCTCTAAACGACGTCGTGTTGGTTAAACACGAACGTGAACGTGAAGGTGAAGAAATTGATGAACACGTAGTGGATTTGTTTACCGAGTTTGATTTTCGGTCTAACCGACTCATGCCTCCGGTGGTTGTTACGACGGAGGTATCACATTTCTTACTGTTTCCTGTAACGAAAAGTGAATTCAAAAAAGTAGTTAACCGTCCTCCAGGAGAAATCGGCTGCTTCATCTTCTTCAAATCACTGTACATCTTCAAAACTTTCGATTTCGTGTTCACGAAGCTACCTTCGCGTTTATCTGTTCCTGTTCCTGTTCCTCTTAAATCATCGTGACCGTACACGTTTCTCTGTTTCTCTCGTTTGATAAATTCATCGTGTAATTTGATGAATTCATCGTGTTTGTGTTTATGTTTAGATTCAGGATTTGATGCATTTATGATTCTAGGGTTTGAATTGAAGCAAAACGAATCGCATTTACATTTACAATTACATTTCATCGAGTTTTTTACCGGATCTGTTGTAGATGATGATGATCTTACAATCACTGGTGTTTCGCGCGCTTTATTCTGCTTCAGTTTCTGGAACAAAGAGGCTCGGTGTTCATGATCGTCATCATCGTGTTGAAAACAACGGTTTCCGATGGATTTGATGTGTTTTTTTCGTGAAGTTTGGGTGCAAACTGTGGATTGTTCGTCGATTGAGCGGTAAATGTCGTCGAGCAAAGTGGAGGAGAAGGTAAGATTGTTTTTGAATCTTGTGGAAGCTGAAGCAGAAGCATCCATGGTGATTTTGAATTGTGTGGAGACGAATAGAAATGAAATCACATTATGAATCAGAAGGTGTATGAATGAATGGTTATTGGTTAGGGTTTAGAGTGAAGTTGAAAACAGAGTGGTTTTGATGAGTGAGAATCTGGTTTACACTTCGTTTATAAAGACAGTTGGCCGGTTGGATTTGCCGCATTATCTCTTATAAATATATATAGATTAATTACATCTATACTATATAATAATAATTTTTTTTTTACCAAAATAGCCAAGAAAAATGTTGACTTACCAAAATAGCCATCTCATGAGTCTTTGGAGAGGGGCATCACTGATTACGAGAGAGCTTATGCGTCTGCAGGGTCATTCATGCGTCCACCAATGTAGAAGTGACACGTGTCTTAGTGACATCATGCGTCCAATGTTTCCGTGACTCATCTCATGCGTCCCTGACTCATCCCATCATCCCATGCGTCTGTTTTGAGGCATCACATGCGTCCGTGACTCATCCCATGCGTCCCTGACTCATCCCATGCGTCCTTAACTCATCCCATCATCCCATGCGTCTGTTTTGAGGCATCTCATGCGTCCGTGACTCATCCCATCATCCAATGCGTCCGTGACTCATCCCATGCCTCTGTGACTCATCCCATGCATCCCATTTTTGTACTTGTTGCTTCATCCATGCACGCATCCATATAAAAGAATTAAGGGGCATAAGAAGGTGTGATGCCCCTATCCAAAGACTCATAAGATGGCTATTTTGGTAAGTCAACATTTTTCTTGGCTATTTTGGTAATTTTCTCTAAAAAAAACCATTTTGGGGACACTTATTTTATAGATAACTATTATTTTAGTTTAATCTTTTCTTATTAATTATAGATAAGTCTCTAGTAAATATTATTTAGTTTAGTTTCTTATGGATGGGTATATAATATAGTTTAATCTCCTCCTCATTTATAATATTGTTTATTTAACTAATAGAGTAAATTACGATTTTGGCCCCTGTGGTTATATCACTTTTACTCTTTTAGCATCTGAGCCTCCAACGTCTTTTTTTCTAATCTTTTTGGCCCCTAACGTATTTTTTCTAACCATTTTGGTCCCTAACATTTAATGGATGGGGTCAAAAGGGTTAGAAAAAAAGACGTTGAGTGATCGGATGTTAAAAAAATTCTTTTTTTGGGCTAAAAGGTTAAAAGTGATATAACCATAGGGGCCAAAATCGTAATTTAATCTAACTAATATTATTTATCGTTTATACATTTACGGAGTTTTAAATAATGGGTTAAATTTATTGAGACTTCATTAACAAATTTTCCTACAACAAAATAATCTATTTATATCGATCTAAATTTTTATCTATACTATACTATATAATAAAAAATTAATGTGTGACACATGTCGTTCATTGTAGGTATTTATTTTATGATTTTCTCGCCTCACTTCCAAACTTATCTTATATTAATTAAATAAATAAATGAATAATGAGCTAATATTAAATTTTATCCTACTTTAAATTTCGAATACAATTCTTCTATTTTTCAAATAAAATATTATCCGAAATTGTAAATTGTTAATTTAAAACATTTTAAATAAAACAAATTATTTATCACGAAAACCAAACTTTGTATTAATATATTAAATATTTTTATTTTCACTATACAAAATTACATTTACTAACTTTTTTTATTATTTGGTATATAAAATTACATTTATTTAACTCGTGTAATAAATAAGGTATTTTAAAGATGTATTATTTTATTATTTGGTAAACAATATTACATTTATTCAACCCGTATTAATGTGGTTTTAAAGATATATTTTTTATTTGGTCTATAAAATTACATTAATTCAACCCGTAATATGGTTCTTATATATATAACTTTTTATTATTTAATATATAAAATTATATTTATTCAACCTGTGCAATAAAAGAAGTTTTTAAACATATAATGTTTTATTATTTAGTATATAAATTTATTTACTCAACCCGTGTAATACACGGGGTTATAACCTAGTTGTAATATAGAGAATAATATTTTTAAGTAAAATAAATAAATGATAAAATTACGTTTAACTTTTACAACGCCTTGATTTTCAAACGGTTATTGTTTCAATATTATCTCTGTTTAACGGCTCTTTTACAATAGCTAGTTTCAAACGGCTATTGTTCCGATCCCTATAAATACAACATTTCATTTTACATCCTATATTTGCATCTCTCATTTCACAATTCACTCTAAATACCAAACTAATTCAAAGATATATGTTGTGGTTGTAATCTAAGTGGTGCAGCCGCACCGACGAACCTTAAGAGAACGTCTCGTCGACGTTCAAACCCTGCTCCGTCAAACCCTCCACCTACAACAGTCTACCCTCCACGACAACAGTCTATCATCCACCGGCAACAATCAACCCTCCACCTGCAGCGTTATACCCTTCACCAAGTTTCAGAAACATTAAATGAAACGAAACATAGTAAATTAGTGAACTTGATTAATAATAAGACTAAAGGGTGTGGGGGGCATGGGTCGGGCTATTAATGCCACATAGGACCATTAATGGATTGTTACATCATCCCTTGTCTCATACACCATGGTTGGCATGGATTAAACCATGGCAACGATGAGCTTCCTTTCCTTTTTCAATACTTTCTTTTCCTTTTCACAAAAATAAATTAAAATAATAGAATAGTGGTTTAAGTCATGACCAACACCCTTAGGGTAGTGGTTTTGGATGATTGATTATAAGTGGGTGACATGACGTTGATGTGGAAGGTCATGATGATTATGAGAATCATGACCACACCCTATAGCCTAAAAAGTGATCAACTAAGGATCACCAAAATTTCATCCCAAATTTAACAAAACGAATATATCTAATCTACCTTATAATAAAATACTCCAAATAATGCCACATGTCATTCTCTCCTTCAACCTCATAAATTTTATTTATATTTGTTTAATAAATTTCTTTTAATATTAATATTAATTAATAACCAATATATAGATTTCATTTATTTTTATCCTTATCTTTATCTAAAATTAATAAATAACTTCAATTTTGCAATTTAGACCCTTTGTTTTTTTTTCCTTTTAACCTAAAGTTTTTCATCTTTTGCAATTTAATCCCAACTCTATTTTATTTTCAATTTTGGTCCACCATACTTTTCATGTTTCCCAAGTTTTCGTCCGTTCTAAATTTTGTGAGTTAACGCACCGCAACGTGCATGTGGAGTTCAACATTTTCCATATATTTTTCCCTGACTGGCCCGTCGCGTGAAATCTATTTTTCTACGTTTGACAAGTTCATCCAACATGTGGGTCCTGCATGGACTTAGTTATTTTTTTCTATGTTTAACGTTTCGGTTTAATTTCTCAGTAACGAGTGTGCGTGATTCAAAGATTTTAGGTTTGTTTTTCGCTCAGCGTTATTTTTCTCCCTTTTTTATTTATTTTGTTTTTACGAGGAGTATATTGCCAAAATCGTCCCTAAGGTTTGAGTATGTTTGTCAGTTTCATTCAAAACAACTTTTTTGTACTAAATAGTCCTTCACTTTTGAGACTTTTTTGACATTTTCATCCAAAAGTCTAACATGCTTTATTTTTTTTGTCAAATATTTGGATGAAAATGACAAAAAATCCCAAACCTCAGGGACGATTTTGGCAAAAAAAAAGTTAGATGTTTGGATGAAAATGACAAAAAAATCCCAAAAGTGAATGGCAATATGGTACAAAAAGTTGTTTTGATTGAAATTGACAAACATGGCCAAACCTCAGGGACGATTTTGGCAATTTACTCTTTTACGAGCTTTTATGGTGTTGGTGGTTTCTGTCAATGGTATATTATTACTACTACTTAAGTACTTAACACAGTTTTCTGACAACTGCTGCAACGTAGGGGCTTAATACTAGTATTATATTATTTATTAGTAATGGGGTTAGTTTCAATATTTAAGGGAAACTTTAGATTGTTTTTTCTTTGATTGTAAAACATAAAAATCAGTTATGATTAAGATTATTTTATCGTTTTGACAAACAAAAATGGACAATTGAATTTCGTTTTAAAAATTTGCTAAAAAGTAATTAATTTTCTATTAAAAACTTTAAAAATGACTGAATACATCCGAAAACACGATTTTAAATTTATTTTAATATTTAATATACAATAAATTAAAAACATGGTGTGTAATTGTTTTTTAACTTTTGATACCTAAAATATTTCCAATAACATTTAGGAGACCTTTCTCAAGTTGAGTAGGTAAGTGTGTTGTTGTTGTATAAATCAATTGATTTATAAGTATTAGCTGTTTTCTTATTTTTGTTTTATAGCTGTTTTTTTTATTAAGGTGTTTTTTTTTTCGAACGGCAATTGTAGGGGCCAAAGGACCTTAATAAAAAAAACAAGAGCAGACGGTTTCTTTGGATATGGATCAGGGTCGTCTTAAAAAATATGTTGGCTCTGAGCAAATAGAAAGAGTTAATTACTGTTTTCGTCCATAAGTTTGCCAAAAATAACGGTTTCAGTCCATTAGTTTAAAAATTGCGATTTCAGTCCATTAGTTTCATTTTCGTAACCATTTCAGTCCACTTTTCAAACGGCGTTTGTTTTATGCAGTTAATGGAAGCACGTGCTTGTCACGTGATGGGCAATTTGGTCATTTCCATTCCAATTCTCACAAACCCAGTTGTATTAAACACCACCTACCCCTTATTAAACACCAACTGGGTTTGTGAGAATTGGAATGGAAATGACCAAATTGCCCATCACGTGACAAGCACGTGCTTCCATTAACTGCATAAAATAAACGCCATTTGAAAAGTGGACTGAAATGGTTACGAAAATGAAACTAATGGACTGAAATCGCAATTTTTAAACTAATGGACTGAAACCGTTATTTATGACAAACCTCAGGGACGAAAACAGTAATTAACTCAAATAGAAATTACAGACCTCTAAATTATAAACTTAAAGAAAAAACATATAAAAAAGTTTAAAATATATGAAAATGAATTAAAAACTTGTGGGAATCACCATTTCCATTTAATGTAACTTGATAAAATTAGTCAATTAATAACATTTGCATTTAATGAATAGCCAATAATTACAAACAAAATAAAACAAAACTCAAATAAATCGGAAGACATTCACTTGGCAATAGCCCAGTGGTGTTGGTGAGTTTAGATAGAGCTTAGGATAGGAAAGATCAGGGGTTCAATCCCCATGGTGTGTAACGTTAGCTATTAAAAAAAAAAACGGAAGACACTGGGATTTGAACCCACATCTTCTCGCTATTAGACCGCCCGTAATGGGGCGTGTTTAATAAAAAAATTTCGACGAAAACGCCCAATAACGCCCCAACTCCACTACTCCCCGGCGTTTTCGGGCGTGATTTTTGAGAAAATTGTATGTGGCGTTTTTTAAATAACGCTTTGATGGGTGTTGACAAGCCAATCACAAACTAGCAACGGCTAGTTAACGGCTACTATCAAGTTTTTTTTTAAAAAACCTTTTACCTTTCCTTCAAATTCTCTCAAAAACTCTCTCAAAAGTCAAAACACTACCATTTTATAAAAATTGGTGGTTTCCCCTAGTTCTTCATCCATGGTAAATTTTTACTACAAAGAGTTTTTTTGCGGATGGCGATGATTCCACCGATGAGGAGGTCGAGCAAGAGGCGGTTACGAGTGCTTGTCAACTAGCGGTGAGATATGTGAAGCATTGTCGCCCCCCGAACCAGAAATTAAAAAAAGAGGTTATATTGAACGAGACCGACGCGCGGCACACGATCGTTTGATGAAAGACTAATTTGATGAGGCGCCGACATTTTCGAACCCATAAATTTTTAGTCGTCGTTTCCGAATGAGTAAGCGGTTGTTTCTACGCATAGTCGGCGACTTGGAAGCCAACTACGATTATTTTAAACAAAAAGCAGATGCGAGAGGGGCACTTGGATTTACCGGTATCCAAAAGTGTACGTCGGCGCTACTAATCCTTGCTTATGGAAACACAACCGACATCAACGACGAGTATTTAAAAATGGCCGAGAAAACAACGCGAGACACCTTGGAGAATTTTTGTCGCGGTACAATTCCTATACTTTACTATAATGTTTACATTTTTTTTGAAGCTTACGTTTAGTGATCCTATTGATGAAAAAGAGCATACTTTAAAAAGGTTCAAGAGTTTTCACGAAAAGACATTGAGAGATGTTTTGGGGTTCTTAAACAACGATGGCAATATTTGAGAAATCCTTGTCGTGCATGGACCACGCAAAAAATGAGAGATGCTATGTACGCTTGTATAATCATGCACAACATGATTTTGGAAGACGAAGGAAAGGCGATATGCCAGAATTATGTGCCAGAAGCCGTTCAAGAGGAGCATCCACAGGCGTCAATGGAAGAAATAGTGAATAATGCGCGGGAGTTGCGTTACGAACCGTACCATTCCGCGTTAATGGTTGATTTGGTACAACACGCATGGTCGGTTCGGTATGTACCACCTGAGGGTGAAGAAGAAACGGAGGACGAGGAAGACGAAGTTGGCGAGGGTGAAGAAAGTGAAGACGAAAACTAATGTATTTTTTTTTTAATTTTGTCGGATTTTATTTTTTTATTTCTACTTTCTAGTATTGTATTTTTTTTAGTTTAATGAAATATTTTAAGTTTTAATTAAAAAAATAAATAATTGTTTAATGATTGGGAGGGGCGTTATTGGGCATTATTCCCACTACGCCACTTTTTCAATAACGCCCAATAATGCCCCCATGCTGACTGGACTGCCACGTGGCGCAAAACGCCCAAGGGTAGGGGCATTATTCACTAAACCACTACACATGGTCTTAAACAGACGCGTAATCTACCAAACTAAGCGTTTAACCCTTCTCCTTTTTGATTCAGTTATTATCTATTCTTACTTTTTCAGCATAAAAATATATGTAAAAAAACAAAAATTTCGAGCCCCCGGAGGGTTTGGGTCCTCAGCCGTTGCCAACTCCACCCCACCGAGCCGGCCCTGATTCGGATTGTCACTTGGTTTTATCAATATAAATTCTATATTATTATTATTCATAAACACTTGAATCTGATAGAAAGATCAAAGATGTTTATTTCATTATATCATCGATAGAAAGAGGTTTATTTCATCATATCATCAACTAAATAAATATGAACAATTACAATATCGTTAAATAAAGAAGTTTGAAGTGTTTTTATCCAAACCTCTTTTTTACCTCATTTGCTTAAACACAACTAGTTTTGACCTATTCATTTTCACCCACTCACAAATTTTTTTTTGGAACCGCTATTAAAGACGAAATCTCGTATCTTGAAGAGGTATGGTCCCAATTCCTTGCCCACATGACAAGGACCACACCACTTTTTCATCCTATGTGGCGCTGACATCAACGAGGTCATCCAGAAGCTTTTAGAAGCTTCTGGAAAATATCTAGGTGGCACCAAAGATGCTCCATCCGACATAAAGGACAACACGTGCCACCAGTCACCAGGCGCCAGGTAGGCCTGTAACAAATCAAAGAGCAGCCCGACAACACCAGTACGACGTCTCCAAGATGGGCAAATGTAAGCGCGCCACGTGTACCACTACACTGCCCACAGCAGAGGAGACCAAGAGGATATTCCCCTTGGTCGGACAGCTGGCGCGCAACCACAACTGGCATCGCTGCTCTTCCCTCTCTCACCCTCCGGCTATAAATAGGACCCTTCATCATCCAGGTTAAGGGACCTTGCTCTCTATATTCTCACACTTAACACACACTGTTTATTCTCCCTCGGAACAGTACTTATTCTCACGCCGGAGCTTGGTTAAGAGGGAAACCCCCATATTCCCCTCTTAACGAGTCTAACGGTGTTGCTGTTTTGCAGGACCAAAGTCATTTTACGAGTAGGAAAAGAGATTGAACCCACAGAGGAAATAACCCCACAGACTAGCTCTAGTGTTAACCTGTGTTTCATCATATCTCATTGAAAGCTCAAGACGAAAATAAATCCAAAATCTTGATGGAAATGGAAAAGACTGGAATGGTTGAATTTGTGATCCAAGTGAATTAGGAATTCCCATGTTGAATCATGATGGAAAGTGGAAGAATAGAGAGATTCCATTCATTTCGAATCATGAACAAATTCCATTGAAATATGTTTTTCATTATGGAAAACAAGAACAAAGCAAACGAGTGCGAATGGCTCATTGGACTTCAATCCAACTCAAGTGAATGAGTGACTGATGGTACATTTCTACATGTATAATGTGGGACCCACGAACAGGGAAGCCAAAATAAGACCGTGTGGTATGGTGGGGCGTGGGTTGGGGACATGGTGCGACACGTGGAGTAAGGGGCACCCAAGACCAAAAGCCAATTTTAAAGGGGTATGGTGGGGCGTGGCTGGGGTGGCGTGGAAAACAAACCAATTTCAAAGGGCTAGTGCTCTTGGCCAATGAGGTTCCGCCATGTCATGTGGGTAGCCCCGCCCAACGCCCGGGCTGAAACCCCCGCCCAAGGGGCCACGCCGAAACCCAAGCCCACCCGGGGTGGTGACTTGGGCGTTTTTACCCAACCCATACCCCAACCCCCGCCCCATACCCCATAGTCTAATTAGACCATGGGGTGCGGTTTGCTTCGTCCCTAAAGGGACTACCCACGCCCCAACCCCCGCCCCATCACCATGGATGAAGGACCATCCCCTTGGGGACTACCCAAGGGTGTGGAGGATAGTTCTCCCCCCTTTTTATTATTTTTTTATTTAGTTAAATAATTAAAACAAAGTAAATAAAAATAAAAAAGTTACATTTAAATAAAAATCTAAAGTTACATTTAAAAAAAAACCTAAAGTCACATTTAAAAAAAACTAAACATTTAAAAAAAATACAACACAAATAAATAAAAAACTACTCGTTGTTTTCTTCGAGATTCCAAATGTGTTCGATCAAGTCTGATTGAAGATTGACATGTGTGAAATCGTTATGTAATGAGAACCTGTTTAAATCTTGTTGTTCTTCCCTAACCGGAACATTATTCTGTTCCACTGCATTCTCGTCATACTCACAAATTGCATGGCCTTTGTGAAATTATAAAGTTTCTTTTCAGTTTATATGTTCTATTTTTATTTTCTAATTCGTTTTTTTTTTCTGTGAGGTTTTGGGTGTTTGCTATTGGTTGTGGGCTCGCAATGGGCTGGTGGTTTAAGGCTATCTCCAGCTGGCCTTTCTAGGGTTGTGCGGCATATAAGCTTGGTCTTGGAGGCTGTGCAGGCATCATCGAATCATTCTCTTCCCAGTAGTCTACTTTTGCTCCATAAGCTTCGATCTTCAGCTCTGTTCTTCTATTTCAGAGATTTGATTTCTTTTTATCATCTTGTATTTCGACTAAATATTGTCGATCATTCTTGTTTACCGATCGGTCGCCTCTTGATAACCGATTCGCTGTGTATTCATATTTCAATCTAGAGATTTGTTTGCATCAATCTTGTGTTCGTGACATGATATCAGAGCCCGAGGTTGATTTGGTGCTCTGGTAGTCTTCCGCTGTGATTTTGAAGTTGTGATTAAGAGGCTGCGCTAATCAGTGAAGTCCGATTCAGATCTAGGGCTTGCTGGTCGGACCTTGGACTTGGAGATTTCGGTCAAGCTTTTGTGGTTCTGGTTACGATCCTTGCAGAAGGATTGTTTGCCGTTTCTGGAGCTCATATTCTGGTTTTCTTTGCATCACAGTCATATAACCCTAAGTGAAGGTTATAGGCTGTGATTTTATTTTTGGTGAACCCTAACTTGGGAACCCCTCTCGGTGAGATTGTTCTTGATTTTGAGTCTTAGATCTAGGGGGCTCCTACACTAAGACCTGCGTTGGCACCTTGAGTGATGAACCAACGATCTGGATCACTGGTGTAGTTTCGCCGTGAGTCTTTGTCATTTATCCACCTCGGTTGTTAAGTGTTCTGTTTTTCGTATTTTTCCGTGATCTGATTAGTTGATTGGTGTTAGTTCCTCTGTTTGCTTGTGGCTTGTGTACTACTGTCCCTTGGTTACCTGTTTTGCTTGGCTGTTTCGTTTGATATTGCCTTTGTTGACTGTTTCTTGTTTATCATGATTGACAAAGATGAGTCTACTGTTACCTTGATAAGTAAGTTAGATGCTAGTGATCCGTTGTATCTGCATGCTAGTGATTCTAGTAGTCTGTCTATTGTTAATATCAAATTAAAAGGGACTGAAAATTATGTGGTATGGTCTAATGCTATGAAACTTGCTTTGATGGCTAAGAACAAGTTAGGTTTTGTTGATGGAACATGTGCTAAGTCCGAGTCTAATGATACTTTAGCTAGACAGTGAGATAGATGCAATTCAGTAGTGTTAACTTGGATTCTGAACTCTGTTTCTGATGAATTGTATGTTGGTCAAGTCTATTCAAAATTGGCTTCTGAAGTTTGGAATGATTTAAAGGAAACATATGACAAGGTTGATGGTTCTGTAGTTTTTGGGTTATATCAGAAAATTAATTCTGTTAGTCAAAACGGTTCTAGCGTGTCTAAATATTATCATAGAATTAATACTATGTGGAAACAATTCGATGCTATGCTTCAGTTAGCTTCTTGTACTTGTGATGCGTCCACCAAGTTCAATGAGTTTAATCAGCTAATAAAGCTTATGCAATTTTTGATGGGATTAGATGATGTTTACCAACCCATTAGAACAAATCTGTTAACCAGAGATCCTCTTCCTTCAATTAAAAATGCCTTTTCTATAATATCTAGGGAAGAGTCACATAGAGGTTCAAACAGTATTTCTAAAACTCCTAATGTCGGATTTGTTGCTAAAACTAATCAGTTTAGTGATAACAAAAAGAGGTTTAATAAAGGTCCTAATCCCAATTTGAAATGCACTCATTGTAACAAGATTGGACATGTGATTGATAAATGTTTTGAACTTCATGGTTATCAATCGAGTTATAGATCCAAACCTAGTCAATCTTCAAGTCAGTGGCAAAAATCTAATAACTCTACTAATAATTCTGTGAATAGTTCTGTGAATGATAAATCTGCTGCTAGTTCTTTGAACTCTTTAACCTCTGATCAGTTTTCTAGGTTGTTAGGATTGCTGGGTGAAAGTAAATTGGATGATACTCCTAAGCCTAATATGGGAGGTAATTCTTTTAGTGCTTTCAACTCCTTAGGATGGTATAAAAGTCTTTATTGTTTCAAGTCTTGCTTGTTTCACCAAAGGAATCTTAAATTGATTATAGATTCTGGTGCAAATCAACACATGACCATGAGAAGTGATAATATGTTTAACTTAATTGATGTGTCTGATTATAACGTAACAGTTAAACATCCAAATGGAACTGATGCTAAGGTTACTCAAATTGGATGCCTCAAATTGTCTGAAAATGTAATTCTAAAAGATGTTTTCGTTGTACCAGAATATTGTGTTAATCTTATTTCTGTCTATAAACTTGCTAAAGATAATAAGCTTAGAGTTGTGTTTGATGAAAATAACTGTTATATTCAGGATGTGTGCTTAAAGAAAAACCTGGTGACTGGTAGACAAATTGATGGTCTTTATTTTTGTGGTAATACTTATGATTCCATTTTTGTGTGCTACAATAAGACAGAAACAATAAAGCTCTGGCATTCAAGACTTGGTCATCCCTCATACCAAGTTTTGCATGTGTTAAATTTTAAAACTAAAATTGATGATGCTGAACCTTGTGATACTTGTCATAGGGCGAAGCAACATAGAGTGCCATTCCCTCTTAGTGAACATAAATCTACTAGGGTTGGTGACTTAGTGCACCTTGATGTTTGGGGTCCATATAAACAGTCAAGTCTAAAAGGGTATAAATATTTTCTTACCATTGTTGATGACTTCTCTAGGTCTGTCTGGGTTTATCTAATGAAATCTAAATCAGAAGTGTTTGATAATATTAAAAATTTCTTTTATTTAATCAAAACTCAGTTTGAAGCAAATGTTAAAATCTTTAGAAGCGACAATGGTACTGAGTTTGTAAATGTCCAGATGGAGCTTTGTTAAAAGTCCCAAACCTCTTATACCTATACACCTCAACAAAACGGGGTAGTTGAGAGAAAACATAGACACCTGCTAAATGTTGCTAGAGCTTTGTTGTTTCAATCTAGTGTTCCTTTAAAGTTTTGGTCTGAATGCGTGCTTACTGCCTCATATTTAATTAACAGGACTCCCTCTTCTGTTCTTGATGGTAAAACCCCGTATGAAGTACTTTATGGTTTTAAACCTGCTCTAGATCACTTGAAAATTTTTGGTTGCATGTGTTACTTTACTGTTTTAAATAGTTCTGATAAACTTGAAGAAAAGGCTGAAAAATGTGTTTTTATGGGATACTCTAATAAAAAAAAGGTTATAAGGTTTGGAGTCTGTCAGAAAAATGTGTCTTTCCCTTTAAAACTAAACTTCTTTCAGAATCTGATCTTGACAACTCTGGCACTTTAAACAATTTAATTTTTTTTCGATATCTCTGAATTTTCAAGTGATCTAAATCCCGATGATGATGAGAAGGGAGTTACTGATTCAACTACTATGACTCAGCAACACAGTAGCTCTGATGAACCAACGGCTGTTGATGATACACAGCAACCGTCAGAGATTGATGGTATGGCTGTAAATCAACATCTGAATGAGTCACAAAGTAGCCCTGTGAGGGTTGAGTCTAGTAGTTTGCCTGTCGAATCGAACCTTCCTGAGGGTATTCAACCTAGTATTAGAAAGTCCACTAGGTCTGTTTCTGTTCCAAAGAAATTTGATGACTATGTTGTTGAAGGTAGAGTCAAGTATGGTTATGAAAAGGTTGTCAATTATGTTAATCTTCCATATGAAAATGTTTGTTTTGCCACTAATGTGAATAAGATTGTTGAACCTCGTTTGTATAAAGAGGCTATGAATGATAAAAATTGGTTATGTGCTATGAATGACGAATTAGCTGCTCTGTATAGGAATAATACGTGGGAAGTTGTTGACCTTCCTCCGGGAAAAAAACCAATAGGATGTAAATGGGTCTTTAAGGTTAAATATAAATCAACCGGGGAAGTAGAAAGATATAAAGCTAGGCTTGTGGCTAAAGGGTTTAACCAACGGGAAGGAGTAGACTTTGAGGAGACCTTTTCTCCTGTAGTAAAGATGGTGACTATTAGAAGTGTCATTAGCCTATCCGTTCAAAATAATTGGCCTTTATATCAACTTGACGTCAAGAACGCCTTTTTGTATGGCAATTTGAAAGAAGAGGTTTATATGAGTTTACCTGATGGATTAGATATTAATAATAGTAATAAAGTGTGTAGGTTGAATAAATCTTTGTATGGCCTAAAACACGCGCCTAGGATGTGGAACGAAAAGCTTGTGCATGTCTTGTTAAGTATTGGATTTGTTCAATCCAAATGCGATCATTCTATGTTTATTAAGTCGTCTAAATCTGGTTTTGTGGTTTTGTTGGTCTATGTGGATGACATAATTTTGACTGGTAATAGTAAACTTGAAATTGATAACATAAAAACTATGTTACAGTCTGAGTTTCTAATTAAGGATCTTGGTCTTTTGAGATTTTTTCTTGGTATTGAGGTTATTAAAAATAGTGAAGGGATATGTCTTTCTCAGAGGAAATATTGCATGGATTTGCTAAATGATTATGGCATGAGTGGTTGTAAACCCATAACTTATCCGATTGATCAAAACTATGTGTTAACTAATATGGTAAATAAGGAAAGGTCAAAATTAGTTGATGTCACTGAATATCAGAAATTGGTTGGAAGATTAATATACTTATCTCACACTCGCCCTGATATTTCGTATGTTGTACATTATTTATCGCAATATATGCATAGCCATACTGAGGCTCATACTCAAATTGCGATAAAGTTGTTAAGATATTTGAAAGGAGCACCTGGTGCTGGCATTATGTTCAGGAAAAGTGACACATTTCAGTTGTCTGCTTTCGCGGACTCAGATTGGGCTAAATGTGTTGATAGTAGAAGGTCTGTTACTGGGTTTTGCATTTTCCTTCGGAATTCTTTAATTTCTTGGAAAAGCAAAAAGCAAAGTGTCATTTCGAGGTCATCGGCTGAGGCAGAATACAGAGCCATGTGTAGTGCCTCGTGTGAAATTTTGTGGCTGGTAAATTTGTTAAGGGAGTTACATGTTAATATTGATCTTCCTGTTGTTTTGAAATGCGACAATAGTGCGGCTCTTTCAATAGCCACAAATCCCGTCTTCCACGACAGGACGAAACATTTTGAGATTGATAACTTCTTTCTAAGAGAAAAGATATCGTCTGGTGTTCTTAAAACTATTGGTGTTAAATCTGACGATCAACTCGCGGATATGTTTACAAAAGGCCTTCTTCCTATAGCGCATGTTGATATGTGTAAGTACTTGAACATAATCAATCTCTTTGCTCATATAAACTGAGGGGGGGGGGGGTGTGAAATTATAAAGTTCCTTTTCAGTTTATATGTTCTATTTTTATTTTCTAATTCGTTTTTTTTTTCTGTGTGGTTTTGGGCTGTTTGCTCTTGGTTGTGGGCTCGCAATGGGCTGCTGGTTTAAGGTTGTCTCCAGCTGGCCTTTCTAGGGTTGTGCGGCATATAAGCATGGTCTTGGAGGCTGTGCAGGCATCATCGAATCCTTCTCTTCCCAGCAGTCTACTTTTGCTCCAGAAGCTTCGATCTTCAGCTCTGTTCTTCTATTTCAGAGCTTTGATTTCTTTTTATCATCTTGTATTTCGACTGAATATTGTCGATCATTCTTGTTTACCGATCGGTCGCCTCTTGATAACCGATTCGGTGTGTATTCATATTTCAATCTAGAGTTTTGTTTGAGTTGTTTGCATCAATCTTGTGTTCGTGACATCCTTCGTCTTCGATGATCATGTTATGCAACAAAATACAAGCATACATACAATATCGCAACTTTTTGGGCGTAAAAGCGCGTGCCGGGTTTTCAATAATATGCCATCTTTGTTGGAGAACACCAAAACACCATTCAATATCTTTTCTCGACGCTTCTTGAAACTTGGCAAATTTCTTTCTTTTTTCATCTGGCGGATGCCTAACAGTTTTAACAATTGTAGAGTACTGTGGGTATATTCCATCGGCCAGATAATACCCGCGTCTGTACTCTACTCCCGAAACCGTAAACCTCGTATCAAGACCGGTCCCTTTTATAACATTGTCAAAAATCTTGGAATTTTGTAGAACGTTGACGTCGTTATTCGAATCCGGAATCCCAAGAAAGCATGCCAATCCATAGGTCTTGAGACACAACAGCTTCTAGAATTATTGTTGGATGTCCTTGATCGCCTCGCGTATACATTCCTTGCCATGCGGTAGGACAATTCCGCCATGGCCAATGCATGCAATCAATGCTCCCAAGCATTCCTGGAAAACCGTGCCTTGCTTTGTGGTGTTGATACTATTGTTGTACCTCATTGTAACTCGGTTTTCGCAAATATTTTTTGTTGTAGTGCCTCACCACAAATTTGCAAAACTTGTATAGACATTCTCTAGTAGTTCTTTTGGACTGTCACACCCTAACCGATGGCGGAAACATCAGAGTGAGACGAAATAGATTGCAAGAGACTTCATAACACTATTCGTGACAAGTATTTAAATAATAAATTTTCATTTCATTTCTAAAGAGTCAATTACAAGGATTTGAAACAATTACAACATGAATGATGAAATACAATACAAATTTAAAGTGTGTATCTAAGTATCCTACTAGATTCCATGCATCACCAACATCATCGCTAAACCTGCAACATGTTTTAAAAGTGTAGTTCAATACAAAAAGTATTGGTGAGCATACAAGTTTGGTGCGTAGTATATACGTACAAAAATAATAAGGAACAATCCACATGGCAAACCTAGTTATCAAGATTAATGTATAAACTGACATGCGATTTACAAGTCAACCCTTTGTTTACGCAAGTATGAATGAATAAACCTAACATGACCTCTCATTCACGGGTGGTGTGTTACTCCTATAGCGCTATACATGTTAAGTGGAGGCTTGTACGAAGCTAATGACAAGTTCATCACATAAGAATCACCCAGAAAACAAGAATCAAGCATAACAAATAGTAAGCATGTATTGGATTGTTTGTTTATGTTTTGCATAAGAATATGTACACTAAGTGTGTTTTGTATATAAAAACATGCTACACCCAAAAGTGTGAAAACGGTAAAATGGGTCAAGTATACTCACAATATTGCTAATTCTTCTGATTATCCAATGTGACAAATTTGTTGAGACTAGTAAGTTGAATGTGTTTGATTTGGAGTTTAAGAGATGTCTACATATGGTCTAAGGAGTTGGAGTTTGTGGACATGAAAATAAACATATGAAAAGTAATCATCTAATCATATAATACTTGTTTGACACTATGAAACCCCAAGGGTTAGAATGTTTTCATGGGTAGGATACCCATTAGAATCAAAACAAGTTATTAGGTCTTAGATGATGTAATCTAGTACTTTGACGAATGAACACAAATTCATCATCAAAGGTTCAAATATTTGGATAGTTTATATAAGTATTATATATAGATCATGTATATCAATAAGTCCAATATTTCAAGCATGAGGAATGAGGATGAATCCTCCATTTAGGAATCTCTTTTGTGTCATAGAAATCATGTAGGAGGTAGGAATAACACGTCTTCCATTTAGGTACCTCTAGGTGTTCACCACTACACTTGATGTTATGAACATTCAAGGAGGGTCATGAACATACAATAAGAAATGAAATAAGATAACTAATCTATGGAAAAACATCATGCAATGTGTGGATTCTCAAGTAAGATAGCCCAAGCTAATCCTAAATCACACTTTCATCAAGTCTTAAGCTTGAACATCACTTGTGGGTTAAACCCTTGAACAAAATAGAAAGTTTGTGAGGTTTATACCTCTGATTTTGAATTTCTTAACCTTGTTTTTAAGCCTAACTAAACATGGAAGGGGTTATAAGCATAAGGACATAGGTTTGAGATGAGTTAGACTCAAGTTGAATCATGTTTAGTAAAGTTTGAACCAAAACAGAAACAATCAATGAACTTTAGAACCCTTTTGTGACGTTCCAAGGACTGGTTTTCTGTGAAAAACCTATGGAATCGAAGCTAAGTTTAATCCAAGAACATAGGAAAAAGAATGGGGTAAATCGGACAAGAATTGAGTGAGTTATGCTCACTTTAGTGAAGCTTGCTGAATATGTCTGAACTTCTGATGTTGCTACAAATTTAGAGTGACTTGGGAGTGTTGTGAGTGTTTAGAAAAGTGAAAATGGGTTGGTACTTATAGGAGAAGGTTAGGGTAGGTTGTAGTTGGGTATTTAATGCCAAAAACGAGTTGAAACTTCAATTAAACACTAATCCCGCTCAAATTCGCGAGCTGAAAATGGGATTCTGATATGGGGAGTGGCTCGCGGGCCGTGAAGAAGTGAGGGGAGTGGGTCGCGCCCCGTGACTCTCCTCCAGGTAAGTTTCACATTATTACAGAATGGCCCCTCTACTTTATTATTTAGGGTTTCAAGGTGTTTTAGGGGTTGTTTTCGACGTATAAGCAGAGTTTAAGGACAAATCAAGTATGGGGAACATAAACCAAGTATAATTAAGCGTATGAATGTCATATTTAAGTATCGTATACGATCAAAAGACCTTTTATGCATGAGTTTCACGTATTTGCAAGATTAACACATAGTTTCCAAGAATTACGAATATGTGACGAATGTTTCACGAAATTAAACGTATGAGCGTGTATAAAGTACGTATAACACGAAATTAAAGAAATACGAGTTTTATTTATGATCCAAGTCTCAGATATTACAACGATTATAATGAAAGAACGATTTATGAGACTACGAAGTTTCCAAAAATAGGTTTACAAGCGATGGTTTTCTAAATATAGAAAGTATGAAAACGCAGGGCGTTACAGTCTCCCCACCTTTAGGAAAATTCGTCCCGAAATTTATTCAAGAGGAAGACTTGAAAGAGTTTTGACAAAAAGGTGATTATTTAAAATCGAGACTTGGAAATTTTGAAACATAAAAAGTATGAAATTTTGAAAAACGATAAGGTGGGTTTGTAAAAGAATTTGTTTGGCTAAAATAGTTTTGAGGCGTAAGCATGGGTGAAACGTGTATAGGCGAAACGATTTTAAACAAGTTTTGAGTAACTAAATTTGGAGTTGTTTTAAAATGTATCATATTTACGAAGGAGATATTTGTATCAAAAACGGTTTTCATTTTGATGGAAAGTAGGGGTAGTTTATATAGAAAGTTTTAAGGATAGTATAAATTCACACATTCGTAAAAATGGTTTATTGAGAGTAACGAAAGGTTTGGTACTTTAAAATAAGAGATAGCGGTCTACTAAGTATGTTAGTACAAGAATAGAAAGATAGTTTTAAGGCAAGGAGATAAGTTAGGATCCGAATATTTAAACAGACTTATTGTGAACGATGTTCGTATAAAAGGAAGGAATAATGGAGAATAATCTGTCACGTCCCCCGACCCAGTTCCCTGGTTCGAATGCCGCGGGACAGAAACTCGTGGTATTGGTATTTAAATTTGGCAGTGGAATTTTAACAGGGTCATTTAAACTGAAAACACCTGTCTATTTTATTTCAAGTTTCGGGACAAACCCCGTAATTTACAGTAAAGGAATTTCACTGGGAAATCCCCTGTTTTACAAAAACATGTTTATTTATTTACTGAGCCACTTCATTCAAGCTGGTAGTGCTACGCGACACTTTTCCTTGTTCACGGTAAATCACCTGAAACATGTTTAAAAAGATTTTATCAGCGGGGAAATACTGGCGAGTCATTCAATTTGTACAAAACGACACATTGTTATAATTTACAGTATTAAGAGCGATTACAATTGCCCATATCTTATAATTATCTGGTCCAGTTGTCACTCGACCGGATCTGTGACTGTGGTCATACCACTATTGGGTCCGTTTACCCAAAAGTGACGTATATTACTATTTAGGTCCGTTCACCTAAAAGTAACCAAACAACAGTAATGTGCACAATACCCCACTTACTGCCAGTAATTTAAGATAACAAAGACTTAATCCCTGTAAAATATAACTGGAAAATATTTGAGATTTAGTAAAACAGTTTAATAAAAAGAGAATGACTCACATTGCAAGTTTAGACGGGCAGAGTTTTGCCTACTGATTAAGCCCGATAACCTAGTTAAATAATGCAAACAAAACTTGGTTAATAACTTAATACAACATTTACGATAAACTCACGAAATCAAAACCCTCACGACGAATGACAAAGTATAGCCCGAATTCGGGCAGCACTTAAACATCCATCGGATCGATTTCAATCGATCGGACATTGTATTGTAGCAGTGATCGAGTTATTACCCTGTGATCGTAGCAGCGTTTCGCTATTAAAATTGAATTTTCGAACAGAACGTAAGCTGTTTGAGTGAAACTTTTCGAGCAGAATGGACTGACCATGCAACGTCCAATTTATAGCTGAAATTTGAGTTCCTCGCGGCCCACGTAAACCTGAAGGAGTGTCTTTCGCGGCCCGCGAGGGCCACCCTAGCTACTGCTAGGGCTGCCGTGTCACACCATAGGTCTGCCACGTGTGCGACACGTGGCCTAAAGCTTATCTGGAGAGTTGCATGGCTGTCGCTCCCCGCGTAGACATCCCTTGAATCTTTCGTGGCCCGCGACTGACCAATAAAATTGGATTTTCTTGACTTTTCATAGGAATTAGGGTTTTAGGGGTTCGGGTCTTTACTTACGAAGTGTTTTAGGTTATTTTCGTGCAGATCCTTACATCCTCCCCACCTTATTTAAAATCTCGTCCTCGAGATTTACTGGAACAAGTAAGGATACTTTCGCTTCATTTCTGATTCCAACTCCCATGTATACTCAGGTCCTCTTGTCGAATCCCACTTTACTTTGACTAGCACTAATCTTTTGTGCTTGAGGAACTTGACCTTTCTGTCTTCTATTTGAAGAGGTTTTTCCACAAATTTCAACTTTTCATTTACCTCTATATCCTAAAGAGGTACTAACAGGGATTCATCGGATAAACACTTTTTAAGATTAGATACATGAAACACATCATGTACCCCGGCTAGTTCTTCTGGTAGTTGAAGTTGATAGGCAACTGGTCCTATTCGTCGGGTAACTGTGAATGGTCCTATGTATCTTGGACTTAGCTTCCCTTTCTTACCAAATCGAACTACTCCTTTCCAAGGAGAAACTTTCAAGAGTACCTTGTCTCCAATTTGAAATTCTAACGGCTTGCGTCGATTGTCCGCATAACTCTTTTGGCGATCTCGAGCCGTTTTTAGTCTTTTCTTTATTTGAGTTATCTTGTCAGTGGTTTCCTGTACAATCTCGGGACCTGACAATTGACTTTCTCCTATTTCTGCCCAGCAATCTGGAGTTCGACATTTTCGTCCATATAGTGCTTCGAACGGGACAGCATCGATGCTTGTATGATAACTATTGTTATAGGAGAATTCTATTAGTGGTAAGTGGTCATCCCAGTTTCCACCGAAGTCGATTACACATGCCCTGAGCATGTCTTCAAGGGTTTGGATTGTCCTTTCACTTTTTCCATCTTTCTGGGGATGATATGCAGTACTTAAGTTTAGTCGGGTCCCCATTGCTTCTTGGAAACTTGTCCAGAAATGCGAAGTGAAACGACTGTCCCTATCGGACACAATGGAGAGTGGGACTCCATGTAGGGATACTACTTTGTCTAAGTACAACTTAGCCAATCTCTCCATACTAAAGGTTTCCTTCATTGGTAGGAAATGAGATGATTTGGTTAATCTATCTACAATCACCCATATTGCATCATTACCTTTCCTAGTTTTGGGTAACTTAGTAACAAAATCCATTGTTATTAGTTCCCATTTCCATACGGGCATTTCTAACTGTTGAAGTAAACCTGAAGGTTTCTGGTGTTCTGCCTTAACTTGCGAACAAGTTAGACACTTAGAAACGTATCTAGCTATGTCTTTCTTCATTCATATCCATTAGAAGTTATTCCTTAAATCTTGATACATCTTATTATTACCAGGATGCATTGTATATCTAGATTTATGGGCTTCCTCTAAAATCTTATTTCTTAAATCTCCTTGCTTAGGTACCCATATCCTTTTCTCATGGAATCTCCAAATTCCATCAGTCCCTTGCTCTAATTCCTTAATCCTTCCTTTCATTCCTTCAGCATCATCCTTGATTGCTGTTTCCTGAACGTTCTTCAGTTATTCCATTAAGTCTAGTTGTAGATTTAATCTAAGAGCACGAACTCGCCTTTGCTTCTCATAGTACTTACGACTTAAGGCGTCTGCTACTACATTTGCCTTTCCTTCGTGGTATCGGATATCACTGTCGTAATCACTTAGAATTTCCATCCATCTTCTTTGTCTCATGTTCAATTCTTTTTGCCCAAATATGTATCTTAAACTCTTATGATCTGTATAAACAGTAAACTTACTTCCGTACAGATAATGTCTCCAAATCTTAAAGGGTAAAAATTATTGCTCCTAATTCTAAGTCATGAGTCGAATAATTTTCCTCGTGCTTTTTCAACTGCCTTGATGCATACGCAATTACCTTTTTGCGTTGCATTGGCACACAACCTAATCCTAGCTTAGAAGCATCACAGTAAACTTCAAAATATTCTGTCCCTTCAGGTAAGGCAATAATTGGGGCATTTGTTAACCTTTTCTTTAAAATCCTAAAGGCCTCTTCTTGCTTAGATCCCCATTCAAACTTAACTGTTTTACAGGTTAGCTTAGTTAATGGAACAGCTATCTTAGAAAAGTCCTTAATAAAGCTCCTGTAGTACCCAGCTAATCCTAGAAAACTTCTAACTTCGGTTGCTGATTGCGGGACCTTCTAATTCGTAATTGCTTCTATTTTGGAGGGATCTACGTGAATGCCTTCGTGATTCACCATGTGTCCTAAAAATTGCACCTCTTGTAGCCAAAATTCATACTTTGAGAATTTGGCGTAAAGTTTTTCCTTTCTTAGAAAGGTTAAGAGTACATGCAGATGCTCACGATGTTCGGCCTGGCTTCTGGAATAAATAAGTATATCGTCGATGAAGACAATTACAAATTTATCCAGGTACGGCTTACAGATCCTATTCATCATATCCATGAATGCTGCAGGAGCATTCGTTAATCCAAATGGCATGACTATGAACTTGTAGTGACCATACCTAGTTCTGAAAGCAGTTTTAGGTATGTCTTCTTCATGTACCTTCAACTAATGGTATCCGGAGCGTAAATCTATCTTAGAGAAATACCTAGCTCCCTGAAGTTGATCAAAAAGATCATCAATCCTAGGTAATGGGTATCGATTCTTAATGGTAACCTTGTTTAATTCCCTATAATCGATACACATCCGCATCGAACCATCATTCTTTTTCACAAACAACACAGGTGCTCCCCAAGGGGATGAACTAGGTTGTATGAATCATTTGCTTAATAAGTCATCTAACTGCTTTTTCAGTTCTAGCATTTCTGTGGGTGCTAACCGATAAGGTGCCTTAGCTATTGGTGTAGTTCTAGGAATTAGATGAATTCTAAACTCTACTTCCATATCCGGTGGTAACCCAGGTAGTTCTTCTGGGAATACATCAGGGTATTCTGATACTATTGGAATTTCCTTAAGTTCCTTGCCTTTAGTGTTAATGATTACCGAAATCATATACACTATTCCTTGTTTTCGTTCATAGCTAGCAACTTTCATTACTGAAATGAACTTCATTGGTCTACGTGGTTTATCTCCTGTAACCACTGTTGGTGCACGGAATGTCTGCTGACTACGTCTTAATCGAGTCTTATGTCTAGATAGGTTGAATGAGTGCACAACAGGGATTGAATTAGGGTTTGATTAGGATTTGTGTTGTAATTCCGTTTGAGGATGGCATGTACATGTTCAAACAAAACCACAACTAGTGAATCCGTTTGAACTGGTCCGTTTGAACTTAGGTCCGTTTGAACTTAGGTTGTGTCAGTTTCAAACGGATCAGCAACTAGTATATATAGGGTTGTGTAGTTTCATTTGAAACGGATCTGATTGTGTGAGAGCTAAGGTGCTGCCAAAATCTTGTTAGATTTGAACGCGTAAAAGTTCTACAAATCAGTAATAGAAAAGATTGAAAGGAAACAAGCTGTGCGAAGTCGTTTACTTTGATTCCGCCTCTGTAAACGATGATGAACTACCTTTACTGACTGTTTAGGGTCACGGAACCGATCCAACAACCACAATTACTTCTCCTATTGGTGTATGAATTTCTAAGGAATTCTGATCACATAGGATTCGAGCATGGTTGGCTATTAACCAATCCATTCCTAATACGACGTCGAATCCTGCTAAATTCATAGGTAGGAGGTTTACAGAAAATTTATGGCCTGAGAGTTCTATTTTTCTTTCTTGGAGAACCTTATCTATATTAACAGAATTTCCATCTGCCCTTTCTACCTTATAAATCTGCCTAAGTTTGGTTAAAGGTTGGTTAAGAGCTTGGCAGAATGAAGTATTTATGAAACTTTGGTTTGCACCAAAGTCAAATAATACTTTTGCATAAACATCATATACAAGAAACGTACCAGCTATCACATCTAGAATCAAATCTGCTTCTTGTGTAGTCAGCTGGAAGGCTCTTGCATTCTTTTTATTAGTTCCTGCGGCAGGTTTGGCCTGGTCTTCTGCCGGCTTAATCAATTTTGGGCAATCTGGCTTGAAGTGCCCTGCTTCTCCACAATTGTAGCAGATAATGGATTTCTTCCTGCATTCCTCTTCTCGGTGCCCCGGAATTTTGCAGAAATTACAGTACCCCTTGCATTTCCCAAAATGCTTTCTTTTACAGTTACTGAAAAAATGGAGCGGTAGAGGACTGCCCGGTTCCTTTCTTCTTAAAATTATTACCCCCACGGAAACCTTGGGTAATATTTTGAGCTAACTCCTTTTTCCAGTTTTCTTCTTTCGTACGTACTAGTCCGTCAGTCAAGGTATTGGCTAGTTCGACCGCATCGTCGATCGTTCGGGGTCTTGCAGCCTTGACTATATCACGGATCTCGATAATCAATGCCCAAATGTAGCGAGAAATAAGTACCGGTTCTGGCGAAGCCAGAGTGGGTACAATTCTAGCATACTCGAAAAATTTCGAAGTATACCCTCGACAATCAACATCCACCATCCGGTGGTTCAGGAACTTATTCGTCATTTCTTCCTTTTCGTAGGAGGGACAAAACTTTCTTTCTACCAATTCCTTGAATTCCTCCCAACTCATGGCGTAAGCCACGTCACTTCCTTTTGCTTGCAGCACCGTGTTCCACCATTCTAACGCCACCTCCTTGAAAAGGTGGGATGCATACATCACCCTATCTTCTTCGGCGCATTTACTTATTTTGATTACTGCTTCGGTTTTCTCCAACCAACGCAGTGCGGCAGTTGCCCCTTCGTTGCCTGCAAATTCGACCGGCTTACATGCAAGAAATTCTTTGTAAGTGCAACTAGTCGTTGCTACTTTCATTTTCTTTAGAAATGGGGCTTGAACCACATTATTATTATTACCACCCCCATTCACACTGTTACTGAAATTATCGTCGCGGGTGCGTTTGCTATGGTTGGCTTGTGAAGGTTCAACGGGGCTCTTAACAGCTGCGACGATCGCGGGGATAGCGTTGGCTATTCCCTGAGCAACGATATTTTCTATATCTTGCCTATTGAGAAATTGTTCTTCATTATTTTGTTCTGATTGGGTAACTTCATGTGCCGGTTGGTTTTCTGTGTTTTCCATCTGAATAATTAACAATACATATAAATTATTGGCGCAAAGTGGATTAACAATACATATAAATTATTGGCGCAAAGTGGATAGCAGTTAAACACAATAGGGCAAGCACAAGCACAATTAAATCAACACAGATACCAAAATCGTCGACCTTGCGACTTTTATATTTTTATATATAATATTATGCGTCCGTACAAGCCAGATATTTACAGATGTTTTATTTTTGATGTTATTATACAATATTATATTATTATTATTATTATAATTATAATTATAATTATACATATATATATATATATATATATACATATACATATACATATACATATACATATATATATATAGGGGATGGTTAAAATGAAAACCACTTTTATTGTGAAAACTCGAAAACTAACTAAAAAAAGCCTAAAAAACACACAATTTTTTTTTAATTTTTTTATAAAAATCACAGGTTTTTATATATAATAAAAACTTTTTTCAAAAAAAAAAAAATTGTAGTACACATGTGTAATAATACACATGTGTAATAAACACATGTGTAGTATTACACATGTGCACTACAAAAAAATATTTTTTTATATATATAAACCTGCGAAAATTGGTATGCAAAAAAAAAATTGGTATGTTTTTTTGGCTTTTTTAATTAGTTTTCGAGTTTTCACAATAACTAGTGGTTTTCATTTGAAACTTCTCTTATATATATATATATATATATATATATATATATATATATATTACTACATATTATTATTATTATTATTATTATACAAACACTCCACCACAGTCAACTGGCTTCTTAGAAACGACACTCCCTCTCGTCGTACTTCCACGTGATATTTTCCCCTACTTCTCGAATCCGATTTCCTGCATCCACCAGTTCCTCGCCGTAGCGGCGTAAATCAGCAACGTTTTCCGAGCTCATAGGTGGGAAAGGTGCAGGTTCAGGATCAAACTGGGGAAAGTAAACATTTGGATTATTCATGAAATTCTGAAAATGTCAGTCGCTTGTCCACCATTCTTCCAATCGCCCAGTAAAAGGTTGAGGGTTGACAAGAGGGTCCGGAATAGCAGGTTCCAAATTGATTGGGAGTTCGGATTGGGCAGGAAAATTGAAAAGGGTTTCATCAGCTGGTACGATGAGGTCACAGTTTGCAAGTTTTCTATCCAATTCTTCCCAAGGTGGCAATTCTTGGGCTTGACCGGAGCTCTCCCATATCTCTTTTCCTTTCCCTTTTGGATCCTCCGTCTTTTTCACCTTTTGCGCAGCAGGCTTCTTCCTTCGTCCTCGTTTCCAGTCTAGAATCCTTCTTCTCTTTTTAGGCTTGGGTTTCTACTGTGGCTGGGCCTGAAATACTAATGGCTCCTCGGTATCCGCCTGATAACCGGATTGGGTTCCTGTTGTATCCATATCGGTCGTATGGATTGTAAAGTTTCGGAGTGCTTCCGACAATTCATTCATGTTGTTAGCACACATGAAGAAACATGCAAAAATCCAAATTAAATTTGTGAATTTAATTTTCACAGAATCACAGAATTGCAAATTGAAAAATTAAGTATTTTCTAAATACTTAATTGGCTTAAATCAGTGGCTCTGATACCACCTTTTTCTGTCACGGCCCCCGAGCCAGTTCCCTGGTTCGAATGCCGCGGGACAGAAACCCGTGGTATTGGTATTTAAATTTGGCAGCGGAATTTTAACAGGATCATTTAAACTGAAAACACCTTTTTATTTTATTTCAAGTTTCGGGACAAACCCCGTAATTTACAGTAAAAGAATTTCACTGGGAAATCCCCTGTTTTACAAAAACATGTTTATTTATTTACTGAGCCACTTCATTCAAGCTGGTAATGCTACGCGGCACTTTTCCTTGTTAACAATAAATCACCTGGAACATGTTTAAAAAGATTTTATCAGTGGGGAAATACTGGCGAGTCATTCAATTTGTACAAAACGACACATTGTTATAATTTACAGTATTAAGAGCGATTACAATTGCCCGTATCTTATAATTATCTGGTCCAGTTGTCACTCGACCGGATCTGTGACTGTGGTCATACCACTATTGGGTCCGTTTACCCAAAAGTGACGTATATTACTATTTAGGTCCGTTCACCTAAAAGTAACCAAACAACAGTAATGTGCACAATACCCCACTTACTGCCAGTAATTTAAGATAACAAAGACTTAATCCCTGTAAAATATAACTGGAAAATATTTGAGATTTAGTAAAACAGTTTAATAAAAAGAGAATGACTCACATTGCAAGTTTAGACGGGCAGAGTTTTGCCTACTGATTAAGCCCGATAACCTAGTTAAATAATGCAAACAAAACTTGGTTAATAACTTAATACAACATTTACGATAAACTCACGAAATCAAAACCCTCACGACGAATGACAAAGTATAGCCCGAATTCGGGCAGCACTTAAACATCCATCGGATCGGTTTCAATCGATCGGACATTGTATCGTAGCAGTGATCGAGTTATTACCCTGTGATCGTAGCAGCGTTTCGCTATTAAAATTGAATTTTCAAACAGAACGTAAGCTGTTTGAGTGAAACCTTTCGAGCAGAATGGACTGGCTATGCAACGTCCAATTTATAGCTGAAATTTGAGTTCCTCGCGGCCCACGTAAACCTGAAGGAGTGTCTTTCGCGGCCCGCGAGGGCCACCCTAGCTACTGCTAGGGCTGCCGTGTCACACCATAGGTCTGCCACGTGTGCGACACGTGGCCTAAAGCTTATCCGGAGAGTTGCATGGCTGTCGCGCCCCGCGTAGACATCCCTTGAATCTTTCGCGGCCCGCGACTGACCAATAAAATTTGATTTTCTTGACTTTTCATAGGAATTAGGGTTTTAGGGGTTCGGGTCTTTACTTACGAAGTGTTTTAGGTTATTTTCGTGCAGATCCTTACATAATCGGAGTATGGAAGTGAACGATTGACTCTTAATGAATGTAAGTATATGAATGGAATAAGTATTGGGTTGAGAAAAGTAACGTGCTAAGAATGAAGTCTCGTCGTGGATAATCGGATATAATGCGTGTGTGAGTTGTTTAAAGTTTGAATTAGGTCCAAAAAGTCTGCAAAACACTGAATTTCTCATGGCACGTTTTACGAAAGTTTGGTAACATGGTGAAAACACTTATATATAGGAAGTACCAACGGCGTATCCACCATGTTTTGACCCCTTTACTTTTGTTTCGTATTCGGTGTCATGTTACGTTCCGTGTCTTACCATACGCAGTAGTACACTCTATGGTTCTCATGCGCTTATCACTATAATCCCGTGTGCACCCGCGATTATACCGATCATCGCATGATCCGCATAGCTTGTACTAGTTGCATATGAATTAAGGTATTTGAAAATAAGAATGAGTACGTTTAAGTATGTAGTATATAAGCAAGTCCATGCTTAAGTATGTATGGGACCCACGTAAACGAATCCCTCGGATTCCACTCGCGTATGGGTACGAATGTATGAATCATGAGTATGAATGAAAGTATGAGCATAAATATAAGTTTAAGTATGAATATTCACGTAAGTATGAGTATAGACATAAAGCATATGAGTAGTATGAGTATTAGTATAAGCATAAAACGTATTGATAAGAATATGAGTATGAGTGTGAGTATGAATAATAATGATTGCGTATATAGTATCAATCGAAGCATAACGAATTTAAGCATATAAAACAATCAAAAGGTTGGGAATGTAAAAACGAGTGGTATAAATGTAGGTGTCGCGAGATGTCGACTAAAATGTATACGATGATATACATGTGTAGTTGTTTTAAGTGAAATGTTGAGTTCATCGAATCAAAATAGTTCGAGTTTGATTTGGAAGGTAGAATATAGTTTGTAAATGTAAGACCATATAAAGTACTCATTGGTTAAGCATCACGTTTTTGTAATGAATGGAAATGCTACTTTTGTTTTAAAAGATTTTACGTAAGTTGAGAATTGTCGGTCCCCATGAAGTCTTCTTGCCCACGTGTTTTGAAATTTAAATGACGAATTGTGTAAGGACCTGCACGAAAATGTCCTACAACGCTCCGTAAGTAACAACCCGGACCCCTAAAACCCAAATTTTTATGAAAAAGCAAGAAAATCAAATTTTATTATTCGGTCGCGGGCCGCGAAGGAATTAAGATAGGTCTTCGCGGGGCGCGACAGCTCTGTGAATCTCCGGATAATGATCAAGGCCACGTGTCGCACACGTGGCAGGCCTAGGGTGTGACACGTCAGCCCTAGCCGTAGCTAGGGTGGCCCTCGCGGGCCGCGAAGGATCTCCCTTCTGGTTTACGCGTGCCGCGAGGAACTCAAAATTCAGCTATAAAAGGGACGTGCATGGGCAGTTCAAAACTGTCGAAAATTCCTTCAAAACTGCTTTCTTTCTGTTCGAAATCACAACTTAGAATATCGAGACGCTGTTACGATAACAGGGTAATAACACGATCACTGCTACGATACAATGTCCGATCTATTAAAACTGATCCGATGGATGTTTAAGTGCTGCCCGAATCTTGGGCTATACTTTGTTATTCGTCGTGAGGGTTTCGATCTCGTGAAACTATCGTAAATGTTGAATTAAGTTACTAACCTAGTTTCGTTTGCATTATTATTTTAACTAGGTTACCGCCTTAATCAGTAGACAGACCCTGCCCGTTTAAACTTGCAATGTGAGTCATTCTCTTTTTATCAAACTGCTTTACAAAACCCTAAATGTTTTCCAGTGATATTTTACAGGGATTAAGTCTTTGTTATCTTAAATTACTGGTAGTAAGTGGGGTATTGTACATTACTGCTGTTTTATCACTTTTAGGTGAAAGGACCTGAATAGTGATACACGTCACTTTTGGGTGAACGGACCCAATAGTGGTATGACCACAGTCACAGATCCGGTCGAGTGACAACAGGACCAGATAATTATAAGATATGGGCAATTGTAATCGCTCTTAATACTGTAATTTATGACAATGTGTCGTTTTGTACAAATTGAATGATTCGCCAGTATTTCCCGCTGATAAAACCTTTTTAAACATGTTTCAGGTGATTTACTGTGAACAAGGAAAAAGTGCCGCGTAGCACTCTAGCTTGAATGATGTGGCTCAGTAAATAAATAAACATGTTTTATGTAAATCAGGGATTTTCAGAAAAAATTCCTTTATTGTAAATTGCGGGGTTTGTCCCGAAACTCATAATAAAATAATTGGATATTTTCAGTTTAAACGATCCTGTTAAATTTTCCGCTGCCAAATTACACACCAATACCACGGGTTTCTGTTTCGCGGCTTCTGAACCGAATAAAACGGGTCGGGGGCCGTGACAGAAAAAGGTGGTATCAGAGCCACTGAGTTAAGCCAATTAAGTATTTGAAAAATACTTAAACTTTAAATTGCAAATTTGATTCTGTGAAAATTTCCATAACAATAAATGAAAATTTTAATTTGAACTTTTGTTTCTTTATATGTGATTAACGGTATGAGTGAGTTATCTGAAGCCCTTCAAAACCTCTCAATCCATTCTACTAACATGGAAGCTACTGGAGATCCGTCCGGTTATCAGGCTGACACCGAGGAGCCAATTGTATTCTAAACCTAGGAGAAACCCAAACCCAAAAAGAGGAAAAGACTACTAGACTGGAAGAGAGGGAGAAAGAAGAAGCCAGTGGCTCAAAAGGTGAAAAAGACTGTGGATCCAAAAGGTAAGGAGAAAGAGGTTGGAGAGAGCTCCAGCAAAGCTCAGGAGTTGCCGCCGTGGGAGGAGCTGGACAGAAAACTGGCCAACTGTGACCTGTTCGGACCAACTAGTGAAACCGTTTTTAGTTTTCCCGCTCAATCCAAACTTCCCATAAATCTGGAACCTGCCATTAAGCTTTAGCACGCTTTCAAACACTGTTTTCGAGATATGAGATTAAGTGTATTAATAACTGATTGTAACTATGTTTACCCACCTCAGAATATACTCCCGTATCAAGGTATGCATGAGAGTTCATCTTACTGGTGAGTATACCATTTATCATCTGTTTTGACGTATAAAATGATGCGAGATACTCACTTATTTAGAATTGAAAACAAGCCCTATGTGATAAAATCACTTATTGATGAGGAACTTGATTTTCAGACGCATGAGGGCACAGGAGCAAGTCCGTGAACAGGTTAGTACCATCGTACAGACAAAGAGACGAACTTGACTCCCGCATAAGAGCTGTGATATATTATCACATATTTTGTGGGACATGTGATTGTTTATCACTTATTGAGGTCGAATGCATCATGTATTATATACACGAATGAATGATATTTACACGTATGTATGGTATCATGGAAGATCTAGACTTGCGTCCCCGTTGTTTTCGGTAAAAGAAACAACCATGATACCCAGATGATAAACAGCATAAAGACCACGTATCTCAGAACCTCGGCAATCTATCAAACGAAATTACGGTACCAAGACCATATATTCGAGAGATGTACCACACAAGTTACGCAGTTCATTATGTTTATATACCAAAAACAAGTTCTTATTGACGCGTAAAACCTACCGAAGCCACGCATAATGAAGCTGTTACAGTTAACGGTTAATTTTATATATTACTATAATCCTGCACCAGATACGACTAACCGATGTACTATCATTTCCCTTATATCTCAACACGACTTCATTTTATATTTTTCAAATGTTTTTGTATTTTTCTTAAAATTTATCCTACAACTAAGTAAAATATTTTTGGAGTTTTTCAATTTTTGGAAAGCGGTAAGAACTGTACAGTAAACATAAAATAAAGTTTCTATGCGAGTTTGAAAAGCATTTTACTCGGGGTTGATCATGCCAATCATTCGGACTAGATTTTCAAATCTAGCCCGATCGAATGTCTTTGTAAACAGGTCGGCAAGATTATCCAAGGTGTCTACCCTAACCACTTCTATTAAACCCTTCTCAGCACAGTCGCGAATGAAATGATGCCTAACATCTATGTGCTTAGTGCGTGAGTTATTAACTGGATTGTTAGTTATGGAAATGGCAGAGTTGTTATCGACAAGAATAGGAGTTCGAGTAAAATTCAAACCGTAGTCCCTCATTTGCTGCTGAATCCACAAGACCTGAGCACAACAGCTTGATGCAGCAATGTATTCGGCCTCGCACGTGGATAGAGAAACGACAACTTGCTTTTTGCATTACCAAGAGACAAGACGGTTCCCAAGAAGTTGTGCGCCGCCAGAGGTTGACTTTCTGTTCATCGGGCACCCTCCGAAGTCTGCGTCAGCATACGCCATCAAATCCAGACCACCTTTAGCTGGATACCACAATCCAAGCTTAGGCGTCCCTTTCAGATATCTGAAGATACGCTTGACCGCTTTCAAGTGAGACTCCTTCGGAATTGATTGGAACCTGGCACACAAACAAACAGAAAACATAATATCTGGTCGTGAAGCAATAAGATACATTAGCGAACCTATCATTGCTCGATATAGAGTCGGATCCACTTCAGGATCTTTCTCCTTATCGGGTGAAAGCTTGTGATTTGTCAGGAGAGGCGTGTCATAGGGTAAGCTATCTTCCAATCCAAATCTTTTGAGAATCTCGTGGACATACTTTGTCTGATGCACGTACGTCCCGGTTTTTTCTTGACTCACTTGAAGACCTAGAAAGAAGGATAACTCGCCCATCGCGCTCATTTCAAACTTTGACTTCATCACCTCCTCGAACTCATGACACAATTCTTCATTTGAAGAACCAAAAATTATGTCATCAACGTAAATTTCCACGATCAGAAAATCTCCCCCTTTCTTCAATACGAACAGTGTGGAGTCAATCGCGCCACGCGAGAACCCGTGCTCCAATAGATGTCTTGATAAAGTCTCGTACCACGCCCGAGGAGCCTGATGGAGACCGTAGAGAGCTTTGTTCAACAGATAGACTTTGTTGTCAGACCCTGGAGCTTTGAAACCCGGTGGTTGGGATACATACACAGTTTCATGCAATTTCCCGTAAAGGAACGCGCTTTTCACATCCAACTGATAGACTTTGAAACGCATGTGTGCAGCAAAAGCTAGAAACAAACGAATGGCTTCCAGTCTTGCCACTGGTGCATAAACTTCGGTATAATCAATCCCTTCCTCTTGATTGAAGCCTTGAACAACCAACCGTGCTTTGTTTCTGACGACAACACCCTTATCGTCTTTCTTGCACTTGAAAACCCACTTCGTGTTGATTGCATGTTGGCCCTTTGGAAGATCGACCAAATTCCACACCTTTAACTTTTCGAACTGAGCTAACTCTTCTTGCATCGCCTCACACCAAGAATTATCCTTCAGAGCCATTTGATAGTTCTTCGGCTCTATCTGAGAGATAAAACATTCATGTAGGCTAAGATTGTAGATTTCTTCTTTCTTGATAGCAGAGAACAGACATTGCATCTCTGAAATACTCCTTCGCATTTGCACTCCCGCATTTGGATTCCCAATAATATTATCAACAGGATGATGAATATTTGTTCTTGGAACTGGAATTGCCGGAGCTTGAAGATTGTTTCCCAAATTCGATTGAATCTCCCCCTCAACATTTGCATTACTACTAGAAGCTTGATCACTTCCAGAAGACACATTAACATTTGGATATTCTGAAAAGTCAACGTAAAGGTCACCACTTGAATTGCTTCATATGGATCTTTTCGGCCCAATCCATGTTGCTAGCATCGGTGGGATGTCTTATTGCCTAGTTGTCACTGACGATTTCTCACGATACTCGTGGGTATTTTTCTTAAAAACAAAGGATCAAACTGCTGGTATTTTAAGAGATTTTTTCAAACAACTTGGGAAAAATTATTCACTTCCTATTAAGAAAATCCGAAGTGACAATGGCACTGAGTTTAAAAATCATTATATGGATGAGTTATGTCGGGAAATGGGAATCGTTCATCAGTTCAGCGCTCCATATGTTCCTCAACAGAATGGAGTTGCAGAACGGAAGAATCGTACCCTAATTGAGGCGGCCCGAACTATGCTTTCTGAATCTAAATTGCCGATTTTCTTCTGGGCCGAGGCGGTAAACACTGCATGTTATGTGTTAAATCATGTGCTTACGGTCAAAAGAGAAGATAAAACATGTTATGAATTGCTTGAAAACAAGAAACCAAACTTATCTGGTTTTCAACCTTTTGGGATCAAGTGTGTTATCAAACGCACCAAAGATACTCCTAAAATGGGGGAAGTTGGAGAAGTTGGGTTCTTTTTGGGATATGCCAATGGAACTCCAAACAAACGCGTTTATAACGTTAAGAAGCGTACAGTGGAGATCGTGTTTGATATAACTCCTTTGAGTTACGATCCTCCACCGTCCGAATTCGGTCCTAAAAGCGGTTATGATTATGATAAATTATTTGATTCATTTGATCTTCATGATGTTTCAGAAGAAGATTCGGAGGTTGTCTACACACATCTTGTGAACAAAGATTAAGTGGATGCAAGCTGGAGAGCAAGTATTCCTACTAATGTGTCTTCGAATCTTCCAGTCGCTGATTCTTCGATTGTAAACGAAGTTGTTGTAGATCCCAAAACGTATCCGGATCACAGTGGTTGGTTGTTTTAACCCATAACACCTATTGATTAGGTGTTTGAGATATGAAAAGTCAAGAAATATCAAAGATGAAGGGAAGCTAATGGATTAATGAATACAACAAGTGTTGTATTGAATCCAAACAATGAGATATAGCAATAAACAACCTTGGATATCAGATTTAAGCACTAGATCAGCAAGAGAAAGTAACAACACCAATATTCATTCAAGAGCCAAAAGCTTGCCAAGGTTACAATGTGAGGGCTATTTATAGTGTGTTCCTGATCTGCCAGCAAATTTATAAATTTGCTGGAATCTTATCTACACTAGGTCAGGAACATTACTATTAGAGAATTACAAAACAAGCCCTTGTACATTCTAATTTGCTACTAACTACTATAAAACTAATCCAGCACAAGTATCAATGATCTCAAAAGTTCTAACAATATCCCCCTAGATCGTTGCATACTTGTCTTTTCATTCTTCAGTTGAGGCCGCTGGATTATCAGTAGCTTGCTTCTCAGGCTCAGTTGGATTTTCTTCGTTAGTTGTTGTTTCTAGAGGTGCCTCGGTCTCGGTTGGTGCTTCCGGAGTTTCTTGAGTAACAGTAGCTTCACAAGTTGGTTGGACCTCCTTAATGGCCTCATATGTGGATGAGGCCGGAGGTGGTGATGTGGTGGTTGGTTCAGCAGTGGAAGCAGAAGATCCTCCCTTCTTCTTTTCGTGTTTCTTTTTCTTTCTTGCTTCCTGTTTCTTTGCATCTTTTTCTTTCCTCTTTTCCATTTTATCAACCAAATCCAGCATATCTCTTTTCAGCCTCCATGCTCGCTCCACCGCTCTCGAAAATAACGCCGCCTCCTCTAAATTTGCATTTCCTGCTCCTACGTTTATGCGACTGGCGTTTAGTATTGTTAGATCAGAGAGCCCAAACATGAAGACATCCATCGGATCTAGAATACGGATGTCCTCGTTTTCGTTTGATCTTATTACGGCTTCACCGGTCTTGCTGTCATAGAACCATTTCTTGAAATTTGTGAGAGCGACAGGAGCTTCTTCTGGGAGTTTGATCCGTGTGACAACTTTAGCTGGGTTGATTACCCACGTCACCTTCCCTTTTCCAGTAACTGGATCGATTGTTGTTTTTGACACCCTGCGTCTTGGACGCTGCGGAGCGTGAGTTGGGAATCCTTTGTTACATTCTTTGGCGATTATGCGTTCGAAGTCCCACCCAATTCCTCTTTCTTCGTGGTTCAGTATATCTAGACGACCAAGTTCCCGAAGATCCCACCTCGGAAGTGTGAACAGATCAAATCCAGTTTGAAAGTACTGAATTACTCCACCGCGTCTTTTAACTACGAACATTCCTCTAAGATTATCATACATCCAACTGATAATCTTATCGGTAGCTTCAGACTTTTCAACTTTGATAACTTGATGGAAATCAGGAAGTCGTTCTCTTTCCTTTTTGAACCATTCAGGGTGCTCGGGAGCAAATGTTTTTCCATTCTCTTGCTCGTATAGAACTTCGTCCTCAAGACCCCATTCAAGACACTTTGATGGCATATCTTCCCGATCGACAGCTTCTTCCTCACTTTCGTCTCCCTCAGATACCCTGTCAACCGACTCCAGACGCCTTTTCTTTGCCTCTGCCTCCTTTTCTTTTCTGGTTGTCTCTTCTGTTATGAAGGCATCGAAGTCAAAGATTTCATCAAACGTGAACATCGGCTTGATTTTCATTTCCTCACACATACTTCGCGTCATTTTGAACATTTTCTCCAGTCCTGCTTGCTGAAATCTGATGAATTTGGACTGCTTAGCCATGTATGCAGTCATTTCTTTGTTCTTCTTCCTTTGATCTTTGATCTTTTCCCTGAGGAGGTTGGTGTCATTCACTTGGTTTTTCAACAAACAAATTTCTTTTGCCACTGAAGGCCCGGTGTCTTTGATTAACTTATCGTACAGTTCTTGAAAGGGACGAACCCTTTGCGGAGGCACCGGAGGCCTTGAAATCCTTGTTGGCTTTACAGGGGAGACTTTGGAGGTTCCTTCACTTGCCTGGACTTCATCAGGATCGACAAGTAAGGTGTCAACAAAATCATGCATTCTTTGAATTTCCTCAGGTACCGTCTCCGGTCTTTCTGAGGGAGATATTTCTTTTCGTTTCAAACTCTTCTCTATCTTCTCTTTCTCTTGCAGAGCATGAATCGCTTTCAAATCTTTAATATGTTGTTGCTGCTCATCTGACTCGCCTGCCCTTATGCCTGCCTCCATGAGTCGTTCAGTGCTTTCTGACCCCTTTTTTCTTTTGGGTGGTTCGCCTTCAGCTGACTGTTTTTCTTTTCTTTTACCTTTAGCACGTTCTTCTTTTGATGCTGCTTCAGCTTGAGCTTGGGCATCTCGCTGCTGTTTTTCTCGTACCGCTTCTTTGTACTTCTTGTAAGCTTCCTTGACAATTGGTAGTCTTTCTGCTCGGTACATCCAGTCATGCAACAACACCCACTCATTGGTCTTTATCTCGGTGTATTGGCGGTTTGTGAAGACGTGGAACTTGTAGAGATCTCCATCTGTTGGAAGATCTTTGTGTTGGCTATTTATCAGCATCTGAACGAATCTTGGATACATCGCCCACGTTGCTCCACTCACGTTTTCAAGCATGTATTTGAATATCAAGCCCGAGAGATTAAATTTCTGTTTGGTACACAGATTTAGCATGGCTGCCGACCATTCCAAGTTCAAACCATCAAAGCCACCCTTTCTGTGTGCTAGACTCGTAGAAATCACATGAACAATGAATCTCCAATCTCTTGTGAGTCCTCCTCTTTTGATCTCTTTCTTCTGTCGGAAATCTCCAGGATAGCCCATCCCTCGAAAGCCATCCAGGATGTCATCTTGGCTTAGGCTTAAGGGATCTTGGTCATTGTCTTGAAGTTTCAGAACCTGGAGTATCCGGTCTTCAGTTACCTCTACTCTTTTGTTGCAGACCGTTGACACTATTCCTCTTTTGCTGTTGATGGTTTCTGGTTTTGCGTTTTCCCAGAATTGTTGTATGTGAGTCTTGTAAACTTTAACAGCAGTCTCCACAGCATGACCGATTCTGCTGGAACGCACCCATCTGGTTACATCGTCAAAATCTTGAGGCACTTCATCCAGATTAATGCTTTGATTATGCTTCATCGTTTTATCCCACTCGAGAGTCTTCACCATCTTGCTTCTGAAACGTCAAACGAGCCAAGTGAGAGAAGGTTAAGATAGTGATAAATGTTTACAAGAGAATTTTCAAAAAGAAACAATATTTACAAGAATATTTACAAAATGAAAATTTAAAATAAAACAAGATCGCTGCCAGGTCAGTCATTGACGTCGCTGATGCTGGGTATCGAGATCAGAGGAAATCAATCAACGAGTAAAGATCGTCGCTGACTTCGCTGGTTGATCAGGCTCTGATTAACTTCGCTAAGTTCGCTAGTGGTCCGGTCAAATTTTGTCGGAGACAAATCGGAACATGTGCAAGTGGTCTTGGTTAAATTCGCTAGCGAACATAGCGAAGACAAAGTTTCTTTTCCGGAAACGATTCCCCAGCGAATACGATAGACTAAATCGCTACACGAGCGAATTAGACTATTTTGCTGGGTGCTCGAACTCGCGTTCGAGACTTTTGAACTTCCGTGACTAGGGTTTAAGTTCGCTATCATCGCTGTCATCATGAAAAAAATCGCTGCATTCAAAAATTTCTTCTTAAACCCATTAAAAACCCTAACTGTTCAACACCGATTTAGTTAAGTTCAAGCAACAATCACGGATGAGTTCATTGTTAAACTTTGTTTAATCGATTCTTAAAAACGGACATTCAAATCAAACCGCAAAGATTTCGGACAAAGATAATGGATTCAGATTTTTAGGGCTCATGAACACAAATATCATTCAAAGAAGAATCAAACATTGTACAGTTTACCGAAAATGTGAACCGATGACTTCGATTGCTGTAAATGAAGATTAATCGAAGAGTTACCTGATGATCCTTGAACGAAAATAAAGCTTGTGTCGATTTTGAGATGATGTCCGAAGATGAGCGAGAGAGAAGATGAAAAGATTTTGAAAAGTTGAAATATGACGGTTACACGATATTTATATACTGATTTCTGTACCGGGCGAAATAATTATTTCGCTGGTATCCTAAAATCGCTACCTTTAATAGATTTTCAAAATAAATTTAATTTCGCTCGTAAATTTCAAACTTTCTCGAAAAACGTGCCCAGTTTTGTTTAAAACGCCAAAGATTGTTAAATATTTACACAACAGAGAAAAATTTGGCCAGTTGGACTCCGAATTTTGAGCTTCCAGTTCTGGGAGGTTTCATTTGATGCGGAATTTCTTGAAACATTTGACGCTCGGTGACTTACCTGTAAAAGATCATATCGCCAACACTTGCCAATTCCTTATTTATTATTATTATTGATAGATACTAACCAGGGCACAAGAAAGACTGCCAGTATATTTGTCCGCTTAAATCCATGCATCCTTCTTTCAACAAGCCTTCGGAGAGCGCTTTTATCATGTTTTCGGTAATATTGACAAGACTTCTATGGCCCCCACACGAGCTATTGAGAATAGAAACATTACGCCCGTGAGTCCCACATCAGGACATACCCCCGCGATCAAGGTATGCACAAAGGTTCTTCATAACAGGTGAGTATATTGGATCCATTTATTTCAACGATAGAACGGAGATCAGGTCTGTACTTTCGTACAACAGAGATTCCAAGATCTATCGAGGGCGAGACAGATATCTCGGTGAACAGGTCAGTACTTTCGTACAGCAGAGAGACCGAAACTGATCCATCAAAAGGTTTTTGGCCACGAAAGGCACTTATTATTAGAGGGTTTGGCCTTTTTTTTTTTTTTTTTTTTTTTTTTTTTAAGGCGCTTATTGTGAAGGGATATCATAGAAGTTCTAGGTCAGCATGTATCTGGATGCAGCAGAAGACCAACTATGATAACCCCCGAATGGAAACCAATATAAAGACCCGAGATTTCAGACTTTGGCAATCTATCAACACAAGATTTAAGACCATTAAGCCATATGCCGCAACGTGTTACCCACAAGATGCGTAATGCCTGAGAGAAGCCAGAATCCTTGTGTAGATGTTATGTTTTGCTCCCTAACAGCAGTTTACTCGTCGGTGTTGCTGAATCTACCGACACGTCGTTGCTTGGTACCCCGATTTCTTTTTTTTTTTTGTTTTGTTTTCTGTTTTGCAGGAAATAGCAAAGCGTTAGCAATTTTTCTATCATTTCCTCTAACAGGAGTCAGAAACAAGCATCTCGTTTTGATTTTCTGGAATATCCCCCCTAAAATCTTTATTTTCGAAAGTCCATTTGCCCGAAAATGAAATTTTAAGAATCAGAAAATCTTTTTGGTGGGCAACGCTGTACGATACTTGTTCTACTTTCAACAAACGGTTTTTTTTTTTTTTTTTGGAAAAACTATGAACAGGGATAGTGTATTTACGAAAGCTTTTGGACACAAGATTCATTTCCATTCAAGGAAATTTACCATCTCCAACCAGGTTACCAGCTGGTTGAATCGCGTTTTGTCGAAAGCTTTAGTGAAAATGTCTGCCCGTTGCTGGGTTGTATCCACTGGTACCACTTGAATGTAACCTTTCTCGTACGCATCTCGAATTGCATGAATGCGAATTTCGATATGCTTCGTTCTGGAGTGGTGGATGGGATTCTTCACAATTCCCAGACATGCCTCATTGTCGATGAATATATGAGTCTTCATGATGTTGATTCCATAATCCAACAGCTGATTTTGTATCCAGAGAACTTGTGAACAACAACTGTAGGCCGCGGTGTATTCTGCTTGAGCGGTTGAGGTGGACACAGTTGTCTGTTTCTTGCTTTGCCATGAGATCAGACGATTTCCCAAGAATTGGCATCCTCCTGATACAGACCTGCGATCTACTTTACAACCTGCATGATCACTGTCAGAGTAAGCAATAAGATCAAAATTACTATCTTTAGGATACCAAAGGCCTAGTTTCGGCGTTCCTTTAAGATAGCGGAAGATGCGCTTTACAGCTGTTTCATGAGATTCCTTGGGATTAGTCTGAAAGCGAGCACAGAGACAGACTGCCCACATTATGTCGGGCCTGCTAGCTGTTAAGTACATCAGAGATCCAATCATCGAGCGGTAGAGGGACTTGTTTACAGGTTTTCCCTGAGGATCTAGAGTGAGCTCTGTCTGAGAAGCGAATGGAGTACTCGCAACTTTGCAGTCGTTCAAGTTGTACTTTGCCAGAATATCCCGAATGTACTTGGCCTGATGAATAAGAATCCCGTCTTCCTTTTGCTTCACTTCTAGCCCCAAGAAGAACGTCAGTTCTCCCATCATGCTCATTTCAAACTGAGCCTTCATGACAGACTCGAATTCTCTACACAGTTCCTCGTTGGTTGACCCGAAGATGATATCGTCCACATAAATCTGAACTAGCATTATGTCTTCTCCGACTCTTTTGGTGAAGAGAGTCTTGTCGATCGTTCCTCTGGAGTACCCATGTTTCAAAAGATAAGTTGACAAGGTTTCGTACCAAGCACGTGGAGCTTGGTGAAGACCATATAGGGCTTTGTCCAACTTGTAGTAGCGACCTGGAAAATGAGGATCTTCGAAACCCGGAGGTTGACACACGTAGACTTCTTCCTTTACTTTCCCATACAGAAAAGCGCTCTTTACGTCCATCTGAAAAACTTTGAAGTTTCTGTATGATGCGTAAGCCAGGAATATTCTGATGGCCTCCAATCTTGCAACTGGAGCGAAAACCTATTCGTAATCAATTCCTTCTTCTTGACGGTAACCCAGCACCACTAATCTGGCCTTGTTCTTGATTACTACCCCACGATCATCCATTTTGTTACGAAAGACCCATTTGGTACCGATTGGAAACTTTCCTTCGGGTAAGTCGACTAGCTCCCAAACTTTAAGCTTCCTGAATTGAGATAGTTCTTCTTGCATCGCCTGAACCCAACTGGAATCTTGAATAGCGTCTTCGATGTCCCGTGGAACTGATTGTGACAGAAAAGCTGCAAATAGCCCTTTGTTGATGCTTGATGATTGCCCGCATGTACGCACTCCTTCTTCGACTGCGCCGATAACATTTTCAAGAGGATGATTTCGATTTGTCTTGTATCCAGCATTAGTCAGAGCTTCAATTTGTTGCGGAAGGTTGGTGAAGTGTTCGTCCACATAAATCACTGGTAGATCATCTTCTTGTGTTGGTTCATCCACGTTCGCTTGTGAAGAAGAAGCACCGTTTTCAGGGGTGTTCTCAGGCGAAGTGTCACCAGTTGCTTCATCCACAGAAAGAAGTGGATTAGCAGAGAATGGAGTGAAACGGGTAGTGAATGGAGTGAGACCAATATCTGAAGTATCAAACAGAGGTTCAACTTGAGCGACTTCTGCAGGTTCTGCTTCTGGAGCATCTTCTGGAATATCAAAGGTGTTGAAGATCACGTCCACATCATAGAACCAGTCGGGAGTACTTCCAGTGTTAGTGTAGTTTCCTTCTTGAAAGTCAACGTAGTATGACTCAATCACCATCTTTGTTCTTTTGTTGTAGACTCTGTAGGCTTTCTGAGTGGATGAATATCCCATGAAGTAGCAAATATCACCCACTGCTTCAAACTTGATGAGATTATCTTGAGTGTTTAGAAGAGTGCAGGAACATCCAAACGGTCTGAAAAAATCAATAAGCGGCTTTCTTTTGAAGAGGAGTTCATATGCCGTTTTTCCGTGAGGTTTTACGATGAGAACCCTGTTCAGAACGTAGCATGCAGTATTAACTGCTTCTGCCCAGAAGATGATTGGAAGCTTTGAATCCACTAGCATGGTCCTTGCGGCTTCAATCAATGTTCTGTTCTTACGTTCAGCAACCCCATTTTGTTGAGGAGTTCTGGCTGCACTGTATTGAAGATGAATTCCCTTTTCTGCACAGAAGGATATGAATGTTTGATTTTTGAATTCGGAGCCATTATCACTTCTGATTGACTTCACTTTTAATTTGGTCACGTTCTCAATCAAGGGAATGAATGCCTTGAGAATTTCCGCTGTTTCACTTTTTGCCTCAAGAAAGTAGACCCAAGAAAACCGAGAGAAATCATCTGTAATCACCAAACAATAAGAACTTTTAGCAAGACTTTTAACACTGATTGGACCAAAAAGATCCATATGCAACAATTGAAGAGGTGCCGTAATCGTTTTCACTGCTTTGGACTTGTGCGGTTTCTTATGCTGCTTTCCCTGGGCGCATGCAATGCATTTTTCAGAAAATGGAAATTCCTTAATTGGAAGACCTCTAACTAAGTTTAACTTAGAAAGTTTGTTCATATTTTTGAAATTAACATGCCCCAGTCGCCTATGCCAAAGCAGTGATTCCGATTCTGAAGCCTTAGAGATCAAGCAGGTTAAGTTGTCATTTGTCTTGGCGTTTTTCATGTTGAGCACGTATGTGTTGTTTTTTCTTGGAGCTGTGAGCATGATCATTTCAGCAGGAACAACATATCCGGGCTTCAGGAACAAGCATTCCATGTCATTGAAAAGCACCGATATTCCTTTATCACAGACTTGAGAAACACTCATGAGATTGTAGCACAGCTCCGGCACATAGTTGACATTCTCCAGAGTGAGGGCTTCAGACACCACATCTCCTATTCCAACAATCTTTCCTCCCTTCTCGTCTCCAGCGAAAGATACGAAATCACCATCGATGAAGCGAAAATTCTTCAGGAGTTCCTTCAGTCCTGTCATGTGTCTTGAACATCCGCTGTCTACGTGCCAGATGTATTCCATGAGCATGCGGAGCCATTTCTGGAGTTTATTCTGACATACACAAAAGCACAAATATACAAATTAGTTAGTTTTGGGAACCCAGATTTGCTTCATTTCGAATCTATCGTGATTTTGACCCACTTTAGCCTCCTTTTGTTTCCAAAAATAGGCCGTTGACTCAACCAGATTTTTAACAGACTTCTTAAGATAATTTAACTGATATGTGACGTTTGTAAGAAAATCATGCTCTGGTTTAGAAAGCTTCTTGGTTTTACAATGTTTCGCTGTATGTCCTAAATGACCACAGCGAAAACATCTTTTATGTCTGGGTCTTTTGGTGTTAGAAGATGATGTATGTGATGAGTGTCTTGTGCTTTCTGCTTTCTTCATTTTCTTGTCAACTCTGCTTTCATCTTCTGAACATTCTTTATCATTGTCATGATCAGACGAGCTTTCGGACGTCTGGTATTCACTTGAGTCATATTCTTCACTTGCTTCGTAAATTGAATCATTGCAGCTTTGATCTTCGCTTGAACTTTCTGGATTTTGGTCTTCAATTGTTTCAGCACTTGAGCTTTCTGAGTTTTCATCATTTGTTGTGTGATCTTCACTTGAGGTCTTCAAGGTTTCTTCACTTGAGAATTCTGTGCTCTCACTGTCTGTTGTTTCTGACATTTGCTCATCCTCAAGGCTTGAAGCAGAGCTTGAGTCTTTGTTGCCTTGATCTTCAGAATCTGTCATACCTGTTCGAGATGGAATAAATTCTGGAATTTCCTCGGTGAGGAATTTTCCAAAGCTATTCTTTTTCAACTCTGGCACAAATACAGGAGATTCACATACAACTTTATCATCACAAAATGCAGAATTTAAATCATGACATTCAAACATAGCATGTTCACGATTACGGGTCTCAAATGTAGGCACATGGCCCTTACAGTCATCCGAAGATTTAAATTTAGGCACATGGCCATTACAGTTATCCATCCTAATTAAATTATTACATTCATCCCGAATATTGTTTTCCTTAGAACAGTTCCAGGCGAACCAGTTAACAGTGGAATAACTGTTGCCTGAATAACCTATTCCTATTTTTGATCCCCCGCAGTCTCCATCCTCATCGCACACATCTTCTTTACACACAATTGGATCTGCATTACTTTTAGAAAAGTTAGCGGTTGTTTCTATTTCACAAGAATTTGTTTGTTCTACAGAGACATTTTCATCAATGAGATCGTTTTCGGGATGAGGAGTAGGTATAGGCACATAGTTTTTGCTATGTGGTGGAAGAAAGAGTTTTCTCTCGTTTCCTTGCCTATCCTTATACCCAATTCCGTCTTTCACATACGTTGTTCGTTGGCATTTTTTGATGTCAGTAAAGGCCTTTTGACTGACATTCCATTTATCAATGATGATTTGCAATTTGTTCTTTTCATTTAAAGCCATTTCTAATCTATCTGTGAGATCGTTAATGATCAAATCTTTTCTAATCACAAATTCTTTTAGAGTTTGCATCTCAGCTAAAGTTGAATTTAACTTTCTCTGGTATGCAGCCTCGTTCAGTTTAAGTTCGTTATTCATTTTTAAGGCCTTGTCTTTTTGTCTCTCAAATTCAAGATTAAGAGACTTGTAATGTGCCACGACATCAACGCATGCAGGTGTGCATAACTTTTCCTTGAAACTAAGTGGAATACTGTTTACCAAGTCCTTGTCTGCTTTCTCCTTTGACGAATCTGCTTTCATCGCGGCAGCTGGGACCTTTTTCTTGTCCTTTTCAGATGTCTCTTTTGAAGCACGCTCCTCTGCTTGATCACACATCTCTTCTTTTTCAGGCTCCACTGAAGTCAGAATGCTTTTCAAACCTTTGTCAGCAGTATTTTCTCCTTTTGGGATTCCAGCTGTCTGCTTCTCAAACTGCCTTGAAGAGGATTCACCCGTGATCTTGGCCATCAGGGCTTTGTTGACTTGCTCCTTTGCTTCAGTGATTTCTTCACTCCAATCATAGTCTTCTACGACTAAAGCCTTTGGCGTGCTAGGGGACGCGTTGTTCTTGTTCTCTTCAACTGTGATTTGCTTTACAGCAGGAGTGGTTCCACTGTTTCCTTCTTTCAACAGAGGACAATCACGCTTGAAATGTCCTAGATTCTTGCAGTTGTAGCACCTAAGTTTAGATTTGTCAAAACCAGCTTTTCCAAGACCCAGACGCTTTCCTGTCTTGTCTTGAAATTTCTTTAACCTCAAAGTGATCATGGCCATTTGCCATTTCAGATCCATTTCCTCCATATCATCTGGATCAACCTGATACATGTCTTCAGCAGTGAACATCTCCTTTTTCAGCTCCCCCGACATCAGGGCTTCATAGCTACTCAGAAAAGTGTTGAAGAGTGCCACGTTTTCAGTGGACACTTTCAATGCTTGAGTGTCAACAGTGATAGTCTTCTCAACAAGTTGTGGGGCTTTTGATGCGCTTGCGGAAGCGTTTGCGTAGATTAAGTCAGAAACTTGTGGAGTAATGCCCCCTGAAGCAAGAAATGCCACATTCTTCAATCCAGCTGAGTTCTGAGTTGACTTTGGTTGGTAACCGGCAGTGTTCATCTCTCTTTTGTTGACATCCATTTCAAAGGCTTTTAAGGTGTTGATCAGGTCGGACAGAGTGACAGGATTTGGATTGTTGAGGAAATCCTTCTTGATCATCATGCATTGTAGGCTCCATTCTTTGGGAAGTGAGTCTAGCAGCTTCTTTATTGCAGCACGGTTAGTGACAGGATTTCCTGCCTTCTTCATTTTGGTCATCATATTCAGAAAGCGACTGATGTGATCTGACAGACTTTCTCCACGAACTCCACAGAACATGTCGTATTGCTTCTGCACCATATCTCTCTTACTTTCAATTAGCTCTTCATTTCCTTCATAATACTCAATCAGTGCATTCCAGAGAGCACTTGCAGTTCGGTGTTCTTCAAACATGTTGCAATCATCAGTTGACAGGGCCATGGTTAAGGCTGCATGCGCACGGCGATCGCGTTGAATTAGGGCTTTGTCTTCCTCAGTGAAAGTTGTGGGGTCAGGATTAGCAACCACCAAATCATTACGAATCACCGTTGGAATGTGGGGACCAGCGGTGACTGAAACCCACAAATTGTAGTCCGTGTATTCGAAGAACGACTGGATGCGATTCTTCCAAGTGCTGAAGTCTTCAGCACCTTTCAACTTTGGAGGACGAGTGGTAGTTCCAGTCTCGAGTTCAACTTGTGCAATTGGACTCAGTTGATTTAGCGACATCTTGGCTTGTTTAGACAAATTTTAGCTGATCAGAACTTAAATTCGCTGACAGGTCGCAGGTTAACCGGCTAGAGACTTAACTTCACTGGTAAACGAAGACACCTGTACACCTTCGCTGACTGATCCTCGACCTTCGCTAGAGCGAGCGATCAAGATAACTTCGCTGACAAATCAAAACACAGACAGATGTTAGGTTAATTTCACTGATAACCGTGATAAGAACGCTGTGGTTCGCTATCACGGCTCTCGAAGTCGCCTTCGATAATTTCGCTCAAGGGACAACTGACACTATCTCGCTAATGATCAACAATTTCGCTCGAACGATGGTCGCCGAAATTAATGATTATGCGATAAGGACCTCAACGACTTAAAGATACTTCGCTATATTCAACGCTGAGTGCGCTGTCTTCAAAAATAATTTCGCTGTATTCAAATATTGTTCGCTGTCTTCAAGTTATATTCGCTGGACAGAGGGTTTAACACGAACAAAAACCCTCTAATCACTCAAAAACAGCTCAAAAACCATGTTTTGATGCATCAAAATGTCCTAAATGACTCCCTAATCATGTATTAACAAAAACCTTTTGATTAAGCACACCAAATCAATCCATTTTAAGCTCAAAAATTTGAAAAACCTTGAAACTTTGAAAAACCTTCAAAACAATGAAAAATCTCAACAAGAACACAACAACCAAGAGCACAAAGGCTCTGATACCAAATTGTAGATCCCAAAACGTATCCGGATCACAGTGGTTGGTTGTTTTAACCCATAACACCTATTGATTAGGTGTTTGAGATATGAAAAGTCAAGAAATATCAAAGATGAAGGGAAGCTAATGGATTAATGAATACAACAAGTGTTGTATTGAATCCAAACAATGAGATATAGCAATAAACAACCTTGGATATCAGATTTAAGCACTAGATCAGCAAGAGAAAGTAACAACACCAATATTCATTCAAGAGCCAAAAGCTTGCCAAGGTTACAATGTGAGGGCTATTTATAGTGTGTTCCTGATCTGCCAGCAAATTTATAAATTTGCTGGAATCTTATCTACACTAGGTCAGGAACATTACTATTAGAGAATTACAAAACAAGCCCTTGTACATTCTAATTTGCTACTAACTACTATAAAATTAATCCAGCACAAGTATCAATGATCTCAAAAGTTCTAACAGTTGTTGCTGAGAAGATCCCCAATGCAGCTGCTCAATCTACAAGTGGTATCAGAGCATGGTTACCGATTCGGAATGGTCTTACCGCCTTCCGAATCACCATTGCTCTTGATTTGATGTTTGTTTCCGCCAAACATCTTGAAGACGTGAAGATTCTGCATAAAACTTGAAGAAAATGAAGCTGTTCGTCGGCTGTGATGGTTTTTCATGTTGCAGTTCTAGGGTTTTGATCTGAAAAAGGCAATGTCCGAGTTTCAAACTTTGTGTTTGTGTTTCCGGGGTATTGGTGAACCAGTGTGAAGTCACACTGGGAAGATAGTCCGGAGACTGGTTACTGAAACTTGTCTGAGTTTTACTCTCTGATCAACCTATTCCGACTTTTCCTTTTTAGGTATTGGGAGTCCAAGTTTTACAGATATGAAACTTGTTCCGAGTTTTAAAATTTGGATTTATTAACAGTTTTGAAACTGTTTGGATTTGTTCCGGGGTTTCAACTTTCAACTTGTTCCGAGTTTTTGTTGTCTGTATATCCGAGTTTTTCTTTTTTTAATGATATTGGATGTGTTCCGAGGTAATATTGTTTCAGTTCCAAGTTTTCATCTTCCAAGTTTTTAAACAGTTCCGAGTTTTTAAGGTTAATGGTTTATGGTTTCTAAGTTCAGGTCCGAGTTTTTGAGTATAAAAATTTCGGTTCAGAGTTTGATCAAAATTATAGTCTAGTGTCGAGTTTTTCTCCAGTACTGGTCCAAGTTCTTTATCCAGACTTGCAGTCTGGGTTTTATTTTGTTGTGTGCACCTTGTGTCCGAGTTTCACACTAAGTTCAAAATTTTTGAGTTTACATTTCACTAGGTCCGAGTTTCAACTGGTCACTGTTACAAAAATCGTTCCGAGTCTGGTCAAGTTTCACTTCATTTCACTGTTTCGGGTTCTCTTTTGACTGTTTCCGAGTTTTGTTCAAAAGTTTCCGAGTTTTTGTTAAAAGTCTTCGCAGTCCGAGCTTTTGATTTTGAATCTCACCTTTGAGTCCGATTTTTGATTTCTGAGTTTTAAGCAGTCCGAGCCTTTGATTCTGAGTTTTTGAGTTTTAACATGACATTCCGAGGTTTATAATCAGTTCAGCAGGTTCCGAGTCTCAGTCCGAGTTTTCAAACAACCAGCTCCGAGTTTTAACATCTTCTCAGTCCGAGTTTTAAAACAACAGCAGCTCCAGTTCCGATCTGTTTCAGATTCCAAGTTTTAACAAGTCTGGATCGTTCATCACAAGATGGAAGATTTGGAGAAGCTTCGACGCCTGCCTCTGAAATACCTAATGAAGATCGTGAGATAGCTGTTCAGTTCATCAAGGTAATTCAATTCTGTGTGAAGAAGAAGGTATAGGCAGGAAGCGAGTACTCGAAGCAAGGATGAAGATTTCAAGACCACATGAAGACCAGGCACTGATCAAGGGGGAGTAAAAAAATATCCTATTTTCTTCGTAAATCTAAAGCTTGTGCATGAAATAGCTCGTGTGTGATGGAGTTTTGTCACGTGTGTTTATGTTATTAATCAAGTGTTGACGTGATGAGGTTCAATTCTCGGTTGGCGACTAGTTGAAGATTGAGCCTTATTAAGTTGCTATTTAGAGTAGAGAAGATTAGTTCTGGTCTCGAAATAATGTGGGGCTTCTTGATTTGAGGTGAAGATCGGAGATGAAAGCCATCGGGGATTCAGCGGATTCGTGAAGATAGGAGATTGATTCATGAGGATACGTGACAAGATGAGATCATACATGAAGGGTTGAAGACTTTTGATTAAGATGGTGGATGTACTTTTACGGAGTTAAGTTTGTTATTAAGTTATCGAACTGAACTTCATGTCTTAGTGAAGTTTGAAGTGTTCAAAGTTGGGCATTGGAAATCCAATGTTTCTTTCTGCTGCCGGTTAGGTTTGACGATTAATGTATCAAGCGATATTCTTACATGTGGTTGTAGGTCGGTTCGCGTTAACTTGATTCGGGAGTAGTTTGAGAGGGAGGATCTACAGTGTTTGATGTTGGATTCTTCGGGTTTCTCAAAGCGGCCTTAAGTGATCGTCAGCAAGTCTTTTATTAGAAGGGTTGAAGATCGTTGTGCTCTGCCAGAAAGATCAAGTCTCAGCCAAAGTTGAAAGCAGCCATGATATCATCAGTCAAGGGGGAGTCTGTAAGTGTAGTATCCGGTGACTAAGATATTAGTGTTAGACAGAACTGATTGCAACAGTTAAGGGGGAGACTGTAAGTGCAGTTCCTGCAGGGTAACTGTCGCTTATCAATTCTGGTCAACCAAAGCAGAAGTCCAAGTTAAAGTCAACAATAATGAAGAATTCAAGACCACATGAAGACCATGCACTGATCAAGGGGGAGTTTGTTAATGCACTTTGGGTGATAAGTGCATGCTTTCCAATTGTTAGGGTCTTTATTGTACATGTCTTGAAACTTAGTCCAAGGTTTATCCTTGGACAAATTGTCCAAGTTTATGTCTAGACTTTTGTCAGGGGTTTGGTTTTTGTGTAGATTATTTTGTCTGAGTTTTAGTCCCTAGTCTATATATATGTGTTGTATAGGATTAGGGCAAGAATCCACGAAGAAGTTTTGTGCACCTCTCCTAACTTCTTGTTCCTCCTGGTGTGCATGGGCAGTTCAAAACTGTCAAAAATTCCTTCAAAACTGCTTTCTTTCTGTTCGAAATCACAACTTAGAATATCGAGACGCTGTTACGATAACAGGGTAATAACACAATCACTGCTACGATACAATGTCCGATCTATTAAAACTGATCCGATGGATGTTTAAGTGCTGCCCGAATCTTGGGCTATACTTTGTTATTCGTCGTGAGGGTTTCGATCTCGTGAAACTATCGTAAATGTTGAATTAAGTTACTAACCTAGTTTCGTTTGCATTATTATTTTAACTAGGTTACCGCCTTAATCAATAGACAGACCCTGCCCGTTTAAACTTGCAATGTGAGTCATTCTCTTCTTATCAAACTGCTTTACAAAACCCTAAATGTTTTCCAGTGATATTTTACAGGGATTAAGTCTTTGTTATCTTAAATTACTGGTAGTAAGTGGGGTATTGTACATTACTGCTGTTTTATCACTTTTAGGTGAAAGGACCTGAATAGTGATACACGTCACTTTTGGTGAACGGACCCAATAGTGGTATGACCACAGTCACAGATCCGGTCGAGTGACAACAGGACCAGATAATTATAAGATAGGGGCAATTGTAATCGCACTTAATACTGTAATTTATGACAATGTGTCGTTTTGTACAAATTGAATGATTCGCCAGTATTTCCCGCTGATAAAACCTTTTTAAACATGTTTCAGGTGATTTACTGTGAACAAGGAAAAAGTGCCGCGTAGCACTCCAGCTTGAATGATGTGGCTCAGTAAATAAATAAACATGTTTTATGTAAATCAGGGATTTTCACTAAAAATTCCTTTATTGTAAATTGCGGGGTTTGTCCCGAAACTCATAATAAAATAATTGGATATTTTCAGTTTAAACGATCCTGTTAAATTTTCCGCTGCCAAATTACACACCAATACCACGGGTTTCTGTTTCGCGGCTTCTAAACCGAATAAAACGGGTCGGGGACCGTGACAGAAAAAGGTGGTATCAGAGCCACTGAGTTAAGCCAATTAAGTATTTGAAAAATACTTAAACTTTAAATTGCAAATTTGATTCTGTGAAAATTTCCATAACAATAAATGAAAATTTTAATTTGAACTTTTGTTTCTTTATATGTGATTAACGGTATGAGTGAGTTATCTGAAGCCCTTCAAAACCTCTCAATCCATTCTACTAACATGGAAGCTACTGGAGATCCGTCCGGTTATCAGGCTGACACCGAGGAGCCAATTGTATTCTAAACCCAGGAGAAACCCAAACCCAAAAAGAGGAAAAGACTACTAGACTGGAAGAGAGGGAGAAAGAAGAAGCCAGTGGCTCAAAAGGTGAAAAAGATTGTGGATCCAAAAGGTAAGGAGAAAGGGGTAGGAGAGAGCTCCAGCAAAGCTCAGGAGTTGCCGCCGTGGGAGGAGCTGGACAGAAAACTGGCCAACTGTGACCTGTTCGGACCAACTAGTGAAACCCTTTTTAGTTTTCCCGCTCAATCCAAACTTCCCATAAATCTGGAACCTGCCATTCCAGAACCTATAGTCAACCCCCAACTTCTTCCAGGAGAATTGGAAGAATGGTGGACCAGCGACTGGCATTTCCAGAATTTCATGAATAACCCAGATGTTCACTTTCCCCAGTTTGAACCTAATCCCTTTCCACCAATGAACCCGGAGAATGTTGCTGAACTCCGCCATTACGGTGAGGAATTGGTGGATGCGGGAAATCGGATTCGAGACGTGGGAGAAAAGATCTCTTGGAAATACGACGAACGGGAGCGTAGTTTTTGAAGACCGGGTTAACTGAAATGAAATTTTTTGTATAATAATAATATGTGAAAAGAAAATTTAATATATAGTAATATATAAAAAATAATAATAATAATAATAATAACAACAACATAGTGTATAATATTGTATAATAATACTAAAATAAAATATCTGAAAATATTTGGATTGTACAGACGCATTACTAGTGTATATAAAAATATATAAATGTCGCAATGTCGACGATTTTGGCTATACGTGTTGACTTGATTGTGTTGTGATTGCCTTGTTGTGTTTAATTGCTATCCATTTTATGACAATAATTTATGTATATTATTAATAATTCAGATGGCAGACGCAGTAAACCAACCAGAAAATGAAGTTGACCAATTGGAACCAAATAATGAAGAACAATTTCTCAATAGGCAAGACATTAAAAATATAGTTGCTCAGGGAATAGCCAATGCTATCCCAGCAATCGTTGTAGCTGTCAGAAATCCCGCTGAACCTTCCCAATCTAACCATAGCAAACGCACCCGCGACGATAATTTCAGTAATAGTGTGAATGGGGGCGGCGATAATAATAATGGGATTCAAGCTGTAACACCCCGAAAATGTAAATCATTTATTTTAACATAATGTCGGTGAATAAATGAGTGAACTAACTAGGATTAAAATAACCTATTTAGATAAAAGTCTTGTTGTGACTTGTAAGTGGATTAAAACACAAAAAATAAGAACTAATGAAAGTAGAGGGGCCAAACTTGTTAAACTTGAAACTTAATTTAATTAAAATAAAACAAAACACACCAAACACACACAAGAGTGTGTGTGTCTGGTCGATGGAAACACAGGGCGACCAAAGGGAACCCCCACAACCCTAGTTCTTGTCCAATCTCTCAAATTGAAGGTCCAAATCAAGTCTAAATCAAAATCTGAGCACGAAATTGTGATATCCACTGAAAAAGGAGTCACAAGGTATGTAAATTTCAAGAGAAATCTCTAGTTGAAATTCTGAGTAAACTTAGAGAATTTGAAATTAAGGATGCATGTATGTTATGTAGATGATATAGGAACAATATAGTGTCTAGGGATAAACCCTAGACAAGTATATGATGGAATTCATGCCTAACTGTAGTAAACCCCATGAACACCATTGAAGGTGACTAGTGGGTTTGTTAGAGCTTAATAAACACTAGGATTTTTGGTTGTTATGCTAGTGTTATTTGATTCTATGAAGTAATCTCTGGTTATTGATGTTAAAGGTTGATATGAAATTGTCCGATTGATGTTAGATTTGGCTATGTAACAAGTTATGAACTTGATAATAAATTGTATAAAATCCTGCCCTTGAAGTGTTTGTAAAAATGCCTCAAAGAAGGCTTAAAACTGGAAATTTGGATTAAAATGCGTATTTGTAAATTTCGGCAAGTTATGCGTTATATGTTAATAAAAGAGTTCTAAACGTGTTGTGGATGAACTCTATAGGAAAGGATACCGGAGCGTCGAGTGGACAAGCCGGTGGCGACTTGCGTTTGAAGGGTGTGCCTTGAAGGTATGTAACTCGATTCGTTTACATTAAGTTAATTTGATATTTGATTATGTATAGTTGCGTTTTAGAATAAAGGTTGTGTTGATTGAGGTGACGATGTTCACCACTTGAATCAATAGGTTAAGGATCAACTAGGAATCGTTTGGTAGTCGTTACAAATGGATGATTCCATAATTGAGCCAAACGGGTCGAATAATTGTGTAGATTAGTAGTGTTAGTGTTTGATAGTTAGTTTTGGCATCAACAATCACAAGAGCATGAAGCAATGTGGATGCTAATGAAATTCCGGTGATACTAAGCCCCGGATGTTGGGTAAGAGCGCCAAAAGGTTACTATCTCAATGGTGTAAAATTTGGTATTAACTTGGTGGGTCGAATAATCACATAGTGATTTTAGTCATTTGGTCCATAAATCTAAATTTTGGGTATGATAAATGTAATAGGCACGTCAGTAATGAATTTACAGACGTATAGGAAAAAGAATCACCTAAAACGGACCTACGGATCAAAAGTTACGGACAATTGAAGTTGAAATTTGGAATTTTCGGAGCTGGCAGGAAATGCGGGTCAAAAACTTGCACCTGCTGGAAAATGGTATCCCCTACGCCACGCGACAGGATCACTTAGATCCAGCGCGATACGCGAGAGACGTCGCGACACGCGACAGAGTAGATGGTGTCTGGCGCGACACGCGACAGAACTAAATTCTAAAATTTTATTTTATTTTAATGATTTGATGCTGGAACTTATTTATACGCACTATATCAATGTCAAAACTAACATTTTAAGTGGTTTTGACCTTAGGTGATGATGGGGATTTTCCGGATGGCGATCAAGCATGTTTGAAGAACCGAACACGCACTTTTGAAGCTTCCGTGTTAATTTGACTTTGTTAGACAATGTTATGATGTAAACAATTTACTAATCATGTTTTGAATGTTCAAACTAGTCTAATAGTTAACTAGTATGTAGTCACTTTAAAACTTCAAATTTTGTACTTGTGTTGAAGTAAAGTACCCTTTTTTTAAAGTCACGCTTATTTTTAATAAAATTCAGATAGAAATTAGATGGTTGTTACAAGTTGGTAATCAGAGCTTAAGGTTGTCAGCAAAGTGTTCGGTTCAAGCTTGATCAATCGTCCGGTAAGGATTAACTGTTTATTTTAATAGATCTTATCCTATGTAAGAAAAAGAGATGTAAATTAATATGCACGGGAAGAGTGTGTTAACACACTCAAACCCGGAAAGTGGACTAAATGAGAACGGTCAAAGCAAGTTACGAACTTGGCTAAACCGAAGCAAACAAAGTTATGTTATAAATGAAATGTTTAATAATTGATGTAAACATTTCAGTTTCAAGATGACGGAAAAGGGTAACAATGATCCGGTGCCGCTAGTCACCGAGCAAATGAAAGAGGCAATTGCCGAAGAAGTATGGAAGGCAATTGAAAATAGTCTATCCGGTTTCATAGACAAAATTCAAAATACAGTGTTGTCGTTAGTTGAGGAGCGGGTTAAAAGGTTGGAAGATAATGTCAACCTCGTGAAAGAAAAATTTGTAGAACGCAAAGGTTGTTCATACAAGGAGTTTATGGCGTGCAAACCGCCAATTTACAACGGGGAAGTCGACCCGATAGTATGCCAAAGATGGCTAAGCGATGTTGAAGGGGTATTTGAAAGGACCCACTGTGACGTAAGCGACTTCGTGGCTTACGGAACGGGTCAATTGAGGGGTCAAGCCAAGGACTGGTGGGACAACAAAAAGAAAGAGATAGGAGCCGAAGCGGCAAGGGTCATGACATGGGACTAGTTTAAGGTGCCATTCCTTAAACATCATAGTCCCAAGGCAGTCATCAACTGGATTAAGGAGGAGTTCATCCAGTTAAGACAAAGGGGTGAAACGATTGATAAAATCATGGGTATATTCATGGATAAGCTGAGGTTCTGTGATGAGTTAGTGACTACGGAGGAGCAGAAAATATATTATTATTATAATATGTTAAGTGCTGAGTACCGAGAGTTCATGACCCCTTCCAAGTATGAGACGCTTACCGAGATCATAAATACGGCTCGGGAGAGAGAAATTGAACTTAAGAAGCAAATCAAGAGGGGTGAACGAAGGGTAGTGGATGTTAACCCGAGCCCTACAAAGAAAGCTCGAACGGCTGAATCGGTGAAGAAGGCGGATGTGAAAGGTGGGTCGCCGAGTTGCAAGGTGTGTGGAAAGGGGCACAAGGGTGAGTGCCGCTTCAAAGACAAGCCGTGTCCCATATGTGGGAAGACGGGGCACACCGCATCGTTATGTCCGGGAAAGGTTTCTGTGTGCTACAAGTGTTACCAACCGGGCCATAAAAAGTCTGAATGCCCGGACTTGGTTGGAAAGAAAGACACCAAGGAATCTCCGACAGAAACTTCAAAGGCGAAGGCGAGGTCCTTCCAACTGACAGCGGCTGAAGCAAAAACAGAACCCGGTGTGGTCTCAGGTATATTTGCAATAAACTCGATTCATACACGTGTATTATTTGATACGGGTGCGAATAAATCCTTTGTTTCACATGGATTTACTCGACATCCTTCATTTGTATTGACAAAATTATATGTGCCCTTAGAAGTTGAAATAGGGGATAACAAGAGTTTCATAGTGTGTGAAGTCTGTCAAGGCTGTAAATTGAGTATCGATGATGAAGAATACTCGATAGATCTAATCCCGATGTCGATGGGATAATTTCAAGTGGTTGTTGGGATGGATTGGTTATCCCGACACCACGCGAAAGTCGTGTGTTTCCGTAGAGAGATTAAACTAATATCTCTAAGCGGAAAACATGTTACAAACTATGGCGAGAAAGGAGGCCATCCTGTAATATGTTCGATGTTGAAGGCCCACAAGCTCATGAAGCGTGGATGTAAAGCGTTTATGATATACGCGAATGAGCCCGAGAAAGAATCACTGAAGATCGGAGACGTGCCGGTAGTACGAGACTTTGAAGATGTGTTTCCGAAAGATTTACCGGGGATACCGCCAGAACGGGAGGTAGAGTTCGGAATCGATTGGTTCCGCGCGCGAAACCCGTAGCAAAAGCATCGTACCGACTCGCGCCATCAGAATTACAAGAACTAATGTCGCATATTCAAGACTTGCTCGACAAAGGATTTATAAAACCGAGTGTGTCTCCTTGGGGTGCACCGGTACTATTCATAAAAAAGAAAGACGGAAGCATACGAATGTGCATCGATTACCGGGAGTTAAACAAACTCACGGTGAAGAATCGATACCCGCTTCCGAGAATAGATGATCTATTCGACCAATTACAAGGTGCGAACTGGTTTTCAAAAATCGACCTTAGATCGGGGTATCACCAATTAAAGGTCAAGGAAGAGGATGTACCGAAGACGGCTTTCCGCACGCGATACGGACATTACGAGTTCCTCGTGATGTCATGCGGGCTGACAAATGCACCCGCGGCTTTCATGGACCTCATGAACCGGGTTTGCAAGCCGATGTTGGATAAGTCGGTGATCGTGTTTATCAACGACATACTGGTGTACTCGAAAAGTGAAGCAGATCATGCGCATTATTTACAAGAGGTGTTAGAGACACTTAGGCGAGAAAGGTTGTATGCAAAATTCTCAAAGTGCGCCTTTTGGTTACGAGAGGTGCAATTCCTCGGCCACATCATAAGTGCTGATGGAATATTGGTAGATCCATAAAAAATAGAGGCCGTGTTGAAATGGAGCCCTCCGAAGAATCCTTCGGAAATCAGAAGCTTCTTAGGGCTTGCGGGATATTACAGGAGATTCATTCAAGATTTCTCCAGGATTGCGTCGCCGCTAACTAAGTTAACTCGGAAAGAGGAGAAATTCATTTGGGGTGTCGAACAAGAAAGAGCGTTCCAAACGCTAAAAGGGAAGTTAACTCGAGCTCCGGTATTAACGTTGCCGGACGGAGTCGAAGACTTGGTAGTCTATTTGGATGCCTCACTTTTGGGGCTCGGATGTGTTTTAATGCAACGAGGCAAGGTAATAGCATATGCCTCGAGGCAATTAAAGGTACATGAAAAGAAATATCCCACGCACGCTCTTGAGCTGGCGGCGGTGGTGTTTGCGTTAAAAATATGGAGGTACTATTTGTACGGAGTAAAGTGCACCATATTTACTAACCACAAGAGTTTAAAATACTTCTTCGATCAGAAGGAGTTAAATATGCGACAAAGGCGGTGGTCGGAAATGGTAAAGGACTACGACTGCGAAATACATTACCACCCCAGAAGGGCAAATGTTGTGGCGGATGCCTTGAGTAGAAAATTGGATTATGTCCCAATACGAGTGAGGGCGATACAGCTTGTTGTAACCTCGGGTTTACTTGAATGAATCCGAGAAGCACAAGCCGAGGCAGTGAAAGAAAAAAACTTGAAAAAGGAAAGGATAGTTGGTCAGCTGAAGGATTTGGCGGATGGTAACAACGGGTTGAAGACTCGGTTCAGAAAAATATGTGTCCCAAACTCCTGTGGGGTCAAGACGCTTCTACTCGATGAAGCCCATAAATCCCGTTATTCTATTCATCCAGGTACAACCAAGATGTACAACGATTTGAAGCAAAACTATTGGTGGCCCGGAATGAAGAGAGATGTCGTAAAGTACGTAGAGAAGTGCTTGACATGTTTACAAGTCAAGGCAGAGCACCAAAAGCCGTATGGTAAACTGCAACCATTGGTCATCCCAGTGTGGAAATGGGAGCAAATCAACGATGGATTTGCTGACCAAATTGCCCAAAACCAACCGCTGATACGATGCTGTATGGGTAGTTGTGGATAGATTGACGAAAAGTGCTCACCTCATTCCGATTCGTGAGACTTATACATCCGAAAAGATGTCTGAGGTGTACACCAATGAAATAGTGGCACGACACGGAGTACCAGTATCCATTGTGTCTGACAGGGATACCCGATTTACTTCACATTTCTGGCGAGAGTTCCAAGAACAGATGGGAACGAAACTTTTTATCAGCACTGCGTACCATCCTCAGACGGATGGGCAGAGCGAGAGAATGATACAAACCCTAGAAGATATGCTACGGGCGTGTATCATCGACTTCGGGGGAAGTTGGGATGTCTATCTACCATTGGCTGAATTTTCATATAATAATAGTTACCATGCAAGCATCGGTATGGCTCCGTACGAGATGCTATACGGTAGGAAATGTAGAACCCCGGTGTGTTGGGGTGAGGTGGGTCCGCGTGAATTGGCCCATAAAGATGTTGTCCAAGCCACTAACGAGAAGATTGACTTGGTCCGAGCTCACTTGAAGGCGGCTCAGGATCGACAAAAGTCGTATGTAGATAAACGAAGGAGACCAATTGAGTTTCAAGAAGGTGATAAGGTGATGCTGAGGGTGTCACCATGGAAGGGAATAATCAGGTTCAGAAAAAGGGGAAAATTAAGCCCAAGGTTTATTGGGCCATTTAAAATCCTGGAACGAGTTGGCAGAGTCGCATACCGACTCGAATTACCCGAGGAATTAAGTGGAATACATAGCACCTTCCACGTATCACATCTCCAGAAATGTCTAGCTGACGAAACCGCATATATCCACCACGACGACATCGAGGTGGATAATAGCCTCAACTACGCAGTGAAGCCGGTTGCGATTTTAGATCGCAAGGTGAAGAGTTTGCGGAACAAAGAAATTGATCAAGTAAAGGTCAAATGGGAACACAAGAAAGGTTCAGATACCACGTGGGAATCCGAAGAGGAGATGCGGCGTCTCTACCCGACACTATTTGGTACGTATCTCCCGGTTTCGAGGACGAAACCCTTTTTAAGGGGGGTGGACTTGTAACACCCCGAAAATGTAAATCATTTATTTTAACATAATGTCGGTGAATAAATGAGTGAACTAACTAGGATTAAAATAACCTAGTTAGATAAAAGTCTTGTAGTGACTTGTAAGTGGATTAAAACACTAAAAATAAGAACTAATGAAAGTAGAGGGGCCAAACTTGTTGTTGGTGCATATTCTGTGACAACAACTTAATAGTTTGTTTATTTAGTCTTTGGATATTTTGTAACGGGCTTAGCTTATTGGTTAGGAAGTTTATTTGTTGTAATGGGCTTGGAAAATGGCGTAGCCCAATAGGAAGCCCAGTTCACAAACATGTGATATATAAACATGTTTTGTGATTAGGGTTTGAGGAGTTAGAAATACTAAGAGAATTTTAGAGAGAGAAAGTTTAGAGAGAGAGTGAATTTCGAAATTTAGGTTCTTGAGCAAAATCACAGAGAGTGGCTGTGAGGTTATGGGGTCTTGAGTTGATTGTAAAACTGCATGTTTGGATAATCAATAGAAGACCTGTTTGATTGTGAATCTGTTTCTACTCGTTTCTGTAACAAATCTGATCTAGAGGATTCCGCACTGTAGGTTAGATATACAATTCTGTGACGATCCATACGAACCAAAGGGACCTACAATTGGTATCAGAGCTTTAGGCTCTTGAAGAAGCTCGGTTCAGAATTGCAGACTGCAGATTCGGGTTTTCGGGATAGTTCTGGTAGATTGGTTGAGGAATTTTGGTTTGACAGATTTGAAGATTCGAAGACTGTTCTTTGTGTTCTTCATAAATTTCGAAAATTTTTGCTGATTTTGGTGTTTCGATTTTGCAGGAAGCTGTTAAAAGAATCTGAAAAATCTTCAGAAATTTCAAACATATTGAGTTTCCAAAATTGGCTAGCATAATTAACAATTCCGCTGACAAACCAGAGGAATTATCTGATCCAGCCAATTTAACATCGATGACCGGCGAAATTAAAATCCAAAGGCGACTTTGGTAACCGTTTTAATAGTCCTCAGCGACATTATTACGGTGAACGGCGAAATTAACAATCGTCGTAGTAGCGAACTTGACCAGACCAGCGAAATTAATCTGATAAGCATAATTAACTAGCGAAATTAAGTTTACCAGCATAATTAATTTGATTTGCCAGCGGATTTAACTTGACTTGCCAGCATAATTATAATTACTCTACCAGCATAATTATAATTACTCTATCAGCATATTTAACTTGGTTTGCCAGCATAATTAGCGTGACCTAGCATAATTAAGTTGGTTTGCCAGTGAAATTATCTAGAGGAATTAAAAGGTGGAGTATTTATTTTTGTGGAGTAATTAGATACGCATAGAGGAATTAACGTTTTCGTGAATAGAGTTTGATCCGTAGCTCATCTGCCGAAACTGTTTGCACCGTTGAACTCGTTGCATTTTTAGGAAAAAAAATAGTTTTCGGAAGACTCTGGAAAATTCCGAATTTGGTTTTCGACATTATATATCATTGGATTCGATTTTTCGAGACGATTCTAACGGTATAATTTGGTAAAAACAGTTTTCGGAAAACTTTTGTACGGTTTTATCAGTACGGTTACGATAAAAACGTGTTTAAAGATGGTTAAAATGGACAATGTTAGTGAGACTGTTAAACATTGGCCAAAGATAAAAAAACGTTAAAGAATATGCTTTCTGGAAGGAGGAGTTTGAATCGGTTGTGAAGAGTGAAGATATCAGAATGTGGTATTGTATGATAGATGGATATGTTACTCCTACACGTCGTGTCGAAGGAAGGGTTATAGTGATGTCTTATGACAAGATGAATGAATCTAAGAAACTTGTGGTTGATGCTGAGAAGAAAGCTTTAGCTGCAATAAAAATGTCCTTACCTGATGGCATCAAGCATACCTTTACGAAGTACACTAATTCAAAGGATATGTGGGATGCATTAGAAAAGTGATATCAGGGAAATGCAGATGTTGTGGTAGAAGAGAAGAAGAAAGCTGTTGAGAAGAAGGCTGCAGAAGTTTCAACGTGCATGAATGGTGTGAATGAACTTACAACAGAGGTGAAGGTAACATCAGAACCTGTAAGTCATACATGTCATAATTGCACTGAACTACAGGGTAAAGTTAATAGACTATTGGAGCAAAACAAAATTCTATTAGCTGATTTGGAAAAACGCAAAGAGTTAAATGTTCTTTTGATTAAAAGAGAGTCAAATTGTTTAGATAAACTCAAATCAAATGAACAAGAAATCGGCAGTTTAACAGACAAAGTCAATGAACTGTTACAGATCATTGATTTGGCTCGTGAAACTGTAAAGGATAAAACTAATGAATTTTCTGAAAAGTGCAGGGAATTGGCCATTGCACAAGACCAAATTGTTGAACTTAAAGGAAAGTTAGACAAATTTGGAAAATCTTCGTTAGTCAGACAACATATTCAAGAAAGTTTGAAAAAGAGTAATGATAGAACGGGAGTGGGGTTCAGTAAAGCCTCATCTTCTAAGGATCAAGATTACTCGTTTTTACCAAATGAAGATGAGCTAATTAATTTTGTTCCCACTGCACAAGAGGTAGTGGATCCGATAGCTGTGGACTTGCCAAATAGTCCAGTTTCTTTGAAAGAATCTGTAGGATCTAACAGTACACCTCATAAATCGGATGAGGATACTGAAGATGAAAAGAAGAAAACATTTAAAAAGAGATTTCAGAAAAAGAGAATTTATAAGACAAAATCTTGTTTTAAATGTCACACCAAAGGGCATGTGGCGAGTTGTTGTCCTTTAAAGAAAAATAAGCAAAAAGTTGATGAGGTTAAGGATGGAAATAGGGTTGGTTTAAATAATAATGTGCAACCACATTGTCAATATAATCAACCAAGATTTCAATCTAAAACTTCAACAGCAAGAAGCTTTGATAGACCAAGAAGTATTTCTCCACAATTTAGTCATTTCAATGGTAAATCAAATCGGTTTAAAAATCAAAATAGAAATTTTGGATATCAAAATCGATACCAGACTTCTGGTAATCGAAATTTTCAAAAAAGAAATGAATATAGGGGTTTTAATAACTAAAATGTTCAACAACATCCAATTTTTTTTCAAAATTCATGGTATTATAATGGGAGAAGAAGGTATCAAGATAATAATTTTCAAAGGTCAGAAAATCCGAGAGTTTATTGGAACTCTTATGATCAAAGACCTAGTGGAAGTTATAAATCTTGTTCAACAACAAGTAAAACATCCAAGACACCAGTAAGGTGTGATGGATATTGGTTAGAAGCATCTTATGTGGATTTACATGGTCGACCCAAAACCGGTCAGGTTTGGGTTGTTAAGTCTAACTAAGTTGTTGAGTGTGTGCAGGATGGCCAAGAAGGATTGTTGATGTGTTCGATAGTGGTTGTTCCTGTAAAGTGTCTGAGGTGAATAGTAGGTTAAAATTGGTACCTAACTATTTACTTTAGTGATTGATTGATAATTTATTGGTGAAAAACTTATTGTCAGATTGAAGTGGGAGTCTGTTTGTGTTTAAATTTGTGTTTTTGAAACTTACTCCATGAAAACAAAAATTTAGGGGGAGAAATTCCTCTAAGACAAAAAGAGTTTAGATAGTGCGTGAGTTTAGGGGGAGTAAGTTAGTAAGTATAAAAATTTTAAAAATCCAAAAACATTGAAAAATGAAAAACATAAAAAAAAATGAAAAATTTGAAGAAAAAAAAGATTTCAGTGTGTGAAAAAGAAGAAATGATAGTACATCAGCAAGTTAGATTGTCACACTCAAACTGAATTAAATTGCTTAAGTGTGACAGCAGCTTCATCATACGATGTACCAGTAGGCAAAAAACATGAAATAATCAACTTACCAATGTGATATAAACATAAATGAACTGAATATGAGTGGGGAACACATCAGTGGTTTATGGTTTAATGACCTTAAATCTTGCGTTGATAGATTGCCAAAATATGAGGTTTTGGGTCCTTATACTGTTATTTCATCTGGGGATATCAGGGTTGTCCTTCTGCTGCATCCAGATACATGCTGACCTAGGCACAACCAGGATATCTTAAAAGAGCAAAAAATGCCAAATCCTGAAAATGAAGAAGCTCTCCTAGAGAGTCATTCAAAATGTGCAAAAAAGCATAAATCGTACCAAAAATGGTATTTGTCATAGCCCTCGTTAGATATTTTGATCTATTTGCTGTACGGAAGTACTGACCTGTTCACCAATTATCTATCGTTGAAAAACAAAACGGATGAATTCAGTATACTCATCTACTACGATGAATTTTTGTGCATACCTTGATCGCGGGGGTATATCCTGAAGTGGGACACACTAGTATATCAGTATTAAAATTACTTTAACGTATCATACGGTAATGGTACTTGAAATGTTCATGCATTTTGTTTAAGTGGACAAACATACTGGTAATCGTCTTGGACTGTTTTTCATGAAAATTAAAAAAAAAAGAATTATCTAATAGTGTGAAAACAGTTTGATTTTGCTGATATGATCTTCTGGCACATGATTCTCACAAAAAGAAGTATTGTAAATATTTTTGAGTTTAGTTTAGTTTGTTAGTTTGTTTAAAAAAAAATCAAAAATACCAAAAAGATTTCTTTTTAAAAGACTTCATTTTGAACTGACAGATTGTTATTTTTGCAGACTAAGATAAAATATTGGTTTATCTTTAAATGTGAAAAAGACTAATGGTTTTTCGAGATACTTGCTTGTGTTTCTAAACAGATTGATGCAGTTATCAAAATGAAGTGCAGAAAACAAGTAAAGTGCAGATTGAGTGTGAAGTGAAGACATGTGAAGATGCATAGTAGGATCCTTCTACTACATTGTAGAAAGTGATATGAAGAGTTGGAGCTTACTTACTTAACCAAGGATTGCTAGCTAACTGATCTACAATGAATGAAAGTTTTAGAGATTGGAAGCATCAGCTAAGGGGGAGTCTGTTGATGTCAGAAACTGTGTAGCTGATGCTATCCAAAGACCAAAAGAACACAAGATATTTGAAGACAAAGTTACACTATGAAGCTATTGTCAAGGGGGAGTCTGTTGGTGCATATTCTGTGACAACAGCTTAATAGTTTGTTTATTTAGTCTTTGGATATTTTGTAATGGGCTTAGCTTATTGGTTAGGAAGTTTATTTGTTGTAATGGGCTTGGAAAATGGCCTAGCCCAGTAGGAAGCCCAGTTCACAAACATGTGGTATATAAACATGTTTTGTGATTAGGGTTTGAGGAGTTAGAAATACTAAGAGAATTTTAGAGAGAGAAAGTTTAGAGAGAGAGTGAATTTCGAAATTTAGGGTTCTTGAGCAAAATCCCGGAGAGTGGCTATGAGGTTGTGGGGTCTTGAGTTGATTGTAAAACTGCATGTTTGGATAATCAATAGAAGACCTGTTTGATTGTGAATCTGTTTCTACTCGTTTCTGTAACAAATCTGATCTAGAGGATTCCGCACTGTAGGTTAGATATACAATTCTGTGACGATCCATACGAACCAAAGGGACCTACACTTGTTAAACTTGAAACTTAATTTAATTAAAATAAAACAAAACACACCAAACACACACAAGAGTGTGTGTGTCTGGTCGATGGAAACACAAGGGCGACCAAAGGGAACCCCCACAACCCTAGTTCTTGTCCAATCTCTCAAATTGAAGGTCCAAATCAAGTCTAAATCAAAATCTGTGCACGAAATAGTGATCTCCACTGAAAAAGGAGTCACAAGGTATGTAAATTTCATGAGAAATCTCTAGTTGAAATTCTGAGTAAACTTAGAGAATTCGAAATTAAGGATGCATGTATGTTATGTAGATGATATAGGAACAATATAGTGTCCAGGGATAAACCCTAGACAAGTATATGATGGAATTCATGCCTAATTGTAGTAAACCCCATGAACACCATTGAAGGTGACTAGTGGGTTTGTTAGAGCTTAGTAAACACTAGGATTTTTGGTTGTTATGCTAGTGTTATTTGATTCTATGAAGTAATCTCGGTTATTGATGTTAAAGGTTGATATGAAATTATCCGATTGATGTTAGATTTGGCTATGTAACAAGTTATGAACTTGATAATAAATTGTATAAAATCCTGCCCTTGAAGTGTTTGTAAAAATGCCTCAAAGAAGGCTTAAAACTGGAAATTTGGAATAAAACGCGTATTTGTAAATTTCGGAAAGTTATGCGTTATATGTAACGCCCGACTCTTTTGTACTTTCCATTTATAGAAAGTTTTGTTCGTATTTCTATTTTTGGAAACTTTGAGTTCTTGTAATCGTTCCTTCCTTGTAATCATTGTGAAACCGAGACTTGGATCATTAATGAAACTCGTATTTTGTTACAAATATGTTATACACACTTTATATATGCTCGTATGTTCGAAACGTTGAATCAATTGGTGTTTAATCATTATTCTTGGAAACTATGTGCTAAACTTGTAATTAATCTAAACTTATGTTTAAAACGTGTCTTGAACGTGAACGAAACTTGATTTTGATGCTTGAACGCTTAATTATACTTGGTTTATGCTTCTCATACTTGAATGTATCTCAAACTATGCTTTTGTGGCAAATATGGTCCTTAAATACCCTAAAAACACCAAAATAACAACTTCGGGGGCCAAATTGTAAATAATGAAACTTTAAATCCGGACCCTTAAGTTGAGGCGGCCCGCGACAAGGTCCCCTGAACCTTACACGGCCCGCATGGATCTCAGGTCTGCAGAAAACATGTGCAGTCGCGACCAGATTCATTTTTGAGCGGGATTTCTTTGTTTAAGCCGAGTTTTAGCCTTAATTATCTCCCCAAAACAACCCTAATCACTCCCCTATAAGTACCCAAGGTCCTCCAAGCACTTGGACACTTTCAACACTCTCAAATCTCTCCTAAACACTCTCAAGTTCTAGCAAGAATCTGCATTTTCGGACAGATTCATACTCTTGCACTAAAGTGAGTATAACTTGCTCATTTCTTAACGAAATTACTTGATTCTTCTTCCTACTTGCTTGGATAATCATGGGGTTTGATTCCTTGACTTCTCCTTGGAGAAATCAGACCTGGAATTGCCCTGAAATGGTCCAAGAACTTTCTGTTTTGTTACATACTCTTTCAAACTTGTTTAAACTTCATCCAACTTGTGTCTAACACATCTCACACCAATGTCCTAATGCTTACAACCTCTCTTATGGTTGGTTAAGCTTAAAAACATGGTTGAGACACTTGAAATCAGAGGATTAAACCTCATAACTTTCTGTTTTGTTTAGGGTATTTAACCCACAAGTCATGTCAAGCTTAGACCCTGATAAGTGAGTGATTATGGAACAACTTGGGTTGTCCAAACATACAATCCTCACATGATTTGATGATTTCTCTTAGTTAGATTGTTTATATTTTTATATTTTTATACTAATCCTAGTTCGTGACCCTCCTTGGTTGTTTTTACATCAAGAGAAGTGGTGAACATTCAAGGGGTTCCTAAACGGAAGCTTATTCTTCCTACCCCATACATGACATCCATGAATAACTCGAGGTGCCTAAATGAAGATCTTAAACTTCTACCTCCTACATGAATTATTGGACTAAGTAATATGTAATACATAACCTAGAAACTATATATATTCATTCGAACCTTTAATGTTGAACTTGTGTTCATATGTTAAAGTAGTAGAATATCATCTAAAACCTAAAACACCAAGTATGATTCTAATGGGCGTATTACCCATGAAAGCATTCTAACCATATTGGTTACATAGTGTCATACAAGGGTTACTAAGTTAAAGATGATTATTTTTCGTATCATATTTTATTCTACTTTATGTCATGTTAAAACTCCAAATTTATAATCTTCCGTTGAACGCCAAACTCACACACCTATGTTTCCTCGTGTAGAAGGACTAGGTGCTCCAACTTAATCCATCCACCAAACTCGCTCACGGGATTTCAAGTAGGAAAGCTTGCAACCACCGTGAGTATACTCGATCCCTTTTTCCCCTTTACACTTTGGGATGCAACATGTATAATTATGCACATAACTTTTGAACTAAACATACTCAATCTTTGAACGAAGCATGAAACTAATGTGACTTACTTGCTATTCTTGTATGCTCTATGAACGATTTGGAACGTTATATGCTCATTGACTTTGCTCGCCCACCTTAACAATTATAGCGCTATAGGATTAACGCCCCGCCTGCTATTCTATTGGGTATTGTTAAGTTACCACCCCGCTGAACTATTGGGATTAGGCTATTTTATGCGTTGTGTTCTAGGGTTTGATCATATTGTACGCCAAAATTGCATACTAGTAATCACATATTATGAATCATGTTGGATTGAGTTTTTATTCTATTATGCTATGTAAACAAACTTGTATACTCGCTCATTGCCTTTGCATTGAAACTCTATTTTAATACATTTTGCAGATTGATTATTGAAGTATGGATGAATGATGAAACAAGTTTAGGGTGAACTACATACACACCTTTAATCTATTTATCTTTTGTTGATTTGAATTTGAACAATGTTGTTATTTCCATTTTAAATGTTGTATGACAATTTAGTTCTTGCAATGAAGTTTGAATTCAATTAAATATTGTCACATAGTGTTATGATGTTTTGAGCAATTTGTTCGTCTCATCCCGATGTTTCCGCCATCGGTTGGGGTGTGACAGATTGGTATCAGAGCCATAACTATAGGGAATTAGGAAAATTGCCATGCTTTTGCCCTAATCTATAGTTTTAAGAATTTTGCCTCTTATGTGTTGTTTAAAACTTTTGTACTCTACCATGCATGCTTCCTAGCTACACTTCTTATTGATTAAATTTATATGCCTTTTCTAAGGTTAACATGAATACACTTTTGCTTATTTGTATACTCTTGTAACACAAACGAGACAACTTTACCAAAATAGGCGTGAAACCCACAATTTGGTAAACGACTCTCATTCTACCTTGAACTATTTCTTTTGCACGAAATTACACCATTAAGCTAGGAGTGAAATCCACAACTTAATGGTAATTTCCATTTCAACTCTAGTGGACCCTTGTCATAGTGTCGAAATTTTATTTTGACCCGACAAGTACCAACCACATTTAGGGTACGAAATCGTCAAGTTAGGGGTGAAACCCGCATCTCGTCGATTAAGTCCCATTCCTCGATTTTCAATCTCGCCAAAGTCCCGATTGTTTCAATCGATTAGAGATGTGTAGTAACCGGAAGGGTAAGATACTGTTAATCGCTTCTCGACGAGAGTATCTTACCTATAGGCCAAAGCACGTTTCCTCTAATTCGAAAGGACTTTCGACCCACTTTGGAATAGTCGACGTTTCTCTACCCGAAACAATCCTATGTTTTATTGAGCCTTTCTTTTATGTATCTCAATTTATATGTGATTTTATACTTGAACGTTCATCCCTTTCGAAATGTCGTTTTAACCAATTCGCACGTTATCGCAATCACAAACAATAATACTCCCTCGTGAACAAACTAAATTTACAATGCCTTCATTTATCCATGTTATGCTATGTTGGACTCATGACTATGCTATATGTGACATCTAAACTCTTTATATTATGTGAATCAATTTGAAACTTTTATGCTATGTGACACTTTATGCTATGTGAATCAACTTATGCAAACGTTTTTTTTCTTAAACAAACATTATGATCAAGTCTCACCCATTCGTTCTTTTGAATCTTAGATGTCTTCTCGTCACTCCAACTCGTCTAAGAAGTCTAAGTCCCGTGCTACGAAGAAGATGATGGCTTTCATGGCCGATCAATTTGCGCGCGTCGTTCCAAAGGTCATTTCCGAGATTCGAGCTTCTGAAACTCCAAACTCTTCCGTCGACTCCAAGGTCGAAATACGCAAGCCCGCTTCGTTCAACTTCAAGCACTTTTCATCGTGCAATCCCAAGCCATTCACCGGCAATGATGGGGTGACCTCCATGCTCGAATGGTTTGATAGCATGGAGGTCACGTTCATCAATAGTGATTGCCCCAAAGAGCTCAGAACGCGTAGTGCGACTGGGGTATTCCAAGCCCGAGCTCTCGAATGGTGGACGAACGAAAGGAACATTCGTTCGAACGAACTGGCATATGCGTTGGAGTGGGAAGAAGTCAAGGCCCTGATGATGGACGAGTTTTGTCCTCCGCATGAGCAACAAAAGTTGGAGGAAGAATTTTGGGCACTAAAGCAAGTGGGGGACGAAAACCTAGCCTACACCACCCGTTTCAAACAACTTAGCTTCATAGTTCCTCACCTTGTTATGACCACCGACCGCAAGATACGGAAATATATCAATGGGTTACCCTCTGCTATGCGCGACACGATCGAGGCTGCCAAACTCGACAATATCGAAGCTGTTTATCGTTTGGCCGCTTCCCTGAACAGCAACCGTGTACGCGATAAACAAGCCGCAAACCCCGCTTCTTTCAAGCCAGCCAACCAAATCACCCAACAGTCGAGTGGCAATAGGGGGAAGAAGCGAAAGCAATCGAACCCTGTATGCAATGCGATTGTGCCACCCGTTAACCCAAACCCTGTTGCTCCTGATAACACCCACAAGTCGTACACTGGGATTCATCCCAAGTGTGCCACATGTAACCGTCACCATCCCGCCAATGCCAGGTGTCGTCTTTGTACCAATTGTAACCATTATGGACATGACACCCCCTTTTGTCGCTATCAACAACAACAAGCCCCACCAGCCCCACCAGCTCAACAAGCGCAACAAGCTCCACCCCCTCCTCAAAACGCGAAACCCGCTAGAGCTTGTTTCAAATGTGGGGACGCCAATCATCTTCGTCCTCAATGCCCACTATGGAATCAAGAGCAACTACAACCTCCTCGTGGACGCTGTTTCAATCTGAACGCGAATCAAGCGCGCAACGACAATAATGTCGTTAACGGTACGTTTCTTGTTAACCATCTTTATGCCTCGATACTATTTGATACTGGTGTGGACAAAAGATTTGTGTCTTTAGAATTCGAATCATTGTTAAATTGCACACGCTCTAAACTACCTAAGTCGTTTTCCGTTGAAGTCGCCAATGGCAAGTCCATCTTAGTCGATTCCGTTCTTCGTGATTGTCGTCTTACTCTCAACGAACACGTCTTCCCTATCGATCTCATACCCATGCAACTGGGTAGTTTTGACGTCATCATAGGCATGGATTGGCTCCAAAAGAACCATGCTGAAATCGCTTGTCACGAGAAATACGTTCGTTTACCCCTTCCTTCTGGTGATGTTTTATACGTCTATGGAGACCGGCCTTCAAAGGGACTGAAGTTGATGTCCTGCACACAAGCGAACAAATACTTACGCAAATAGTACTTTGCCTTTTTAGCCCACGTTGTGGAAGAAAAGGGCAAGGGAAAGAGTTTAAGTGATGTTCCAGTGGTGCGCGACTTCCCTGACGTCTTTCCTGAAGATTTACCTGGTCCTCCTCCACCTCGATCACTTGACTTTCGTATTGACCTTGTACCTGGTGCGACTCCGGTTGCCAAAGCTCCTTATCGTCTTGCACCTTCTGAGATGCAAGAATTATCTACGCAACTTCAAGAACTCCTCGATAAAGGCTTCATTCGTCCAAGTACCTCACCTTGGGGTGCACCTGTGCTCTTCGTTAAAAAGAAAGACGGCTCTTTTCGTATATGTATCGATTATCGCGAGCTCAACAAACTCACTGTCAAGAATCGTTACCCTCTTCCGCGTATCGACGATCTCTTTGACCAACTTTAAGGCGCTACTTGTTTCTCCAAAATCGATCTTCGTTTTGGTTATCACCAACTTCGGGTCCTCGAAGAGGACGTACCCAAAACCGCTTTTCGCACTCGCTATGGACATTACGAGTTCGTGGTTATGCCTTTTGGTTTGACCAACGCACCCGCTGTGTTCATGGATCTAATGAATCGTGTTTGTAAGCCCTATTTGGATCGTTTCGTGATTGTCTTCATTGATGATATCCTCATTTATTCTAAATCTCGAGCCGATCATGAACGTCATCTTCGCCTTATACTCGAGTTCTTACGTGTCGAACGCTTATACGCTAAGTTCTCTAAATGCGAGTTTTGGATTAAAGAAGTCCAATTCCTTGGACACGTTGTTAGTGAAAAAGGAATCCACGTTGACCCTGCAAAGATCGAAGCTGTGAAGAATTGGACCGCGCCTAAATCTCCTTCCGAAATCCGTTCTTTCTTAGGATTGGCGGGTTATTACCGTCGATTCATCTCGAATTTTTCAAAAATCGCTGTTCCCCTTACTTCGTTGACCCAAAAGGAGAAACCTTTTGCTTGGGGTCCTGAGCAAGAGGAATCCTTTCAGACTCTCAAGGACTTGCTTTGCAACGCTCCTGTTCTTACTCTTCCTGATGGAAATGATGATTTCGTAGTGTATTGCGATGCATCGAACCGTGGTCTTGGTTGCGTTCTCATGCAATGAGGCAAGGTCATCGCTTATGCATCTCGTCAACTCAAGATACACGAGAAAAACTATACTACTCACGACCTTGAACTTGGCGCAGTTGTTTTTGCGTTGAAAATTTGGCGACACTACCTTTATGGTACTAAGTGTGAGGTTTTCACTGACCACAAGAGCCTTTAACATATCTTCGACCAAAAGGAACTGAACATGCGTCAACGTCGTTGGGTGGAACTGTTAAACGACTACGACTGCGAAATCAAATACCATCCAGGTAAAGCGAATGTAGTAGCTGACGCCCTTAGTCGCAAAACACATATGAAGGGTATTCGTTGTTTTCAACTTGTGAACGATCTTCCACGCCGCATTCGCGAAGCTCAGTACGCCTCTATTAACGAAGGTAACTTCCATGTTGAGATACGAGGCGCTAAAGAACACGATCTCGTCTCCAAGGCCGATGGTATCCTATACCTCGACAATCGTGCCTGGGTCCCTGATCGCGAAGAACTTCGAGACTTCATCATGAACGAGGCACACAAATCCAAGTACTCAATTCATCCTGGTGCCGACAAGATGTATCATAATCTACGTACATCCTATTGGTGGCCTGGTATGAAGAAAGACATTGCCGTTTACGTCTCTAAGTGTCTTACGTGTTCAAAAGTCAAAGCCGAGCATCAAAGACCTTCTGGTCTACTCGAACAACCCGAAATCCCTGTTTGGAAATGGGATAGCATCGCGATGGACTTCATCACTAAACTCCCTCGTACATCTTCTGGTCACGATAGCATTTGGGTGATCATCGATCGTTTGACCAAATCCGCTCAATTCATTCCTATTCGTGAAGACTTCGGTCCTGACCAAGAGGAATCCTTTCAGACTCTCAAGGACTTGCTTTGCAACGCTCCAATTCTTACTCTTCCTGATGGAAATGATGATTTCGTAGTGTATTGCGATGCATCGAACCGTGGTCTTGGTTGCGTTCTCATGCAACGAGGCAAGGTCATCGCTTATGCATCTCGTCAACTCAAGATACACGAGAAAAACTATACTACTCACGACCTTGAACTTGGCGCAGTTGTTTTTGCGTTGAAAATTTGGCGACACTACCTTTATGGTACTAAGTGTGAGGTTTTCACTGATCACAAGAGCCTTCAACATATCTTCGACCAAAAGGAACTGAACATGCGTCAACGTCGTTGGGTGGAACTGTTAAACGACTACGACTGCGAAATCAAATACCATCCAGGTAAAGCGAATGTAGTAGCTGACGCCCTTAGTCGCAAAACACATATGAAGGGTATTCGTTGTTTTCAACTTGTGAACGATCTTCCACGCCGCATTCGCGAAGCTCAGTACGCCTCTATTAACGAAGGTAACTTCCATGTTGAGATACGAGGCGCTAAAGAACACGATCTCGTCTCCAAGGCCGATGGTATCCTATACCTCGACAATCGTGCCTAGGTCCCTGATCGCGAAGAACTTCGAGACTTCATCATGAACGAGGCACACAAATCCAAGTACTTAATTCATCCTGGTGCCGACAAGATGTATCATAATCTACGTACATCCTATTGGTGGCCTGGTATGAAGAAAGACATTGCCGTTTACGTCTCTAAGTGTCTTACGTGTTCAAAAGTCAAAGCCGAGCATCAACGACCTTCTGGTCTACTCGAACAACCCGAAATCCCCGTTTGGAAATGGGATAGCATCGCGATGGACTTCATCACTAAAATCCCTCGTACATCTTCTGGTCACGATAGCATTTGGGTGATCATCGATCGTTTGACCAAATCCGCTCAATTCATTCCTATTCGTGAAGACTTCAAGGTTGAACGACTTGCTCGCATCTATACCGATGAAGTCATACGACATCATGGTATTCCTCTCGACATCATTTCTGATCGCGATGGTCGATTTACTTCGCGTCTCTGGCAAACCTTTCAGTCCGCTATGGGTACTCATTTGAATCTCAGTACGGCTTTTCATCCTCAAACGGATGGACAGACTGAACGTACTATCCAAACCCTAGAGGACATGCTCCGTTCTTGTGTCATCGACTTTGGTGGTAGTTGGGATGTGCATTTTCCTTTGATCGAGTTCTCGTACAACAATAGCTACCACTCCAGTATTAAAATGGCTCCATTCGAGGCATTGTATGGTCGCAAATGCCGATCTCCTTTAAACTGGCACGGGATCGGTGACAAACACTTTACTGGCCCTGAAATCATACAAGAAGCAACGGATAAGATTCACCAAATCCGTGATAATCTACTCAAGGCCCGAAATCGTCAAAAGGTCTATGTTGATAAGGGGCGCAAACCGATGCAACTCAACGTTAGGGACCACGTTCTACTCAAAGTGTCTCCTTGGAAAGGAGTGGTTCGTTTTGGTAAAAAGGGAAAGCTTGCCCCTCGCTATGTTGGTCCTTTCAAAATACTCGAAAGGATTGGTGCGGTGGCTTATCGACTCGATTTACCTCAAGAACTCAACAACGTTCATCCAACGTTTCATGTCTCAAATCTAAAGAAGTGCCACGCTGAAGAAGGACTCCAAGTCCCTCTCGAAGATCTCCAAATAAACGACACTTTGCATTTTGTGGAGAAACTCGTCGAAATCGTGGATCAAGGAGTCAAGTTATTGAGGCGCAGTAAAATTCCTATCGTCAAGGTTCGATGGGAATGTAAATGAGGCGTTGAATTTACATGGGAACTGAAGAGCGAGATGAAAAAGAAGTACCCTCATCTTTTCCCTACATCTTCCTAAATTTCGGGACGAAATTTACTAAAGGAGGGGAGACTGTAACGCCCGGCTCTTTTGTACTTTCCATTTATAGAAAGTTTTGTTCGTATTTCTATTTTTGGAAACTTTGAGTTCTTGTAATCGTTCCTTCCTTGTAATCATTGTGAAACCGAGACTTGGATCATTAATGAAACTCGTATTTTGTTACAAATATGTTATACACACTTTATATATGCTCGTATGTTCGAAACGTTGAATCAATTGGTGTTTAATCATTATTCTTGGAAACTATGTGCTAAACTTGTAATTAATCTAAACTTATGTTTAAAACGTGTCTTGAACGTGAACGACACTTGATTTTGATGCTTGAACGCTTAATTATACTTGGTTTATGCTTCTCATACTTGAATGTATCTCAAACTATGCTTTTGTGGCAAATATGGTCCTTAAATACCCTAAAAACACCAAAATAACAACTTCGGGGGCCAAATTGTAAATAATGAAACTTTAAATCCGGACCCTTAAGTTGAGGCGGCCCGCGACAAGGTCCCCTGAACCTTACGCGGCCCGCATGGACCTCAGGTCTGCAGAAAACATGTGCAGTCGCGACCAGATTCATTTTTGAGCGGGATTTCTTTGTTTAAACCGAGTTTTAGCCTTAATTATCCCCCCAAAACAACCATAATCACTCCCCTATAAGTACCCAAGGTCCTCCAAGCACTTGGACACTTTCAACACTCTCAAATCTCTCCTAAACACTCTCAAGTTCTAGCAAGAATCTGCATTTTCGGACAGATTCATACTCTTGCACTAAAGTGAGTATAACTTGCTCATTTCTTAACGAAATTACTTGATTCTTCTTCCTACTTGCTTGGATAATCATGGGGTTTGATTCCTTGACTTCTCCTTGGAGAAATCAGACCTGGAATTTCCCTGAAATGGTCCAAGAACTTTCTGTTTTGTTACATACTCTTTCAAACTTGTTTAAACTTCATCCAACTTGTGTCTAACACATCTCACACCAATGTCCTAATGCTTACAACCTCTCTTATGGTTGGTTAAGCTTAAAAACATGGTTGAGACACTTGAAATCAGAGGATTAAACCTCATAACTTTCTGTTTTGTTTAGGGTATTTAACCCACAAGTCATGTCAAGCTTAGACCTTGATAAATGAGTGATTATGGAACAACTTGGGTTGTCCAAACATACAATCCTCACATGATTTGATGATTTCTCTTAGTTAGATTGTTTATATTTTTATACTAATCCTAGTTCGTGACCCTCCTTGGTTGTTTTTACATCAAGAGAAGTGGTGAACATTCAAGGGGTTCCTAAACGGAAGCTTATTCTTCCTACCCCATACATGACATCCATGAATAACTCGAGGTGCCTAAATGAAGATCTTAAACTTCTACCTCCTACATGAATTATTGGACTAAGTAATATGTAATACATAACCTAGAAACTATATATATTCATTCGAACCTTTAATGTTGAACTTGTGTTCATATGTTAAAGTAGTAGAATATCATCTAAAACCTAAAACACCAAGTATGATTCTAATGGGCGTATTACCCATGAAAGCATTCTAACCATATTGGTTACATAGTGTCATACAAGGGTTACTAAGTTAAAGATGATTATTTTTCGTATCATATTTTATTCTACTTTATGTCATGTTAAAACTCCAAATTTATAATCTTTCGTTGAACGCCAAACTCACACACCTATGTTTCCTCGTGTAGAAGGACTAGGTGCTCCAACTTAATCCATCCACCAAACTCGCTCACGGGATTTCAAGTAGGAAAGCTTGCAACCACCGTGAGTATACTCGATCCCTTTTTCCCCTTTACACTTTGGGATGCAACATGTATAATTATGCACATAACTTTTGAACTAAACATACTCAATCTTTGAACGAAGCATGAAACTAATGTGACTTACTTGTTATTCTTGTATGCTCTATGAACGATTTGGAACGTTATATGCTCATTGACTTTGCTCGCCCACCTTAACAATTATAGCGCTATAGGATTAACGCCCCGCCTGCTATTCTATTGGGTATTGTTAAGTTACCACCCCGCTGAACTATTGGGATTAGGCTATTTTATGCGTTGTGTTCTAGGGTTTGATCATATTGTACGCCAAAATTGCATACTAGTAATCACATATTATGAATCATGTTGGATTGAGTTTTTATTCTATTATGCTATGTAAATAAACTTGTATACTCGCTCATTGCCTTTGCATTGAAACTCTATTTTAATACATGTTGCAGGTTGATTATTGAAGTATGGATGAATGATGAAACAAGTTTAGGGTGAACTAGATACACACCTTTAATCTATTTATCTTTTGTTGATTTGAATTTGAACAATGTTGTTATTTCCATTTTAAATGTTGTATGACAATTTAGTTCTTGCAATGAAGTTTGAATTCAATTAAATATTGTCACATAGTGTTATGATGTTTTGAGCAATTTGTTCGTCTCATCCCGATGTTTCCGCCATCGGTTGGGGTGTGACATTATATGTTAAGAAAATAGTTCTAAACGTGTTGTGGATGAACTCTATAGGAAAGGATACCGGAGCGTCCAGTGGACAAGCCGGTGGCGACTTGCGTTTGAAGGGTGTGCCTTGAAGGTATGTAACTCGATTCGTTACATTAAGTTAATTTGATATTTGATTATGTATAGTTGCGTTTTAGAATAAAGGTTGTGTTGATTGAGGTGGCGATGTTCACCACTTGAATCAATAGGTTAAGGATCAACTAGGAATCGTTTGGTAGTCGTTACAAATGGAGGATTCCATAATTGAGCCAAACGGGTCGAATAATTGTGTAGATTAGTAGTGTTAGTGTTTGATAGTGAGTTTTGGTGTCAACAATCACAAGAGCATGAAGCCATGTGGATGGTAATGAAATGCCAGTGATACTAAGCCCCAGATGTTGGGTAAGAGCGCCATAAGGTTACTATCTCAATGGTGTAAAATTTGGTATTAACTTGGTGGGTCGAATAATCACATAGTGATTTTAGTCATTCAGTCCGTAAATCTAAATTTTGGGGATTGATAAATGTAATAGGCACGTCGGTAATGAATTTACAGACGTATAGGAAAAAGAATCACCTAAAACGGACCTACAGATCAAAAGTTACGGACAATTGAAGTTGAAATTAGGAATTTTCAGAGCTGGCAGGAAATGCAGGTCAAAAACCTGCACCTGCTGGAAAATGGTATCCCCCGCGCCACGCGACAGGATCACTTAGATCCGGCGCGACCCGCGAGAGACGGCGCGACACGCGACAGATCCAAATTCTGAATTTTTATTTTATTTTAATGATTTGATGTGGGAACTTGTTTATACGCACTATATCAATGTCAAAACTAACATTTTAAGTGGTTTTGACCTTAGGTGATGATGGAGATTTTCCGGATGGCGATCAAGCATGTTTGAAGAACCGAACACGCACTTTTGAAGCTTCCGCGTTAATTTAACTTTGTTAGACAATGTTATGATGTAAACAATTTACTAATCATGTTTTGAATGTTCAAACTAGTCTAATAGTTAACTAGTATGTAGTCACTTTAAAACTTCAAATTTTGTACTTGTGTTGAAGTAAAGTACCCTTTTTTTAAAGTCACGCTTATTTTTAATAAAATTCAGTTAGAAATTAGATGGTTGTTACACAAGCCCCATTACTTAAGAAAATGAAGGTGGCAACGACTGGTTGCACTTACAAAGAATTTCTTGCCTGTAAGCCAGTCGAATTTGCATGCAATGAAGGGGCGACTGCCGTACTACGTTGGTTAGAAAAGGCCGAAGCTGTAATTAAAATAAGTAAGTGCATAGAAGAAGACAGGGTAATGTATGCATCCCACCTTTTCAAAGAAGAGGCATTAGAATGGTGGAACACGGTGCTGCAAGCCAAGGGAAGTGATGTGGCTTATGCCATGAGTTGGGAGGAATTTAAGGAATTGGTAGAAAGAAAGTTTTGTCCCTCCTACGAGAAAGAACAGATGACAAACAAGTTCCTAAACCACCGGATGGTGGACGTGGATTGTCGGGGGTATACTTCGAAATTTTTCGAGTATGCTAGAATTGTACCAACACTGGCCTCGCTAGAATCGGTACTTATCTCTCGCTACATTTGGGGACTGATTAGCGATATCCGTGATATAGTCAAGGCTGCGAGACCTCAAACGATCGACGATGCGGTTGAATTGGCTAATACCTTGACGGACGGATTAGTGCGCACGAGAGAAGAAAACAGGAAAAAGGATTTAGCCCAAAAGATTAGCCAAGGGTTCCGTGGGGGTAATAACTTCAAGAAGAAGGGAACCGGACAGTCCTCCACCGCTCCATTTTGCAGTAACTATAAAAGAAAGCATTTTGGAAAATGTAAGGGGTACTGCAATTTCTGCAAAATTCCAGGGCACCGTGAAGAGGAATGTAGGAAGAAATCCATGATCTGCTACAATTGCGGAGAAATAGGGCACTTCAAGCCAGATTGCCCTAAACTAAACAAGATAGCTGACAACAAAGCAAAATCGACCAATGAAACCAATAAAAAGAATGCTAGAGCCTTTCAGCTAACAACGCAAGAAACAGATCTAATTCCAGATGTGATAGCCGGTACGTTCCTAGTTCATGATGTGTATGCAAAAGTATTATTTGACTTTGGTGCAAACCAAAGTTTTATAAATACTTCACTCTGCCAAGCTCTTAAGCAACCCCTAACCGCACTTAGGTAAGTTTATACGGTAAAATAGATAGAAGGAAACTCTGTTAATATAGATAAGGTACTTCAAGAAGGAAAAATAGAACTTTCAGGACATAAATTTTCAGCAAACCTTTTACCTATGAATCTAGCAGGATTCGATGTCGTGTTAGGAATGGATTGGTTAGTAGCCAACCATGCTCGAATCCTATGTGATAAAAATTTCATAGAAATTCATACGCCAACAGGAGAAATGATTTTGGTTTCAGGAGATAAGCCACGTAAACCAATGAAGTTTATTTCAGTAATAAAAGTTGCTAGTTATGAACGAAAACAAGGAATAGTGTATATGATTTCAGTAATCATTAACACTAAGAGCAAGGAATTTAAAGAAATCCCAGTAGTATCAGAATACCCTGATCTATTCCCAGAAAGCTACCTGGATTACCCCCCAATAGGGAAGTAGAGTTTAGAATTCATCTAATTCCTGAAACTGCTCCAATAGCTAAGGTACCTTACTGATGTGTGTAAAATGCAACATATAAATTACATCAAATGAGGCATAAAACTAACCCTTTTTAGGTACTAATATTGGAAAAAGAGTGTTTTTGTCTTCCTTTTGTATTTTCAGGATTAAATGAGCTCAAATTCACAAAAGAAACAAAAAGACAGCTAAATCCAACATAAATACAAGAAAAGGAACATAAGTGGACTGCCCGACCCCTCAACGGCATCTTCCCAAGCAAAATAGAGAAGGCAGAAGACTAAACACGCCCCGTGCTCAGCCAGCACGGGGCCGTGCCCAAGAAGCAGCAGAAAAGACAAACCTATAGAAGCTTCTATTGCCCACCACGGGCCGTGTCCAGTGAACACGGGGGCGTGTTGAAAGTACAGCAGGCGCATTAATTATAATTGCGAATTACAATTAATGAAGAGAGAGATTGTCAGACAGGCACGGGGCCGTGCCCAGCGGACACGGGGCCATGCCCAGCCCTCTGTTCAGCCTATAAATAGGAGTGCTTGGTTTCATTTCAACTCATCCCTTGGCACACCACCTCTCTCACACTTCATCCACCACCCACCACCATCACAACACCATCATCCACCACCATCATCCATTGTCCATCGTAGAGTGTGTGAGTCGTCTCGGGATCCAAGATTGATCGTAAGAGTTCTTGACAATCAAGGCCATGTTTGCCTAAGTCTCTTACATCACTTGGTGAAGACAAAGTGTCTAGTATAATACTTTTTATTTCTAATCTTTTGCACTTTTTATTTGGTTTTGTATTAATGACTTTAATAACTAGTTACTTATGTTGAAGGTGATCTTTCCTTATCGTTTGTCCGTGGTGTCTTGGCATTATTTTACTGTCTATATAAAATAAAGGATTTTCACCATTCATATCTCCACGGTCTATATGGAGGTATGTTGGCTACCTGGTCGGGGGTTAAGGGAACGGTTTGGTAAAGGTCTTGCCATTGTTCAGCGTTTAGAGGTCCTGCAATGGACCTGGGTCAAATTTAGTAGGACCTCCTTCAATACTTTACGGTATTGGATGGCAGGGGTCCAAACTCTTTGATCCCCTCATAAGTTAACTACTATTAATACTATAACCCGGCTATTTAGGACTGTATCCCTGCTGACTCAGACTACTTAGTCGAGGGTAACGTCACCGCCAAAAGCGGGGCCTACCATAATATTGCATTAATAACTTAATTCATTATCTTCCAATAATCCACCATTTTAGGATTGTATCCTTGCTGACTCAGACTACTGGGGTGAGGGTAACGTCACCTTCAAAAGAGGGGCCTACTACAATAACTAAGATAATCTCTTAATTATGTGCAAAAGTGCGGAAATAATCAAAGGTTATACTAGATACGAGTCGGAACCAAGTGATTCATCTTGTCTATCTGTTTTTATTTTTATTTTATTTTCAGCATTTTAGTTAGTTTTTATTTTTCTTAGCTTAAAACATTTTTCTAAACTTTTTATTTTGATTAGACGTTGAGGATAAACCGGTACTAAAAGCTCTTGTGTCCTTGGACGACCTCGGTATCTTACCAACACTATACTATGCTCACGATGGGTGCACTTGCCCATATGTGTGTTTAGTGTTAGTAAAATATCGTGTTTTATAAATTTAAAACTTGGCAAAATAAGTGTTAAAGGGGCTTAAAAATATACACCTAATATATATAACACTTCACGCGCATCAAGTTTTTGGCGCCGCTGCCGGGGACACAAGGATTTTAAGAAAGTTAGGAATCAACGGCCTAATCATTTTTTTTATTTTTTTAGGATTTTCGTAGTTTTTCAGCTTCTGCAGAGCTCAGCACGGGCCGTGCCCGCTGAACACGCCCCCGTGCTAAATCATTGGAACTGGCAATCCTGTTTTAAGTCAGACAGTAAGCTGAACACGGGGCCGTGCCCACTCAACACGCCCCCGTGCCCAAGTTTCAGTTTCAGTTACTGAAAACAGAACCGTTAGATCCCGACGGTTGGTAATTTCTGACATAAACATGAGTGATAGTAATTGTTTTTACTTTCGGCACTCTTATGGTACGTGGTGTCAATTATGTGGAGGCGAACATAAAGAATTAAAATGTTACTTTCTAAATTATAGGCCCCACTACATAGACCCACCGATTCCTTATAACCTTAAGAGGGGCGAAAGTAAAAATAAGCACTATTTCTCCCTCGAGTGCGCCCAGCCAGATATTCTAGGAGAAATGCTCCTTGACGAGTTATTTCAACTTGAAGAGCTAGTTCTGAATTGGTTAGAAGAGCTTGGGAAGGACTTTATTGATCCACCCCAAGACGATAACCATGAAGAAATGTTGGAACCGCATTCCGACAACCTCGTTGCTCCCGAAAATACCTTCGTACCTAGCAAAGACTTGGACGACAGTCGTCCCTGTGTCGATTGTGTCGTGAAGGACTCTCCATCGACTTCGTTCGGTGCATACATAGACCTGAGCGATTTGGCATACACCTTCTTTAACGAGAGCCCGGGAAAGGGTTGGACTTGTCCACTTAGAATAAAAATAGGAATTACCCTCACCGACAACCTCTTGCGTTCTCGCCTTAGTCTAGGACAATTAAGGTATCTTAGGCACTTTGGGGTTGTTCCAACCAATCAGGAGCCACCCGATACTAGTGAGTTCCTTAAAAATACTAGACAACTTCATAAAACAGTCCTTCGACACGGGGCCGTGTCCAGCCAACACGCCCCCGTGTCCATCAAAAGATTCCCTTCTGATCAGTACGTCAGAATACGGACAAACTGTGTCAGAACTCCACCTGCACACGGGGCCGTGTCCAGGATGCTGTCGTTTTCTATAAATGCAGCCAAGAATTCTGCACATTTGGACCAACTTGGGACAGAGATTTGAAGGAATCTTCTCTCAACTATCCTAGGTAAGTCTAAAAGAAGGTTCCAACAACCCATCTTGTCCTTTCCTCTTTTAGCCATTTCCTTCTTCTCCATCTTTCTCCAAGAACTACCATTAAAAGTTTGAATTCTTCCAACTTTGTGGTAAGGATTAATGAGTTTTGTTCAAGGAATCTTGGTAAAAACATGTTATGTAACATTGTTTTAAGTTATTGGTGACTAAAAAGACCCCACAAGTTCAGAAAATAACTTAAAAATCCAAGTTTCCTTGCTCCAAAATTCTGCAGAAAGATGAACACGGGGCTGTGCTCAATGAGCACGGGGCCGTGTCCGGTCACTGTTTCATTAAATAAACTATTTTCAGTTTATTTTTTGTAGGATGTCGAGTGAAAACAGCGAAACATCTTCTGTGCATTCGTCAAACAGCCGAAGAGGAAGGAGACCCTCCATTGAAGCTACACTTGTGCACTATGTGATAGAATTAAGGGAGGCTCTCGACGAAATGACATCAGTAGAGGAGGTCCTAATCGACCGTATTAACGATCTTACGATGGGACTTGAAAGCAGCTTCCAAGAAATTAACCTCTTGCACCAGAGGTTAAATATTCTTGTAGCACCCCCGATGGAACCAGTCCTCCCTCAACAGGATTGGAACCTGGCACTCGGAATTAACAACCCTACCGGGTGGGAAGACTTTCCGGCGGAACCTCCCGTGGAACACCAACAAGAGATCCCGGTGGAAATCGAAACTCCTCAAACTGATGCCAATGAGACTTCTTTTCTCCTTCCAAGGGAGGTGGAAGAATGGCTCGCCGACATATGAGGAGAACCGCACCCGGAAGAAGGAGTTCAAAAAGGCCTTGTCTAACCAAGATTAGTTACTTCTTGGAAATTTTGCTAATTAAAATAAAGTAGAGGCTAGAACTCCATGGTTTATTATTTCTTTCTTTTATCTAGTTTAATCTTAATTTAGGACTATGTAAGGTCTCTCTATGATTGTAATGAAATGGTGGTTTTTAAAGTTTGGATGGTTTTTAATAAATAAAACACACTCATGGTGGTAAGGGATGAAAAGGGGAACGAGAAAAATGACCCCATGCACAAGAACGAGGCAACCCGACAGTTCTCTCCATTACAGAAGGTTCAACACGGGTCGTGTCCAACCAACACGGCCCCGTGCTGAACCACCTGCAGAAAAACGCCCAGTTCAGGTAACTGGACACGGGCCGTGTTCACCCGACACGCCCCCGTGTCCAGACTTCTGCTTCTCTTGTTTTAATTTTGTTACTGGCACTTGAACACGGGGCCATGCCCGGACAACACGGGGCCGTGTTCAGCGCCCAGTAACACAAAATTTTTGCTTTTTAACACCATTTTACACATCTAATCAACCTAAAAATTTATTTTTTGGGACACATTGAGGACAATGTGTAATTTAAGTGTGGGGGGATGCTAAAACCTTGAATTTTGCAAAGTCCTAAATACAAGCCTTACACAAAACTCTATTGTAACCGCTAATCACCCCAAATTTTTTTTTTCAAAAATTTCATTTTTTTATTGTCTAGGTTTAACTCGGGAAATTCAAAGTTCTCAAAAAGGTTATATTTTTACAAATTTACAACCGATAGCGTAGTGATAAAAAGAACCAACATAAGAAAATTATGAAAAGGCATGGCAAACTTAGTTAAAATTTGATTATATATACTTGATCACATAAAAACCCATTCCCACAAAAGTGAGTTTTGAGCCTTTATTGAGCATACAAATTTACACCTTTAGACTAAATGCTCATTTTTCGTTTCTTGTGTGAATAGCCGCTTGGTTCTTATAACTCTAGAACTTGCCATGACGATATATTCCCGGTCCTTATCAACTTAAACCCGAGTAAGTAAATGATGGAGGCATTAGGACTAACCTTTTTTTTTATTTCTACACCATTATTTTTCTTTTTCTTTTACCACCTACCCAAAAATCCCCCTAGTTAGCCCCTTTGAGCTTAAACCTTTTCATTTCATCACCCAAACCAAAAAACCCTTTTACCCACCAAAACCTTTTCAATTTTAACCATTTGTTTTAGTAACAAGTTCGGTTTTTTTCGTATGATCGTTCAAAAAAAATGTGTTGATGATGAAGCAAAAAGAAAATAAACAAACAAGTTCATCAAAAATAACTTTGTTTGAATAAAAGCTTCATCAAAATTAAAAAAAAGACAAAAAAAAAATAGAACGTCTTACGAAAACCGACACTTGTTACGCTTTTCGTTTTTTTTTACTAACCACTAACCAATATCCCAACCACCTACCTTTAACCCAAGCCTAACCTTTAACCCACAAAGTCCTCTTGATATTTACAAAGGTATAAAAGTTAAAAAGTAGGAGGATTGATTGCTTGGCAAGCCTATGGTAGGAATAAGTTCCATGCCGCTCTCGAGTGATTCACTAAAAATACACCTTCGGCCGAGTGTGAGTGATTTCTCCCGTGAGGTATGTGAACTTGTATATAAATGGAATTTTAAAAAGGCATGTTATGCCCAAATAAGTAATTTCTCCTATGAAACGTTCTAAATAAATCATTACGAATAGGATTTTAAATAGATAAAAATAACACCCAAAAAGATATTGGATTCCCAACACTCTACGACAAGCCAAAAACCTTCTCTTCTACCCGTTCCATTTGGGAGTGTAAGCCACATATTAAAGAGTTTTGCTTGAGGACAAGCAAAAGTTCAAGTGTGGGGGTATTTGATGTGTGTAAAATGCAACATATAAATTACATCAAATGAGGCATAAAACTAACCCTTTTTAGGTACTAATATTGGAAAAAGAGTGTTTTTGTCTTCCTTTTGTATTTTCAGGATTAAATGAGCTCAAATTCACAAAAGAAGCAAAAAGACAGCTAAATCCAACATAAATACAAGAAAAGGAACATAAGTGGACTGCCCGACCCCTCAATGGCATCTTCCCAAGCAAAATAGAGAAGGCAGAAGACTGAACACGCCCCGTGCTCAGCCAGCACGGGGCCGTGCCCAAGAAGCAGCAGAAAAGACAAACCTATAGAAGCTTCTATTGCCCACCACGGGCCGTGTCCAGCGTACACGGGGGCGTGTCGAAAGTACAGCAGGCGCATTAATTGTAATTGGGAATTACAATTAATGAAGAGAGAGATTGTCAGACAGGCACGGGGCCGTGCCCAGCCCTCTGTTCAGCCTATAAATAGGAGTGCTTGGTTTCATTTCAACTCAAACTTTGGCACACCACCTATCTCACACTTCATCCACCACCCACCACCATTACAACACCATCATCCACCACCATCATCCATTGTCCATCGTAGAGTGTGTGAGTCGTCTCGGGATCCAAGATTGATCGTAAGAGTTCTTGACAATCAAGGCCATGTTTGCCTAAGTCTCTTACATCACTTGGTGAAGACAAAGTGTCTAGTATAATACTTTTTATTTCTAATCTTTTGCACTTTTTATTTGGTTTTGTATTAATGACTTTAATAACTAGTTACTTATGTTGAAGGTGATCTTTCCTTATCGTTTGTCCGTGGTGTCTTGGCATTATTTTACTGTCTATATAAAATAAAGGATTTTCACCATTCATATCTCCACGGTCTATATGGAGGTATGTTGGCTACCTGGTCGGGGGTTAAGGGAATGTTTTGGTAAAGGTCTTGCCATTGTTCAGCGTTTAGAGGTCCTGCAATGGACCTGGGTCAAATTTAGTAGGGCCTCCTTCAATACTTCACGGTATTGGATGGCGGGGGTCCAAACTCTTTGATCCCCTCATAAGTTAACTACTATTAATACTATAACCCGGCTATTTAGGACTGTATCCCTGCTGACTCAGACTACTTAGTCGAGGGTAACGTCACCGCCAAAAGCGGGGCCTACCATAATATTGCATTAATAACTTAATTCATTATCTTCCAATAATCCACCATTTTAGGATTGTATCCTTGCTGACTCAGACTACTGGGGTGAGGGTAACGTCACCTTCAAAAGAGGGGCCTACTACAATAACTAAGATAATCTCTTAATTATGTGCAAAAGTGCGGAAATAATCAAAGGTTATACTAGATACGAGTCGGAACCAAGTGATTCATCTTGTCTATCTGTTTTTATTTTTATTTTATTTTCAGCATTTTAGTTAGTTTTTATTTTTCTTAGCTTAAAACATTTTTCTAAACTTTTTATTTTGATTAGACGTTGAGGATAAACCGGTACTAAAAGCTCTTGTGTCCTTGGACGACCTCGGTATCTTACCAACGCTATACTACGCTCACGATGGGTGCACTTGCCCATATGTGTGTTTAGTGTTAGTAAAATATCGTGTTTTATAAATTTAAAACTTGGCAAAATAAGTGTTAAAGGGGCTTAAAAATATACACCTAATATATATAACACTTCACGCGCATCACTTACCGATTAGCACCCACAGAAATGCTAGAACTGAAAAAGCAGTTAGATGAATTGTTAAGCAAAGGATTCATACAACCCAGTTAATCCCCTTGGGGAGCACCGGTGTTGTTTGTGAAAAAGAAAGATGGTTCGATGCGGATGTGTATCGATTATAGGGAATTAAATAAGGTTACCATTAAGAATCGATACCCATTACCTAGGATTGATGATCTTTTTTATCAACTTCAAGGAGCTAGGTATTTCTCTAAGATAGATTTGCGTTCCGGATACCATCAGTTGAAGGTACAGGAAGAAGACATACCTAAAACTGCTTTCAGGACTATGTATGGTCATTACGAGTTTACAGTCATGCCCTTTGGATAAACGAATGCTCCTGCAGCATTTATGGACATGATGAATAGGATCTGTAAACCGTATCTGGATAAGTTTGTAATTGTCTTCATCGACGATATACTTATTTATTCCAAAATCCAGGACGAACATTGTGAGCACCTGCATGCACTCTTAACCTTGTTAAGAAAGGAAAAGCTTTATGCCAAATTCTCGAAGTGTGAATTTTGGCTACAGGAGGTGCAATTTCTAGGACACATGGTGAATCACGAAGGCATTCACGTAGATCCCTCAAAGATTTAAGCCATCACTAATTGGAAGGCCCCGCAATCAGGTACTGAAATCCGATGTTTTCTAGGATTAGCTGGATACTATAGGCGTTTTATAAGAGACTTTTCTAAGATAGTTGTTCCATTAACTAAGCTAACCTGTAAACTGTTAAGTTTGAATGGGGACCCAAGCAAGAGGAAGCCTTTAGGATTTTAAAGCAAAGATTAACAAAAGCCCCAATTCTGGCCTTACCCGAACGAACAGAAGATTTAGAAGTCTACTGCGATGCTTCTAAGCTAGGATTAGGATGTGTGCTAATGCAACATAAGAAGGTAATTGCGTATGCGTCAAGGCAGTTGAAAAAGCACGAGAAAAATTATACGACTCACGACTTAGAATTAGGAGCAATAATTTTTGCCCTTAAGATTTGGAGACATTATCTGTATGGTAGTAAGTTTACTGTTTATACAGATCATAAGAGTTTGAGATACATATTTGGGCAAAAAGAATTGAATATGAGACAAAGAAGGTGGATGGAAATTTTAAGTGACTACGACTATGATATTCAATATCATGAAGGAAAAGCAAATGTAGTAGCAAATGCCTTAAGTCGTAAGTACCATGAGAAACAAAGACGAGTTCCTGCTCTCAGATTAAATCTGCAGTTAGATTTAATGGAACAATTGAAAAATGTTCAAGAAACAGCAATCCAGGATAATGCTGAAGGAATGAAAGGACGGGAAAAAGAATCAGAGCAAGGGACTGATGGAATTTGGAGATTCCATATGAAAAGGATTTGGGTACCTAGACAAGGAAACTTACGAGATAAGATATTAGAAGAAGCCCATAAATCTAGATATACGATGCACCCTGGCAATAACAAAATGTATCAAGATTTAAGGAATAACTTCGGGTGGATTGGAATGAAAAAGGATATAGCCAGATACGTTTCTAAGTGTCTAACTTGTTCGCAAGTTAAGGCAGAACACCAGAAACCTTCAGGGTTACTTCAATAGTTAGAAATGCCAGTATGGAAATGGGAACTAATAACAATGGATTTTGTTACTAAGCTACCCAAGACCAGGAAAGGTAACAATGCTATCTGGGTGATTGTAGATCGACTAACCAAATCAGCTCATTTCCTACCAATGAAGGAAACCTTTAGCATGGAAAGATTAGCTAAGTTATACGTAGAAGAGGTAGTGTCACTACATGGAGTCCCACTCTCCATTGTGTCAGATAGGGATAGTCGTTTCACTTTGCATTTCTGGACAAGTTTCCAAGAAGCAATGGGGACACGGTTAAATTTAAGTACTGCATACCATCCCCAAACAGATGGACAAAGTGAAAGGACGATCCAAACCCTAGAAGTCATGCTCAGGGCATGTGTCATAGACTTCGGTGGAAACTGGGATGACCACCTACCCTTAATAGAATTCTCCTATAACAATAGTTACCATACGAGCATCAATGCTGCCCCGTTCGAAGCACTTTATGGATGAAAGTGCCGAACTCCAGTGTGCTAGGCAGAAATAGGAGAAAGTCAACTATCAGGTTCCGAGATTGTACAGGAAACCACCGAAAAGATAACTCAAATTAAAGAAAGGCTAAAAACGGCTCGAGACCGTCAAAAGAGTTATGCAGACAATCGACGTAAGCCGTTAGAATTTCCAGTTAGAGACAAGGTACTACTGAAAGTTTCTCCTTGGAAAGGGGTAGTGCGATTTGGTAAGAAAGGAAAGCTAAGTCCAAGGTACATATGACCATTTACAGTTACCCAATGAATAGGACCAGTTGCCTATCAGTTACAACTACCAGAAGAACTAGCCGGGGTACATGATGTATTCCATGTCTCTAATCTTAAAAAGTGTTTATCTGATGAATCACTGGTAGTACCTCTTCAAGATATAGAAGTGAATGAAAAAATTGAAATTTGTAGAGAAACCTCTTCAAATAGAAGACAGAAAGGTCAAGCACCTCAAACACAAGAGATTGGTACTGGACAAAGTAAAGTGGGATTTGAAAAGAGGACCTGAGTACACCTGGGAGCTGGAATCGGAGATGAAAAGAAAATATCCTTACTTATTCCAGTAAATCTCGAGGACGAGATTTTAAATAAGGTAGGGAGGATGTAAGGACCTGCACGAAAATGTCCTACAACGCTCCGTAAGTAACAACCCGGACCCCTAAAACCCTAATTTTTATGAAAAAGCAAGAAAATCAAATTTTATTAATCGGTCGCGGGCCGCGAAGGAATTAAGATAGGTCTTCGCGGGGCGCGACAGCTCTGTGAATCTCCGGATAATGATCAAGGCCACGTGTCGCACACGTGGCAGGCCTAGGGTGTGACACGGCAGCTCTAGCCGTAGCTAGGGTGGCCCTCGCGGGCCGCGAGGAACTCAAAATTCAGCTATAAAAGGGACGTGCATGGGCAGTTCAAAATTGTCGAAAGTTCCTTCAAAACTGCTTTCTTTCTGTTCGAAATCACAACTTAGAATATCGAGACGTTGTTACGATAACAGGGTAATAACTCGATCACTGCTACGATACAATGTCCGATCGATTAAAACTGATCCGATGGATGTTTAAGTGCTGCCTGAATCTTGGGCTATACTTTGTCATTCGTCGTGAGGGTTTCGATCTCGTGAAACTATCGTAAATGTTGAATTAAGTTACTAACCTAGTTTCGTTTGCATTATTATTTTAACTAGGTTACCAGCTTAATCAGTAGACAGACCCTGCCTGTTTAAACTTGCAATGTGAGTCATTCTCTTTTTATCAAACAGCTTTACAAAACCCTTAATGTTTTCCAGTGATATTTTACAGGGATTAAGTCTTTGTTATCTTAAATTACTGGCAGTAAGTAGGGTATTGTGCACATTACTGTTGTTTTATCACTTTTAGGTGAAAGGACCTGAATAGTGATACACGTCACTTTTGGGTGAACGGACCCAATAGTGGTATGACTACAGTCACAGATCCGGTCGAGTGACAACTGGACCAGATAATTATAAGATAGGGGCAATTGTAATCGCTCTTAATACTGTAATTTATGACAATGTGTCGTTTTGTACAAATTGAATGATTCGCCGGTATTTACCGCTGATAAAACCTTTTTAAACATGTTTTAGGTGATTTACTGTGAATAAGGAAAAAGTGTCGCGTAGCACTCCAGCTTGAATGATGTGGCTCAGTAAATAAATAAACATGTTTTATGTAAATCAATATTGTAAATTGCGGGGTTTGTCGTTTGTCCTGAAACTCATAATAAAATAATTGGATATTTTCAGTTTAAACGATCCTGTTAAATTTTCCGCTGCCAAATTACACACCAATACCATGGGTTTCTGTTTCGCGGCTTCTGAACCGAATAAAACGGGTCGGGGCCGTGACAAATTGAGCGGTGTAGGAAAAAGTTTTCGAAAATAATAAGTTCGCTTCATTTGTACCAAAACAAGAAATTTTAAATTTTGGGGGTTCTTGTGAAAACGTCGATCCCTAGAAAAGAATGGTAACAAAAGGACTTAGTGATTGTAAAAAAAAGTTTTAACAAATGATTTGTTGATGTTGAAAAGAGTCCTTGGTAAAACGATCATATAACATCTATAAGATCTTATAAGTGTACGAGAAAGGTTGGTTTGATATCCGATTGAGAATGAAAGTCTTTAGTATGGTGATATAACGTGAGTGTGTTTTAGTGATTAAGTCGAATATGAAGTTCATGGGCAAGAGATTCATTGGACCGATTAAATCGATAGGTAGCATTTCGTAAGTTTTTGAAATTCGGGTAGTAAAACGTTTAAGACATGATTAAGAATCTCGTGTACATGAGTTAAGTGAAAATAGATTGTAGGATAGGAAGTACGTTTGATAAAGCAATGTATTTTGAAATTGATATAAGTGGAGATTTTGACGAACGGTAAACGATTTAGGTGTAAAACATGATTGTGTTTGCATGATAAAGTATCTTGAAGGAAGTTTTGGTAACGATCACCTCGGTAAGGGAATCACCCCTAACTCGTTGGTGAGGTCGTTTTAAGAAAAGAAGGAGTGGAGTTAATCGTCAAAGTAAGGAAATCACTCCTATCTCGATGATATGTCTCCATTTTGTGGTTATAAGAAATGTAAATCTAATTGATGACGTTTTTGAAATCATGCATGTGAAATACGTATAAGTGTATGAAAATATTTAGTATGATATGTTTGTAAGGAAATAATCTCAAAATGAATTCGAATTTGAAAAGAGAGAATTGCATCGCATAAGATTGATAATAGTAAAACATAGGTTTGATTAAAACTTGGATGGTTCCGAAACGGTACTTTGACTAACCAAAGTGGTCGAAAAGTCTTTCGAATTTGAGGAGCATGCTTTGGCCTAAGAGGTGGAATACTCTCGCCGACAAGTCGGTTAACGGTATTTACCCTTCCGGTTACTACATGTCCCAAATCAATCGAAATTTCGAGACTTGGCGGGATTTATGAAAAAAGTCAAGGAGTGGAACTAGTCGACAAGGTGCGGGTTTCACCCCTAACTTGACGATTTCGTATCCTAAGTGTAGTTGGTACTCGTCGGGTCAAAATTTAATTTCAACACTTTGACGAGGGTCCACTAGAATTTGAAATTTGAATTTCTCCATCAAGGTGAGGATTTCACTCCTAACTTGATTGTGAATTTCATGTAAAAAGGAAAAGTAGATGGATTGAGAGTTGTTCACCAAATTATGGGTTTCACGCCTATTTTGGTAAAGTCGTCTCGTTTGTGTATTACGAGTGGTTTCGATTTTAATATAAATGAGTAAAAAGACGTATGTTCAAAATAAAAGTGATAAGTATAAGCACATAAAGCATTTCAAGAAAATAACACGTAAGAGACATTTCAAGAATAGCACACTAAGATGTTTCATAGAAATAACATGTGAAGCAAGTATGGTCGAATTTGGTGCTTAACTATAGACTAGGTCAAAAGCATGGCAATTTTCCTAATTCCCTGTAGTTATGGCTCTGATACCAATCTGTCACACCCCAACCGACGGCGGAAACATTGGAGTGAGACGAAATAGATTGCAAGAGACTTCATAACACTATTCGTGACAAGTATTTAAATAATAAATTTTCATTTCATTTCTAAAGAGTCAATTACAAGGATTTGAAACAATTACAACATGAATGATGAAATACAATACAATAAGAATACAAATTTAAAGTGTGTATCTAAGCATCCTACTAGATTCCATGCATCACCAACATCATCGCTAAACCTGCAACATGTTTTAAAAGTGTAGTTCGATACAAAAAGTATTGGCGATCATACAAGTTTGGTGCGTAGTATATAAGTATAAAAATAATAAGGAACAATCCACATGGCAAACCTAGTTATCAAGATTAACGTATAAACTGGCATGCGATTTACAAGTCACGGGTGGTGCGTTACTCCTATAGCGCTATACATGTTAAGTGGAGGCTTGTACGAAGATAATGACAAGTTCATCACATAAGAATCACCCAGAAAACAAGAATCAAGCATAACAAATAGTAAGCATGTATTGGATTGTTTGTTTATGTATTTGCATAAGAATATGTACACTAAGTATGTTTTGTATATAAAAACATGTTACACCCAAAAGTGTGAAAACGGTAAAATGGGTCAAGTATACTCACAATATTGCTAATTCTTTCGATTATCCAATGTGACGAATTTGTTGAGACTAGTAAGTTGAATGTGTTTGATTTGGAGTTTAAGAGATGTCTACATATGGTCTAAGGAGTTGGGGTTTGTGGACATGAAAATAAACATATGAAAAGTAATCATCTAATCATATAATACTTGTTTGACATTATGAAACCCCAAGGGTTAGAATGTTTTCATGGGTAGGATACCCATTAGAATCATAACAAGTTATTAGGTCTTAGATGATGTAATCTAGTACTTTGACGAATGAACACAAATTCATCATCAAAGGTTCGAATATTTGGATAGTTTATATAAGTATTATATATAGATCATGTATATCATTAAGTCCAATAGTTCAAGCATGAGGTAGGAGGATGAATCCTCCGTTTAGGAACCTCTTTTGTGTCATAGAAATCATGTAGGAGGTAGGAAGAACAAGTCTTCCATTTAGATACCTCTAGGTGTTCACCACTACACTTGATGTTATGAACATTCAAGGAGGGTCATGAACATACAATAAGAAATGAAATAAGACAACTAATCTATGGAAAAAATATCAAGCAATGTGTGGATTCTCAAGTAGGATAGCCCAAGCTAATCCTAAATCACACTTTCATCAAGTCTTAAGCTTGAACATCACTTGTGGGTTAAACCCTTGAACAAAACAGAAAGTTTGTGAGGTTTATACCTCTGATTTTGAATGTCTCAACCTTGTTTTTAAGCCTAACTAACCATAGAAATGGTTATAAGCATAAGGACATAGGTTTGAGATGAGTTAGACTCAAGTTGAATCATGTTTAGTAAAGTTTGAACCAAAACAGAAACAATCAGTGAACTTTGGAGCCCTTTTGGCGACGTTCCAGGGATTTGTTTTCTGTGAAAACCTATGGAATCAAAGCTAAGGTTAATCCAAGCACATAGAAAAAAGAATGGGGTAAATCAGACAAGAATTGAGTGAGTTATGCTCACTTTAGTGAAGCTAGCTGAATCTGTCCGAACTTCTGATGTTGCTACGAATTTAGAGTGATTTGGGAGTGTTGTGAGTGTTTAGAAAAGTGAAAATGGCTTGGAGATGGCTTGGTACTTATAGGAGAAGGTTAGGGTAGGTTGTAGTTGGGTATTTAATGTAAAAAACGAGTTTAAAATTCAATTAAACACTAATCCCGCTCAAATTCGCTAGCTGAAAATGGGATTCTGATTTGGGGAGTGGCTCGCGGGCCGCGAAGAAGTGAGGGGAGTGGGTCGCGCCCCGCCCCGTGACTCTCCTCCAGGTAAGTTTCACATTATTACAGAATGGCCCCTCTACTTTATTATTTAGGGTTTCAAGGTGTTTTAGGAGTTGTTTTCGACGTATAAACATAGTTTAAGGACAAATCAAGTATGGGGAACATAAACCAAGTATAATTAAGCGTATGAATGTCGTATTTAAGTACCGTATACGATCAAAAGACATTTTATGCATGAGTTTCACGTACTTGCAAGATTAACACATAGTTTCCAAGAATCACGAATATGTGACAAATGTTTCACGAAATTAAACGTATGAGCGTGTATAAAGTACGTATAACACGAAATTAAAGAAATACGAGTTTTATTTATGATCCGAGTCTCAGATCTTACAACGATTATAATGAAAGAACAATTTATAAGACTACGAAGTTTCCAAAAATAGGTTTACAAGCGATGGTTTCTAAATTTAGAATGTATGAAAACGCAGGGTGTTACACGGACATTTTTAAGTATTCGTCCCAAGCATCAGCTGTTGTCCCATAAGCTAGTCGACGAATCGCCGCAGTGCATTTCTGTAAGGTGGTGAAGCCCCTTTTGCCTCTAGCATCGTATCGCAATGTAAAAAAGGGTCATAAAAGGCTAAATCGTCGGCTATACGTAAGAACAGTCGACGACTCATTCGGAAACGGTGTCTAAAAATAGTCTCCGAGTACAACGGTTCGTCAGCATAGTAATCGGCGACTAATCTTTCGTGAGCACCTACACGATGTGGCAAGTAATATATAGTAACACATATTTAACTTATAAAAATAATGCAACGCTATAAAATATAAAAATAAAAATAAAAATAACCTTCTCGGTCTCGGTTGATGGTCTGGTTCCTATTTCTTGGTTGTGACGAAACCTCCTCCTCCTCTTCTTTCAGAATTAGTTGTGTCGCGGTTACCACCGTGTTTATAAAATATTTTACGGCTTCTCTGGTATCCGTCGAACCCGACGAAGAGGAAGATGACATTGTCTATTTTTTAGAGAATTTTTTTTTTGTAAAGGGGTTTGTTTGGAGAGTGTGGGTGAATTTTTGTATAAAAAATGTTAAATGAATGGGTATTTATAGGTTTTAAAATAATTAAAAAATTATTTTTTTAAATAGTCGTTAAAAACGGTATTATTTAATGGGGGCCCACCTTTTGCCTCGTCTCCAACGGCTTGGAGAAGCCGGAAGCGCCGCGACGAGCCCCAAGGGGGCGGTGTGGGACGGAGGGGGACGGGCACTGCGGGGGGGGGGGGGGGGGGGGGGGACGTTCCCCACACCCTTCGGTCTTATTTGTAGAGTAAAAATTTCCAAATATCTATAATACATAGAAATTATATTATTTTTGTTTTTACAGGGGAAAGTTAACGTACAATATTTCTTAACGTGCAATACGTACGAAAGTAACTTACGCATTTATAAAACAAAAACTATAACCGCACATGAACAAAAACTATAATCACGCATGGTGACTGAATTACGCATTTAATATTCTCGTCTTTAAAGATATAAGAAAGTTACTAAGTTAGGGGCTCTTTATTTAGCTCTTAATGAGGCATTTAATCGTTTAAACCTCTTACTGATTCAGAATAAAATGGTCAGACTGTTTGTTTCGTGAGCAGATGTCTGAATGATTCAAACATTTGTCTCTAAATGGTTAAACATTATACTGACTCTGAATGGCTAAAACCTCTTATCTGAATTGGTCAGACATTTACCTCTGGACGATTAAACATTATACTGGCTCTTACTGGTTCAGATATCTTACTGGTTTAGACCTATTACTTGTTCAGCACTTACCCATTCAGAAGTTGTCAAACAGCCCTTAGTAATTTTGATCAAATATAATTCCCAATTTGTTTATTTTTTTTTCTTAAGAATTATAACAAACTAACAAAGTAATCATTAAAATCTAGACTGTTATAAATAAACTATATTATGGTGACTATCCACATTCTAACTCCCGTCTCTTCGTGTCATTTGTATTAATGTAAGAACACTATATATAGAGGTTCTTTGTATTGTATGATTACATCTCAATGAATACAAATTTCATATTCTACATTTCTCTCTACAATACATATAATCCTTGTTCTTATCTGTATGTTAGTTGCTAGTAGGTTGTTTCACAACACGTTATCAGCACGAATGCTTTTGAAATTAGTTGGGGTTGCTTTTGGAATTGAATCATACTATACAAAATATCGAAGCCGATAAAAGTTCGAGCATGCTGACGATTAGAGGTAATATTTGTTCCCTTCTTCAATCAAGCACCTATTCATATTTAAATATTGATAATAACTACACAAATTTGATTCTATATATGTTATGCCCAACATTATTGTTTGATTATTTAAAAGTTTTAAGAAGTTAAACAAGACTGTACGGTTATATATCTAGTTTTCTTGCTTTAATATGATTCGAAATATTAAACAAATACTCTAAATTTATATTGTGTTTAGATTTTATTTGTAATTATTGTCCTATGTGATGCCTAGATAAATAGATAAAACTAAAGAGAGTTTTGGTAAAAAGGATTGTTGAGAAGTCATTTACGAACACCAGGATTCAGTTTTAGAATTTAATCAACTAAAATTAATAAAAAAAAAACATTTTTGTTATAAGTATTAATCTGTATGAAAAAAAAACTGTTTAATATTGTTTGATATTCGACATTGAATGTTCAATTTTGATTGTTCGTGGCTAACATATGTGTATATAATTTCATTTCTCTATAGTTGTCTTTGTTATATTTAAAGTATCTTTAATTCCGTTTGTTCACATACTTTATTCGCATTAAACTTAATTGGTTACCATTGCTTCAACAACAAAAAAAAAAGATTATAAATAGAAATGAACGCTTAATTTAAAAAAAAGGGTAAGATGTTAAACTAGTACTCGCAGATATCAAATATCAATTAATTGGGATGCTGTTAGATTTAAATAGATAGAAATAAAATTACGATCCTTTCTTTTTTGTTGATTGGTAAATATATATATCGTGGGAAGCGTTGAATGCCATGAACGAAAGCAAATCTTAGATTGAAAAAGGAAATGTAAATGTAAATCAGTCTTATGGGTTATTTTTAATTATCATATTGGGGCATGCTTTTATGGGTTATTATATTCCCTGTCTCACTTTACATTTGGTATGACTTTTGTCCTCAATAAACAACTTCTACATTCTTTGATAATACAATAATTGCTATCGACATATTTGCTATGTTGAAAAGTAGAGTGGTGTATAGTTTTGTGCAACATATGCATACAATTGGTTATGTGATGATAGGTTAACACATGAATTATATATATTTACTTGTAACTAAGGAAAAATCTTATTTTGTAAAACTTTATTATAACTCGTTTTATTATATGGTAACAAGTTATAATGTCATATTGTGTAAGTTTGATTTTATGGTATGCTCTTCTATTTTGTGTGATATCATTTATTTATCTAGATTATATTACGTGCAATTCCATATGCATCAACTTTGTATTTTATATGATTCAAGATGTATTTTATTGTGGTTTTCTTCGTATATCAACTTTGTCTTTTTATGGAACAATAATATTTTGAAACTAAAAAACGTGATGTTGATAAAACAGAGCATGATGTATAATAGTTTTTGTTGGAAGATTATCACTATTTAGTTTTAAGTGTTTTTATATGCTCTATTTTATTTAAATACATAATAGTGAATAGAATAAGTAAACCAAAGTTGTGGTTTATCATCACTCTCATGGAAGAACATAAACACGATTGAATTATGGTGAAAATCCAATGAAGAGGACACTCGAAGTGTCGAAGGTCATAAGATTTTAGACCGATAAATCTTACATGGCTTGGTCATGTAAATATATACCTCAATTTATATTATATGAAAAGAAGATTATTATTTTTAATAAAAAAGTGATAAAAGATTTCATTTGTCACATCTAAGATATATAGAAATATCATTGAGAGTATGAATATTTCATGTATTGTATAATATGATTTTATGTCATGCCTTATATTTTGTATGCTATCATTTATTCAAGAAGATAACATTGTGAAAACAACTAAACCAAAGTTATGGTTTATTATCACTATCATGAAAAACGTCATACTCCCCGCATCTCATTATAAAGGTCATAAGATATAAGATTGATAAATCTTATACGACTCAATTACTTCTCAATTGATGGTAAGCAAAGAGAACATTATTTACAAGGAAAAATCGATTAAATTCTTTTCATTTGTCATACTTGAGACATATGCTCCTAAAGTAACAATATGTTATGAAAAAATGAAATGATTTTATACTCATGTGACCGATGTTTTGGTTCTACTCCATTCCCAAAAGTGAATGTTATTATATATTAATCATTGTAAATGTAATGATGGACCTAATTGAGACATTTGTAATGATGAGATTGACTATAAGAATTGTAATGATGGTCATTTTAATAATGAGATGGACCACCAAAAGTAGCAAACTAAGGAGTAATTGCATAACGTGATGGTTTTAACTTTGAAGTTATAATATATTCCCTCGTATCATACGTTTTGTATTACATACGAGCAAGTAATACACATACGATCATAAATCAGAAGTTTATGGATCATAATTATTTAATTAGTTGGCACGACCGGTTAGACCACACCGAGTCAATGATGATGTGAAACATAATTAAGAACTAGAAGATTCTTCAAGATAATAATTAGCATGTAATGGTTGCTCTCAAGAGAAATTATATATTTGCAAAATAAACGAAGGTGTGTATACCTAAATATTCTGGGAACATGATACCATTTAGTTTTTTTTTTAAATCGATGCATCGTCTAAATGGTTATCAAATACACAACCTGAAGCTTGTGTGATTGTGGCTTAGCTAATGTGATAGCAAGCATATTAATCCAGATTAGTGTATTTATTTGATAATAGTGAATTTGATTCCCAAGTTATTAACGGTCATTGGAATAAGTGTTATTGTTGAGATGATCACTAAACGTCTACTATTGGTTACAAACCCAATGATCATGAGAGGAGCAAAAGTTCATTTAGGTACATGTAATTTTATATATAGTACCATCAATTCACATCAAGCCAATAAGTTATAGTTCTCCCCATACAGTTGGTTTTTGGTCAGGAACCAAAGATATCTCATCAAAGATTTTGGTTGTGCGACATATATTGAAACTCATCCACCACACAACACAAAGATGGGACTTATAAAAAGTTTGAGAATATGTTGGGTATTGTCTATGATTGAATACTTAAAGCCATTAGTGAGAAATTTGTTTATGGCTCATTGGTTTTCACTTTACTGAATGAATGTTCCCAACATTAGGGGGAGATAACAAGCAGTTGGAAAGTGAAAAGTGAAATGAATTATCATGTCATCTTGATCCTCAGACTATAAACTATGAACTAGAAGTTTAAAGTATAATTCATTTACGAATATTAAAGAACAAATTACCAGACAAGTTCACTGACCTAAATAGTGTGACTAAGTAAGTCACATAATCAACTGCTTATGCTCCAGTTATATTTGTGTTCCAAGAGGACAACCACGTATTTTTGTAATGAGTCTATTGCACGCCTAAAGCGTGGTAGACTAGTTATTCCAATAATAAAATTCCTCGAAAATTGGAGCAAGTAATTAAGATGGTTAAGTCAAGGTTATAGTAATAAGATCTCCTAAAGAGACAATAGACATAATGGTTCAAGAAGAACCTCAGGTACCTAAAAATAAAGAGATCTCGATAAGTTGTATCATGTCTAAGATATGTATAGAATCAAAATAAAAATCGACGTCGTTATACTTTTGTATATAATGTAGCGCTTAAAATAATTAAATGATGAGGATCAAGATTTAAGATCTACCTATGAATAAATATTATGAAAAGATTGGCCAAAAAAAATGGAAAGACGCAAATAAGGAAAAGCTAAATTCTCTAATGACATGGAAAGTATCTGGACCAACAGTACATACAACTGAAGTTGTAAAATATGTTGGATATAAACGGGTCTTTTATGCGGATTATGTGAAAATCAAATTGAGTGATATAAGGAGAAATTGGTGGCACAATAATTTTCGCAAAGACCTATGATTGATTATGATGAGACGTATTCTCCAGTGGTGGATGCATTAACTTTCCAATATTTTATTAGTCTGGTAATATAAAGAGAGAATTAATATTCGTCTTATGAATGTTATGTATCATTTGATACTGAGAGTTTACATGAAAGTCCCGAATGATTAAATTATGTAGGTCATGTAAAGTAAGTTTTCGAGAACAATGTGATCATTGTATACATATTCGGATTTTGAATAGGTTATGATTTTTTTTACATGTTGGATATAATTGAAACTCCTGATGAGTTTCTAAAGCAATTGGGTGCTTAAAAGGTTAATTGTAACATCTTAACGATGTAATACTTGTGCACCAAGAAACGTACATAGAAACTTGTACCCAGTGATTGTGATATCTCAATAAATAGTGTACGCGCATGGTACAATATGGATTTTGAAGATAAAAGCAAGTGTTCATGACATTTTTGCATATGATATAGATATCTATGTGTTATATGGGTAAGTTTATGTAGCAAAACTCATGAAGCGTGAATGCACATGTATATTTGGATAAAATAGTTGAGTTGAGTGTTGTACAACTCGAGATATTCGCATAAAGAGGGATATAAGTTTGATTAAATTAGCCATGTTCTATGAACATTTTACTTTTAAAAGTTCATTATAATCGCAATTTACAGTAATGATGTCTAGGCATCATTGAGAGAAATTATCGAGCTTTTAGAGGGAGAATTTTTGAATGACCTTGGCACGATTTAATTGTTACTTGAACTTCAGTTCGAGTATATATGTAATTATATTTTACTAATCCCACAAGTACACCTAGAAGATGATGTTTGGATATTTTAGTATGGACATAGTTGAACCTTAAAGTATGTTAAAGGTTGTTAAGTTATTTGTTATAAGAAATGCCTATCATCATCTCCTATCAAAGTAGAGAGTCACATTCTAGAAGTACCATCGTTAAATGCATAAGTGCATTAATATGTTTTGCTAGCTATGTATGGTTATAATATCTTTCACTTGAGCTTATTGTCACGATATAACCTTTGTCAAGCGAAGAGACATTGGAATGAGTTCAAAGAAACATTTCAGGTATAAACGATATTTGATTATATTTTACTAACCCATCAAAACAAGTTTGGTTAGTCTTGTAGATGCAGGAATGTAACGAAACACAGTCGTGGACATATGATAATTTTTGGAAGGAGGCACCTAAAGTCTCGTTAGAAGATTATACAACATTGTTCAACATAAAGGATTGCACATTAAAGGATCAAGCGACAAATCATTCGCTACAAAAGCTTTATTCGACTTTCAAGGAAGATGGACACACGTCACTTAAAGGATACATGTTAAAATTAGGGGGAGACTTATTCAAGTTGCACTCTTTTTCCCTTGACTAAGTTTTGTACCATTGGGTTTTCTTAGTAAGGTTTTTAATGAGGCAACATACCTGATCCAAAAGTATAAGGGGGAGAAAATGCGCGCTGCACTTTTTTTCCCTTAGCTGAGGTTTTGTCCCACTGGGTTTTCCTAGCAAGGTTTTTAACGAGGCAACACTACCAAGCGTATAATACATTGTTTTTTTTTTTATCACGTGGATAGTCAAGGGGGAGTGTTATAAATAAACTATATTATGGTGACTATCCACATTCTAACTCCCGTCTCTTCGTGTCCTTTGTATTAATGTAAGAACATTATATATAGAGGTTCTTTGTATTGTATGATTCATCTCAATGAATACAAATTTCATATTCTATATTTCTCTCTACAATACATATAATCCTTGTTATTATCTGTATGTTAGTTGCTAGTAGGTTGTTTCACAACATAGACAAATTTGTTGGAATTTTTTTTTTTAATTTTCAGCAATCATCTAAAAAAGTTGATGATCTAGCTCTAGAAGCGTGTCGGGATTTAGAAACGCGACACCACTCTCTAAATTGTGACATTTCGGATGTTACTTCAAGATGCATAAATGTCAAGATCTTAAATATCCTCACGCCTAGAAATTCTATTAGTTAGATTGTATCTTTAAATGAATTATTGACACTCATGAACAAATATACAATCTTAACAATTTCCCTACATATTTAGAAACAAATGATTTAGTATTATAAGTACATTAATTAATTAATATTTCTATGCTTTTCTCTACAAAAATTTATATAATATAACATATATCATAGTTTTTTTTTCTCTAGTCACATCCACTAACTTTTATCATTCTTTTCATAGACCCACACCTCTTCCCATAATAACTTGCCATTTCATTATTGGTCGAGAAAAAAAGACCTCCATCCACTAGTACTCTAATCAAATCATACGATTTGAATATTGATAACAATAAAAAATACTTTTCATAATCGTTTTACATCCGTGGGGAAGTTGATTGATATATACATATAATTTCAATTTTATGTGGGGAAGTTGATTGATATATACATATAAGGGTAAATTACACTATTTGTCTTTTATGTTTGTACTGGATTGCAACGGATAACCTTTAACTTTAATAACTACAGTCACAATTCTTTATTTGCAAAACCTGTCACACTGTACGTCCTTTAGCACTAACTGGATTAAAATTTTCTGTTAAGTTTATTGACGTAAGGGTATTCTAGTCAATTCATCTTTTATTTAAATGTTTAATAAAAAAATAAAAAAAATTGCATATACACAATTCATCTTCCCCAATTTCTAACCTTAAAACCTTAATCACCACCACCATATCCTGCCACCACCACCACCACCTCAAATCTCATCACCACACCCTGCACATCGATCTTCCAATTGATTCTTTTTGCCTAAATATTCCCCATTTCGCCTCCTGGAGATAATATTGTTATTGATGGGATAGACATTTCTACAATTGGACTTCATGATTTGAGGTCACGATTTGGCGTTATACCTCAAGATCCTACACTTTTCAATGGAACGGTTAGATACAACTTGGACCCTTTATGTCAACACACAGATCAGGAAATATGGGAGGTATATTTGAGTGTTTTGTAGTAACTAAGTTCTGTTTTAGTGCACAAATCACGTGTTAAACCTTAATTTGTATTTATCATTTGAATTCCGCTATTGAAGGTTCTTGGGAAGTGTCAGCTTAGTGAGGCTGTTCAGGACAAAACAGGCGGGCTGGATTCAATAGGTAATGCATTCACACCATAAAGGTTCCCACTGAGTAAGATCGATGTGCAGGGTGTGGTGACGAGATTTGAGGTGGTGGTGGTGGTGGCAGAATGTAGTGGTGGTGGTTAGGGTTTTAAGGTTAGAAATTGGGGAAGATGAATTGTGTATATGCATTTTTTTATTTATTTTTATTAAACATTTAAATAAAAGATGAGTTGACCAGAATACCCTTAAGTGAATAAAATTAACTGAAAATTTTAATCCAGTTAGTGCTAAACGACGTAGAGTGTGACGGGTTTTGCAAATAAAGAATTGTGACTGTAATTATTGATGTTAAAGGCTATCCGTTGCAATCTGATACAAACATAAAGAACGAAAAGTGTAATTTACCCTACATATAATTTCAATTTTATCTACTTCATAGAAGTGGTTGAATAATCACATGGCCCAATAGACATAACAAAATGCAAGAAATATCTTTATGTTTGTTTCCTTCTTCATTTTATTACGATCCGCTTAACAAATTCCGATAAATAAACCAACTAAACTGAAATGACTATATGACGATGGTTTGCCATGGCGACTAGTTGTTTAATGCAAGCAGGTTTAGACAAGGATACACACCATGCGTCGCTAATCATCGTCGTATGAGGGTAACACAAATGGAAAATGGTTCATTTTATTAGAAACTAGGTTAATGCCCGCGTAATACGCGGGCTTCAACCAAAACCATATTATTTTGATTCAAATTTATTACTATGTAAAAAGACACATATTGGAAAAAAAAAAAAAGACAAAATTATTCAAATCCCAGGAAAAACTTCCAACGAACATCGCAGCTTTGACAAATTGGTATGTTCCTTATTTGTTCCTCTAGAAGAGACAAACGTATTAAAAATATATAAATAAATTATTTAAAGTAGTATACATAAAAAATGAAATTAATAAACACGATTATATAAGACATAACTGTGAAAATATTAAATAACAATTTGCGTACCTTCGTTCCCCAAAAGCTTTTGACGATTGTATAAAATGACAAACCGACCAATTTTAATTTTCGTCATGGCGATGGTATAATACACGAAGTGGGGTACAAAATTATGAATTTAAGAACAAATTATTAATAAATAAATACGTACTATATTTGATAGTAATATATATGAATACAAAAAAAAAATAGTGTACATAAGAAATAAAATAATACATACATGAGAGTGGCTAATGCCAGTAGTAACACACTTTTCTTAAAACAAATTTCAGTACACAACTCTTGAAAACCTTGTACCATCATTATGTAAATTAGTCATCATCATCAAATCTATTTCTTCCACAATTGAATGAGTAGACTTTGCTAAAATGCAACCTTATTTTCATCCAAGTACCTATTTTTTCATTCGGTTCTATAATAATTTTTGAAGAACACTTCATTATACAAAATTATGGCATTAGTAATATAGGTGGACAAATAACCATTCCCTGTACAAAATTGAAAAAAGAATTTTTTTTACAAACGTAGCACTATCAAGACAATATAAATGTGTGCAAACAAAGTCCATATAAAATCCAAATACACACATACCTAAATCGAATCCAACTTATTTAATATTATAAAGCTTCCTGAACTTACATAGAAGCATGAACTTATCAAGTGTTGACACCATTTACCAATCCAAATCCCCTACTTGTTGAACCACCTATTAAATAAAAACATACATTAATTCTCATTCCTAAAAGCAAACATTCAAATAAAAACATACCTTAATTCCAGGATGATCCATTAGGTGATAGTAGCTGTCTTGAGAAAACGCCACTTTGGTTGATGTTCGCACGTATGTTGAAAGCACCATTTTTATCGCCGCAACGATATCGACATGGCTCCGAGCAAGGACCAGTAAGAACACCGTTCAAGCCACGACATATGGTACCAATAGAGACTGGAACTGAAGACGAACAAACAAAACTCGTCCATCAGTCAACTTAATTTAAATAGACAAACAACAGATGGGTATGAGTTTGATGAAAGGATGTAGTGGCAACATGAATGCGATGACTTTATTAACCTGGCTCTTTGATTAGGTGGATACAAATGATACCCCAACTTTATGAGTGTGATCACCAGATACACTTAAACCAAACACAATCAAACTCATCCCCTCAAACCAAAAACCCTAAATAACAAAAATAGATAGCACCTTTGGGGTTTAAGAACTTCATGACTGCAAAGAAAGTTAACGAATATCACATTTGAAAACTCGACCTTGTGATAAATTATAGTTACTTCAAAAAAAAACCTAACACGTATGTTCATGGATTTGTGACCACCATTAGTGTCCAATTTCAACCAATAAATCTGAAAGCTTCATTTAAAAGACTAAAAAACACATATTTAAAAGTTTTAATGAGGAAAAGAACATAACTAAAACTTACAATCATAGAAAAAACAATGATTTTAACTTAGTGGTTAAAACCAAAACCGTGATACTGATGAGGCCTTACAAACATGTGCAATTAACTATAGAAAAATTTACCTGACCAAAAGAGTAGAGTTTTTTCGCTTCTAAAATTGGGAAAAGAAGGTTGCCCATGAAACTATGCATATAAAGAAAAAAGGAGGTAGTAAAACTGCAAATATCTACAAAAGAAGAAAGGCAAAGATACAAAATTTATTAAACATTTTAGGATATTGTTCACTAATAAAACTATATAAAGAAAGTTGTATACCCGAAGCCAACCGATTGCACGCGAATCCCAAATGCAGCAGGGAAAAATAACCGCTTCGTATACATTTCAAGGAAAGCAAAATATATACCAATCTACGGCGAAAATGAAAAAAAAAACATAACCATCTAGAATATTATCATTCTTGAATTAATTGTCTATATTAAGCAAATTATATAACAAACAACCACTATTTTACCTTGGCTCCGTAGTAAGCATAGATCTCATCAAGGGGTTGAAAATATGATACCACCAATCTAGAGCCCAACGTTTCAAGAGAAGCTTTCTTTTCTTCTCATCTGAAACATCCAATTTCATCAAATAATATGTTCAGCTAGAAATTTTATATGAAGGGTTGTTTTTTAGATGATCCATTGATTGAGCCAAAACCAATCCATTGAGGTGAGATCCTTTGGTTCAAATTTTATACGAAGGGTGGTTTTTTTTTTTTTTTTTGTGAACTGAACTTACCATTCATTCCTGAGGGTTTCATATCAGATCCTTCCACAATTTCCAGCAAAGCATAACCAACTGGCACCTTTGCATCAACATATAACCAACTATATTGTCAAAAATCTTGTCATACCATTTTGTGTGTGTTTCAGTAAATTAAAGCATGTAAAATAAAGGTGGCAAATCAACCCACTACTAACAAATGGGTCCATGTAGGTTACATTGTAAGTAGAGGTGGAAAGATAAGTGGATTGGGCAGGCTGGGTAATGGTTGAAAACAGGTTCAAGTTGAAACAGGTCACTTTTAGTATGGGTCAAAATCGAATGGGTCGAACTGGGTCTCCCTACAAACACTTTCTTAAGAAACATATAAATAACGCATTAGTTATGATCACAAAAACAATTAATACAATGAATTTTAACCAATTTGACCTTGTTCTACCCATCCACCTTTCAGTTTTTATTTTTTATTTTTTTTCATATATATATATATATATATTTTTTTGACATGCTTAAGATAAAACACATCCCAGATAATCCTATTCATAATTAAATGAGCAGAATTTGTTACATCTAATAGTGATTAAATAAGAAATACCTGAGACTTGAACCATTCCCTGGGACTGTAGATGCACAGCTATAACCAACCGGAAGCCCCAATAAACCTCTAGCTACAGCTTTCAAGTACTGCAGTGTAACATTTTAAAAAATATACAATCAAGATTACATATGAATTTTGATAACTCACTCGAACGAACATAACAAAAACGATGAATTATTTTGCTCTGATTCTTATCTTTCCGAAAGAAACTGTAAACCAGAATCACAACAATATAAATAACCATTAGTAATATAGGTAGACAAATAACCATTCCCTGTACAAAATTGAAAAAAGAAATTTTTTTACAAACGTAGCACTATCAAGACAATATAAATGTGTGCAAACAAAGTCCATATAAAATCCAAATACACACATACCTAAATCGAATCCAACTTATTTAATATTATAAAGCTTCCTGAACTTACATAGAAGCATGAACTTATCAAGTGTTGACACCATTTACCAATCCAAATCCCCTACTTGTTGAACCACCTATTAAATAAAAACATACATTAATTCCCTTCCTAAAAGCAAACATTCAAATAAAAACATACCTTAATTCCAGGATGATCCATTAGGTGATAGTAGCTGTCTTGAGAAAACGACACTTTGGTTGATGTTCGCACGTATGTCGAAAGCACCATTTTTATCGCCGCAACGATATCGACATGGCTCCGAGAAAGGACCAGTAAGAACACCGTTCACGCCAAGCCATATGGTACCAATAGAGACCAGTAATAACATTCAATCAGTTACGAAATCGGAAGTATCAGTCGATTATAAAAGAAAATCAAAGAATACAGATGAATGAACCCTAACTAACATTATACCTTTAACGAAATCAGACGAATGAAATAACAAAAAAAGAATGAAACAACATCAAATCGTCGATTAAAACCCTATGAATCAAAACATACAATAATCGATCGTCAAATCGTCAATTAAAACCCTAACTAACATTAGACCATTAACGAAATCAGACAAATGAAACAACAAAAAAGAATAATCGAACAACAAATTAGACATTACCGTCGATTTAGAGTCTTCAAATCCGATGAATGTTGATCGAAACTCGTGGATTCAAGGTTGTCGCATAGGGTCGATTGAGGCAGATGAGGCGATTAGGGTTTTGTTTGAGAAGATGAACGATGATTGAGTGATTGAGAGAGAGAGAACTGAAACGTACATTATACGCCTCTCTAATGCTGGCCTAAGAGCAATGCCACTTGTCAAAATATTAGAGTTTTGCCACATCATTGCTTAGGTGGATGCTGAGTTGGCTTGCACCATTGGGTGACATGTGTCCCCCAATGGTTTGCTTTATTAGAGACTAGGTTAATGCCCGCGTAATACGCGGGCTTCCACCAAAACCATATTATTTACTTTGAAATGAAATGTTGTGTACAAACACATACATTGGAAAAAATAAACAGAAAATTATTCAATCTCGGAAAAAACTTCCTTGTATAGTATATATGAAGATTGTCAATGCTTACAAAAGTACATAAGAGTGATCACATATTTCAAATAAAATAACAAAATTTTATTGCGAAAATATGAACATTGTGAATGGTTAGAAGAATCGATAGCTAATTTATACAAAAGAATATCATCTAACTATTGTATAAATCAAGAACGTAACATTATAAACATAAGAAAACATTAACCTAACTGAAAGTTAGAAATGGCCATATGAGAAAAATAAAAGTACTTCATAAACTATTGTAAACATATATAAAGACAATGATAATAACATCAAAAAATAACACCATTCAACCACATATTTAACTAACTTATTTGTACCATTACAAAATATCAACAAAAACTAAACCATAATAAGTTACGCAAAGTTTTCATGTCCATCAACCCAACATCCAAAATGTACATATCAAATATACTAACCAAGAACTTAACAAACCATAGCTGTTATAAACAAAATGCATACCAATCTTACTTAGATCGACGTTACATCATTCAACACAATCTTCTTCTGGGATGTTACATAAGTGAAGTGTAACATATCACCAAACTCCAACTGGTTATCTGCCATGAACTTTCTCCAACCATCAACGGCATAACGTAATGCACCACCATTTAACTCCGTCTTCGTCTCATAAACCTCCACATCTCCAGTCATGTTTTGAACATATAAAGGTTCCAAGTTATCAGACAGGCCTGCTCTGTTTACAACTTCAACAGGAAGACGCTAAATGCGTTTAAAGAAAAACAAATATAAGTCAATGGAAAAAATGAAATAAATATGATGGTAAATGATGTAAAAAAAACATACCAGACAATAGTCTCCTTTACGACTAAAATTGAAGAATTCAGGATCCATGCCAACACCAGAAACTTTGCGTGCATTCCTTGTAATCTTCTTACAATGCTTCACTTTTTTAACATCCTTTAACCGTTTCTTTCCCTTGTTTATGAAAAAAAAATATAAACGTGGTTAACAGCAAATATACTATATACTGTACAATTAAAGTTTTCTTGTATAAAGAGTAATTATGAAAATGACTAACACAATGCTTTGCCTTAAATTCACTTTTATTGTTAATGTTAATGTATGTATAAAGTATCATATTAGAGAAACAATTGTATATTAACTAATAATCAATAATCTGAAATCTTTTAATAAAAAATCACTTAAAGAATTTTACGCATACTATCTACACTTTGTATGACTTATAAACCATTTACACCATTGAATCTAAAGCTATTCACTTTTTACTAAATTAAGACTCGTTTCATTATACTTGAATCTCAATTGATTCAACTTGACCAGCAAAAAAAAATTATGAAAGATTCTAAAATTTGAATTTTAAACATGTTATTCACCAAGAATTATCAAATTTCTATCAAACGTTATGAATATGACTAACCAGACAATGACAATAAAAACCGGATATTAGTGACATTCATAAAAATATATTAAATATTTAATACCTTGACGTAATCAGCAGACGGACGATACGGAATCGAATAAGATTTTTGACTACATTGTCGACCTTTGCATTCTTTCTTCAAATTCTTGACTGTCTCGGTTAAGTCAGCACAAACTTTAGATTTTCCTTTTCCTTTAACCTGTTGTGAAATAATAATATTAGTATATCCATTATTTTAAACTTAAATGTTTTTAGAAAAGTATAAATAAAACAATACCGCAAACACAACATATACAGAAGGTAATCGATTAGGTAGCATCTATTGATCAATAACACATATATTAAATATTTAATACCTTGACGTAATCAGCAGACGGACGGTACGGAATCGAATCAGATTTTTGACTACATTGTCGACCTTTGCATTCTTTCTTCAAATTCTTGACAGTCTCGGATATGTCAGCACAAACTTTAGATTTTCCTTTTCCTTTAACCTGTTGTGAAATAATAATATTAGTATATCCATTATTTTAAACTTAAATGTTTTTAGAAATGTATAAATAAAACAATACCGCAATACACAACATATACAAAAGGTAGTCGATTAAGTAGCATCTATTGATCAATAACACATATTTTCAGATTAATAGCAAAAAACTAAAGATGTTACAAAACCATTACATACTGAAACATCGCAATGAACATAATCGGAATAGTAATCAAGAGTAAAACAGACAGAAAAATAGAGCAAAAAAACATACCAGACCGACTTTCAATACGTTCTTATCGAGCTGCAGATTTACTTACACAACTAATATAATAAAGACATTAAATTTATTGTATAATGTCATAAGTACTTGGAAAACTATTTGACTGGTAAACCTCCGAAATGAACAGTCTAGTTGTTAAACCTCTAATACAACCAATGTGATTATTAAACCTATTTCATATACCTTATGTATCCTGCACATTGATTTAACAATGTGTTTGTAGAACCAAACGACCAAAAAGATAATATAACACTAAGAATCTATATTCAAGCTCAGGTTTCAACTCAATACTCAACTTCGTATCGTTTTATTCAACCTTCAGTTTCTAAAAATGACTTAAAAAATTATTAATCATAAATAAATTAATATAAATGAATTGTTAGTAGTGTAAACTTACATCTTGCATTGTCTTTAAATGTGAAGCATCACCTTTCTTCAACGTCTCTTGAACATGAACCTTGTTCGGTGTAGGTGACCGGTCTGTTCCTGCTTGTAGGCTTGTTGATTTCTTATACAAAGTAAGAAAATCATTAACATGAATTTTAAAAATCAAAAAATTTAATGCAATTTAAAAAGCACTATTGTTTGGATATAATTAATTAACTACCTTACTGAAAGATGGATTTTCTTCAGGAATATATATGTTATCATCCTCCTCTATGTCCTGGAAAACATCATTATGAAAATAAATAAATGACGGGTAAAATGGATACAAAATGTAATAGTTAATATATATGCACCTTCAAAAGCGTTCCCAAGTAATCATCCTTAGAGATCTCTAACAAATCATCATCATCGGATTCAACCTTCTTGCTGAACCTTATTTCTATCTCGTCTCGAGACATCATGAAAAAACCTAACGTAAATGGTTCAGAAATCAAGAATTTCTATAATCGTACTTTTATTATAACTAACTTTAATGGTTCGGAATCTAACTGTTCTTATAACAATATTTAACAAACTCTAAGTGAATCATTCAATATCAAATCGTCACTGTCCGTCTTTGACTACATTAAGATCGGCAAATACACACATGTTGAACACATCATAAGAAAAACAAACTCAAAAGACTAAATCTTTAACCTTTAAACAGTCAATATTAGTAACACATTAGTATAACCGGATCATCTCTCAAATACATCAATGTAGTGTTAAATCAACGATTGGAAGTGATTAACTCAAAGATAATGTTAAAACTAAAGGAAGATTACTGTTATTACTTGCAAATAAGGATTTAAACATCAACGATTGTAACTGATTAAACCAATTTCATGAACAAAGTAAAGAACGATGACTATCGCAAACCTGCTAATGTCAATTCCGACAACAAAATCGGCGCCGACTGTTGTTCCGATGAAGCTTCCGATGGAATTTTGGAGCCCTAGATACTGTCTTCAAAGAGTTAGAATGATGATTTGAGAGATGATATGATATAATAGCATGTATGTAATGATACAATCTATTGAATCAACCGTCATTTTAGAATTTTACATTTACACCCCCTTTAATTTCAAATGTGACAAAATTAAGAATAATCTAACCATCACTTACAACAACACCATTCTATTTACTAAATCTTTATATAATTTTAAGCAAGTGTGAAATTATAAATACATAATTAAGAGAAGTTGTAAACTGTTAAATGTTTTTTAATTAACCAAAACTTTTCTGTAACATCTCAACTGATTTCCAACATATAAACCGTGAATACTTAATGCTTGTTAATGTATATTTAATATAGAAAATATATATACATATATATTTATAATGTAAGTTTGCATGATAGATAAGGAGGATTAGTAAACGATAATAACTTGTGTATGACTATAAAGTGAAAAAATTTAATACTAAGAAAAAACAAAGTTTTTTTATTCTTTTTATATCATATGATAGAAAATGCTAAACAATTTAAGCAACATCTTATTCATTAAGTTTTTATATAACCTCTAGTTTAACACGTGCAAGACGTCCTTCAGGAATACGGACCAAATCTTCTGTGCCTCTAAAAACCATCATATACAATTTTGACTCTGAAATCATGTCAAATATAATATAGTGTTGGTCTTGAATTTTCATGTCTTCTTTAATTTGATTCCATCCAGTAGTCATATAAAATTTTTGACCATGTTTCTCCATAAAAACCAACCATGTACGGTTAGGATAAGCAGTTTATAGTAACATGGTTAGTAGGTATTATGTTCTTCAACTTATGATGAACAAAAACTCTATCGATAAGCTGCAAGTAAAAAAAAATTATATTAAAAAAAAGTTTTATAAACTTAGTAAAACAGTAATATAGTACAAACATAAAACAAATGAATTACCAAATGATCTTTATGTTCAGATAACTGTGATGTTTGGCAATATAACAAATCATTTTGAGCAAGTGCCAAATCTTGATAGAAGTATATCAGGCGAAAACTAAGACGACCTTCGTACTGAAATAAAAGCAATGACTTATTTGGTAATAGAAGTGATTGTATCATGTTGAACCATCCGTCGTGAAAAAAATATGAAGAGCCTGCTTTCGTAACTCTGACACAAAAAACTCTTCGATCAGTGGTAATGATTTTAACCATCCCATCAGGAGCTAACTTGAAATCAGCTACCCAATTGTGGTAATTCCTTGGTAAAATATGTATACCAACTAAAAAATAAAAACAAAATTTTATTCAAAAAAATAAAATTGAAAGATAACATGAACATACCCGAGACTTCATCTTGTTGTCTGATAGATAAACTAAAAAATAATTTAGCAACTACATTGACATATGAAATCTGTAGAGGATGAAGATTTATATACTTATTATGTATATTTATAAGATAAGTTTATTGAAGATTATAGTAATAGTCTGAATTATGGAAATTTTATATGTCTGTTTTGTGCAAAAATATATTACGACTATATTTAAATTTAGTTTTAAAAAACGGATTTTTTTTTTGTTTATACGAAAACGTTAAGAATTATTTAAAATTAGTATTTAATATTTGTTACATTTGTTATATATTTATAAACAATATTAGAAAATATATAAAATAAAGTTTATATATGTATTACATAATTTCCATAACAATAATTATAATAAACATATTACATCTATAATTAAATTATGTTTTTAAAATCAACTAAAAATTGTGTTTTAGTTACTAATTTTTATATGATTTTGAGTTTCCAAAGTTAAAAATTGTCTTTTTTTTGGTAACAAAAATACAATAAACGAAACAAATTACCAAAACACAATTGTTATTCGAATAAAAAACCGAACCACAAAATCTAGATGTTCGGATAAAGCAACCACACATGTCAAAACAATTGTCAATTAAAAATAAATACACAAATATCCAAATACAGAAAAAATTATTCGGAATTTGAATCAATGTATCGACAACATCAAACACCTCATGCCCAATATTCTGTTAAGCATTTTTTATGACGATTAGAAAGAAACATAATCAACATGATAAAATTTCGTGTTTTTTCATAAACTTGCTCCAAACAGTTGCCTGCATCCTGGTACCCTAATCAAAAACACAATCTAAAAGTGGTTAGTATAAACAACAATATAAAACTTCTGCTACATTTTAAAAAACAAATGACATTTAAACCAACCTGCTCATCCATGACCACCATTTCAATACCAATGATTTCTCCTTCTCTCTTTGGATTCATACGAATCCAAAGTCTTAACACCTTGACCTTTATGGTAAACAGCTTGGATCTCCAATCAAGATTGTTTAAAAAAGTAATACTGTTTTCATCCATTTCTATGAAATATGACCTGAAAATAGATGATTGATGTTAGAAAATGCTTAGTAAGTGAATTAAAATGAATGTAGCAAGCAAATATATGTACAAATTTCGGAAAATTATTTTTGTAAAGTCAAAAAATCAGTTTATTATTATGAAAAATTATTACCGAAATTATGCTGATGTATTTTAAGAAATGACTATTAAATAAGGCATGATTATAATATTTTTAGAAAAGACTATTAAAAAGTCAAAATAATTAAGGTCAACGACGGTTTTGAAAAAATCGACATACAAAAATTAATTTTTTTAACTTTTCTATAAAACGGACTATTTATCAATTACAAATCTGAAAGATTTAATTTAAGAAACATATTTAATATGCACATTTAAGGAAAATTCAATTACTTCCAAAAAAACAAAATATTAAACCCAACATTTGACAATTCCGTAACTTCGAAAATATTTAGGCATATATACCAATTAAAAAAAACACTGATTATATTCAAAAAAAATTAAAACAACATCGAAATTTAGCAAGTATATTTTAAAAGAATCATTAGATAGAATTTTAATTGGTTGATTTTTAGAATTGATTAAAACCATATTAAATCTAGAAGTATTAAATCTAAAAGTTTAAAAATTTTGACTTCGAATACCCTACCATCGATTGTCCGAATGACTGCATTCTTCGCTGGATAAGCAAACTTCTTAATCCAGTCACCATAATCTGCCGGAAGTTTATGTTAAAATAAAATGTAGATAAGTTAATGCTAATTAGACAATCAGTATTCAGAAAAGATTTATTAAAATACAGTCATTTACTGCAATAAAATGCTTATAATATAAATTCTCACCAACGATTTTTTGTCGTTCCTCCATACACGGGCAGCGAATCCGTAAACCATAACGCCTTGCAACGTATGAAAAGTAATTGAAAACATACATTGATCAATATACATTCATCAGTTATGAAGTGCTGGAATCATATAAGAAATTCAACATCAAATTCAACATGAATACAGCTGATGGTAACCAACCAATAACAGTAGATGAAATCAGTAATTGGAACACTAATACACAGAAAGCTTCAAACATACAATAACATAATCAGTAAAATAACAGTATATCACAGTTTTTTCAAGAACATAATCACTAAACTAATACATAAAATTGTATCGAATTAAACTTCAAACATACAAAACTGTTAATTATTAACAGATTTTGAAATCTTGGTAATATAAGGATCGGATTTCAAAATTCAACATATACAACTGAAAATCCTTAATACACAAAACATATATACACGAACTTCAAAAACGTCGATTATAAACCCTAATAAACAAACGGTAAACCAAATCAAATATCAATACCAATAGGCTACCCTAATCCAACCAACAGAGATTAAAACAAAACATACATCAAACTGCATCGAATAAAACTTCAAACATACAAAACGGTTACTTATTAACAGATTATAATATCTTGTAAATATGAAGATCAGAATTCAAAAATCAACATATACAACTGAAAAACCCTAATACACGAAACTTATATAGACGAACTCCAAAAAAATGCCGATTATAAACCCTAACAAAGAAACGGTAAACAAAAACAACATCAAATCGGCAACGATAATCCAACCAACAGAGATTAAAACAAAACAACGAAATCGGAAACAATAAATCAAACAAAACGGAAAAAGTATGTAAAGGAAGAACAATCGATGAATAGAATGATTAAAAACAGTAGATGATTCACTGAGTATAGTTCGAAAATTACCGTCGATGATGAATTTTGTGTATTGAAGAATGATTGAACCTCTTGCTAAACGATCGATTGATACGGTGAGGAAATGAATCACCGGATGTTGCTAAGATTGACAATCGCCGTTTAGGGTTTTCCCCAAATCTCTATACGGCTATTTTGAGAGAATAGAGAGAGAGAGAGGATCTAGCGTATGTGAGAAGCCAATTGAATAATTGTGATAGTGCCTTTTATATAGATCCGAATTCAGGGTATTGGATGACCCGAACTCAAACGGATCCCGCGTCAAATTTAATCCCCATCCGAGAGATATGCCACTTGTCAAATTATTAGACATTTTGCCACATCATAGCTTATGTGGATGCTTAGGTGGCTTGCTCCATTGGCTGACATGTGTCCCCCAATGGTTTGCTTTATTAGAGATATAGATATAGATTATATGTGATATGCATTTAATAATTTGTGTTCTTAAGTAGTTTACTTCGACTATCTTTTTAGTTGTTAAACTTTACAAAAATCCATATATAGTCCCAGTGGCGGATCTAGGATTCGCGCCAAGCCGTAACGTTTGATAAATAAGCGGTAACGAAATCGAAAAAACGTCAAATTTTTCCAAAATTTACACTAATTTTACTCTACCGCCGGAACGCCAAGCCGTAGCGGACGCCACCCCTTAATATATAGTACATCCGCCCCTGTATAGTCCGGTTGTACATGTCCATAGCATAAACGAAACATATTTATACTAGGTTAGAACCCCGTGTAATACACAGGTTAAATAAATGTAATTTTATATACTAAATAATAAAAAATATATCTTTAAAAACCTCGTTTATTACACGGGTTGAATAAATGTAATTTTATATACTAAATAATAAAACAATATATCTTTAAAAACCTCGTTTATTACACGGGTTGAATAAATGTAATTTTATATACTAAATAATAAAACAATATATCTTTAAAAATCTCGTTTATTACATGGGTTGAATAAATGCAATTTTATATATTAAATAATAAAAAAGTTATAACTTTAAGAACCCTGTGTATTGTATGAGTTGAGTAAATTTAATTTTATATACTAAATAATGAAAAAAAGTTAAGAACCTCATATATTGTATGGGTTGAGCACATGCAATTTTATATACCAATCAATAAAAAGTTATATCTTGTTATATCTTTATAAACCCTGTGTATTATAAAACATTTGGACTAAACTGACAAAATGACTCAAACCACAGGGGCTAAAATGACATTTAACTCTTTACATTATATTAATTTATATTTAGTGTACGTTTTTTTGTTAATTTCAAGATAAATAATTTTGAAATCTAATAAATATTTCAAAAGACTATATTATCTCCTATACAAATTGTTTAAATATATATTAAATTTTATTTTATAATTATCTTTTAATTGATATTAATTATAATTAAGTAGGAGATAGAGATGAGAAAACTATAAAATAGATGACTCAAATGAATGACATGTGTCCCCTCATTGGTTTATTTTATTATATTGTACTAGCGGTAAGACCCGTGTGCAAACACGGGTCGTTTCTTAGAAAACCATGCATAGCCCAAATTGACAGAGAGTAAAAAAATAATTAGTGCAGACTTATAAAATTGATATACACTAATGGTCAATAGGTTTTGATGGGTGTCGAGTGTTATATATATTAGGTGTATATTTTAAGCCTCTTTAACACTTTTTTAGTCAAGTTTTAAATTTATAAAACACGATATTTACTAACACTAGACACACATATGGGCAAGTGCACCCATCGTGAGCGTAGTATAGTGTTGGTAAGATACCGAGGTCGTCCAAGGACACAAGAGCTTTTAGTACCGGTTTATCCTCAACGTCTAATCAAATCAAAAAGTTTAGAAAAATGTTTTAAACTAAGAAAAATAAAAACTAACTAAAATGCTAAAAATAAAATAAAAAGAAAAACAGATAGACAAGATGAATCACTTGGTTCCGACTCGTATCTAGTGTAACCCTTGATTATTTCCGCACTTTTGCACTTATTTAAGAGATTATCTTAGTTATTGTAGTAAGCCCCTCTTTTGAAGGTGACGTTACCCTCACCCCAGTAGTTTGAGTCAGCAAGGATACAATCCTAAAATGGTGGATTATTGAAAGATAATTAATTAAGTTATTAATGCAAATTATGGTGGAGGTGACGTTACCCTCGACTAAGTAGTCTGAGTCAGCAGGGATACAGTCCTAAATAGCCGGGTTATAGTATTAATAGTAGTTAACTTATGAGGGGATCAAAGAGTTTGGACCCCCGCCATCCAATACCGTTAAGTATTGAAGGAGGTCCTACTAAATTTGACCCAGGTCCATTGCAGGACCTCTAAACGCTGAACAATGGCAAGACCTTTACCAAACCGTTCCCTTAACCCCCGACCAGGTAGCCAACATACCTCCATATAGACCGTGGAGATATGAATGGTGAAAATCTTTTATTTTATATAGACAATAAAATAATGCCAAGACACCACGGACAAACGATAAGGAAAGATCACCTTCAACATAAGAAACTAGTTATTAAAGTCATTAAAAGAAAACCAAATAAAAAGTGCGAAAAGATTAGAAATAAAAAGTATTACACTAGACACTTTGTCTTCACCAAGTGATGTAAGAGACTTAGGCAAACATGGCCTTGATTGTCAAGAACTCTTACGATTAATCTTGGATCCCGAGACGACTCACACACTCTATGATGGACAATGGATGATGGTGGTGGATGATGGTGTTATGGTGGTGGTGGGTGGTGGGTGAAGTGTGAGAGAGGTGGTGTGCCAAGGGATGGTTTGAGCTTGAGCCAAACACTCCTATTTATAGGCTGAACAGAAGCTCGGGCACGGCCCCGTGTCCACATCCTTCTCTTTCTTCATTTAATTCAGCTTGTCTTATTAGTTGACCACGCCCCTGTGTCCGCTGAGCACGACCCCGTGTGCAGAAGAATCTTTGTACTATGAAGATTTGCTTAGATTGTGTGAATCTTATAGTTGACCACGGCCCCGTGTCCGCTGAGCACGGCCCCGTGGTGGGCAATAGAAGCTTCTACAACTTTGTCTTTTCTGCTGACACTTGGGCACGCCCCCGTGCTGGCTGAGCACGAGGCGTGTTCAGTCTTCTGTTATCTTGTTTTACTTGGGAAGATGCTGTCGTGGGGTCGGGCATGTCACGTCTTGTTCCTTTTCTTGTATTTATGTTAGATTTTGATGTCTTTTTGCTTCTTTTGTTAATTTGAGCTCATTTAATCCTGAAAATACAAAAGGAAGACAAAAACACACCTTTTCCAACATTAGTACTAAAAAAAGGTTAGTTTTATGCCACAATTGATGTAATTTATATGTTGCATTTTCCACACATCAAATACCCCCACACTTGAATCTTTGCTTGTCCTCAAGCAAAACTCTTTAATATGTGGCTATTACACTCCCAAATGGAATGGGTAGAAAAGAAGGTTTTGGGCATGTCATAGAGTGTCGGGATTTCCAAGATTCTTTATTTAGTTTTATTTTTATTTATTTACAATCCTATTCGTCATGATTTATTTAAAACTTTTCATAAGATAAATTACTTATTAGGGCATAACATGCCTTTGTAAAATTCTATTTATATACAAGTTCACATACCTCACGGGGATCACTCAACACTCGGCCGAAAATGTATTTTTGTTTATCACTCGAGAGCGGCATGGAACTTACTTCTACCATAGGCTTGCCAAGCAATCAATCCTCCTCCCTTTTAACTTATATACCTTTGTAAATATCAAGAGGACTTTGTGGGTGAAGGGTTAGGCTTGGGTTAAAGGTAGGTGGTTGGGTTAGTGGTTAGTAGAAAAAGGGCTAAAAGCATAACAAGCGTCGGTTTTCGTAAGACTTTTTATTTTTTTGTAACTTTTATTTTGATGAAGCTATTATTCAAACAAAGTTATTTTTGATGAACTTGTTTGTTTATTTTCTTTTGCTTCATCATCAACACACATTATTTATTTATTTTATTTTTTTTGAAAAGTCATACGAAAAACCGAACTTGTTACTAAAACAAAGGGTTAAAAATGAAAAAGGTTTTGGTGGGTAAAAGGGTGTTTGGTTTGGGTTATGAAATGAAAAGGTTTAGGCTCAAAGGGGCTAACTAGGGGGATTTTGGGTAGGTGGTAAGAAAAAGAAAAATAATGGTGTAGAAATAAAAAGGGTTAGTCCTAATGCCTCCATCATTTACTTACTCGGGTTTAAGTTGGTAAGGACCGGGAATGTATCGTCATGGCAAGTTCTAGAGTCGTAAGAACCAAGCGGCTATTCACACAAGAAACGAAAAATGAGCATTTAGTCTAATGATATGTATTTGTATGCTCAATAAAGGCTCAAAACTCACTTTTGTGGGAATGGGTTTTTTATGTGATCAAGTATATATAATCAAATTTTAACTAAGCTTGTCATGCCTTTTCATAATTTTCTTATGTTGGTTCTTTTTATCACGACGCTATCGGTTGTAAATTCGTAAAAATATAACCTTTTTGAGAACTTGAATTTCCCGAGTTAAACCTAGACAAGTAAAAAAAATGAAAAATCTTTTGAAAAAAAATTTGGGGTGATTAGCGGTTCCAATAGAGTTTTGTGTAAGGCTTGTATTTAGGACTTGCAAGATTCAAGGTTTTAGCATCCCCCCACACTTAAATTACACATTGTCCTCAATGTGTCCCAAAAATAAGTTTTTAGGTTGATTGAATGTGTAAAAAGGTGTAAAAAGCAAAAATTTTGTGTTACTAGGCGCTGAACACGGCCCCGTGTTGTCCGGGCACGGCCCCGTGTTCAAGTGCCAGTAACAAAATTAAATCAAGAGAAACAGAAGCCTGGACACGGGGGCGTGTTGGGTGAACACGACCCGTGTCCAGTTACCTGAACTGGGTCTTTTCTGCAAACTGTGCAGCACGGGGCCGTGTTGGGCGGACACGGCCCGTGCCGAACTTACTGTAAACGAAGAATTTTGTCGGACGGTTCTGTTTTCCTGCATGGGGTGCTGGTTCAAGTCTCCCTTGTATCCTTTGCCATCTCAAGTGTGTTTTATTCCTGAAAATTAAAACTAACTAGAAAACATGAAAATTAATTTAAACTAAACTAAGGATAGTTCCGCGGAATGCCTCCGTGGTGCGCCACATTTATAAGGGTCCTTGGCTAGACCCAAAGCAAGGTCATATGTTACCCAAGTGGGATGTATTGCATCCCATGCTACACCGTCGGAGAGCGTCATCCAAGCTTGAGTCTATGACCTTCATGTAGTTGACCGGGTCTTCATCCTCTACTCTTTTTCCACATTCAAACTTCACTTCCTTGTCCCCAAACTTCAATGTTAACGTTCCGTCATTCATATCCACCACTGCTTGAGCGGTGGCTAGAAATGGCCTCCCGAGGATGAGAGGGACATCGGTGTCTTCTTCCATGTCTAGGATGACAAAGTCGGTTGGGAAAACGAAGTTGCCAACTTTGACCAATAGATTTTCAGCGACACCTTGTGGAAATTTGACGGATCTGTCGGCGAGTTGTATGCTCATCTTTGTAGGGCTTGTTGTTCCTAAGCCGAGTCGTTTGAACATTGATGTGGGCATGAGGTTAATGCTAGCCCCAAGATCGGCTAATGCATTACGAACGGGGGATTCCCCGATCGAGCAAGGAATCGTGAAACTTCCGGGATCAATTTTCTTTTGTGGGAGTTTGTTGAGTACTAGGGCAGAGCATTCTTCGCCTAAGTTAACTAATTGCAATGATTCAATTTTCCTTTTGTGAGTGAGGAAATCCCTCATGAATTTTGCATATTTAGGCATTTGGGTTAGGACCTCAATAAAAGGAATATTAACATGCAATTGTTTTAAAAAATTTTCGAACTTTACGAATTGCTCATCGGTCATTTGACGATTTAACCTACCGGGGTACGGAATTGGAGGAGTCTTGGTGGGCTCTTGATTTGGTAAAGAAGCCTTTTCTGATGCGGGTGGAGTCGTGCTTTGGCTAGACTGGCTTCTTTCATCTGGCGGTGATGGAGCCTCCTCGGGACCCACGGTTCGATTTCTCAATGTGATGAGATGTACTTGTGCTTTCGGGTTGGTTTCGGTATTGCTAGGTAACGCGCCTTGTGGTCTCTCGGAGAAATTTTGAGCTATTTGATTTAATTATTTTTCAATGTTTTGAATGCTAACTTGTTGATTTCTAAAATTCGATTCCAATTGTTGAAATCGATCCGAGTTTTTCTTTTCGGTGTCGGAGATGAGGCGAGATACAGTATCTTCAAGCCTTTCTCTTCCACATTGTTGTTGAGAGAAATTTTGTGGTTGTTGAAAGTTAGTTCGTTGGTTTTGTTGGTTACTACTATTGCCGGGATCTCTCCAACCAAGATTAGGGTGGTTACGCCATCCTTGGTTGTAGGTACCCGTAGGTGGACCCGACGGCCTAGGTCTATTATCAATGTAGTTTACCGTTTCTGTTTGTTCATCTAATTCTTTCATACAACTCCAATTTTCATGTGGCCCACCACACCCTTCACAAGCCATAACCGAGGCCGTTTTGGTCATTTCTAGGTTTTTGATTTTCGAAGAAAGGGCCTCGATTTGGGCTTGTAGAGAAGTGCTTTCATCAACCTTATGGGTGCCCGGGGCAATAGATTTATTACCTCGTGGAGTGTGCCATTGAAAATTGGTTTGAGCAATTTCCTCAATCTGATTATATATTTCATTTGGGCGACGATTACCTAAAAGTCCCCCGGAGCTAGAATCAAGTGTTTGTCTTGTGTGTGGCAACAACCCATTGTAGAAAGTGGATACTTGTTGCTATACCGCAAGACCGTGATGAGGACACTTTCTTAGTAGCTCCTTGAACCTTTCCCAAGTTTCATATAAGGATTCCCCATCCTCTTGTGAATATGTATTAATTTCAGTCATTAATTTAGCCGTTTTAGCAGGAGGGAAATACTTATATAGAAACTTTTGGGCTAATTCATCCCAGGTGTTTACCGAGCCAACTGGGAGGGTGTTAAGCCAAGCCTTAGCTCGGTCTTTTAGTGAAAATGGAAACATTCGAAGGCGGATGGCGTCATTTGATGCTCCATTGATCCGAAAGGTATCACATATTTCTAAGAAATTAGTAATATGTAGATGGGGATCCTCGTCCGCAAGCCCATGGAAGGTTGCGGAGTTTTGAAGCATTTGTATCAAATGCGGCCGAAGTTCGAAGTTGTTGGCTTCGACATTCGGTGCATTGATAGCGGCGCCGAGATTACCTACGGTGGGCCGTAGGTAATCCATGAGGGTACGTTGGTCCGCCATTGGAAGTGGGTCCCCCGAAACTTTCTCTTGATTTTTAGCTTTAAGTCTTTTTCTGAGAAAGCGTTCGGGTTCTTCTAGGGGTTCTTTTATGTCTCTACTAGAACTGGAGCTCATGCACTACGTAGGAGGTTCAAATGTGGCGCCTGGGTTCCAAGTCCTGCAATAAAAACAGAAAAGAGCGTTGGTCAGAATGTTCACCACGACCTCGTGCTCAGTGAACACGGCCCGTGGTCAGTGGTACAGTAATTGCTTTCCGGATCCCTGTTACTGGGAGTTAGACACGGCCCCGTGTTGCACCGACACGGCCCCGTGCTCAGCTCTCTGTAACTCAGAAAATAAAAACTGCCAGTGAGGATGCTGGGCACGGCCCGTGTCCGACCAGGCACGGCCCGTGCTGAGCTCTGCAGAAACAGAAAAAACTAAAAAAAAAATCCTAAAAAAAATGAAAGATAAGAAAAACGATTAGGCCGCTGATTCCTAACTTTCTTAAAATCCTTGTGTCCCCGGCAACGGCACCAAAAACTTGATGGGTGTCGAGTGTTATATATATTAGGTGTATATTTTAAGCCCCTTTAACACTTTTTTAGTCAAGTTTTAAATTTATAAAACACGATATTTACTAACACTAGACACACATATGGGCAAGTGCACCCATCGTGAGCGTAGTATAGTGTTGGTAAGGTACTGAGGTCGTCCAAGGACACAAGAGCTTTTAGTACCGGTTTATCCTCAACGTCTAATCAAATCAAAAAGTTTAGAAAAATGTTTTAAACTAAGAAAAATAAAAACTAACTAAAATGCTGAAAATAAAATAAAAAGAAAAACAGATAGACAAGATGAATCACTTGGTTCCGACTCGTATCTAGTGTAACCTTTGATTATTTCCACACTTTTGCACTTATTTAAGTGATTATCTTAGTTATTGTAGTAGGCCCCTCTTTTGAAGGTGACGTTACCCTCACCCCAGTAGTTTGAGTCAGCAAGGATACAATCCTAAAAGGGTGGATTATTGAAAGATAATTAATTAAGTTATTAATACAAATTATGGTAGGCCCCTCTTTTGGAGTTGACGTTACCCTCGACTAAGTAGTCTGAGTCAGCAGGGATACAGTCCTAAATAGCCGAGTTATAGTATTAATAGTAGTTAACTTATGAGGGGATCAAAGAGTTTGGACCCCCGCTATCCAATACCGTTAAGTATTGAAGGAGGTCCTACTAAATTTGACCCAGGTCCATTGCAGGACCTCTAAACGCTGAACAATGGCAAGACCTTTACCAAACCGTTCCCTTGTCCCCCGACCAGGTAGCCAACATACCTCCATATAGACCGTGGAGATATGAATGGTGAAAATCTTTTATTTTATATAGACAGTAAAATAATGCCAAGACACCACGGATAAACGATAAGGAAAGATCACCTTCAACATAAGAAACTAGTTATTAAAGTCATTAATACAAAACCAAATAAAAAGTGCGAAAAGATTAGAAATAAAAAGTATTACACTAGACACTGTGTCTTCACCAAGTGATGTAAGAGACTTAGGCAAACATGGCCTTGATTGTCAAGAACTCTTACGATCAATCTTGGATCCCGAGACGACTCACAGACTCTATGATGGACAATGGATGATGGTGTTATGGTGGTGGTGGGTGGTGGGTGAAGTGTGAGAGAGGTGGTGTGCCAAGGGATGGTTTGAGCTTGAGCCAAACACTCCTATTTATAGGCTGAACAGAAGCTCGGGCATGGCCCCGTATCCAGTGGGCACGGCCCCGTGTCCACATCCTTCTCTTTCTTCATTTAATGCAGCTTGTCTTATTAGTTGACCACGCCCCCGTGTCCGCTGAGCACGACCCCGTGTGCAGAAGAATCTTTGTACTATGAAGATTTGCTTAGATTGTGCAAATCTTATAGTTGACCACGGCCCCGTGTCCGCTGAGCACGGCCCCGTGGTGGGCAATAGAAGCTTCTACAACTTTGTCTTTTCTGCTGACACTTGGGCACGCCCCCGTGCTGGCTGAGCACGGGGTGTGTTCAGTCTTCTGTTATCTTGTTTTTCTTGGGAAGATGCTGTCGTGGGGTCGGGCATGTCACGTCTTGTTCCTTTTCTTGTATTTATGTTAGATTTTGATGTCTTTTTGCTTCTTTTGTTAATTTGAGCTCATTTAATCCTGAAAATACAAAAGGAAGACAAAAGCACACTTTTTCCAACATTAGTACTAAAAAAGGGTTAGTTTTATGCCACAATTGATGTAATTTATATGTTGCATTTTGCACACATCAGGTTTATTCAACAGCAATTCCATTATGTTGATAGCAAACTACTGTTGTCTATTAACTGTTAAAAACTTATGTTGCTTTCCAACAGACTTTAATAAGAACTGTCATCCATTATCTCCAACAGAGCTTGCCAGATGGATAGATAGTAACTATCAGATGTTAGTGAACCCATGTTAAAAAGGTCAGTCAACAGAAACTACAAAGGTTAGTAAACAGATATTAAGAGAATAATGTTATTAACAACATGTGTTAGAAAATCATGCATAACACATATTGGTAGCACATATACATATGTGCATAGATATTGTACCAAAATGTGTTATCTATTATAGCTAAAAGACAACTATAGACATGCATTATCAGTTAATATATAAGATACATATGAGTATTTCCATTGTGCTATCCACAACCGAAAAGTAGCATAACAAATATAAACGATGAGTATAGTTATATTTATATAGACTTATAAATAAAATAAATAAATAAGTCAGTCGATAAATACTTAAAGTTTAGAGTATAAAAACTTAAAGTTTAGATTGTGCTGAGTCTTGTTTTTCTTCCATAAATGTCTGAAGAACCATTTTGATGATGTATTCTTCTTGAGCCTTGTCTTCTTTTGTTAATTCATACATCTGCTTTTCTTTCCTTCTTCGATAAAGGATGCTAGCATGTGGAGCAGTGGGTCTCCTGATAATCAGGCTTTTTAGGAGCAGTGGGATCTCTCTTCCTTAACTCTTCCAATTTTTTGTAGGTAGCTAATACCTTTTCTTCTCTCCACCTTGTAACCTGGTTCCTTGACCCATAATCAGCAGTTATCAGCTCTTCTTTCATTCTTTTCAGTTTCAAGGTCCTTTCTAGTACATTTTTCTTGTAATTGGCCCAAACTGGAGGAGTTTGCTTTACCTTGTCTTGAATCATCTTTTGAATTCTGGTTGTCTCCTCTTGCAGTTCACTGATGGTCCATTCTTTGTATTGATACTTTTTTGCCCTGTACTTCTTGTATGTTATTATGTATTCGAGATAGTCATTTCTCATGCTTTCATCATCTTTTTCTGATAATTTCTGACAAAAGACTTTTGAGAACTGCTCTAAAGTTCTAACTTTGGTGAGCAGGTATTGATAATTTCTTTGAATCTCTTTGTCAGACTTTCCCTCTATATCTCTTTTAGATATATCATCCGCTTGTTGGGCCTTTATTTTGAGATATTCTTCTATATTTCTTGGCAAAGGATAACCTTGAACAGATGGGATTTTCCTCTTTTCAGGATCATCTTCAAAGTAGAAGGATTTGATTTCCTCCCTGACTGCTGGAAGATCTAAAGGATATTGTACTCCTGCAGGGTCAATGGCAGTGTTTTGATTGAAGGATTGAACTGCAGATAATGGAACAGGGTTTGGAATGGTGACAAGGGACAGTTGTTGTGTAGATGTTAGAGTTGGGGAAGTGTCATCTTCCAGTACAATGTTTGTTATCTTTCTCCTTTTGTGCTTTGGAGAAGTTGGTGGTTTATTTGTGGGTTGAGTGGCAGTGATTGAATAGTTGGTATCTGACTAACAGTTGTTGAAACAACTGGTGTTTCAACCACTGTGGACACTACAACAGTTGATGTGTCAACTGTTGTTTTCTGCTATTTGGCACCTGGTTTTTGTGGTGGTGTTATTGTTTTTGGTATGGCAGTGGATTGAGTGTGGGTTGATGTAGTAGTGATGGCAGTTGTTGAGATAACATCTGTTGAAACAACTGAAGTACCAACAACTGTTGATACAACATGTGTTTTAACATCTGTTGGTTTGGAGGTTTGATGAGAGGACTTTTTGGGATTTGAGGAGTTTGTTTAGTGGTTTTGGAAGGTGTGGTTTTGGGTGGGTTGGCTTACTTTTCTGGTAGGCTGTCTTCTTTTAGGTTTAGAAGTACCCTGCTCTTCTTTTTCCATCAAAACTTTCTTCTCCTCCTAAAACCTTTTAGACCCTTTTATTTCCATTGACTCTTTCATGTTTGCCTTTAATGCAGCAAATGCATTTTGAGTCTCATCAACCTTTTTGGAACCATCTGGCCTTGGGATTTCTACCACAAGTTTGGACATTCGTTCTGGTGGCATGTATAAACCATCTTCTTTTCCCATCTTCCCTTTAGTTTTCTCCCCCTTTTTGACATCATCAGGATTTTCAACATAGATGATTGAAGGAGGAATAGTACCAGTAGTTTGAAGCAGATGAGCTTTAATGGATTTAATATGTGCTTGAGTATCTTTGTACCTAGCTTCCATGACATTTCTGACCATTTGAAGTTGAACTTCATGCTGTTGATCTGCATATTGTCTTTGTTTGTGAAGCAGAGGTTGAAACAGATGCCATAGCTCAGCAGCGGATGGAGCAGATGGTGCAGCAGTAGGTGTAGCCTTTTGAGCTTCTAACAACTGTTGCAGCATAGTTTTGATTTCTACAACAGATGTGTCAAGTTTATCAACCCTCTCCGTCAATTTTTTGTATTTTAAACCATCACCCAAGTTAATGGGATAATCTGATTTCCCACCAGTGGTGGTTGTATCAGTGGTTGACTTAGGAAAAGATTCCCAAAAATCATCCACTGATGCCCCTTGTTCTCGGTACTGTGGACTTCTTTCTTCAGCAAAGCTTACCATTTTAAGGTCACCAGTGTATAATGAAAACACACCAGTGGACACTATGGTTCTCAAAGAAGAAATTGCCTTCAAGGGAGTCTCACTAATGAAACTACTGCCCAGGTGTAAACCAATGGGTTCAACACCTGTAGTAGCTGCTCCACTTGAACTACTGACAGGAATTACTTGTAATTCCTACAGTGTAGCCTACTCAACTGTTGGTGGGTTAACAGAGATACAGACACCAGACTCAGTCACTTCTTATGGTATATTCTCATTGACAGGTGATTGAGAAGAACTGATTTTTATCTGAGCTATATCAAGTGCATCCAACAAAGGTATCATTGATTGTAGTGTCCCTGTTGATACAACCTGATCCTTTTGAGAGGATGCATGAGGAGTTTTAGGCTCAGGTTGAGATCTTTCTTCCATCTGCTGTGAGGAAGTAGCAGCAGTGATTTCAGGTGATTTTTGGGTTGTCACAGGTGTTACCTCTGGGATCTCGTCTTCCAAAGTCACCTTTTTTGTGGGTTTGGGGGGCTTTTGGATACTTTTCTTTTTCGTCTTTTTGGTGATTTTTGGTGTGGGTTTCACAGATGGGGTTGTGCTTCTGTGATCACCAGGAGCAGTGGGCTCAATAGCAGGGGCCTGAGGAGCAGTTGTTGTTGCTAAATTTTGCTTAGGTACCTCTGTTTGGGTTTTTGAAGGTTTTGACAGCCTTGTGAGTGTTTCAGAAGTTAGACTGTTTATTTGAGTAGAATTTCCTTGGATAAGCACATGTGCATTATCCTTTGAAAATTTCTTTTGAAGATAAAAACTTAAAAACCTTGGAAACAATAAAAATGATTTTTATTAACATTCTTAACCATATCATTGAAAATTTCCTGAGAGTAGTTAAAATTTTCTTCAGCCATGATAGCATAGCCCAGGTATTGAATTTTCAATGGTATTTCATTAAAAGATGTTGTTTTATTTGACACACACATCAGGAGGGTATGGAATAAAAACCTCGGAGCAGGTGGAAAACTGCCCTTTTCTAAAGTATCTTTTTTTATTTTTTCTTCATAACCTCTCTTAATGAAATCAGTTTGGTACTCTGTTTTTGGGAAAGAGCTTTTACCTGTAAGATCATTGATTTCAAAAACCTCTGAAATGGTTTGAGGTGTAATGACCACTGGAATTCCCCTTATTGATGAAGTAATAGCTAAGGTCTTTTTGTCCTTAGTTTCAAGCTTTGCATTTTTCCAGAACTCTCGTTGGGTATCCACGTAGATGGTTTCATCGCAGGTCAACAAAGTTTTGTACTTTGAAGATGAAAGTGCATTAATCACGAAATGAAAACCTATGTTTTTACTTGTTTTTGCAAGTGTACACACGTAGTTATGATGGGTTTTAAATGGAAGATCCATGATAAATCAAAGGTAGTTAAGAACGAAGGAAGAAGATGAGTGATTTGAGAGAATTTGGTGAAAACTGCTTTTGAAAGGAATTTTGAATTCGACTCGACAGTCAAAACCCTGTTTGGGGTTTTGATCAGGATTTTATAGGTGGAAAAAGTGAATGCTGACGTGGCAGCGGTTAGAAAAGATCTGACGGCTAAGTACTGTCCACGTGACAACCTCTGATGAATAATGGATGACAGTTGTTAGGAAACCACTGATGAATCAATATCAGTAGTTTACATTGATGAAAATGAAAACAGTAGCTGACTATAACTATCAGTGTATATCCTATTAGTGGATTAAAACACTAAGCTTTAACAACAGTCATTATATAAACAGTAGTTCAAGCATCTGTTTTATTTTCAAAACATATGTTCCTAATAACAGAGCTTTGATCATTTAAACATACCTTTGCCAATATTACAAGTTTTTACACTCTCAAACCTAAATATTTATTTACTTAATTTAAATAACAAACATGGTTAATAATTTTAACACAACTAATTATATAAAAACTACAAGTGTCAAAAAGAGGTAACTATATAATAAACAAAGTTCAAAACAGCAATCAGCAATCAATAGAATACAGCATACTAATTCCAAATCAATGGACGAAACAGCATACACAGTTCATCCATCTGTTGACCCAAGTGAACAGATGTATCAACCACTGTTTTATTTTGAAACATTTGTTCCCAATAACAGAGCTTTGATCATTTAAACAGACCTTTGCCAATATTACAAGCTTTTACACTCTCAAACATCAATATTCATTTACTTAATTTAACTTTCAAACATGATTAATAATTTTATCACAACTAATTATATAAAAAATACAATTGTCAAAAACAGCAAATAACATTCAATAAAATACAGGATCCTAATTCCTAATCAATTGGTGAAACAGTAGTCTCGATAAGTAAAGCTCCTTTCGAACCATTGTAGTTGTCAACATGTTGGAGGTATTTCAGAAGTTCGTTGCTCAGATCAACTTCAATCATATCCCCCCCAGATGCTTGTTATCAGCCACTTGTTGTCTTCAATTATATTAGTCCTTCGGCGCCTATCTACATAATCAACTACAGGAGGATTATTGAAAACAAACACCTTCATCCAGCCTTCTTCATATCTGAGCAAATCAGCAGTTATCTCAGCAGACTTTCCAATAACAATCAAATGCAGCCTCTTTGCGATGGTCAAAAAATGCCCTTGGCAAGGATTGACTACAATACTCTCTGGAAAATGAAACATTATGAAAGTCTCACTCAGAACATCAAAAGCAACGATGTTCCTCTCACCTAGTGGATACCAATAATTTGAAACCATAAAATATATGGTTTTATCAGCATAAACTCCTGTAGACCATGAATAACCATTTGAACCATAATTGTTTACGCTACCGAAATTTATTGTTCTCCATGACTCACGACGTTGTAAGTAAACACGAGCAGCAGTTACATTACGTAACATCTGATGTTCAGCACTTTCAGATCATTGAACTGATCAAAATAAATTCCACCAGTATCAGAGTTTCGATGATGATTGTAATTGAAGTAGTCATCACACAAAACCTTATAGCGCCTGGTAGTTGGATTCCAAAGAATCAGCTGACAGCAAATCCCTTCATTGCAAACTAACAACAAACCATTAAATGACGATAGAATACGTAAGAAGCTAGGGTGGACATTGTTAGGAAAACTTAAGGTTTTGCTTCTAACAACATCCAAATTACCAGCAACTACGTCGTCAACGACAATTGACGTGTCCTTAAAGGAGAGTAGTTTCTTTTGTACTGAATCTCCACTTCGGAGAGCATGCATCATCTGAAATCCATGACTTGACAATTCCTTATAAAAATTCTTGGAAAGACATTTGAAACGGACAATATCTTCTGCAGAGAGTCTTGTGAAAATCTCGTCAACAATCACTTGAAACCCAAATTTTTCCATTTTGCAGTGAAGCAATGCGTATTTGAAAGTAAAAGAAATTGTAACGATATTGATAAACAAAAAACTTTTGAAGATGATTGAGTAGATGGATGAAAACGGTAATGATCAAAACCTCTGCCCAATGTATTTTATATACCCAATGAAGGCGGTTATGACTAAATACATCGTCAGACGAAAGAATATGATGCGACAGTCGTTAGGCTTTTAATACATTTACATGGGAAAAATATAAAATTAAACATGTTATTATAATTACAATTAACCTATTCATTTACCTATAAGACGCCTTTACCATAAGACAGAAGTGATTGAGTGACGTGCATTAATTGCAAAGTACATTTCCCCAGGCATTTTGAATTTGAAATTACCGGCAATTTCAAAACCACTGCTATGGTATATGTTTGCCAAAGGAAACATCTGCTAAGTTATACTTTCTTGGCTATGAGCAGTAGTTTGCACTCTTGAATGTGGGCCAGACCTTTGACCTTTAAATATAGAGCAGTAGTTTGAAATTAAATGTATTTTAACTCAGATAAAAAATCTCAGATAAAAAATTGACACATCAGCAATCATCATTTAGTCATAACTCAGATAAAAAATCTATTCATTTAGAATACAAAGATATTACGAACATCTGTTAAAGCCTCCCCTGTTCGCAACAGTAGCAAGTCAAACAAATGTTGGCAACAACAGATGTTTAACAATTGAGAGGAGGAAATTCTTCGAAAAGCTCTATTAAGCAACAACAGATGTTGGCACCAGCAGCATGTCAAACAGCCGTTAGATCAGCAGATGATGATTTAGAGCAGATATTCTCTTTTGGCAAACTTTAACTTTGACAGATCTATACACTAACAGAAATTGATACAACATCAACATAATCTAATTAAACTCGGACACAATTTCACTTCTTCATCGAAAGTACCGATCTGCAATAATCAGATGATATTAAAAATTACATAATAATACCTATTCAGCTTAAAATTACAATGAAACTTTAAAAATTACCTATAGATCTGTCAAACTTTAACTTTGACAGATCTATACACTAACAGAAATTATTACAACATCAACATAATCTAATTAAACTAAGACACAATTTCACTTCTACATCAAAAGTACCGATCTGCAATAATCAGATGATATTAAAAATTACATAATAATACTTATTCAGCTTAAAATTACAACGAAACTTTAAAATCTAACAACACCACCAAGAAATTTATGAACCTAACAGTTCAAATTTGGTGCTTTTAGCTTTAATCTCCATCAATGTATATCTTCGACAATCGCCATGAACTCCACGGAAGTACTCAATGCATCCAAATCAGGTTTCTAAAAACCTGATAAACGTGAACAGACTAACATGCAGTACATGAAAACACTTCTTCAGTTGTTGAAGAGTAGCCATGTCCTCACATACTCAATCCTTAACTTTGTTCATAAAGAGCTGCTTTAAACCAAACTTTATGCTTCTTTTAATACAAAAAAAGGCAGGAAAGACCATTACTCTAGTAAGATAAAATCTTATCTTACAGCAGTAGCAGATCCTTTCTTGCGTTTAGTAGGAACTACTGCGGGTTCTACATCATCATCATCTGCCAAAAATCATATATAATCATCATTTAGTCATAAGCAAAAATTATTTTAAATGTACATTATTAATTCAAACCAATAATAACCCGCAGCAGATTGTATGAATTTCAAACAACTGTGATTAGACTGAAATATAAAGCGAGAATTAGAGTATATCACTTCAAAATTAAAAATTCAAAATTTCAAAACTGGAGTAGCAAAAAACACATACCTTAAACGATGTTGAAACAATGACACTGGAAACAACCGTAGAACAATCATCATCATCATCATCACCTGCAGCAGATCATTCACAATCATCATTTAGTCATAACTCAAATATATCACATTACCATGATGAAGGCAAACCACATATCCCCAAATTTTTTTCTCAAAGTGGGACAGAGAGAGCTTCAGTTTTCTGTTATCCTTTATGAACAAATGCCGAGTATTGAGAAAAAAGGATTTGAGGGAGAGATACATTAGAAATGTGGTTTGAAAATACAAAAGTAGAGAACATGTTTATATAAGAATATAATTGACAGAAGTGAGTGAGTGACATGCATTAATTGAAAATTACATATCCCCATGCATTTTGAATTTCAAATTACCCGCGTATTCAAAACATCTGCTGCTAGGTATACGTTTGCCAAAGGAAGCATCTGCTACTTTCTTATAGAAGGGCAGTGGTTTGCCCTTTGGAATGTGGGCCAGACCTTCAACATTTGAATACACAAGGTAGTCGTTTGCCCTTTGGAACGTGGGCCAGAACATTTGAATACGCAAGACAGTGGTTTGAAATCAAATTAAAGTGATTTATATATTAAACTTTATGATGTAATAATGACATAAGAAAAGTCTTGTTGGACATGCTCTCTAGCTGACACATCAGCTTTTCTTATGTCACTGGGATTTCTCTTTTTATAGAAAGTATAGATAGTTTTATATGTATGTATACTACAAAACATATGAGGGGGAATAGTGCAAAACACATGAGAGGGAATACTGTCAGGCAGCTGTCCAACACTCTCTAATTGGCACAGAAAAATGACGATTTTACCTCCAGTTCTGGTTGGCACTCCCCCATTGGCATGGACAAATTACGATCTTACCCCAGTTCAAAATTACGATTTTGCCCCTGTTCAAAATTACAGTCTTGCTATCGTTTTAGCTTTTGACAAATTACGGTTTTACTCCCAGTTCAAAACTATGATTTTGTCCCCAGTTCAAAATTATAGTCTTTCCATTGTTTTGTTTTGTTTTGTTTTGTTTTATTTTGTTTTTTTTTTTGTTTCTGCAAAGTTATGGTTGTGTTTTCTTTTAATTGGCTGACTCGATGTAATTTATATTCGTGCCAGGTGGATCCAGCACTCACTCACTAGTGCTGGCAAATTACAGTTTTACCTCCAGCTCAAAATCATAGTCTTCCCATCGTTTTAGTTTTTTTTTCTAGTAAAACTATGGTAGCTTTTAGTTTTAATTGGTTGAGAAATATTCGGTCTAGCACCACTAGTCCTGTAAATGAACCGAACGAACATGAACATAGGCATGTTCGTGTTCGTTCATTTAACTTTAACCGAACACGAACATGAACATATAATCGAACACATTTTTTTGTTCGTGTTCGTTCATTAAGAAATAAGACATATTCGTGTTCGTTCATGTTCGTTCGTTTAAAGCCTAAACGAACAATTCACGAACGCAAACGAACATAAACAAAAAAAAATTAACTAAACATATTTGAATAAACATAAACAAACATAAATTAACATGATTAGGGCTGTAAACGAACCGAACGAACACGAACAAGGCCTTGTTCGTGTTCGTTCGTTAAGGAAATAAATGTGTTCACGAACGGTTCATGAACACTTACCGAACGAGATTTTATGTTCGTGTTCGTTCATTAAGGAAATGAGTGTGTTCGCGAACGGTTCATGAACACAAATAAATTTGGCGAACGCGACGAAGGATAAAGATAGATGGCCCAGAGAGTAGCACTCGAACTTGAATCCCTTATTGTGGAACGGAGGTCGATTGTATTCGTGGATGTAAATAATGAGAAATGAAAAGGAAATGATGCATAAACAAGGTGAAAGTGGGTTTCCTAGTTTAACTGTTAGGGAAATAAAATAAATAAAAGTTTAATAATATAAAAAGTACAAATAAAATATAAGAAAGTGCAAAGATCTTCAATTAAAACACAAACATATGAACATAAACGAACGAAAATCAACGAATGTTCACGAACACGTTCACGAACACCTTACCGAACGTTCACGAACACAAACGAACGAACGAGACCTCTGTTCATGTTCGTTCATTTAACTAATCGAACGAAATTTCTTGTTCATGTTCGTTCGTTTATTAAACGAACGAACATAAACGAACTTCCCGCCGAACGGTTCACGAACTGTTCGCTGAACGTTCGGTTCATTTACAACCCTAAACATGATTGAACAAACAAGTCTAATATATTAAAATTCATCCGAAAACATATCTAAATTAAAGTTCATAAATATACTAATTAGTCATGTTTATATAAATCTAACTATTTATGTATTTACTAAAATTTAAACGAACGTTCATTAACATAAATGAACGAACACAAGGTGTGTTCATGTTCGTTCATTTAATTAAACGAACAAATTTTTTTGTTCGTGTCCGTTCGTTTATTAAATAAACGGACATAAACGAACTTCCCGCCGAATAAGTTCATAAACAGTTCATGAACGTTCGGTTCATTTACAGGCCTAAGCACCACGAAATAAGTACGGAGCAGAAAACTAGTTGGGTACATTATCTATAATCTATAAATATACTATATAAAGCATTTCACATGGACAAAATAGTAATTTAACACTAATTTCTTAAGACGGCAGGCTAAAAGTCTCAAATAAAACCCAATATTTTTACATTTTTCTTCCCATTCTGCCCTTCTTTCTTTACATCAAACCCGCCAAATGTTATCATCAGAACTCAATCATTCCCTTCAATCGTTGCCCTTTGATTCCTGAATTGCCCCCATCGATTCTCCTTCCCTCAATCAGTTTTAATCGAATGGTGCTCTTCCCCTTTAATGCCACCGCTAAAGCTTCCTCCACCTTCTGTCTATACAAAACGACATTTTTTCTGTCGTTGTATCTTAATTTTCTCCGGTGAATACGCATTTTATAGTGACAAAGAGGGAAATCCGGTGTTCCCTCTCATGCTTCCGGTTTCATATTCAGAGAAGAGAGGGAAGGAGAACCAGAGAACACAGAGAGAGAAGGAGATGCGTGAGCGGCCATTAACAGGGGTTAAAGTGATGCCAGTTCAGTCATCTAGGGTTCCGACAGAGGGGTTCAACAGATGAGCTGTAATTCGGGTTTTAAATTTCAAGGTATATCAATGGTTCTTCAAAATTTATGGGTTCTGCTTAGATTCTTGGGCGTTTTTAATCACTTAATTTTCGTGGTAGTTATTATTTGTAGTTGAAAGATGGAAAGGGATTTCATGGGTTTGAATTCAAAAGATTCAAATTTCATGGTTAAAGATGAAGCTGATGAAGTATGCAAAGAATCAGGTTTTTTTCTTATATTTTTCTTCAAGTTTGTTGGCCTAATTTGAAGGCTTTTTACAAACTCAATTGAAGTTAGTTATGTTGTTAATTTAAACTATTAGGTTTGCAATTTTGTTGTTAGTTTTACTATACTGGGATTATATTGTTTAAATTTTGTTCAAACTAAATGATTCTACAAAAGAATGGGAGAAAATAAATGATTTAGGAAAACACATGATTTATATACCTGAAACATCATGTATCTGCCCCATTGCCTTTGTTTAAGAGCTGTTTTTTTAGTATATATATGATTTTATTATGTATTGATTTTGATGATGGTGCTTTTGTGTTCTTTCTATACAGAGTTTACGAAAATTATGTTAAACACACTTCTATTAATCGGATTTAATTGTTGTTATGCAGATTTATTCATTCGCTTGGATTGGCAACACTGAAACCTGAAGAGATACCTGGATTTCAGCCCTGATGAAGTATACAACCTGGGTAACAATTTCAGTTTACTAATATATCTTTTGGGTATGTAGAAAACTAGAAATATATTAAACTGCTTTGGTTAGAAGTGTTTTATAGGTTGAAACAATCAGTAATATGATTTAATGATAAGGTTTCTGATAAAATTCAGTTAATATGCTCTCAATCTGTATCTTCAGCAAGTAACTATTCGTGGTGTTATTTGTTGTGTGGCATGACGTTAATCTATTTCTTAATCGAGTAACAATACTGGTTATTCTTCTATGGTAAACTGCGTATTCTTATTTAATATATTATGTATACCAGGCGGCTTTGCTTGCTCTGGCTGCTCATGCTTCTGATCCCAATGAAGCCGATCGACTAAAATTTCTCGCATCGCCAGCTGGCAAGGTCCGGATTTCTTTCACTGATCTTGGTTAATGGTTTTTATCTTTATTAAAAAAACGAAGCGTTTTTTATTGGTTTATACTGTTGTTTAGGATGAATATGCTCAGTCGATAGTTGCAAGCCAGAGAAGTCTTTTTGAGGTTATGGAGGCATTCCCATCAGCCAAACCACTTGGCGTTTTCTTCGCGGCTATGGCGCGACGCATACAGCCTCGATACTCCTCGATTTCTTCTTCTCCGAAGTTAGTAGTTTATATATGCTATATATTAAGTAACCTCTTCTATATTAACGTAATGCCATTTTTTATTAATTATTTTTAAAATTTACATGGTGACACCGAACCGCATTCATATCGCTTGTGCATTAGTTTATGATAAAATGCCTGCAGGCCGTATCCACAAAGGACTTTCTTCAACCTGGATTAAGGTATTACCATCATGATAAACAAACAAGCGATTCAGAGTTCGGGCCATCTATTTTCTTTTTCGGATGTAGAAACCGCAATGTGGTAAGCTAAACAAAAAATAACAATAATTACAAATGTAATATCTAATAATTTTTTATATACTTTCAGACTCCAAGTCGTAAATTCCTCCTTCGTGTTTTGTATTTGGAAATTTATAACGAGGTAAAGTTCTAAACATTCTTTTCCAGCGCTCACTACTTGTTAAATAAAGTTGTTTTTATTCAACGACATAACGAACAATTCATCATTAGATGATAAGATTATGCTCGTTAGCGGCTTCTTTGTTGAGGAAGGTCGAGTGAATGTGGGACAAGTGACGCTCACAACGAGACGGTACCTGTCGGGTCGAAATGGTGAGAGACAGGTGGCGATGTTACGAGTTAACTAGATTTTATTTAATAAATCCTTCATATTGAGTTATTCTTTGATTAAAGTAAATTCTAATGGTTCGTTTTTATTGGAATTTTGCAGTTATTTGAAAAGATTACGGGTTCGGTTCTGCTAGCAAGAAATGTACGTATATGTAGGGTGTAGTATGTACTCTAATCTAGCTACCAGATTACTTTATTTCTTTTTTGTATACACACATGAGCTACTTCGCAATTTAGGTGATTTTTAACGAGCTCACGTGTTTTTTTCTTAAATTTATTAAGTTTAGTGAGCTGTATTGGAGTCAATGATAACCAAGATCTGATTTTTATGTAAATTCGTTGAGTTCAATTACAAGATTCAGATTTGGTTGTTATTTGCTTAGTGATATAGCATAACATGTGTGAGCTTTATGTGTGTTTGTAAGATAGATTAGTTTTTTTTTGGCAAAAAGACCATTCTACAACCTGTATGTGCTTGGGTTAGTGGAACATGTGCACGCCTCTTTAAATCGGAAGTCCAGTTCGGTCACGCAGTAAGCTTATTCTTTTACTTTATCATAACTTTTTGAAACTCGAAAGGGCAATATGGTAATTTCCTTCGTGGTTAATATTTATCCAACAATCATGGGGCCAAAAGTGGCGGTTTAATGGAGTCTGCGCAAGCTAAAAACAAAGCATTTAAAGAAGCCGGGGCAGTGGTCCCCACTTCATACGAAGCATTCGAAAGCGCAATCAAGGAAACATTTGAGAAGTTGGTAAGCCTCATTTCTGAAATCTTATATTTTTATGAGTAAAATGCCATTTTCGTCTCTAAAGGTTTGGCCAGTTTTGCGACTTTCGTCCAAAGGTTTGTTTTTCCGCATCTGGTTCAAAAAAGTTTGAAATTTTGCCATTTTTACCCGGCTCATGAACTCCATCCATTTTTCTCCATTAAGTCAGGGGTATTTTCGTCTTTTTAAGTTAACTTAAAGGAAAATTTGGACTTTTTCACTTTATGGCAAAATTTCAAACATTTTGGGTCCAAATACGGAAAAACAAACCTTTGGACGAAAGTCGCAAAACCGAAAAACCTAAGGGACGAAAAATGCATTTTACTCTATCTTTTTTTCCCTTTTTGCCCTTTACGAACTCGAGTTTCTTTCGTGTTTTTATAGTCTGAAGAGGGCAAGATTGCCCCCGTCAAGGAAATAACCCCTCCGCAAATCCCCGAGGACCTTAACACAGCAATTAAGAGCGGGAAAGTACGGGCTCCTACTCATATTATTTCAACCATTTCTGATGACAGAGGTATGAAATATGAATGTGTTGCATGAGACTTTTAGGGGTATGCATTTCTTAAATGTTTTTAAGTAATGATTATTATTATTTTTATCTGCAGGTGAAGAGCCTTGCTATGCAGGGGTACCGATGTCCATGATCGTGGAAAAGGGAATGGGCGTTGGTGATGTCATCTCTCTTTTGTGGTTTAAACGTAGTCTTCCCCGTTACTGCACACAATTCATTGAGGTTGGTCAACGTTGACTTTTTATTATGCAAAATACTCCACCTGTTCTGTGGGAATTGAGTTGTTTGAATAGTTTCAGAGGGAGTTTTAATATATGCATTATGTTTAATTAGTAGTATCGAATTAATGTGTCTTGAGGTGGGATCAAGGCATTTGGTTTTGGATTTGTTTTATCGGGATGAATTTTACATCCTAAAGCATGGATACAGTTTGATTCAATTTTTAGTCCCGCCGCAACGCGCGGGTTACCTACTAGTTGATAAATATAGATGACGTCCTGAGTGGCTGAGTCTCCCAACGATGTACAAGAATACTAAGGCCCAGGTTCTAAGCCCGGCCCATAACCAGCCCAAGAGAACATAATAATGGTCTAATGGACTAATGCTCCAAGTCCTAGGTAAGGTCCGTTTATTACAATTTCAAACTCATTCTGCATATCAAGCAATTCATCCATCCTTATTTTTTTTTCAAATAATCACCGCCTTTTACATTTGTGTTTTAAAAATAAACTATATATCGTAATATGTTAATTACGTTCCAGTATTCAGGCCTGCTCAACAATTTTGGTGGCCTAAAGCAAATTAAAAACTCGAGGCCCTTTTCCCAAAAAAACAGTATTTGAGAAAAAAGAAAAAAAAAACCCTCCTTTACCGGGCTTGGGACCGGCAAAATAAACTAAAATGTTTATTGTTGGCGAAGTTAATTTAATTTTTTTTTTATTTTTATATAATTTTTTGGTATGTGTAAAGATAAGTTCAACACATCCCAAGTATCATATATAATTTTTTTTTTAAAGTTGGAGGTTCTGTTGATTTGGAGGCCTAAAGTCCAAGCCTCAAAATATTTGGGCTTGAACCGGCCCTGCAAGTATTACATTAAATATTACATACAAGAACTATAATGTAACATGTAGTAGTATTATATATTATATAACTGGAAGTTATATATATGAAATATTGAAATCCCATTGTTAAGTTTCTTTAAGTAGCATATTTTCACGTTTAGTGGAAGTGTAAGAATTATAATTAATTTATATACTTGTACTTTTGTAGATACATTACAATGTTTATAAATTTTTATTAACAAAAAAAATGAAAGGGCCACACCTGCAGCGTCCGTGAGCAAGTCTATCGTCACGAATGGCCTACGCAATTCAGTTATTAAATGGACGACACGACGCAACGCAACGTTAACATCTTCATCTTCATCATTCATGGCTCTGCATTCTCTTAATGTTTCTTTAGAGATTAACATTAAATTGTACCTTACTTAGCCTTTTTCAATCCATATAACATAATTTTTATATGTATTATCTTTGATACAATTGGGAAAACAAAACTTTCATCTTGTATGTCATGACAGCATAAGAGAAAGTTACATTTTAAAATCATACAAATTGACCAGAAGATATAAAAGGAAGCTTAGGGTTACAAATCACTTGGAACTGCAAAATGGGCTTCACTAATTTTCATAATAAAAAGGTATAATAACTTCTTCAATGTATGCGGCGAATGTTCTTGACTCAACAACCAAACTCACAGATATTGTTGCTGTATCCTGGCTCTGTTTTGTTCCCACCACATTCTTGCATGCATTTCTCCGAACCTTTCTCGGCTATAAATCAAATGTAATAACATGTCGTTTAGTATAACCATAGCAAGTTGTAGCATGATCAAAACAGATTCGGGTTGAAACAGAACACGTTTAAAGTTCAAGTCAAAACGGTGTTTAATCATGAATAGAAAAATAAAAATCGTAGTTTAATAATCTAAAATGTTAGATAAAGGGATATATCTACATTAAAAATAGAATTTGGGTAATTTTAAATTCATTTGTCCCATTCCCTTTATGGTTAAATTTTTCTTTGAACCTTTTGAAATGTTTGAAACTACACAACTAAAATGGACCCCCTCACAAGTAAATAGGTCAATTTGTCACATCTACTAAAATATGAGAATACATAGTTTGGTTATGTACACAAACTATTCATAGGCCATATTGGTCCATTTACTAAAATATGATCATACATAGTTTGGTTATGTACACAAACTATTCATAGGCCAAGTTGGTCCTTTTAAGTTCACTTTATAAATATATGTAAAAACTAACAATTTTGATTTAGAAACAATATCACTCATTTCAATAATGACTAGTAAATTACCCGCGCGTTGCGGTGGGAGTTTGGTCGACATTGGTTCGGTTCATTACAGTAACGATAAAAATAAAGTCGACCGAAAAGTTTATAGAAGTTTAAGGGTTGTTTGATACCCGGTATAACATCCGAAAGAGAATAAGAGAATAACATAAAAATAAAGTCGAAAGAAAAGTTTATTGAAGTTTAAAGGTTGTTTGATAACTTTATTAAAGTTTAGGGTCTAAGAAGTAAACTGAGTAAACTACAGGGGTGAAAGTATAAAAGGTGTGGATACTATTCATCAATCCACACCTTCATATAATTTATGAGGTTGTATGCATTAAAAAAACAAACATTGGGTGACCTTCAACCCCGATGCCCGATGAAGACATTTAAATCGTTTAAGAGAAAACACAACCGAAATCAACCCATTTGTAAATAAATGGGTTGAAAACATCCCTTTTACTTAAACGCAAGTTTACAGTATGTACCTGAATCGGACACGTCTAAGTTCTCGAACGCCACCTGGCAACGTTCTGATAGTAATGTACACACCGGGCTCATCCTGCTCGATACATTCATTTTCCAAATCACTAGCATTGCTCAAAGAAAGCTCTTCGGATTGATCAGCCCCTTGAGAAGAACTGGTTCTTCTAGAAGCTTCTAACGACGATGCCTCGGTTTTGGGCCCACTTATGTTTGAGCATTTAGGTCCTGAAGTAATATTGGGCTGTTGGTCAAGTGAATCTGATGATGAGTATCCTATTCCAGTTGGATTGTAGAAGTTTCTTGGTGGATGTTCTTTGCTAAGTTGTGGTGTTACTGGACTGGCCTCAGTTGACTCAGTTATTAAGCTCTGAAAAAAAAACACAGTTTAGACAATGGTACACTTTTTTAAAATATTTATAAATTATTGATTCTTTATATATGATTTAAAAAAATTATACTAGTACAATAATGATGGTAATTATAATTATAATTTATACGTTATGCAGGTTAACTAGTTACTATTTACTATATTTGTGAGGATCGCTAGTTATTATTGGTGTTAAATTTGTAAGGATCGGTTTTGACGACATGTACATTGATATGTATGTAACGAAGAAAAATCACGTCAAATGGAAAATTAAGAATTTTATAAAACATCATATGTTAAAGGTTGTAAGAGGAAAACGAAAAAAAAACTAATAAAGAAATGAAACCTTGAAGCCGAGTTGACGACTGTAAGCCCATGCTTTGATTATCACCAAAACTCGGTTTCGAATGAAATTTACATAAGATGTAGTATAAAAAGCAAATCTCAATGAAACATTCGAATTTTTAGATAAAATTAAAATAAAATGTCCCTAAAGTTAGTTATAAACATTAAAGTAACTAAAAATCAATTAATATTGATAAAATTATAAAAGCAGCTAATGCATCCAAATGAAAACAATATAAAGAAAATTATATTAATTAATAAAATTATAAAACATAAGCAACAATAGGCCTAATAAAGTTTGTACATGTGGGTCAATCAAAAGTATTTACTGTTAAAAAAAATCCCTAATATATTGTTCAAATAGTTGAGGGTTTATTTGCACGTTTGTACTAAACTATTTTGTTAGCATACTATGTAATAATATAATATCATTGATATGCAGTGACTGTTTAAAAAAGGTGACACAGCAATAGTGTTCCTGGTTATAGACTTGTAGCAATCCAATTGCATTAAAGAGTAAGGAAATGAAAGTTTATTATATACAATGCCAAAAAAAGTTGAAGATTTGTTACATAAAATAATATAATATTGTATTTAATTAGTACACTAAAAAAATATGTTAAAAGTTGTTACATGATGTTGAACAAGACCAAATAGTTAATGTTTGGCTATGACAACAAAAATAGCATAATCACTAGCGTATTCTATCTTTAAATAGAGACCGTTTAATCTCGAAATGAGTTATTTTTGGTAGGGGAGGAAACAGTCCTTGTTGGGTTGGGGCAGGGCGGGGCGACCCACAAAAACTTTAAGAATGTATAATTAAAGAAACTGACCTCGGGTTCAGATCTAGGTGGAGACGGCAGTGGTACTCCCTGTTGATTAAATTGTTGAACATTGTATAACTCCGTAATTTTCTCACAATTCTCAGACCACCATCGTTGAGCTTGCCATTTGTTAAACATTTCACGACTGATAATACAAACAAAACAACATTAATAGCCATTGGTTAAACATTTCACGACTGATAATGCAAACAAAATAGCATTAATATATGCATAATATTATTATACTTAAGCCCCACAACCATGGCTTAATGACATAAAGGTTATTTGTCTTCTTTGGTAATCTTTTATATATCTAATCAAGCTAAATAGTGATATGTCATCAAATTTGACACATCACACATGTTGCTCAATTAGGCCCATACTAATCTTCAATTTTCAATTATTTAATTTCTCTCTTGAGATATTGATGTAACTCGGCCAGTATTTTATATATAAAAAACAATTTATCTCAAAAAAAAAAAAAAAAAAAATTTAACATCTCTTGAAAATCAATTAACTTACTAAACTTATTATCTACACTAGTATCAAATCATCACTATCAAAAGGGGTTGTAACGCAGCTCGTTGCCCGTTGACGTGTCATTTTTATGTAATTTTCTTTATATTAATGGTGAATTGGATACTACCATTTTCTATGAAAAAAGTTAACTTTCTAATTAAATAACACTATATATGCAATATATTATTTATCACATTACACAATTGAAAAGATATGTGCAATAAACTCAACATGGGGTGTCCATATATATAAAGCAAGGGGTACAACATGGGATGACACTAACAAAAATCAATCAAAAACATTAAAATTGCCAACAAATCTTTAATTACAAGGACCCAATTGTAGGGGTTAATAAATAAGCAATTATTAAATTTAAGACATTTATATTGTGATATAAAATCTAAACATGATTCCAAAAGTTTTGTGGTCACATATGAAGCAATTTGGACCCCACAATACATTCGGGAGAGATGTCACAATCTTTTCCTTGGACTGTTTTTGGTTTTTTATGCATTCTGGTTGTTAGTCGCTATGTCCCATAAATAATGCTACAGAACATGTTTGGGGATTGAAGTATGACATATCAAATAATATCATTTTTCTATATATTTAATTTTATACCCCCCTTGTCTTATCAGAAAAACAATAACAGTAAAGTAATAAAAAAAAAGTTCTTATTAACTTTTGAGTTCAAATAACAAGGGTTATTGGATTTTATCACCCCTAACTATTGGCTATTGGCTGTTGTCACCCTCAACTATCACTTTGACGTCCGTCACTCCCAACTTAACACTTAGTTTGTTCTGTCACCAAGTCGTTTACTGATCACTAACTTTTGATCATGTTACTATACTTTTGGGGTGTCCTAAGATCCCTAAAACCTTCCTAAGATCCCTATGACACCCCTAAAAGTACAGTAACAGGATAAAAGTTAGTGATCAGTTAACGACTTGGTGACAGAACACACCAAGTGTTAAGTTGGGGTGACGGGCGTCAAAGTGATATTTGGGGGTGACAACGGCCAATAGCAACTAGTTAGGGGTGATAAAATCTGATAACCCAATAATAAAAACTAACCTCGCTTTTTCTTATTTTACAGGATAATACATCACAAACTCTAATTTGATACATCAAAATCTCATTTCTATAAAATACAACAATATACTATTTATAAAAAAAAACTAAAACAATAACCTTAAAATATATGTAACAAGTGATGTCACTAGTTTATTTTAGTGTATTTTCTAATACAATACAATTTTCGTATTTTCTAATAATAAGTTATGTATTGTTGTCTCATGTGTTTGGTGTATTTTCTAATATCATAAGATGATTTTCCAAATTAGTTAAATCTGACACATTAGAATTAGAATGTACTTTTTAAAAAATACACCTAAATATCATATAACCTTATATGTCACGTACAACAATTTATACACGCGCCACATTAAAATATCGAAACATAGATAAGAACACAAACCTGAACCGAATTCGTTTAAGGTCGTTACCACCACGAGGTAACGAAACAAACGTGATAAGAACACCGGGTTCCACTTGAGCAACCCACTCTTTACTTTCATCTTCCTCCATAAACACAACCGCGGCATCGGTTCGCCCACTAACCGAAGCCGGAGTGCTCGCCCCACTCGAAAGCCCCTTCAATCTTGCCTCCATTTCCTTACCCCACACCCTTGGTGTCGAACTACCGGTCCTATGATACCCGCCAAAAAACCGACCCGACATTGAACCCGTTTCAGAGTCCGGATAACCCCTACGGGTCGGGTTAAGGTTACCCGACGACCCAGTACATGGCTTGCAGTTTTTGTACGCTCCAGATGCCTTCAACGCAATATCCTTTATCTATATTCCAATAATTTTGTTATTAATTAACACAAAACACTTAAATGATCAACAACTCATTAAACATTAGCATTAGTGATTTGTAATGAAATGAAGCAAGCTTACTTAATCTATAAACCAATTTTTTTTAATTAACACAAAACACTTGCCGTTAGAGGTGTGCACGGTACGGTTTGGTTAGTAGCATTATCCGTAACCGTAACCGAAGTCATCAGTTAATCAGTTCAGTTGATTCGGTTAATTTGTCGGTTTTCTGTTCAGTTCAGTTAATTTCGGTTAACCACCAATCCAAACATTAGCTAAATTTTTTGTTTAGAAATACATGTAACAGATGTAAAAATACATGAAACACATATAAAAAATACATGAATGTGATGTATAAATAAATAAAATGAAGGTATAAATATATGAAATGGAAGGTATAAAACAAGAAATGGAGGTACGAACGCTAGAATATGAAGATTTAAACTATTTCGGTTAACCGATGGTAAAAGAATAACCGATAACTGATTTTCAGTTAATTCGGTTTTGGTTAACGGTTCAATTATCGCTCACCCCTATTTGCCGCGAAACGATCAATAACTTAATAACTATACACATTTAAGTAAACAATTTTAGCAATTTTACTAAACCTATAAAACCAATAAAAAAAATTAATTAACACAAAACACTTGCCATAAAACGATTACCTGAGACGTTAGTGATTTAACGGCTTGTTTAGTTCTCGGTGTAGTAGCTGTATCTCCGTCATCTTCTCCGCCGTTAAGTTGCTTCGAACACGCGATACACGTCAACATTTTCAATCTCTAACAGACTATAAGAAAACAAGAAAACAACACTGATAACAGAACTACAACCGTTTGTAGACAAATTCAAACCTCTAACAGAATCAGTTATGTTAACAGAATCAGTTAAAACACGAAAAGAGTACGGAAAACGGAATCACAACCGTTTGTGAACAAATTCAAACTTCTAACAAATTCAGTTAGGTTATATAACAACCTCTGTAACAAATTGAGAAGCGAAAACTCTCAGAAACATGTAATTATATACTAACCAACTACAAGAAGGTAGAATCAAAGGTGTATATAAACAGTATGATAGACAGAATCTGTTGGTGTAAAGTGAAACAAGTAATTGATGGTACAAACGCACGTTATCCGGCTACGGAAGCGTGGATACGAGGAATATAAAAGAAAATATCATGTGACAGATAGGGAGGGGGGGGGGGGGGGGGGGTATGATGGAATGGAAGATAGAAGCGTGTGGGTTGATGTTATAAAGGTGATGGGGTCGCCGGTGAGTGGTAACGGTGGCCGTTGATTAATCGATGGAAAAGGTGAATAAAGGAAGGCTACTCTATGTTTGCATCGGTACTCCAAATTACCCTTACTTCTTATGTATATTTCTAGCTTCTTTTTCTTCCTTGGAAATATAATTGTTTTATTTTAAATAAAAACGTTCGTGTAGAGGGTGGACACACGTGTGTATGTATACACATATCTATATGTATATTGTAATTTATATGCGATCACTGATCAACAAGAGCAAACTAAGAGCATCTATTTACGGCTTGCATATGTTCGAATCGGGTTTGGATGGGTTTCGAATCGGGTTTGGATGACTCATATTTTCGATCACGGTTAAAGATCATGGCTTGCATATTTTCGAATCGGGTTTGAATATTTTCGAGCCGTGCATATTGTCTCCATTGATATACACCACTCTTTTGTATTGTATGATTTGTATTTTTATAATATTTCTACCATAACTAATGAAAAAAAACAAAGGCCTGTATTAGGTGTTTTTATCTACCAAAAATTAAGTAGAATTGTTATTGTTATTATGTTTGGTTATTTTTATTCATTTGTAGTCTAGAAAACTCAATTTTTTTTTGGAGTTTTAAAGCGAAGGTATAAGAAATGATTTGCCAATTTGGGGTCACACTTGGTAGAGACATATGCATCTTAAAGAGAAGGTCTCAAATTCTAACCTGAGCAAAGAAGAATAATTTAAAATTATTTGTTTAAAGGGGTAACATTTGCCGTTCAAAAAAATAATAAATAAGAAATGATTTGGAACTGATTTAAATATGTTTATCAAATTATGCACGAGACATCGGTATATAGATTACTCAGCTTGAAATTATACGAGTTAGCTTGAATCATAGTTTCTCACACTTAGACCATGGGGTATGATGGGGCTTAGGTTGGGCATCTGGTGACACGTGGATTTTAGATATTAAAAACCCAAAGGCAAGTGTTTTAGCGGTATGGTGGGGCTTGGGTTGGGCGTGGCTGGGCTGCGTGGCCTAGCCACATCATCATTTTTTTATATATATTTTTATTTATAACTAAATAAAAAATAAACATACAACATATTTTTTTTTAAATACATAAACATACATAATAATTATCAAAATAAAAAACAGTCATTCTTCGTCGTCTTCGTCGGTTTCGAACCCAGGAATCGTTGAAACATGTTCCACCAAATCAGCTCGAAGGTTCTGATGTATATCCCTTGACTTTATTAAAAATTCATTTGCCGCTTTATCTTCGTCTGTTACGTTACCTTGTTGGGGGTCATCGTCCTCGTAGTAGGTAACGACCGCTCTACCTTCATCCTCCAAAATCATGTTGTGAAGAATGATACATGTGTACATCACGTTTCCAATCTGATCCTTGTCCCATAGTCGACAAGGCATTGCCAAAATTCGCCACCTTTTCTTCAAAACACCGAATGCTCGCTCGACGTCTTTACGTGCAGCCATCTGGACCCTGTTAAACTTTAATCTCTTTGGATCTGTGGTACCGTGTCTTGTGAACGATTTTACGAAAATCCCCCACTCTGGGTAAATCCCATCAACTAGGTAGTACCCGTACACGTACTCAATCCCGTTTACAAAGAAACTTCCTTTCGGTCCTATTCCATTTACCCGATCATTGAAAAGAGGCGAGTGGTTTACGATGGTAATATCATTATGTGAACCTGGCATACCGAAGAACGCATGCCATATCCAAAGAACTCATGGCAAGTATTTATATTGTGTGAAATAATGTGTTTTATGTTTTGATATTGTGTGAAAAAAATGTTAAATGTGGTAAGTATTTATAAAGGAAAAAAAAAGTTTTTTATTTTAAAAAGTAGCCACCAACGGCTACCCCAACGGCTAGCCAACGGCTACTTTTAATGGGCCAATCACAAACCGCCAACTCACCTTGCTCCCCCGCCCCACGCCCGGCTTGAAACCCAAGCCCCAAGGGGCCACGCCTAAACCCAAGCCCACCCGGGGTGGTCACTTGGGCGTTTTACCCCAACCCACGCCCAAACCCCCGCCCCATACCCCACGGCCTTAGGGGTTGTTTGGCAACATCTGAACCAATAAGTGCTGAATGAATAAGAGATCTGAATGGGTAAGAGATCTGAACTAATAAGTGCTGAACCAGTAAAGTGCTGTTTGGTTGCACCTCTGAATGACCGTGTAAAATGACATTTTTACCCCTCTATAAACTATTTCTAAAGAGATCAACACAACAATCAGGTCAACAACAATCATGGCAACACAACTGAAAATATAAACCCAGATCAACACAGATCAACACAACAAGAACAGCTCAAATTTGGACAAAAATAATCATTTTTTCTGCAAAAGAGGGACCAAATTCAAATCAAGAAATCAAACCCACAACTTAAAGATCAAGAAAAATCAAAACCCAGAAAGCTTACTACTGCCGTCATCATCGTCGTCAAAACCCACCACCGCCGCCGCCGTGAGCGGCGGCGCTGTCACCGGAGATTGGCCGGCTCCCCTTCTCCCCCTTTCGTTCTCTCCCGCTCTTCGATGTTTCTCTCTCTTAACCCCTGCCGTGCGCCGCCACCCCGGGTGGTGGCCGGCCTTTCTTCTTCGAGCCGTCGAGGAGACCAGAGTGTGTGGAGATGGAGATGGAGATGGAGATGGAGGCGTCTGTGAAGAGGGAGAGGAAGAACAGGTTTCTTCTTTAGGGCAAAGGGGGTATTTTGTGAAAATTTCATTCAGCGAGAGTCAGACTCCTTCCAATGTATGACCCGGTCAGAGATAAATAAGAGCCTGGGTAAGTTTTATGAGGGTTAAAACAAACAATCTGAAATCTGACTCAGTCAGACATGGGGTATTAAGAGGCAAATAAGATGCAAACAAACAGCCCCTTAGTTGAAAGTAAAGCTCGTACCTAACTATTTACAGGTTGAGTCAACTCATGCCTTGACAAGTTGATTGGTTTTCTAAAAGAAGTTTAATGCATGTTTAACAAAAGAACGAGATGATAGATTGATTCGATAGTTGTTCTCTTTGTTTAGTGGTGACACAAACATTGTGCTTTGAAGGTGTTATACGCGTATACATAAAAATCTATAAACACGAGAGGGCCTAGCAGCTAAATCAAACAAAATGGTTGCTTTGACATTGCCGCTTGGACAGTAGCAGGCCTCGCAGCTTGATAACCAAAGGAAAAACGACGAAAGAAATGTTGCGACAAAAGCTACAACGTTGTCACATTTTTATACTAGGTAATGAATCACGATGCTAGCTAGCAACTTAAATTAGGATAAAACTCGAAAGGTAAGTCATGGTGAAAATTTTAAAGGCGCTATTGGTTGGGTTCACTCGTGGACAAGTTGCCTTCTTTACTCGAGTTTTTATTAATTTATTTCAAGCGATAAAAAACCTTATAGTGTCGGTTAACTCACACGCTATTATTTAAATACAATTGATTATTAGTATATCCATAAACGGTGTATTAAAAAAATACAGTTATAGTATTAAATATGAATTTATGAAAATAATTAATATTGAAAATAGGCATTGATTAGGGCACATGTGGGTAGGGTTAAGATGATGATATTTGAATGGACCCATAGCCATCAAGGTCCCGATCTGTTTCCTGTATGCGGACTAGTTGCCTTGGTGCACCCGACCCACGCTTCATCATGTTTTCTTTTAGCATAAACATGGTTATGGGGTGGGGCTAGGGTCATCGAACCTATATGAGATGCATGGTCTCATGTGATTATAAAATCATTTATAAATTTTTTATAACTAATCCATATCTTTTTTTTAACGGCAAATTTGAATCACTGACGGACCACTGGAGTATCATCGTGTCGCCAGCGGAACCACCCGATCATATCCATCTCCACTAGGCATAATGTCTAAACACCAATTCAGGAGTAAACCTAATAAATATGGGAAAAATCCTCTTGTGGGAATCGAACCCTAGACCTATTGGTCCCAAAGTCTTATCCCACCCCCATGATGACATTAGGCTATAAAACCATAGACTAAATGGTTACTTGCTCTATAATTGAAAGAATTAGGATTTTAATATAATCATTCATCTTTAAAAGATTAAATAGAAAATTCAAAAGACACATTGGTATGTCATTTAACATGCCTAAAATTAGTTGTTCGATCTAGATAAAAATTAAAACTTGGTGAAAGTGTTGTGTGTGAACTGGTCTACCATGAAGGAGGTACTACTCTTTGTTTCGTATGTGACGGGGTCAATTTTATATAATAAACGATCCAAGTAACAATAGTATCAACTCTATAGTTTATATAGCGAGCGAGGAACGAAAAATCTTCAACACCAATCATTTTCACCCAGACAAGGTTGTGGAGGAAATAAAGGTGAGCACTTACCTTTAGATTAAAAATAGGGCAAGATTACACTTGTTAGACGGAAATTAATGTTGTAGTTTCAATCTTTGTTTTAAATTATGTGTTGTTTCCCTAGCTCCCTGCTATTTTGATAACGATTCATCGCAGTTACAGGTATCTCACTCAATTCGATAACTTGATGTGATCTTAAGAATTTTTTTGGATTTGGATATTCGGAATATTGAATACGTGCTACTATGCCTGTTTCTAAAACTTTGGTACGCATTCTTATAATTACACTTAAATTCACTACTTCTTATTTGTTCTTTTTAATTAAATAATCTAAAACGTTGGTATGCATCTCTATAATTACAATAAAATTCACTACTTTTTATTTGTTCTTTTCAATAAAATAATATTTTTATACCTTTATTATTATTTTTTTCTCTCCTCCACTCACAACCACTTTCAACAAATATTAAAAAAAATTATATGGGTGAACAGTTTTCCCGTATACTTACAGATTAACAGTAACATTTATACTCCTCTTCGCTCACAATCACTATAATTATTTCTTATAATATAAGTAACTCACTCACAAAAAATATAAGACTACCATTGTGAATGCTCTTGAGTCTTGATACCCGAAACATGCACTCTTATACATCATTCTTGATTATTTTTCATGTAGTTTAATCATTTGAAATTTACAAAAATTAAAACATTCGGATCCGATAGATCTGAAATTTTGAACATTGACTCAAACATATATCCGTTATCATTAATCCGGATATCTAAAGATCGAAATTAAATTTCATATATTTAAAAAGTGGCAATTTTGTGTTTTATTTGCTCATTATAACATGAATTTGTCCAATCTATTTGTTTGATTTTATATACACTAATGTTTGATATAATAACTTTTCGAAGGGTTGAAAATAAACTTCCATCATGTTAAAACATAAGGTATAAAGTTTAACATATAGCTTTTAACCTTTAAAACAAATTGAGCACAAGTAGTTTCTTTAGTAAAAGATAAAGACATTAAAAGAAAGTTAAAGGACTTGAGAAGCATTTTCATTTTTAGGAAGGCACGTATTAAATAAATGAGTGTGTGACATACCGTACCATAATAATAGCCATTCTATATTGTTGTATATGTTTACATGGTTATCATGATATTTTATGTATTTTTTTAATCAATTCTATATGTATGTAATGAAAAATATATAAACGTATACCCGATAAACCAATAATCGTAGCATGGATTGATGTAGACAACATGATTGTCAAATTGATCGAGATTTCATTTATGATGTGTGGTACTGATGGGATGTTATGAGTTTTTGATGATGAACTCGAGAATGTGGAGACAGAGAGGGGGGACGAAAATTATGATTGTGATGTTATGTGAAAACTTTGATATTTCTAATTATCTCCTTAAATACACCTAATGTATAATTTAATATTTTGACCTATTAATCTATTATTATATAAATGATTATAATGACCATATATAAATAAATATATTATTTATGTATTCTTAAATTCTCTCACTTGGCCGATTAATCATTTATTATGATAATTAGAAAAGTCTGATCGGGAGTTAATACTCATTTTAGCTTTAAACCAAAAACCATAACAAAGAAATACAGTTGTTGAGTTAGTCAACTCAGGACCCCTATTGATTATACTACAAACTCGATTTAAAAGCTAAGCACTTATGATTAAAATTTACAATTAAACTCTCTAAACATTTGATTTGTATAATAATTTGATATGTCATTATGCATGCAAAACACATTTAGAGACATACAAAATCAAAACAAACTAATGAGGAAAAATTAAGGGGGTGTTTGGGATTTACTTATTTTAGTGACTTATTAGCTTATTGACTTTTTGAAAAAGTTAAAAAGTGTTTGGCATGAAAATGTTATGTGAGGGGAAAAGTTAATAAGTAACTTCATTGTGACTTATTAACTTTTCCAGAAAGTTATAAGTTATTTTGAAATGCTTAGCCAAACATGGCCTAACAGTTAATCATTCATAGTATGATCTGCAGTTGTACATAGTCATCAATAAACTCATCATTGTTATAAGTGCTTACATAATACTTATGTGTGATAGACTTTTAGTTATTGGATCCATTAGCACATCATGAATGTATGAATGTATTCGATACAAAGATTTCGTTTCCTACATTTGTTTACAAACGAAAATTTCGCATTGAAGTTTAATATAGCACCTCTCTAACTATTATTGGATCCATGAGCACATCATGACTTTATCACTATATGTTTCAATATATTAGTTATATGGAGTTAATAAACTGTAACACCCCGAAAACGGCTTTGGTAATCAAACCACGTTAATAGTAAAGACGGGTAAAATACCTTTAGTGGTAAAAATTTACCCGGTAAATATTAGGATTTAAATAATTAATCCTAATAATAAATAAAAAGTGAATAAAAGCTTTTAAGAAATAAAAGCTTAGAAGGCCCGAGTTAACGGGACCTAAAATAAACTTAGTCATAAATATTCCCGAACCCGCTAAGTTAACTAGGAATATTTAACCTAGTTAATAAGTGGGAAAATTGTTAAAAGAAATAAGTAGGTTGTGGCCTACTTAATAACGAACCAAACACGAGGGGTTAAAGCGGGATAACAAGAAAAGTTATTTAATAAAAACAAACACAAACACACACACACAGTGTGTGTTCTGGATCGAGCTCAGGGGCGACCAAGAAGGGTCAAACCCTAATCAACACAATTTCATCAAATTGAAGGGGCAAATCAAGTCCAAATCAAAATCCGAGTATGAATTAGTGATCTCCATTGAAAAAGGAGTCATGAGGTATGTAAATTTCTTGAGAAATATCTAGTTGAAATTCTGAGCAAACCTAGAGAACTCGAATCTGAACTTGCATGTTTGTTGTTTGGATGAAATTAGTGATGAAACTATGCCTAGGAGTAAACCCTAGTCATGTACTTGTTGAATTGATGTTCATGATTGTGAATCCATGATCATACACTCATGTGTCAAGTGGGTTTTGATTATGTAGTAAAGATGATGATGTACACATGTTTAAAAACATCATAGTTGCTAGTAGGAACAAGATACTTGAACAATTTGCAAGTTTGAGTAATTGATCATAAGTGATAGTGGTGATTTTTGATGTTAATCTTGGTAAAAATAACTAGTTAGGAACTAGTTAGTAAATATGTAAAATCATGCACATTAGGTGTTTGTTAAAATGCCTAAATGAGAACTAAGTGTTGATAATGTGCCTAATTGAGTGTTGTGAACTTGATAGTGCAATCATATGTGTTAATTGGTGATTTGACTTTTAAATAGTCAAACCGACCATTAATAAGATCGAATGGTAATTGTGATAGAAAATATGTAAGATGGAATAGTCATAATTAATGATGACTAATATAACCGTCTTACGAATTATGATGATAGTTTGACGCTTGACAAGCTAGGTGGAGGCTTGGAAAGGAAGCGGGTCAAACGAAGCAAGAATGGCGGAAAAGCATAATTCGGATGCAAGGTAAGTATAGCTTACACTAGTCTTAAATTGTGGAATGTTTTCTTATCATATAAATTATGAATGAGATATCTAAACAATTGAAATATGATGTTCCGTCGTGTAGTCGAACGGAACAAGAAAATCAAAGATGATAGAAACCATAATAATGGTTAAAAAAAAAAAAGTAAATCGATAAATTGGTCATATTATGTCGAAAGAAATACACGGTTTATATTTAAAATTACCGTACGGTGTTAAACGGGAAGAGTCATGTAGAGGAGATGATAATAAATATCATTTCGCAAAGATAAATGGTCAATTCGGCCAAACGGGTCAAAAGGTGTAGACAACACCTTTTGACTATATAGACTAATGATTCTTTTGTCGAGTCATATGCTTACAGAATAGATATCCAATGGATATTCGCATCGTTCTTAATTAGCGAATATAAAGCAAGGTATTAAAATCGGGTCTATTTGTTGATCCGAGCCAGGTACGCTTATTTATGATGTATGTAAAAGTGCTAATTTGGTCGAGTAATTGGTGTTAGCTCTTCATTGTAAAAGAAGGACCAAAATCGACCAAAACGCCCTTGTAGGCTAAATTGAACAAACAACTCTTAGAGGTTGTTTGGAAAGGAGTCTTATGATTAAACAAAAGTTTAGAACGAGTACGAGTAGTGAAATATGTAATTCTAGGGCCAAAAGACTCCATATGAGTCTTTGCCGTAAAATGATATTTCAAGAAGTATGAATTCGGAACACATAGATATCTACTTTAAATCCAACACACATTTAGTTGTGATGGAAGAGTACTAGATAAGAGATATAGGTTACAACGCTAGATTAGAATGAAAGCGAAATTGAGCTTAAAAGTGCTTAAAATATCCTTAACGGGTCAAAATAAGCATACTAGTGAAAACGGGTTTAATTTGTGTAATAAACCTATGATTAGAACCTAATATGGTATATCACAATTATTTGATGAAGTGTATGAAATATAGGAATCAAATAAATACGTTTGTTTGATAAAATGCATAACCGGGTCAAAATTTGGTATAAAGGGTAATAAGTCGAAGACTTAGAAGTCTTGAATTTTATCAAGCCGGATGTCGGATTTTAACTCCATATGATGGAGAATCAAATTACAAACATGTAGGAAGAAACGGTAGGTCAAACGGATAAGCGGTTTGAAAGATACGAAAGATTTCGTGTCAAATTTCGGCAAAATGGAAAGGCTGAACCCAGGGTCCACCGTAATTTACGGTCCCACCGTAATTTACGGTGGACATGATTTATTTACGGTGGTGGCCCACTGATTTACGGTAGAAAAGCATGAACCCAGGGGCCACCGTAAATTACGGTCCCACCGTAATTTACGGTGGAGATTTTTTATATATTTTGTTTTTCATTTGAAAAATCAATTGTTTCCCGGACATCGTTCGGACATGATTTAAACCCCGTATGACTAAAGCATTTCATGTTTTTATGAAATGTAGGTACATTTTGGATGCCGGAAGACGATCAAGCTCAGCGAAGAACCGAACACGATAAAGATACACGCTTCCGCACTTTGTCACGTTGTAAATTTTAAACAACGAATTTGATCACGCTATGTAGAATAACTTATGATTTGTAAAAGTTTTAATAAACCCGTATATTTATAATATGTGTAGTCTTAACTACACATCTAATTGTTGGTATTTACATGTAAAACCGTTAAATAGAAACTAGGGTGTTACAAGTTGGTATCAGAGCCTTGGTTTAAGAGATTCGAGTATGGTGGGGAGGAACCATGCTTGGACTTAAACCTTATGCTCTTGACAAAGAATAGTGTTCGGTTCGAGGCTTGATCGCAAATCCGGTTAGTACAAGTACCTTAATAGTTAGTATGCTAAAGTGTTGTAAACAACACATAGAGCTATTGTGTGGTATATGTTACCCCAATTTAAATGATTGATATGGTTGACGAAAATACGCGCGTTGACGCGTATAGTAGAAAAAAGCCTTGTATTATAATACGGGCGATTATTGAAATTGACATTACTAACTCTTGTGAATGTTTTAATTGAAGGACACTCGCGTCTGAAGATGACGGGAGTTGAACGAATTATGGATATGATGATGGAACGGTACGAGGTATGACAGGAAGAGCATACTCATCAAGGACCAAAATCGCGTAACGGTCGCGAACAAGGTTAATAGCAAGGAACGCCCGTAGGGGCAAACATTACAAGGTGCACATTTTAAATAATCGCACAATTAGCAATATGCAACAAACACGTAGAGAATGATCGTTGCATGGGTAAATTAGAAACTTGGAAAGCCTGAACAGAAATACATATCCAGGATATAATTTCCAAGAAAACTGAATAGAGGCGTTACTTACATAGGGCGTGATGTGAAAACTATAAAAAGGTCGTGTACGTCATGTGTTAAATCGCTTACTCTGGCCAAGTAAGTAGTGGCATATGATACCACGAGTTTCTTACAGCGGACACATTTACATCCGATGTAGTAAGGGCGGAGTAAATGGGACTAATTAAAAAGTACCCAAATGAATCAGATAAGCAAAATATTTGATAATAATGTAAACGCACAACCGAGTGACTGAAGCGTATTACATCAGGATAATGAGCCCGAGCGAAGGGACAAAGAAGCATGTAAAATGATTTAGACAAGTATTGGGAAGGAATGTACTTACACTCGAACCCATAAAACGCAAGCATGTAAAATGATTTAGACAAGTATTGGGAGGGAGTGCACTTACACTCGAACCCATAAAACGCAAGCAAGTAAAATGATTTAGACAAGTATTGGGAGGGAGTGTACTTACACTCGAACCCATAAAACGCAAGCAAGTAAAATGATTTAGACAAGTATTGGGAGGGAGTGTACTCACACTCGAACCCATAAAACGCAAGCAAGTAAAATGATTTAGACAAGCAATGGGAGGGAGTGTGCTTACACTCGAACCCAGAAAACGCAAACATGAAAAATGATCTAGACAAGCAATGGGAGGGAGTGTACTTGCACTCAAACCCGGAAAATGCAAATATGTCCCTTAACGGGTCATTTTTGTAAAACGTCGAACTTAAAGACAAAGTCAGAATATAAAAATGAAGCGAGGTCTTAATGCATACCGGGAGGATTGCAATAATAACGACTTTGGTAAAACACCCGGTTGATGGGTAAGAATTAAACACATGCGTAAACCGAGAAACGAGAACATGAATTTAAAGTCAAAAGACTCGGATTATGAGTTAGGACAAAAAGACCATAAAAATTTCGTAAACAGAAATTCTGATAATTATATTCAACTATTTTGAGATTGAACGGGTTGAATAAAGTATAATGCTTAAAGGCGTAAGTAAGCGCAAGCCAGATAACGGTAAGCTTGAGACAAATGAATTTCAAACGTAAAAAGAGTGCTTTGACACCAAATATATATTTTAATAAGACACGAGTAAAAAGAGTGATCTACGGGATCAACATAACCTTTAGGGTTATAAACAAATGAGAGATATACGGACTAAAACGACCCACGGGTCATGATTAGAAAGAAGTTATAAGGACTTCGCCTTAAAGAGGTGAATGTCTAATCAAAAATAGCCCATAAGGCTAAGTGATTAAACCTACGGGTTAGATGGAATAAAGCGAGGAAATCAGTTAAGAATCCCCGCATAAAAACTAAGACTGTAAAGGATTAAATTACGGACTGTCAATATCCCAGTATGGATGATTGACACAAGTTAAAGAAAAGATCCTAAAACTAAAACTTCGGTTTTAGTAAGAAATAATGTTTTTACAAACATAAATTCTGATAGGAATTTAAATAGTAAGCATGAAAGATACAAGTCTTGACACTGATAGGCGCAAGATGATATATTCGAAAAGTGATATTCTAAAAAATGAAAGGTTGATATAAATTAAACATGATGTAACACAATCACGGACAAGAAATGTAATGTGAAGTAGAATCACAATATAACCAAGCAAGCGGTAAAAAGGAACTGGACAAATAAGTCTAGTTAATGAAACCGGTTAAAGTCAGCAATTTAAGTTAAGAAATTTGGTTCGCTTGTAAACGGTAAATTCGGTATAACTAAACCGAATAAGTAAATTTGAAAATAAAAGGAATAGTTGCTAGAAGTGAAAGATTTCACTAGAAACCTTTAAACGGGTCAAAGTAATGGATTCATAAAGAATTCGATAGTATATGAAAGCGAGGAATATCGCTAAGTTAATTAAACTAGTGGAAATAACGAGATTACGTTATTTCCAGTCGCATTATGTCATGTAAGATACGTAGATGATTAATAACCAAAAGAATATTACCATACTTTTCTGGTAATACTAACAATCGGTTAAGATATGAGAAATGCTTAATTGATTATCGAGAGCAAATACATAGAGTTGAACTCGATAAATTAAGTAAGAAAAGGTTTCGAGGACGAAACCTCTTTAAGGGGGGTAGACTTGTAACACCCCGAAAACGGCTTTGGTAATCAAACCACGTTAATAGTAAAGACGGGTAAAATACCTTTAGTGGTAAAAATTTACCCGGTAAATATTAGGATTTAAATAATTAATCCTAATAATAAATAAAAAGTGAATAAAAGCTTTTAAGAAATAAAAGCTTAGAAGGCCCGAGTTAACGGGACCTAAAATAAACTTAGTCATAAATATTCCCGAACCCGCTAAGTTAACTAGGAATATTTAACCTAGTTAATAAGTGGGAAAATTGTTAAAAGAAATAAGTAGGTTGTGGCCTACTTAATAACGAACCAAACACGAGGGGTTAAAGCGGGATAACTAGAAAAGTTATTTAATAAAAACAATCAACACAATTTCATCAAATTGAAGGGGCAAATCAAGTCCAAATCAAAATCCGAGTATGAATTAGTGATCTCCATTGAAAAAGGAGTCATGAGGTATGTAAATTTCTTGAGAAATATCTAGTTGAAATTCTGAGCAAACCTAGAGAACTCGAATCTGAACTTGCATGTTTGTTGTTTGGATGAAATTAGTGATGAAACTATGTCTAGGAGTAAACCCTAGTCATGTACTTGTTTAATTGATGTTCATGATTGTGAATCCATGATCATACACTCATGTGTCAAGTGGGTTTTGATTATGTAGTAAAGATGATGATGTACACATGTTTAAAAACATCATAGTTGCTAGTAGGAACAAGATACTTGAACAATTTGCAAGTTTGAGTAATTGATCATAAGTGATAGTGGTGATTTTTGATGTTAATCTTGGTAAAAATAACTAGTTAGGAACTAGTTAGTAAATATGTAAAATCATGCACATTAGGTGTTTGTTAAAATGCCTAAATGAGAACTAAGTGTTGATAATGTGCCTAATTGAGTGTTGTGAACTTGATAGTGCAATCATATGTGTTAATTGGTGATTTGACTTTTAAATAGTCAAACCGACCATTAATAAGATCGAATGGTAATTGTGATAGAAAATATGTAAGATGGAATAGTCATAATTAATGATGACTAATATAACCGTCTTACGAATTATGATGATAGTTTGACGCTTGACAAGCTAGGTGGAGGCTTGGAAAGGAAGCGGGTCAAACGAAGCAAGAATGGCGGAAAAGCATAATTCGGATGCAAGGTAAGTATAGCTTACACTAGTCTTAAATTGTGGAATGTTTTCTTATCATATAAATTATGAATGAGATATCTAAACAATTGAAATATGATGTTCCGTCGTGTAGTCGAACGGAACAAGAAAATCAAAGATGATAGAAACCATAATAATGGTGAAAAAAAAAAAGTAAATCGATAAATTGGTCATATTATGTCGAAAGAAATACACGGTTTATATTTAAAATTACCGTACGGTGTTAAACGGGAAGAGTCATGTAGAGGAGATGATAATAAATATCATTTCGCAAAGATAAATGGTCAATTCGGCCAAACGGGTCAAAAGGTGTAGACAACACCTTTTGACTATATAGACTAATGATTCTTTTGTCGAGTCATATGCTTACAGGAATAGATATCCAATGGATATTCGCATCGTTCTTAATTAGCGAATATAAAGCAAGGTATTAAAATCGGGTCTATTTGTTGATCCGATCCAGGTACGCTTATTTATGATGTATGTAAAAGTGCTAATTTGGTCGAGTAATTGGTGTTAGCTCTTCATTATAAAAGAAGGACCAAAATCGACCAAAACGCCCTTGTAGGCTAAATTGAACAAACAACTCTTAGAGGTTGTTTGGAAAGGAGTCTTATGATTAAACAAAAGTTTAGAACGAGTACGAGTAGTGAAATATGTAATTCTAGGGCCAAAAGACTCCATATGAGTCTTTGCCGTAAAATGATATTTCAAGAAGTATGAATTCGGAACACATAGATATCTACTTTAAATCCAACACACATTTAGTTGTGATGGAAGAGTACTAGATAAGAGATATAGGTTACAACGCTAGATTAGAATGAAAGCGAAATTGAGCTTAAAAGTGCTTAAAATATCCTTAACGGGTCAAAATAAGCATACTAGTGAAAACGGGTTTAATTTGTGTAATAAACCTATGATTAGAACCTAATATGGTATATCACAATTATTTGATGAAGTGTATGAAATATAGGAATCAAATAAATACGTTTGTTTGATAAAATGCATAACCGGGTCAAAATTTGGTATAAAGGGTAATAAGCCGAAGACTTAGAAGTCTTGAATTTTATCAAGCCGGATGTCAGATTTTAACTCCATATGATGGAGAATCAAATTACAAACATGTAGGAAGAAACGGTAGGTCAAACGGATAAGCGGTTTGAAAGATACGAAAGATTTCGTGTCAAATTTCGGCAAAATGGAAAGGCTGAACCCAGGGTCCACCGTAATTTACGGTCCCACCGTAATTTACGGTGGAGATGATTTATTTACGGTGGTGGCCCACTGATTTACGGTAGAAAAGCATGAACCCAGGGGCCACCGTAAATTACGGTCCCACCGTAATTTACGGTGGAGATTTTTTATATATTTTGTTTTTCATTTGAAAAATCAATTGTTTCCCGGACATCGTTCGGACATGATTTAAACCCCGTATGACTAAAGCATTTCATGTTTTTATGAAATGTAGGTACATTTTGGATGCCGGAAGACGATCAAGCTCAGCGAAGAACCGAACACGATAAAGATACACGCTTCCGCATTTTGTCACGTTGTAAATTTTAAACAACGAATTTGATCACGCTATGTAGAATAACTTATGATTTGTAAAAGTTTTAATAAACCCGTATATTTATAATATGTGTAGTCTTAACTACACATCTAATTGTTGGTATTTACATGTAAAACCGTTAAATAGAAACTAGGGTGTTACATAAACTTATGAGTATGTTGATAAATTTTCATAACATTTATTGATAATTGTGTTGTGATTTACATATTATGTCACTGTAACTGAGTTTGTTGTTAATAGTCTCTTATGACTCCTTCATGAGATAGAATTTGTCTGCTGACATAAGAGTATAACCAAAATTTACTCTTAGTTATCTTTGAATATAACAAAGTTAGAGTAGTCAACCGGTTTGAGTTCTCAATTCTTCTTTAAATTATGGTCTCTCCTTTCCTTTTAAAATATTGTAACACTCTACTAGATGTTTCACGTTAATCTAGACAAAACTAGTGTTTTGCAATGTGAGTAGTATCTGAACAAGTATAGACTTAACCTACATACAATTTCTAATTAATGAAGCATAAGAAAATAATCTCATTCATCATGTTATCCTCTATAGGAAAGCAATATTGCTTATTACATGTGTAAGGCCCATTTCAAAGTAAAACTTATGGAACGAAACTAATGTTCTATTGGGTCTATTTTTGTATATTATGATATATATCACATAAGAGGTATCTCCAAGATTCATATGTCAAAAAAAAAAAAATGCATTAAAAATGTTTTGACTTAAGTAACATGTATTTGTCAAAAGAATGTCATCTATATAAGGATAAATTTGTAACTTCCGCAAAAAACAGATCCTAGAAAACCTGACTCGTTTTGTAAGCCGGATTCTAAGCGAAATAAATGAAAATGGAATTTTTATTTATTTTATACTTTCATATTGCCACATATTAATTTGGTTAATTACGGGATGATGTATTTGATTGTTTTGGTAAGAAAAACACATAACAATTTAAAAGACGATGCAATGGATTATAGACATGAAATTTAAAACACAACGAAAACATACTGCTTAACACTTAAAACACACTACTTAACGGTCTTGGCATGGTGTTTTAAGTTTTAAGTCCAGTAGTGGCGGAGCTTGAATAAAAGTTTCGAGGGGGCGGAAAGTCATGAACCCAATTTATATATTGTATAAATATTTAGGCAAAATAATTGGGGGGACAATCCTATATAATTTTAGAATTTTCGGAAGAAAAATAGGAAATTGTACACTTCTAACCGAAACATTCGGGGGGGGGGGGGGGGTGCACCCCCACTTTACACTATGCTCCGCCATTGAAGCCCAGAATCCATTGCATTATGTCTTAAATTGTTATGTTTGGTGTTTTTTTTTTTGCCAAAATAATTGAAAACATCATGTCTAAGTCCAAAACATAATATTTACATGTCAATTCCTATGTCTTCTCACATTTCTTACGAAAATGTCCTTTTTATAGAAATTTTAGAAATATCGTTGTAGTTTAAAGAATGTAAATTACTTGAATAATATGTAATCTCTACGCTATATGGGCGTCCTTTGGTTCACACTTCAAACGAAAGTACTAAAGTGTGGTTTTCATTCCTATACTCAAATAAGCAATAATCCTTTACGATACTTTAAGTGGGTGGTTATAAAGGGGTGATTTATTCACGAAGATCATTTCACTACACACGCAAGCTAATGGCGTATGAACACACGGGATCGTAAAATTTTAGTCGAATATGTTTAAAGCTTCGAACCCATTTTACGGAATCGAAGATAAAACATGAGAATACATAAACATATAAGATAAAATCCAATGTAACAATACGCAGTTGTATTACAATCCTTGTTGTCTAAAAAAGAGAAGACTTTAAAAACTCATTAAAATTATACAAGTATTAAGTGACTTTAGGCTGCATGGTGTGAGATTTATCACGCCACACTAGTGTCATGTCGGTTTTAGTGCAACAATAGCGCCCCCATTGAACATTGACGGTGTGAGATAAAACCTATAAAGCGTCGTTAACTATTAATAAAAAAATGAAAAAATCTAATTGGTTTATGCACATGGGACCTACTAAAGTCTCCTCCAGCGCTAGTTAGACCATCCGTAGCGCATAGAAAAGAGTGTTGGGGGAACTATGGTAATGATATGGCAAAGGATATGGCATGACATGTGAAACACGATTATCGTGTTTTCCTAACTGCTTTGGTTTTTATTGTTAAAAGTTTACATAATAATATCATTATATAAGGATGTAAGGGGCACTCCTCTAAGTGGGGAGTGACCTCTCTTACCTACAGCCAATCAGCACGCGTCACGTCAACTCCCCACACCCTCAATTTGATGGCGGCACTCCTCTCTTGGGGGACTTGCTTTTTTTTTTTTGTTTTTTTATTTGTTTTTTTTTTATTTGTTGTAATTATGCATGTATTATAAATTAAACAAATATTAATAAAAATTAAATAAAATTTAAGAAAAGACATTTCATTAAATAAAAATTACATTCAAACTAGAAAAATTGGGTAGCTCCGCTTGTTAGATGAGATTTTGGAAGAAAATTAAACTACTATCGCTTGACGATGAATCTTCATCGTCGGGAAAGTCGGCCAGGAGAGAAAAAAACAGGAACTCGGAATCCATTTTTTTTAAAGATTGGGTAAAAAATTAGATGAGTTGAACGGTTTAGGAGAGTAATGTAGTGGGAGTTGTTTTGGGTTTGAAAAATAAAAAGATTGAAGTGAGTTAGTATTTATAGGGTTTAGGAGATTTTTTTTAATATATAACGGCTATATAGCCGTTTTAATATAAAAAAAGGTCAAAAATTACAAATCTCAATCGGTGAACACAACCCGCTCCCCACACCCCGATTTGGGTCACCGAGGGGATGACGGCGGTGTTCCCGAGAGGGGTTCACACTCACCGCCCCCCTCCCCGAGGGCGCCCCGTTCACCCTAATGTGGTTTGATGACAAGCTTCATATCCCCATAAGGCGATAAATCACTTTTTGCTTCTATTAAGCAAACTAAAGTAATTGTTCAGACGTTGTAATCAGATTAGTTTTCCCCAAATGTAATCCCAATTAGCCTTTATACTGTAAAATAAAGTAATCTAAGAAGCAAAGTTAAAAAAAAAAACAAAGATTAACTACATTTGTCTTATATTTATAATTATAAAAAGTCGTAAACGTCTTTTGTAGATGAATCTTGATCTAACCCTTTGCAAAAGTTATTGCTTTAATTCGTTGCTTAACTCAATTGTCATAGTAAAAAAAATCATTTTCATTTTTTCCAGAAACATGAAAAAGAAGTATATGGAACTTTGTTAAAGGACTCAAAGCATGTCAAATTCAAGTGTTGTGATTTTGATGTGTTAACAAAGATAATTGAATTATTTTAAAATGATATATTCTTTATATATATTCTATTTAACAAAAAGTAAATTACATGGATTTTTAATGTTTAAATGTTTATCGTCGGGCATGGGCGGACCTAGGTAGAGGGTTGGATGGGCAGGCGCACCCCTTGAAAAAAGAATTTAGTGTATTTTATAGGACAATATCTCGATCATACCCTTTGAAAATTTGGTTAAACCCCTATTTCACACCCCCAGAATTTTTTTGGGTCCGCTATCGGGTCTTCCTAAGACGGTCTAAAGATGACGATACAATATGATGTGGTTCCCGTGGTGTTTTGGTTGTATGTTGATGTGCTTATCCTAGAAATGGGTCCACCGAAATCCATGATAGACCGACAAATAAAATATATGGATCTCGCAGTTAGGAGGAGGGTGCCCTTCGTGGAGGATTCATATGGTGGGTCTCATCGACGATATTGCCATGTGTTTATATGTGGTGTGATCAACAATGACTTCTCTGGTGGTTCTGGATTCCATGAAGAAACTCGACGAGGTGGAAAATTTTTCTTAGGTTTTTTTTTTTTTTTTTAAATTAAACTTTTTTTTGGTAAATTCAAAAATATATTTAAGGATACAAAGTTAAAACGATCATGGTACTTTTGCATTTTTAAAACTATGTCTTGTAATATCCAACTATAGTTTTTTTTTTAACGGCCAACAAACTCAATCCCGAGCACTCTCGGGGCACCCACTGCCCACTGGACAAACGGAGTACTCCGAGAGTAACCCGAGTCCACCACCAATTCCGGGGAAAACCCGGTAACCCACCGGCCCATAGGCACGACGGTGAAATTACCGGTAAAACCCGTTTGGCTCAAGGATCCAACCCAGGTTTTCCTGGGTCTCCTATCATTGCCCACCAGTGCCTCACTCTGCATCTAGTGGGAGTCGAACCTGCATCTCTCAAGAGAAATACAAGTACTCCGACTATAGTTTTTGGATTCCAAATATTTTCCCGTAACGTTTATATATGGTTTTTATTACACAATATTAAATACTCTTTTAAATACTTGTTTTAGGTAGACTCATTTACTACTTTTGGCTTTATAGCTTATAGTTGTAGCTTCCTTCTTTCTTTTTGTTTCCAATTTTCCATGTTATCTTTTGCTTTACTCTTTACTTCGTACACCCCAAAGCCTCATGCCGCCATTGCAACTCAAAAACAATTTCAGTTCATAAGTAAAAAAAGCAATTTGTAGATTATTAAAAATGATTTATATGCTATAAATATTTCAGTTTTAATAACTTTATATATTGTATTGTATATACTTACAAATAGAAGATAGTGTATAGTAGCATCTATTTGGCATCCACTTCTATTCATTTTCTTTTGTTTTTTTTCTTTTATTTTTACTCTTTACAAATAGAGACTTTGTAATCAAATTTTACGTGCTTATTTTTATGTAAGTGTCGGTATAAATTCAAGTTGATTTACGTTTCGACGTAATTTCTCTTTGAAAACTTTTTTTTTGTCTCTTGTCCTTTTTTTCTTTTAGTTTTACTCTTCAAATTTTAGGATTGACACTTGCAGCCCCTCAACTTTTCCAAAGACTTTATAATCGAGTTTTACATGCTTATTTTTATGTAAGTGTCCGTATAAATTCAAGTAGATTTACGTTTCTACTTATTTTTTTTTAAATGAGTAGGCTCAGATATTATGCGTTTTTGTACTTACTTTTATGTACGTGTTAAGTTGGTACATTTTCATTAGGCTTGAGGGTGTGGTTGGAGCCCCCAGCTAGGGGCTTTATAAGGCCACGTCAGCGCCACCTAGGATCCACCTTAGCCATAGAGTCCCCTTTAATTTGCATGGTGTGGATAGAGCCCCTATTAAATAAAATTTAAAAAAAGTTCATTGGTTTAAAACTTGTGGGCCCCACCTGAACCCTTAAATTCTGGCGTTACCATGGTGGCGAAGTGTGTATAGCGCCCCCTCTTAAAATGGAGGGTGTGGTGATGGAGCCCTATGGGGCGCTATAGGTGCTGAGTTGGCGGGGGTGGCGCCCCCACACCCTCCAGCCTTATATGGTATAAATTCGAGTTATTTTACGTTTCGCCTCCGCCACAAGCACTTATTTTGAAGTTGGTTAACGTTTCGATGTAAAACTATTTCGCAAATAAGTTGGGTCAAATATAATACATTTCTGTGCTTATTTTATGTACGTTTTCAGTTGGTCTACGTTTTGACATAAATTCCGCTCGGAGACCAGTCAGGTCAATATATTACGTTTTGATTAGACGATATAAATTCGAGCTGCTTTACATTTCAACGCCGCGTCAATAGGCGAGAAATTTACTAATTCAATTCATGTTCAAAGTGCTAAACAAAGAAAAATTAAATTATATAAAACTAAAAAACCTACAATAAAATATTCATATTGTTTCTAATCACAACCCTCTCAACACGACGTGTAATATTTTATCTGAACGTAAGAGAATTTTAATCTGTATATTAATAACTTTTTACAACATATAAAGACCCTCATTTTTTTATATCATATACACAAAAGTTTTTCATATGAATAGGTAGGGAACATGAGAGCAAAATATAAGACTAATTCATCATTATGCATAGGGGATTATAGAAGTATAATGTTGTTGGTTATTCGAATAATGTATTCAAAATCAGGTTTCGAATATTTGAATAGGTTCTTATATGGGCTGAATTCTGGATCGAATCCGAGCCCATGAAGTTTGAACCGTATTGACCGAAAATATCAATTTCAAAGCATGTATAATTTTTGTTTACATCAAACATATTTGGGCTTTCATTTCATAAGCAATTAAGAAATGGGCTCAAGCCTCAATGTCATATGGCCCATACCCCATGTGGGTTTCAAATGGGCTTCATAGTTGTAGTTATGCTAAAGATGCAAAATTCGGTATTGGGCCGGAACCGGGTACGACCCAATCGGGTATTGCTTGTGACATTGCGCTTTAACGCTCCGTTCCATGTTAAACCGTCCTAGCCATATTGCTTGTATCTATCTTACTATCTATAATTCTAGACGTAGGGTTGCCATTTCCAAGTATGCATTTTAAAGAGGATTTTTTTTTTAAAATAAACCAATTATTATTCCAACTAAGTGCACTTTACATCAATATCGCAGGTAAGCGAGCAACAAGCTGCGCCGCTACCCCTTTCTGAATAGCAAACCATAGCCTATTAAAAACAAACCCCTGCCCTCCTGTTGATGAGCAACTGCTGTGGACAACCTTTTGGACCCTAGTCAACAAACGGATAGCTTCTGGAGCTAAGGAGCCAAATGTGTCGAAGGCGAAGGGGACAAATGCGTGTTGGTTATCAGCACATGCTTTAGCGTGTTTATCCACTTTTTTTATTCCGCTTTCCTTATAGCTTGTCCTGCTACAAACCCGCTTTCCCGTAAACCAGCTAAGGGGGAGACTCCTGTGAGATCCACACAAGCATGTTTCCCTCCTGCCCAGCCAAAGACAAGCAGATCCGCTGGTCTCAATGTAGATCTCCCTTCCATGGGGTCTGTAAGGAAATTCACAGGGGCCTCCTTCTTGACAGAAATCCCCGTTCTCCTCAAGATGTCCCCCAAAACATCCCTCACTCAGTCATGCCGATATTTGAAACCAGGGAGCTCCTTACAATGAACATCATGCTCCCCGTATTTATCCATGCAGGCTTTACGACATATTGGGCATGTTTCGTCTTCTGAATACATAGGGATCATCAGCCGGTATTTGAGGATAGCCCTATACTCAACAGCCGACATGCATTGCCCCAGCCCCTCGATCGGGATAACAGTCAAAAAGTCTTGCGCATGGGGGCCTTTCAAGCACTCAATCACCGCCTTCTGGCGGGGAGACAGATCAAATGCTTCTCCATTTTGGTATCGAAATTCTTCCTTATAAATTTCAAAACATGTTCATGAATGAACTTTCTTTCATACCGATGATCTCATCTCATAATGTATGAATGTAAATCTATAGTTGGTTAGCTTGATAAGTCTTTTTTTCTTTCGTGATTTCCCTTGAAGCTTGATGTCAATGAATGCATTCACATTTGTTTGTCGCGTATATCAGCGTGACCTTATGTTGTGAGTTGTTCTTGAGGTCGTTGAATGCATTCACATGGCGTACATCGTGCCTGCAGTTGTTCATGGGCGCTCGTCAGATCCTCAAAACATTTAACCCTTATTTTTGTAATCGGACACTTTAGAATGCACTTATTTATTACGTTGGAGATAAATAACAAGAGTTCGCTTACTCTATACGATATGTTAGCATTTGATTACTCGTGTCCAAACCCAACTATTCAATTTATTTACTAACGTGGTACATGTTTTAAAATTACTGTATGTGTTATTTGATGGATGTGAAAAAACTCAATTATCATATTTTGGTGGAATTTTATTTTGTTACACATAATTTGCATAGGAGTTTTAGTTTGCCTTTCAAAAAAAAAAAAATGCATAGGAATTTTGGAGTCATTCAAGTTTTTCGAATAAAAATTATGCAATCACATTTTCTGAATTTATGATAAATATGCATAGGAATTTTGGAGGACAAGCCCAAGCCCAACCTCATTTTAAAGTTATATGAGCTCTAGGCCCAATTAATGCCCCATCATTTTTTGTGGTAACCACATCACATGTCGCCTAAAGGTTGGTCGTATCTAAAATTAGAGATGTGCATAATAACCGGGTCCAAACTTGAGCTGGTAGACTTGACCTGGAACCGGTTCCAGTTTCTACCCGCTTTATTGAAGAACCGGTTCTGGGTTCAGAAAACCCGTAGGTTCTTTCCCGGTTCCACATTTTATAAAAAATTCGATTCGTACCCTGTTCCTACCCGGAACCGGTTACCGGTTCCTCCGTAACCAAATCCAACCCGGTGCATTAAATTCTACTATTTAATGATTTTGTTACCATTGGAATCGACTCTAGCCGTTGCAACCAACCATTTAATGCATTTGTTACCGTTGGAATCGATTCCTAGTCGGTGGAATCGATTCCTGATAGTATATATAGTGTACATTATTCATTTGATTATCACACCATCTTCATCTTTTTCTTGATTCTTTTTCTACTCGATAAGCTCTACAAGTAAACGGTCAAAGAAATAAACCGGTTACAATGCAATATGTTTGTCTTTTCTTAATATGTAATTTTTATTTAAAGTATTAGTGATTGTATTTTTTTTTTTTGTTATATTAAGTTTTTATCAATTTAAGTTTTTTTTAAGAACCGATTCCTACAGTAACTGTTTGCAGCGTTTTTATTAAATTACCCGATGGAACCGGTTCTTCCGAGGAACCGGCTACAACCCTACCCGGAATCGGTTAGTATCGGTTCCAGTAATTATGGTTTAAAACCGGTTAGGAACTGGAACCGGTTCCTACAAAAAACCGGTTCCACCAACACTCATACAAGAACCGGGTATGGTTAGGAACCGGTTCCGGGTATAAAAAAACCGATATGCCCATCTCTATCTAAAATATTTGAGGTTGTATGCGTTGGCTATTTGGCACTTTGTGAGCAGATGGTGTGGCATTCTGTACTTGTATGCGTTTTCGCTCGCGACCTAATTCAAGCTCATGATTATGCTAGGATGGAAGAGAGGAAGAAAAAGGGTATCTAGATGATTATTTTCACAGGGCTTGGTGTATTTAGAAGGTTAGAAACGACTCTATTTTCTCTGGTTCATCGACGAGTATACAAAAGATTAAAAAGGATATTAGCTAGCTGAGCTATCTTTGGATAAAAAATAGGTCTCCCTTTAAGTCGTTAGTCTGGAAGAATTGGTGTATGTTATTTTAGCTTAGTCAACACTCTACTCGCATAAAACTTTTGTGTTATAGACTTATGTCGCTTTTCCCCCTATTTAGCAACGTGGATCATTTAGTATTGGAGCTCTTGGTTATCAAATGGCTCGACGTGGAAGAGGACGACCCATTGGTAGAACCGCCGACTAGGAAACGACAAATATGATCCTAACCCCATTGTGTGTAAGTATTTTAAGAATATAATTATTCTATAATATCTTTTAGAACATGTATATTTAATTTATTTATAGAAAACACTAGTTTGAACTTTTATATGTTTACTTGTGTACGAGGATGATGATACACCAACATTATCGTATAACCCACCAATACTATAAAATATTTATAATTATTTTTATATTGGTAGTTTCGAAGAAGCATCGAATGTGAATAAAAAAATATTTTAAACTACACACGTTTTGATAATTGCATGCTTTGCTTCGATCCGAATTAATTCCATAAGTTAGTTAATTAATTAAAATTATCACTGCAATCAAGGAAAAGATAAAGATGTGTTTAACTATTCTGGGTCGGCTTTAAGTATTATTATTTAAATTAGATTGTCCTCTCTTATCCTTGATATAATATTTAATATTTGGGTTATTCCTTTTAGGTTTGAATCTGAAGTCAAATGACACTTATGGGTTAACATTTTTAGGAAAAATTATGAGTTCCGGTTAGAAAAGGTGTTTTTTTTTTATAACTTATCATCATCATCATACTCTCGGTAAATCTCATCAATAGCAAAGATAAGGTAGAGTCTGAGAAGGGTAAGATGTATGGGTGTTCAAAAAACTCGCAGCTTGCGGCTCGCTCGAAAATCGCTTGAAAAAAGCTCTGCTTGAAAAAAGCTCAGTTGTAAACGAGCCAGCTCGGCTTGGCTCGATTTGTAAACGAGTCGAGCTCGAGCTAGGCCTGGCTCGACTCACGAGCCGGCTCGAATTATTATAAATACACACATGATACAAGCCACCGCAAATTATTATATATATACACACATGATTTTTAATAGTGTTATATGTCATAGTATTCATCATCAACATCTCCATTTTTGTTACTTTTCCTCCACATCAGATTTGTGATATTCTAAAACATTGGGATGTGATCAAGAAAAAAACTTGTCATTTACCATGTTCTTTAGTGAACCTTTTCTCTAACCATAAAAATGTATCCATTTGCGGTTGTGAATGAAGAAAAGAGTTGATGTGTACCATTTTCTTCAATTTGCTATTGTCCCACATTAGTGAGAAAAATAAAATTGAGAGAAGAATCCCCTTATAAAGCCAAGATATTCCCATATTCTTAAATATTAAAATGAGTAAATTACAAGTTTTGTCCTTTATGCTTACATCAAATTGCAGACGTTGTCCTTTTGGCCAAAATTTTACAGGTGATGTCCTTAACCTTTCAAAATCTTGCACGTTTTGTCATTTAGGCCAAACCTGGTTAGAAATCTCAGTTAAAAACTGTCATGTGCAATGCACATGAGGGTAAAATGGTAATTTCCCTCTCAACCCTTTCTATTCCCCCTTTTATAACCCTCACCCCTCTTTCTTCAACATTGATGATCTATAATTTCTGAGTTTGCTCAATAATTCTCGTCGTCATAGGCATGTTAATTGGGATAACAATAAGAGCAGCAACAACAACATTATCATCAATCATCATCCAATCCCTCACACTTTCTATTCCCCCATTTATAACCCTCACCCCTCTTTCTTCAACATGGTAACTCACATTTGATCTTCGTAATGTTTGGTTTGACAGAATCAAGTGACGGAAAGTTTTGTTTGCGTTAACTTCTTCCTAGGGTTTGCTCCATCATTATTCATTCTTGTTTGTTGCAGAAATTGTTAAGTCCCGTTGACTATTATTATTCACAGTATTCAAAAGAATAAATTAAGTTGTAGTGATACAGTCAGTGTTGAATACGTTTTGATGATGCTAAGGTATTGAATATTGATAACAACAATATTATGTCGTCAGTTGGGTGTTTTTCCAGAATCGATACTTTCAAGCTGAAGGTTCAGATCGAAAAGAGGCTCGGTTCACAAAAAGCTGAGAAGTACTTCAATCTAGTTACCAGGTATTTAAGTCTTAAGCTCGGGAACCGCCCATTCGCCCATATTACTTTTGTGCGAGTCTGTTCGCCTATAAATAGGGGTGTTGGGCTGGTCATTTGTAACTTTTTGGCATTTGCAGCGAAGCTCTGCCAAAATCGTTCACAATTTTGTAATAGCTTTCAATCAATAGAAACAATTGTTCAACGGTGTCTTTGTGTGTTTGTTCACTTTATACTCGGATTCCGCACGAGATATGAAGATCTATTAGTCGGTCGGAGCATTCGGAGCACCGAAACGGTCCTCACAATATGGAACAACTGGGCGCCTATTAAAGTGAACTTTCTGCTTGGGAGATTGATTCAAGACAAAGTCCCCACGACTACAACCCTTATAAGAAGAAATATTGTGGTGCCATGTATTCGTTGCAAATTATGCGAAGACGGGGATGAAACAGCTCCGCACCTTTTTAGCTCATGTAACTTTGCACTTCAGATTTGGGAATTTGTCACACGATGGTGCAAGCTGAATCCAAATTTTGCTTTGGAACTTAAAGATCTAGAGAATATTCATAATAGAAAAAGGGGGTCAAAGAAATGGAGGAAGGTGGTATCTCTTGTTACACAGACGACAATTTGGAGAAATCGTAACGACTTGATTTTCAGGGGTAAACAACCAAGTTTAACAAGGGTGAAGGAACACATTAAGTCTTTCAACTTTTTGTGGCTGAAGAATCGGGCGAAAGCTACAGGATTAACGTGGGAGAACTGGTGTAACTTTGATTTAACATGTATGGGGATCTGATTGTTTTCTTGGTGATTGTAAGGTGTAGTTCTAGTTAACTTTTTGTTAATCAGAAGCATATCAATAAAAATTTTGTTGGACTTTCAAAAAAAGAAAAAGAAAATCAACATAACATTATCACATGTTTCTTCAATTATTTTAGAAATGTGAATCTTATTAGTTTGGAGATGGAGAGACAAGGGATTAAATCGCCATAGTACAATGTGTTAAAGTATAAATATGTTGGGTTGATCTTTACGTACGGATTAGTTGCAAATATCAAGATGGTATAAATGTACTTGAGAGTTGAGACCAAATGCCCCATCTTCATCATATGTCAATTAATAAATAGCTAGTTTTAAGTAAAACAAACTATGAGAACAACGTAAACACGTGTATCTTTTGTTTTAACTGAAATATATAAGACGGTTAGACTATGGGGAGTGGAGGAAGGTAGTCATCTAAGGATGACCCGCCACGTAGGCGTCCACGTCAGCGGGTGTTGGGATGAGCCCAAAGGGGATGGACCTAGGGTGTGGGGGATGGGGCCTTTTATATAAACATATGTATGTATGTATAGTTCTGTGTGTGTGTTGCCGGTCTGTCAAGCACGACTTGGGGAGGACATTCACGATGGGACGAACCAAGGGGGTGGGGAGAACTTTCACGACGGTCTGTCGCCGTGCCGAGGACGAGCCCCACCCCGACTGGCCTTATGTAAATGTTTACCTCACTCTCTTTCTTAACTATATCAAACACCATGCATATACACTTTTGAAAGCAATGAGAAGTGCCTCAAAAAGTTAATTGCCTCAAGGATAGAGATGGATTACTCTCTTATACAAGGTTAAACCCTATTTAATAACATGTTTGGGCCGAGGTAGTCAGGTTAGCAAATCTCGAAATGAGTCTAAATACTTGTGTGCATCACGAGTCCTTCACTCTAATGTGACGCATATGTAGTTTTTACCATATAATTGCATACATTGTTGTTTTGTCATTTGTGTTATCTTGTTGTTTGTTTATGCTATGTCGAAGGTAGAGCAGAAACATAAACACAATAAGCTATCTCATATAACAATTAGGTACATAACGGTAAGAGGTTTGTAACTTTTAGCCATTCTGAAAGGTACATTCCATTTTTTTAAATTCAAGTTGTTAATTTAGAGGTGTTAAAATAATGTGACATTAGTGTCACAAATATCATTCACTTGTTCTAATGCAACATTCATCTTGTTATATAACATTTATAATAACAGATGGAGTTGTGAGTTAAGTGAAATGTTTATTACGGTGTTAAGTGGAACATCAAGGGTGCTAAGTGAAACGTTTGAGGGACTACGATCTTCATGGAGCATAGTTGGAGGTCCTGGTTGTAACATTTTATATCTGGAGTATAAGAGCATTCACATCCAAGGCATCATATTGTGAGTGTGGGGTTTTTAAAATGTAAAGAGTATAAAAAGTGGTTGTGAGTGAATGAGAGAGAAAATATTACTGTTCATCTGTATATTTGGGGGGACACTGTTCACCCACTATAATTTTTTAATATATATTGAAAGTGGTTGTGAGTGAATGAGAGAGAAAAATGTAATATATATTGAAAAGGAGAGAGAAAAAGTATTTGTTTTTAGTGGAAATATATTGATATAGGAGTTGTTTTTTAGTGGAATGTATGTATATTTTTAGTGGATTGGATGTGAATGCTCTAAAAGGGCGTTTGTCTGTTCAGAGAGCTCATTCTCTCTCATATTTTTCTCTGGTTCTCTCTGTATTCGTCAGGGTTTGTTGAGTTTCTTAGGTTGAAGAAGATTGTTGTTACAATCTCTCATCTTTGTTCTTGGAGAGACTGGTCTTCTAGTGTTGATGATCACCAGTGGATGATCATCTAGATATTATCTGTATTTTGTATTGGTTGATGATCTTACAATTTGTAAGATCTGTTGGTATTGGGGGGTCAATCTTTTGAGTTGGTTTAATAAGTTCTTGTCACCTATTTTGTCGCTAATTCTTTGTGTTTGTTCTATTGAGTTTCATACCATTGTTCATAACAAGAGGTAATTCAAACCCTATAACGTTCAATCCAGTAAAATCAAAAGAATAAAATCAAATAAGTTAATTAAGATTTGTTTGGTGTAATTTAGGATATGTAATATTTGGCATTAAAAAAATAAGCGGTTAATTTAATGTAAAGTAACCTATTAAATAAAAATACATAATAAGACAAAGTAACCTATTAAATAAAAATTAGTGGTAAAAAATACAAAAGAAAGGTCTTGGATAGCACTAAAATCAGATAAAACCAGTCAATTTTAACTTTAACCATTGAATCATTAAACATTTTCTAATAGTAACCATATACTTTGACTTAGTTTTTTAAAAATATTTTAATAATATCTCAAATGCTAAGATGCATCTCACCTCAACACACAAACAAATAGATATAACAATATTTAATGTTGAAAGCTTATTGGACAAACCACTTGTAATTTGGTCAAACGTTGCAATTTTCAAAAGATTATTAGCTTTATCCGATAACATTGATAGATAATTAATTTAACAAATGATTAATTTTAAGTAAAAATTTAAGTAAAAAACTACGGTTTTCTTTTCAAAATGTGACTTTTATAAACAACTAAACAAGTCGTACCCATCCCAAAAAGAACTAGGCAATAGCAAACAACAACCAACCAGACTACCACACTACAACAGACTTGTAAACAACTTGCATCCACCCATAAAGAACAAGCACCACTCTAAATCAATTCCTACACCACAAAAAACTTGAAGACTTAACGTCTTCAATAATAGCCACAACCTTGATGTCTTTGTTTTAAAATCTTTTTTTTTTTAATTTTGAACCTTCTAAATACGTCAACAGGTGACGTATTCACAATTTTATAAATAGGTGATCCGCCACAAAATCTGCAAATCGTCAGGCCGCGGTGTATCATATAATTATATATACAAGGTATCTAGCAGGGGCGAAACGGCCGGAACCAATGTTATCGCATCAGCAAACAACAAGATTGTGGATTCTTTTATCGAACCAATGTTATTGGTAGCAACAAAATAGGAGACAAGTACGTAAAGGACGGCGACGTTTGGTTTTCTTCCAGAACCTAAGCGACAATTAGAAATAATGCCGCCATACGTATTTTTGTGTTTTTATGGGCTAATCTAATTAGTTGGGCTTATCTAATCAATTGAGTCATTGTTTCAATCTGACTCCCTTATTTTATAAGTTTGGGTTGCTTTGAGGTATCCTTATATTATTTTAGGGGTATGCTTTGTATAAAACCGAAAAAAAAAAGAAAAAAATACACTACGCATACGGACTTCAGCCGTAGCCCGTGCTACGACTCACATAACATTGGTTCCTCCCTTGTCGGCGATCGAGTAGTCGACCTTGACCACAACGCTCAATGTCACGATGGTTGACACGTTGTTTCTTGCCGTTCAAAAAAAATTCGCATGAAAGAGTCTCACTACTTATTAATATTACCAATAAAATTAGGGTCCTAATATTAACACATGGGAAAACTTATTTACACATGGTGTATACGGGCCGTATACACCATGTGTAAATAAGTTTGTCTGGTCGTATACAATGTATACGAACGTGTATACGGGCCGTATACTGTTATACGGCCCGTATGGAACGAAATATTGATTTTTCAAATATTTTTAGAGTGGTGAGGTGCTCAAAACTTTCTAAAAGTAGAAAAAAATAAAACATCAACAAGTAACAAAGATTGAAGAACAAGAAAACGTGTCGTATGACTGTAATAAAACGGAAGCTATCAACGCGGGATTACGGGCATGGTGTTATTCTTTATTTAATATTTATAGAATAAAAGGAAGGGTGAGGCATTTGATGAGAGTTGTAAGGAGTCTGAATAAAACGGAAGCTATCAACGCGGGATTACGGACATGCGTTTAATTCCCAACATATTTGTTTTGTCACGTACATTTCGTAAGAAACTTTTCGTGCACTGAACCTTCACCTCCAATCATTTCCTGGTCAAATCACACACTATAAAGTTTAAACTTATCGTGTGTTGTAGTTTGGAAAGATGACCGAATAGAGATCTGAATAACAAACTGTGGAGAACTTGTTTGCGTTATCCACCAACAATCCGTTCATTATCTGTTGTTGTCTAAAACAATATCAATTAACGTTCAGTTGTGTATACAAATTCATCACCGGTTTCTACAGCACAAGCACATACACAGGGAGAATGTTCTCGAAATTGAAGGAAAAGAAAAAATGGTTGTTGATGTTTTTTCTCTATCAGGATTTTGTTGGTTTGTTTGAGAACCAGATTCCAATGTCCTACTACTTCAATCCTTCCTACATTATTGAAAATTACTATATCACCTGGCATTCTCTTGCACCTATATACATTGATTGTGGATTTTCTTGAGTCGTCGGGAAAACTTTTCCTCAGGGGAGGGTGAGTAGTATGAGTCTGAGTCCATTGTGGTTCGTGAATGTTGGAAGAACCCGACACGTCTTCTGCTGCCTCTTCGGTTGGTAAAAGACATAGGATGACTTCTAATACAGACTCTTTGTCAGTTGTGGTTGATTTATAGGAGGAGGTTATGAAACGAATATATGTTTATGCGAACATCCTTATTTTGTCACGTACATGCGTTTAATTCCCAACATCCTTATTGTATCAGACTCTCTCCCCTCCTGATGCAATTTTACTCCCGAACAAACCATGCCCACCTTGACCAGAATAGATAAGCGTATCACTCGATCCACTGTCAAGATAATATTTGCAGAACCCGACATACTTGACAGTGGTACCAATGTCAAGTCAACTTGAGCTTCCTGATGCAATTTTCACAGTGGTACCAATGTCAAGTCAAGTTGAGCTTCCTGATGCAATTTTCACAGTGGTACCAATGTCCTACTACTACAATCCTTCCAACGCCTGACTCATATACTCTCGGTTAAAAAATGGTAAAAAATGGTTTATTCTCTTTAATCTATTAGAACGATCCTTGTCTTAAGAACCTGATTCTGATTTAAACAATGTAATTTGTGGATCAACAGAAATAACTGAAAATAACTCGTCATTCAATACAAACTCTTCTGAAAGACAAGAATACAACGTTCATGTATCACAAGGAATGACCGAGTTTGGAAACCGGACGGAATCTACGAAGAAAGAATTTTTTTACCATTTTTTACCATATGTATACGGGCCGTATACCGTTTATACGCCCGTATACTCTGGGTAAAAAACATATTTACCGATCGTATACAATGTATACGATGATTGTATACGGGCCGTATATTCTGATACGGCTCGTATACTATGGTAAAAAACGGTAAAAATTGGTTTATTCTCTTTAATCTATTAGAACGATCCTTGTCTTTAGAACCTGATTCTGGTTTAAACAATGGAATGTGTGGATCAACAGAAATAACTGAAAATAACTCGCCATTCTCTTGCACCTCTATACGTTGCAAGGTATAGAATGTTTGAAGTATTCTTGGTTCAATACAAACTCTTCTGAAAGACAAGAATACAACGTTCATGTATCACAAGATAATGGTTTCTCGACAAATGAAGTATTATTTGACATCATCTGTTCATCATTGTTCTTCAAGATGAAGATGAAGAAACGAGACTTTGTTTTGAGAAATTAACAAGGTAAACCTGAATTTTCAGATTTTTAGACACTTACTTGAACATGAGTCTGAGTCCATTGTGGTTCGTGAATGCTTCGATTTCAACAAATCTTTTCAAGGTCTTAAGTGATGGACAACTGGTTAAAAGATGTAGAAGAGTTTGTGTAGAGATCTTTACGTACAAATTTGCATCATCCTTACGGTTACAAATGAACCGTTGGGATTCAAGGGTTTATGAGTAAAAGAATTGTGGATTTCGGTTCGGTCAGATCTCGGAAGTACTGAACAACAGAAATAACAAAGTTGTCATTTTCAAGTGTGAGATTAGTCAAACGAGGATGAAAGATACTCAAACCATCTGATCCCGTTGTTGCATACTCCTTTAATGTGAGATTCTTCAAGTTTGCACATTTTGAGAAAATACCAATGTGTTTGTCAGCTTCGTCAATACACAAAGTGACAGAATTTGTGGATTTCGGTTGGTTCAGAAACTTAACAAGATAAGCAACTAAAAAGTTAACATTCTGATTCAACTACTGGAGTGAAAATTGGTAAAAAATGGTTTATTCTCTTTAATCTATTAGAACGATCCTTCTAACCATCAACCGTTCAAGTTGATATAGGAGAGTACTGAACAACCGAGATAACAGCTCCGGTATTTATCACCAACCCATCTTTGGTAGTGTTTGTTTGAGAACCTGATTCAGATACACAACGGTCTCTTTGCTTCGTCCACTAGAACTATTTGTGTATGCATTCTTTTGGTAGTTAACAACGCTAATTAGAAAAAAATCTGAAAAAATTAATCATATCGATTGCAATAACAGGATGGATGTGACACACATAGATAGATAAAATGTCACAGTTGTCAAGACTGTTTGTCGGGTTTCCAATGCTCACACAGGGTGATAAACAACTCTGATACACGTAACATCTAGTTATATTCAGATTTAAACAATGCCCGCCTCAATCTTCAATACTTCAGTAAAATACCACTAGTAGAAGAACCCGACACGTATTCATGTAACAGAGAATGTTTTAGAAATTGAAGGAAAATGAAAAGATTTGTTGAAATCGAATTTGACAACTATGACAGCTTATTAAAAGTATCGTGTGTTGTAGTTTGGAAAGATGACCGAACAGAGATCTGAATAACAAACTATGGAGAACTTGTTTGTGTCAGGTTCTTCTGCTAGTTACTCGGAATCGATAAATAACCAACACGAAGATCTCTGCGATCGCTAAGGTTTTCATCAACGGACTGATCGGTAACGTTACTCTACCTGTGCTCCGATTTAAGCGGCATGTTCCGATCAACGTTTATCGACACTGTTAAAGGTGATGAAGAGTTTAGAAACCCTAGAATGATTGTGTTTTTACGGGAATAAAACGTGATACTTGAAAAAACGCCAATATATACGGCCCGTAAAGGTGATGAAGAGTTTAGAAACCCTAGAATGATTGTGTTTTTACGGGAATAAAATGTGATACTTGAAAAAACGCCAATATATACGGCCCATATATAGTTATACGGCCCGTATACATGTGCTAACATCAAAACCCCACAAAAATAAATCAATTGAGCCGTATACGTTTTACAAATCGTATACACATGTATACGACTCGTATAACTGTATACGGGCCGTATATAATAAAACAAAAAAAAACATTCTCTGCGCATTTTCCTATTAAAAAACATTCTATACGAGCCGTATAATTGTATACGGCCCGTATACAAAAGGGGACGTGAAAATAAGATATAGTGTATGTGGGAATAAGGCACCCCTAAAATTATTAACAAAAAATCAAAACAACTTAAAAAAAATAAACAAAAAACCAAAAACCAAAAACGAAAACAGGAAAAAGTGAGTAAAACCATCGCTGAGAAGCAGACGCTTGGCGACATATCTGGAGGCCTATATGGGCGGCTGACAGACAACATTAAAATTTCTAAACAGCCTCGCATGATTCGTACACTATATATCCCCCCATTTTTTTACAACAAGACAAAACCATACCAAACCCATTCATAGAGACTCAAATGATATGGTAAATTTCAAGGTTGCGGTTCTCTACACCACGGTGTGGTTTGTTTGGAAGGCGCGTAACAATTTGGCTTTTCGGAAGATAAAACCTTCTATGGAGGAACTAGTGGAAGACTGCTCATCTCAGCTCTTCTCATGGGTTATTAACAGAACGAAACATCACTCTCTTAGCTGGCAAAAGTGGTGGTGGTCTCCCAGCTCTTGTTTCACTTGATGTATTGTTGCTTTTCTTTTCGTTCTTTGTAGCTTCCCAGTGTCGCGCTGGTTTCTATTGCATTTTGCCTTCCAAAAAAAAAAAAAAACACACCACTCGCCGGAGCTCCACTTGCCGGAACCCCCCATTACCACGTCACCCCCTTTGTCCTTTTCTGCATTCTTGTTTGTTACACTCATCATATACTTACTTACACACACCCATATATCTATATTTCTAGAGAGAGAAACTTTGCCAAGTTTCAGGGAAGGAGGCATGCCTGTGTTCTGTCCAACAAAGGGTATAATAATAACAATAATACTAATAATATTAATTTATATTTTCTTGTTTTTTTTTTTAATTTTTTTTTGTGTTGTGTTGGTTTTAGTTCATCTGGGTTTGAATCAAGATTTTGTTTCTTGATTTCTTGAATTTTTTTTTTTAATTTTCTTGGTTTTTGATATCTGCATGTGTTGGTTTGAATCCCCGTCTGGGTATTAGGAATATTAAATTTGCTAAAAAAATTAAATTTGTAATTTTTTAAATGTATGCATTTTCTTCTTGTTCTTGGTTAAGAAAATTCTCACAAATCTTTTTTTTTTTTTTTTAATTTGTCTTGATTTTTGAAATCTGCATGTGTTAGTTTGAATGCTCATCTGGGTATTGGTTATTATGTGATTGAATGGATATTAAATTTGTAATATTTTAAATGTATGCATTTTCTTCTTGTTTATGCTTAAGATAATTATCACAAATCTTGATATTTTGATTTGTTTGATTTGGGATAGCTGCATGTGTTAGTTTGATTCTCCATCTGGGTGCTTGGTTGTGATGTGATTAAACTATTGAATTTATTTAAAGGAATTACATTTATTATATTTTAAATGTATGCATTTTGTTCTTGTTCTTGCTTAAGAAATTCTGACAAATCTTGATTTCCTGATCTTGACTTTTAAGACACTCTTGTGTGTTGTTAAGCTCTTATTCATCCTTTAAACTTGTAGTGGGTCCCAATGGGGCCTACAAGAAAATGATATCGTAGGTTTTAATATAGTCATTGTGTTCTTTTTTCTGTACACATAACATATAATGTATATAAAATATGTGTGGGCGTTTGGAGGGCAAAAGTGAAATGATACTAATTTTAATGTTATTTTACTAATTTCGTGAAAATAATGTTAAAAGTGGCGGATGATTAATCATGCATCATGTGGTGATGTTGATAGCTGAAAGACACGGGGTACATGCACCAATTAGTCTCTGTCCCGATTGTTTGAGTGTTATGTGTCTTAGGTCAAAGGCTTGATACAAAACTACAATTGAGCCGGGGGTCTCACTCGAAGCAGCCTCTCTATTCCTACGGGGTAGAAGTAAGGCTGTCTACATCTACCCTCCTCAGACCCTACCTTAGCTTTGCTATTGTGGGATGTACTGAGTATGATGATGATGATTTGTGTTTTTTTTCATGTTCTTGATTTGGTATACTCTGTTCTTAATAGTTAATCTTGTGAGTTTATCCCAAATCATTACATTCAGTTCAAAATTCTTTAATCATGGTGTTTATGTTCTTAACTTTATTTGGTTGAATTTGTGCTTAAGTTTGCTCCTAGAGTATATCAATGCATGCCACCTTTTGACGTTCTTGAGCTCACGTGGAGAGCCGGGGATTTTAGCAGGAGCAACCTCTCTATTTTTCCGTATAGAGGAAAGGTTTGCCCCCATCCTGCATATAGTTTCTATCTAAAAGTGGGATTTTACTGGGTATGTTTGTTTGCGCCTGCACTCGCCTGGATGAACACTGGGTGACATGGAGGCGTTTTTGAGAGCCACTATTGCGGATGCTCTTTCGTAAGATACTTAGGGTTGTTTGGGATTGCTTAATTCACTTTTTTTTAATATAAGTAAGTAACTTCTTTTGTGTGTTTGGATGAAGAAAAATAATTATCTTGATGCATTTGTTTAGTTTAGGTTTAAATAAGTTGATTTTAGTAAGTGGTTCGAGGTCATTTATTCCGAACTCACTATTGTTCATGGTTACAAAAATCCCGCCTAGCCTTCTATTAGTTGCCGATTAATCGCTAGTCCCTGGTTCACCGAGTAATTTTCATCTAATCGGGCAAAAATCGGTGGCCGTCTAGTGATTTCGGCCAAAACCTGTAAATGTTGGCAATTAATCCTATATACTTCAAAATATGGGTCGACGAAGGTGTTAAATAAAACATGTCTACTTAGAAAAATTATATATAAAAATGTGTGTGTGTGTATAGAACTGAAAGTTGCATATAAAAGTACTTTTGAGTTTTTAGATGAAAAAAGTGTGTATCTTGATGTGTTTGTTTACTTTAGGATGAAGTAACATGTTCGTAATATGCAGTTTTTGATCGGTTATTTCAAACCGATTCTTTGTTAATTTCGTGAGTTTTTTCTCAATCATTACATTCGCCTTAAGATTCTTTTGTACTGGCATCACGACTCGTGTTCATCGCTTTATTTAATTAAATTCTGTGCTTAAATGTGCTTTTAGTAACACTAATTGTATGTTTGTTTAATGCTTAACATTCTTAGTGGAATGCTGGTACAAGATAAGCATCTAATTCTTCACATTATCTTTTATTTATTAAATTTCATCAGATTCTACTATTGTTTTCAGCCTTTATTTATTGGATTTGAAATTCGAATAATGAGAAATGCACAATCCTGAAACAGGCAATCTGTCGATATAACATAACGAGTGATTTTCATATAAACTAACGCTCTTAAGAAGTAACGAGTTTTGAAAGCATGCAAGAATTACTTAAAAACAACCGTGACCCGTGTGGTGTTGCGTTTCCTTCTCAGTGGACCGGTGTTGAGGCGTTTGTTGACCAGTCAACTTTGTCTGATAACTTGAGTTTGAAAATGGGATCTTCGAGGCCACATCAGCAAAGCACGAAGCGAATAGGTTTTCAGTTTCAGTTTCATGACCAAGATTCATCGTCAACTCAGTCCACAAGTCAATCGTATCCTGAAGTAACTAGTGCTGGAGATAGCTGCAAGTATTGGGAAAAGTATCCGGTTCAATCAGGTAATTAATTAATCTATCTATTATATATTTATAATTTATATTGTTAATGTGGTTGGTTTAGACTGTTAGTCAATAAAACTTTTAATATTGTTAGTGATAGATTTAAGAAATCTAATACGAAATTTGAAGTTAACTGCACTCACTAAATGTGAACTTTTGTTATGATTTTTTGACGTATGGTTGATCTTTAGGGATTTTTCTATAAATAAACACGTTGGGTTCGAAATGGGCCGGATTAGCATGCAACTACCTCTTTTGTTCATTTTAAGAAACTTTTATCAATAATCTGACTTGTTTAAATATGATTAGTAAACATTACTTTTTTATGATAATAATCTAATTTTTTTTAATAAAGTGATATGGGAGGTTGAATGCATTGAATATAAGTTTAACATGTTTCACATGTTCCTTCTTTTGGTTAAATTTTTGTTTTTACAGTTTACAGACATTCATAGTATCATATTTCTCTATTCATACCTACAACAGTCTTTTAAGCTGAATAAGTTAACCATAAAACAATGTTATTACTGTGAACCGTCTCAACGTATAATGTTCTGTTCATTCATCCATGGAAAGAGGCTATTACAATATACAAGTAACTAATTTGTTTTATCTACTTTGGATCGGATAAATATGCTATTACCAAATCTACCCGTTCATAAATCGGTCAAAGCCTAGCATATGTGTTTTGCATACAAAACTGCTGATGAACCGCAACATAAAGTTTGTGACTATTGACATAGTTATTTATTGAAGTGTGCGGATAATATCTAATTGTAGATTTAATATGCCCTTACTATTACTATTTTTTACCAGCTCACGGGACACATGAAGATGGTAGCGTGGGGTCTGCTTTGCCTAATGGAACTCAAGATTTTGCTTTTGCTTCTCAACCTGATCACAAGCAGCAATATGTAAGTTTAATAACTTATAGATCTATTTCAAACGGGTCAAATTGGGTGGTGTTTTTCTAGTAAATGCTGAAATGGGTCGAGTTGCATTGACTTGGAGTCTTGTTTTGATTTTTTTAAAATAAGTGTTAGTGCCAAATACGATTGCAAAACTTATATTGTTGTTAATAATAATGCAGTATTTTTTTTATATTTTGCTTAAGTAGAGGTGGCAAAATGTTTGGGTGGGTAACAAATGAGTGTTTTTAGTAGTGTTGAAACGGGTCGATTCGGGTTGACCTTAGCTATCTTTGAGCAAAGTTCTTAAAATTTATTAAGTTCTAACATGCTTACAGAAGTTGTGTTATTTTAATAGTAATCTTACTATTTCAAACAGATTTATTTTGGCGGCTTTATGCATAAAACACACTTTGAGTGATGTTCAGACCGTTTGACCCGTTTAGTGTTAAGCCATTTTTTGTTACCTTTATTTGTTAAGAGTCAAAACAACAGTTCATAAGTAAATGAGTTGTTAATCGTTATATTAAGTCTTTTTGTGATTTTTTTTTCCGGATTACATTTCAGGCTTGTATTCCACTTCCATACTATCATGGGATGTTTGCGCCTTATGGCTACGGGTCACAGGCTATGGTGAACACATTACTAAGCCTTCTTTCTGTTTTGTATTTAGTAACATCTTAATCATGCCATAATTGATCTTTTTCTTAATAATGCCATATTATACAGCTTCCTCATTTTCAAGGAATGAACATAACGTCTACGCGGGTCCCACTTCCTCCCGATTTTGCGCAAGGTGAAGCCATATATGTCAACGCAAAACAGTACAGCGCCATTCTTCGTAGGAGACAACAACGTGCAAAACTTGAGGCGCAAAACAAGCTTTTAAAACCTCGAAAGGTATTCATGCGTTTAGCTTCTACTTATATTCTTGCAAACCGATTCACATTTCTGTTTTACAACTATTTGCATACGGGTTCTAAACGGGTCGTGTTCGTGGGTTGGCGGGTTCAACCTGATCCGAACCCGAAAATTTTAGACGAACCCGAACACGACCCGAACCTGAAATCGTGTCATACATATGAACCCGAACACGACCCGTTCAACCCAATTTTTTATTTTTTTTCAGATCACTAATTTTTTTTTTTTTTTTTGTATAATACGATATCATTCCACACGAAAAAGGGCAATTACAAAGCAATGGCAGGTAGTCGGGCAACAAGTTGCGCCGCCACCCCCTTTTGAATAGAAAAACCAATTCTACTAAATACAAAGTTTGAAACCTTTAGCGACATAGAATTACTATTAACGACTTTTTGAACCCGATTCAAGAGTCGCACAGCGTCAGGAGCGAGACCACCAAAGATATCAAACGCAAACGGGACAAACACATGTTGATTCTCCCGGCAGGTTTTCTCATGTTTTAAAAATTAATGTATAAAAAATTAAAATTTACTACAAAAGACACAAATGTTTATAATACAATTACATTTATATTATATAAATATTAAAATTTACTAAAAACACAAATTTATATAATACAATTACGTTTAAGTTATAAAATCTTATGTCAATTTATCCTTTTAAAGTTATATTTATGGCATAAAGTACACAATGAAATTAATTTATGATATAAAAAATGTAAAAAAATAATATAATATAAATGGGTTAAACGGGTCAACCCACCATCCCTACCAGGTTGATCCGAACCCGACCCGTTTAGCTAAACGGGTTCGGGGTTCAACCTGAAACTGACCCAAACCTGTATAGACTTAACATACAATAGCTGCGAATTTCGTGTTAGGTTCGTGTCGTGTTTTGGGGTCGGGTCAGATGTTCACACCCTTATGCATACATAAATATGACTATTATCGTATGGACTTTTAAACACCATACATATCTTTTTGGACAGCCATATCTCCATGAATCAAGACATGTTCATGCACTCAAAAGGGCAAGAGGACCCGGTGGGCGGTTTTTAAACTTGAAAAAGATTCAAGAAACTCAACCCGATGACTCAACCAACGAACAAGACGATATGGAACTCGCACCAAGTTTTGAAAACAATCATGGTGGCAGCTCAGACAGCACAACCACCTCAAATGTGGACAACTATTTCCACCATCAAGAACTCAAGTTCTCTCTCTACGATTCTCATTCTGACGGTCCCACACAAACCGATGGGTTCGGTGGGACCCACCACATGTTTCGCTGACGAACCAACTACTAACCGAAATCCGTATTTCGGTTGTTGGTTCATCAGGCATGTCATCCTTGGCTCTTTACTTTCTGTCATTAGTTCCTTAGGTTATTAGGAGTAATGCATCACAAGGGGATCCAGGTGGTGATATTTTAATTTATTTAAAATATGTTTTTAAATTTCAAAACCAAGTTCGTGTTATTTTATGTTTAAGGAACCGTTTTTAACTTGCTGATTTGGCGGCTGTTTTAAAAAGCTGTTATTATTTTCCTGATTTGGCGGCTATTTTTAAGATATATTTATTTTTTGGCATTTGATGATAACGTTACTTATATATAGATATTTGTTTGTCATTTGTCATACATATTATTTTATGGTGAAAAATCAAATTGGGAAGATGAATATGCAAGAACTGAAGCAGTGTTTTTGTGTTACTCCATTGTTTTAACCATTAAATTAATGGTTCTTGTGTTCATGCGTGTTTCGGGTATATGAAATTATGGATAATACCTAGGGATCTTCATGGGTCGACGGTCGAGTACATGACAAGTTCATGGGTTGACGGTCGAGTACATGACAAATTAGAGATGTAAAAAATAACACGTGATAATAGAAAAACTATTGGTTTTAGCGTAATCTGGGTTTTTAGTAAAACACGTCTCTTACAGGGTAATATGTCTAAATAGGTAATTTTGGTATTGATGGGTTAGATAATGGGTAAAACTGTAGATCTTGTAGTCCAACGATATTAAGGTGTGTTGGAATAGTGTTTCTTTATGTAGTACAAATTTAGAAGTAGGTTTAAAGGTGTATGAGTTAACCAATAATTTAGAATCAACCCGTTTCTTACTCGCTGCTTCAATTCTTGTATATTCATCTTCTCAGTGTGGTTTATTCCAAAAAGAAAAAGGAGTGAATCCTTTTTTTTGGCCTTATGCAATGTTACAAACTATGGTGAGCACATTACTAAACCTTTTTGTGTTAGATCACTTAACGATCCATAATCTATATTATTCTTTTTAAATCATGATGTCACTTCTTCTAGCATAGGTGTTTTAAATACATTTTCACAGGGAGCCACATAGCTCGTCCGTATGTGAATGCACTCAAGAGGTCAAGAGGACCCAATCGTCGGTTTGAAACTCGAAAAAGATTCATGAAACCAAATCTGATGGCTCGATTAATGAATAAGATGATATGGGACCCGCACATTGTCTTATAAATAAGGGTCATATTATATGCCATATCTACCGTGTTGCTGCGCTAATCTTCGAATCGGGTTTGGGTTATTTGGTTTTGATATTTTTTTATTAAAATCAAAGTTTGATCGATTAGAATTCAAATAAATCAGAACCGATTCGAATCTGAAAGTTCCAATTTAGGTTGATTCGAATTATGAAAATATATGAAAAATAAATGAATTCACAAGTAAATCCAGCAAAAATTACGATTAGGTCAGCCAAAATTTCAAGGTTTGGACAAGAAAAATTCCAAAAAAAATTCCAAAAAAAATCCATTTATTAAGAAACCAATAAAATTAATCAACCGAAAAGACATTAATCTATGTATAAAAACTGTGTACAAATAAGAAGTCAAGAAACAATCGTATTTATGTGAATAGGAACTTAGGAGTCAAGAACAAGATCTTTAAGAAATAATCTGATTGAGTGATTTCTCTATAGCCGTTGGAAACGTGCAGATCTCGGAAAAATACACTAACGGTAATAACCGGTTAATATCCGGGTTCGGGTATAGAACCTGCTCTCGACATAAATTGGGTATGAAGCAGGTACGGTTCTCGGTATAAAGGTTCAATTGTATACTCTATGTGTATCCTACGGGTAGGGTCTGTACCGAGTTCGGCTCCTAAATACCGGTTAGGGTTGGGTATAGTTCCTACCCGAAAATCAGGTACAATTGGATATTTAAAATAATTTGTGTTTTTTGACCATTGGAACCGGCAATATAGCCATTTTTTTTACCGTTGGAACGGGTGTTTTTTTAAACTATTTTAACCCTCCCAATCAGGTATAAATAAGCATTAAATTGTTTAAGTTTCATTTTTCATATAAAGAAAACATAATGTCAATAAAAAAAATCATTATTTGTTTAGTGTTAATACTTAAAACCAAATGGAAATACTTCCACCAATGTCCAATGCAACCAATTATCTCGATGTAAATTCTTCGATTACATTGTATAGAACAAGAAATTTCGTTCGATTAGTTAAATGAACGAACATGAACAAATGTCTCGTTCGTTCGATTGTGTTCGTGAACGTTCGGTAAGGTGTTCGTGAACGTGTTCGTGAACATTCGTTGATTTGTTATGTTCGTATGTTTGTGTTTTAATTGAAGATCTTTGTACTTTTTTATATTTTATTTGTACTTTTTATATTATTAAACTTTTATTTTTTAGTATTTAATTCATCGTATACATCGTGTTAGTCGTGCTCTTCATCATAACTATTTTTCACGAGCCGGTACGTTGTCGGATACTCCTGAAGATAGTCAATCCTTCACTTTGAGAGATTCTCTCCTGATCCTGTTCCTATATATATAAAAGATATGATTTTTTATTTGTTCAACCCGTATATTATGCAGGTCTCTAATCTAGTATACATATACATATCATATAATATAATATTGAAAAGGAAAAATTATAAGTTTTGTCCTTTATCTTTATACCACTTTTCAGGCCGTGTCATTTTTAACGAATGTTGACAGACGGTGTCCTTTACTATATATTTTGTTGCAAATTTAGTCCTTTACATCCAACCCAGCTAAAAAACCCTATTAATTGTTGACATGCGGTGTCCTTTACTAGGTATTTTGTTGCAAGTTTAGTCCTTTACACCCAACAATTAACATGGTTTTTTAATTGAGTTGGGTCTAAAGGACTAAACTTGCAACAAAATACCTAGTAAAGGACACCACCTGTCAACATTCGTTAAAAATGACACCGCCTGAAAAGTGGTATAAAGATAAAAGACAAAACTTGTAATTTTTCCTATTGAAAAACGATTTATTTTATATTATATTAAAAGAAAAATTAGGAGAGGGGATTTGGGGCTAATATATGGCATACTTTTGTTATAAAAAATAAGGATAAAGATAAGTATTGTCTAAATAATTATGGTATGGCAAACATATAAATGATAAAGCTTAAGCTTTAAGCATATATTGTTATTATAATTATATGATAAAATAAGAATTACCTTGGATAGCAATTTACTTGTTATCGCCGTAGTAGTTTTAAGTTCCGAAACTATTTTTTATCATTAAATTTCCGCGGATCATTGTGATTGATATTTGATACTCTCTCACATAGACTTTTCAAATCTTTGTAATTAATATCTAGTGCTCCTTTAAATTTCGGCCTTCTTCCCCACTTATAAGATGAGAACTCAAGAGAGTACGTGGTGGCTAGTCTGTTGAGATACATGAGTATTGCATGTTTTACACAAACTTGATTAAACACTACCATAGAGTCTATCGGTAAGTCAATAAACATTCACGCACACTTCCTTTTCTTTCAGTTCAATTTCTCATAGAGTTTTCTAGCCTTTTTATTAATATATATATATGTATATATGGTTCTATTTTATTGTTTCTATAACAATAACAATATGATTGCCCATGCTTGCTTATCAAAAAGATGTCACGAACATCATTGTACAACGTTTCTTTTTTAAGTTTCTTTCGAGAGCCATTTACAATCGGTGGGGTTCGGTTAATCCTTAAACAGGTTCGAGTTCATTGGGTTATGTCTTATTCGGGTTCGTTAACATTTGGGTTGGGTTCGTAGCAAATCTAGGAAGGATATCTTGTTCATAGACATTAACATGTTGCATATTTTTGTATGGTCAATGTCATGGGCATAACATTCTTGTTTGGTCATAAATTTAGGAGACCCTTGGGGTTTTCACCATGTCGGGACGGAACTAAAACCTAAACTATAGAAAATTTTAACTCTCAGGAAGACCGAACAGTATACTACTCTTCTCGAGTCGGGTTCTTGGGTTTCCTCGGCCAAACCCGAATATCGCTCACCCTTTGTCCAAATAGCTGAGATAAGTTACACTGACTAAGATCATTCTCACCACATTCCTCATTCCTATATATTATTATCCTTAGAATTTAGGTATCAATTGAAATTATCATTCCATTCTGTTCCCCATACTCACACACCATCCCTATATTTTGGGAAAAACTGAAGTAAACTCCTATATCTACAGGGATGAAAAACAAAACGTGACAACTTTTAGAAGACGAGAGATAAACACTACTAGAAAAATTAAAATTTCTGACACCATTTTCCGTAGGAAATGCGTCACAACTCGCGATTTTCTACGAATTTGTGACGAAATGCATATGTAGGAAAACCACTCGTAGGAAACTGGTTTCTTACGCATTTTCTACGCATTTTCCTACCCATTTCTGACAGAAAAGGGCTGTCACAAATTGCTACACATTTTCTACGCATTTTCCTACCCATTTAACGGAAGAAAATGTGTAGGAAAATGCGTAGAAAATGTGTAGCAATTTGTGACAGCCCTTTTCTGTCAGAAATGGGTAGGAAAATGCGTAAGAAACCAGTTTCCTACGAGTGGTTTTCCTACATACGCATTTCGTAACAAATTCGTAGAAAATTGCAAGTTGTGACGCATTTACTACGGAAAATGGTGTCAGAAATTTTAATTTTTCTAGTAGTGATATATCTTTAGCAAATTCAATCTCAAAACAACCCAGAATGTAAACCATTGATTTCCATTATTTCCGTAATCTTAATATAATAATACATAGATTGACCTATTATAGGAAGAGATAAGATTACAAATATTGACCTTTTCTATACAATATATTTGTGAATATCCTAATCCTAATACTAATAAACAATTACATGATGAACCTCAATCTATGAAAATGATGATCGATTTTCCAAGTTTAAAGACATAATACATGTATCGGTCAACTTTTATCAGCCAAAAACACCATAAGTGGCAACCAAGCATGGAACCGGCTAAAGCCCAATGAATCGACTTGTTACTTGAAGCCGCCACCGCCGTCCACGGCCCGCAGTTCTCCGACGTGGCTCCGGCCGGCTCCACCGCAGCCGTCGTCACCCGAACCACCACCATCGACACCATAACATCGTCATCATCATAATTATCTTCAACTGCAGAACATCCCCGTCATCCTCATCTCCGACGAAAAGAAAAACGGCCGGTGCCGGTAAGAACGAGAGAGTTTGGGGTTGTGTGGCGGTAGTTCAGTGACTTTTGTATAAACTGATTTTGAATTTTAAGTTCAATGATTTCTTCTCCCTTGCTCCCCTTTCCATGGCTAAAATTGATTTTGAATTATCTTTGTATACATGGGGTATAAGATTGTGTGTTTCTAGAGGTGTGTTTTCATCCATTGGATGAAGAGGCTAAGAGCATAGAATACCGTACGATCATGATCCATGTGATGGGAAAGTAAGGTTTTGATTGGATCACTTTGTTTTTTACTTTTTAAAAGTATTTACTTATTTGATTATTTGCTAATTGATTTTCATAAATTTTGAATGTTTATATTTATTTACCACATGCCTCAATTCTGTTTATTTTTTTTTATAAAATATACTAGGTTAGAACCCCGTATAATACACGGGTTGAATAAATAATCTATCTTTAAAAATCTCGTTTATTACATGGGTTGAATAAATGTAACTTTATATATTAAATAATAAAAAAGTTAATATCTTTAAGAATCCCGTATATTGTACGGGTTGAGTAAATTTAATTTTATATATTAAATAATGAAAAAAGTTACATTTTTAAGAACCTCATATATTGTATGGGTTGAGCACATTTAATTTTATATACCAATCAATAAAACGTTATATCTTGTTATATCTTTAAGAACCTCATATAAACCCGTGTATTGTACGGGTTGAGTAAATTTATGTTAAATTTAATTTTATAGTTATCTTTTAGTTAATATTAATTATCTATAATTAAGTAGAAGAGAGAGACGAGAAAACTAAAAAATAGATGGCTCCAAACTATTTAGAAAAACTTTCGGCGAATAGTTTATAAAAGAACATGAACAGAGGTAACGTTCGCCTTAAACACTATTTATTATCGTTCTAATGCTTGTTTTGCGAGAAATTAAGAGCCGTAAATCACGTGTTTATATGGTAATAATAAAATATAGTAATAATAAAACTAGTTGCCTCCACTGAGTCTGAACCAAGCCACTACCACTACTGTCGTCTTTGACCGGCTGAGTTGAAGAAGCTTGATATTGACCAGGTTAACAATACATATGTATAACACGGGTATAGACAGATTGACCCGCGTTAAATCTGACATGAACCGAACCGTGACCCGAGCCGAAACAAAACCGGAACCATCATGAAGTGTAATTTAAACAAATATTTTTGATCACATGCTAGCTTCTAGATCATCTTGCTTATTTATCAATCCTTTGTTAGATATATAAAATATCTAATACAAATATATCATGTCTTGATTGACATCATGCAAGAAATTTTAACTTAGCTTCAACATGAAAATTAACTCAATGATTAAATTGTAATTTGTAATTAAGATATATGTACATAATAATGCTGATTAAACATTAAAATATAATCTAAGTATAATAATAAATAATTCGTCATAAATGCGTAGCAAGTTGCTACGCATTTCCTACACAATAAATTTTCCATCACAAATGCGTAGCTAGTTGCTACACATTTCCTACACAATATGGTAATAAATTTTCCATCACAAATGCCTACACATTTCCTACACAATAAATTTTACATCACAAATGCGTAACAAGTTGCTACACATTTCCTACACAATATGGTAATAAATTTTCCATCACAAATGCGTAGCAAGTTGCTACACATTTCCTACACAATAAATTTTCCATCACAAATGCGTAACAAGTTGCTACACATTTCCTACGCAATAATTAATAATAATGCTGATTAAACATTAAAATATAATCTAAGTATAATAATAAATAATTCGTCATAAATGCGTAGCAAGTTGCTACGCATTTCTGACGCAACAATTAATATTTAAATGAATTTAACATATAAATCTAATTCCAACAAATAAATAATGGTTCCGTCGGAAATGCGTAGCAAGTTGCTATGCATTTCTGACACAATACTTAGAATTAGTATATTTGTCACTATTGTGTCACAAATTACCCAAAAAAAATCAAGGTCTTCTTTCCGTAGGAAATGCGTAGTAAATGTGTCAGAATTTGTGACGCATTTTTTTGCGTAGGAAATTTCCGTAGCAAAATGACCACTTTTCTAGTAGTGAAATTTAGAGATCATGTATGCATTTTAACTTATATTATAGGGATGAAAAATGCGAATGCTCTAATAGTGGCAATTTAAAGTTTGTGTACAGCATGCAGTAGCCATGTGTATTCAACTTCTTGGAGTTAAGTTATAGTGACAATGCTGAGTTGCAGTACGAACCTGTATTTTTGATTGAGTGATACCAACGTGGTTCACTTTTACAAATACATTTTTGTAGCTTTTTGAACACCCCTATTCCCATTCAGAACCCAAGTTACTGAAAAGTGAAAACCCCGGCCTGTTTGATTACGAACGATTTCTTTTCAACCAATCGTGATGTAGCCGAGAATGAACAGTTAAGTCGTCCTCAACCTTTGCTTAATATGTTCTCAACCTTTGCGTTGTTTCTAATAGGTGTGCGGTTTAAGTAACAATTTATATAGTGTTTTACAATACTGAACTCATGTTATGGAACTTGCAATCTTGTTACTAGAACACGTAAAAATCATTTCAATTCGTTTTGTACTTTAAGACTTACACTTTGCGGTTGATTTGGTTTACTGTACGCATTTTTTATTGTAACCTTGATTGCTCTTTTTGTAAAGTTCTTTTTGTTGATAGTATTTTTATTTTTGTTATTTTCATATTGCTCGTACTTCTTTGAATCTCTATGATTTTACTTTGGATATGTTTGCCATGTTGCTTTTAGGAGCTTCTACCTTTAAACTTTTAAGAAAAAGTTTCTATTCAATAAAAAGTCTTGTTTGGTTGAAGGGTCTTGAAGCTTTTAGGTTAGGAGCTTGAAGCTTTTGGTTGAACGCTTCTACTAGTAGCGTTTAGGAGGAGCTACAAACTTTTAGGGAAAAAAATGACTTTTTTAACCTCTAAAGATAATGAACTTTTTAATGAAAAAACTTTTTAAATTTTTAGTTATGTCCAATTTGGTCATTTTATACATTTTATTAAAAGCTCCAGCTACTCTGCTAAACACCCAATATATATAAAAAGCTATAGCTATTAGCTAACAGCTACAGCTACCAACTAAGAGCTTCTAGCCACCAGCTTTCAGCCACCAACCAACAGCTAGTTTTGCCAAACATACCCCTTATATAGCAAGCCTTGTTATTCAACGCTCCCATGTTAAACGGAACTGTTTTCCTTAACACTCCAGAACTTTGGAATATTCTAGAACACTTAAAAGTTCAACGTCTCTTGTACTCGAGAACCTGATTATTGCACGGTGGTTTGCTTTCTTGGGGCTTCATATGTGTTTTTTTTTTGTTTGAATGTTTTCTTTTAGTATAATTCACAGGTATCCTTTTTTAGAAATCCCTACTTACTTTGATTTTGACCGTATCCATGTTTTTATTGTTTTTGAATTTGACTTCTAAACTTATTTGATTTTGTTGTTTTGTAAAGGGGTTGTTTATGTACAAACTGTTGTAGTTTTCTTGTTGTTTTACTTCAATTTTTTTTCCAACGGATATGAATAGCAAAACAAATGTGTATGGAGCAAAATGGTTGGGAGTTCGACATGGTGAGCATTTTTCCGGGAGAGCCGTTTTTCAAATTGGGGGAATTGTGAAATTGAGATCTGAATGTGAAACTGATTGACGGGTTTTGTTGCTTATGACACGAATCGAATAGTGTCTCGAATATGATTTTTTGACAGTTGTGTGGGGTTGTGTTGGTATGGGGTAGTTTTGATTTTTTGACACTGTGTTCGTGGTGTGACAGTTGGGGTGTGGGGGTGGTGTTGCGGCGGTGGTGGTGGTGGTGGTGGTGGTCCTCCTGGTGTGAAGGTGGTGGCAGTGGCGGAGCTTCACCAAATGTTCCGAGGGAATAGAAAGTCATGAGACCCAATTTATATATTGTATAAATATTTAGGTAAAATAATTGGGGGGACAATCCTATATAATTTTAAAATTTTCAGACGAAAAACAGGAAATTTTACACTTATAACCGAAACATTCGGGGGGCGGGTGCACCCCCCACTTTACACTAAGCTCCGCCATTAGGTGGTGGTGCTAGAGAGAGAGTAGAGATCGAGTGTTTTAGAGAGAGAGAGGTTGGATGTGTTTTAGAGAGAAAGAGTGTGTGTTTAGATATACTATTAGTTATTAAAACCAGTAAAACAATGTTTAAAATAAATAAGTTAAAAGACCAAATTACCATTCACTTAACATCAAAAAATAACTGGGTTATGCTCAAAGGACATATCCTGCAAGATTTTTTTTTTTTTTTTGAGAAGAAACGTATAGATTTTTATAATAGAAGGTTAGAGCAAAATACAAATCATGGGTTGGTAGACGGGCAACAAGCAATAAGTATCCTGCAATTTTAAAGATAAAGGACATATCCTGCAAGATTTTAAAACAATAAGTATAAAACTCGTCAATTTTAAAGATAAAGGACACCGCTTAAAAATGAGTATATAGATAAAGGACAAAACTTGTAATTCACTCTATTTTTTTTAACACAATATTCAATTAACTTGTATTTTTTTTATCTTTGACAAACCCACCGGCCGGGGCCCGATCGAACATCGCGTCCGAGAGCGCGGGGCTGACGGGGGATTGTCTTCGACATGAACCCGGTGACCACTGCAGTATATAGAAAGTCACATTCAAAAAAAAAAAACCCTGAGATTGTGGAAAGATGGACTAATGAAGTACACGCAGCGGTTCAGCAGAGGGCCACACTTATATAATTTTATTTATACAATTTATGTTTTCTATTATGTGGTGATGGACATGGAGGGATTTTTGGTGATGGAGGAGATGCAGGTTTTGGGGAAGGGAAGAGATTTTTAATTTTTTTTTTTAAATAGTCTTTAATTTAAATGTTTTATATTTTTTACAGAGATGATTGTTTGTTGGTGATGAAAAATAGTTTATGATTTTATTTTTTTAAACATTCTTTATATATTTTAAATGTTTTCTATTTTTATAACATAAACTTAAAATAAATTATATATTTTTTTGAAAACTTAGATTATTTTTAAAACGGTATATTACTTATAAAAACTTAAATTAGTTTTTAAAAAAAAAGAAAAAAAGGAAGGTGGTAGGAAGGGCAAGTGCTGCCGTCAAAGAAGGTGGTTTAAGGTAGCGAATGGTTTAAGTGACGTGGTGTGACGACATTTGAAGGTGTTAGGGTAGAAAAAGCAAGTGGCCCATCAACCTAAAAGTTTTAGGAATATTGATTTTAATAATCAAAACTATTCGTCGTTAGCCGCCAACAGTTCTGACTTCAAAAATAATCACTGGCAGTCTCAACTATTAACATATTGGCATCCAATGAACTTTGACTAACAGAATCCTGACGCCGTTAGTCTTTGGTCGCCGGAAAAAATGTTTTTTCTTAGAAAAAGGTTGCTAAAAGTCTGATATAAGGTTACAAAGAGGTTTGAGACGGAAATGTTGAGTTTTTTTGGCCAAAAAGAAGTTTTCCGACGGCGACCTCAATAATTGGAGTTTTTAATAGAAAAAGTTTCCTAAAGGTCCGTAATAAGGTTACAGAGGGGTTTGAGACGAAAATGTTGAGTTTTCCGGCCAAAAAGAAGTTTTCCGGCAAACATCGAATACTTGAGATTATTAGAATCCGAACATGTTATCGAGAAACAAAACCAATACCGACATCAATACATATATCGGTATTATGAGAACCATTACCAATATTTGTTTCTAAGATTTTCGATTAATATAAAATATATGTGGTTGTCCTTTTGGACAAAACACATTTTTTTGTGTTTTCTCTTTTGTTTGCCATACTCATTACCTGTATAGAGTAAAGGTAAAGGTCTGGTACAAATAGAGTTGTAGAAAACGTACGAATGACACATAAAAAAAAACACGATGATATTTTCGTAATTATTTTATTCGTAGAGTAATTATCAAAATTACTCTACAAGTGTATCATAATTACTCTACTAGTTCATTAAAACAACATAACATACACAATTACTCTACAAGTTCATCAAACAACATAAAATTCAAAATTACTCTACAAGTGCATCATAATTACTCTATTTGTTCATAAAAAAATAATATAATAACAGACACATTTACTAAACAAGTTCATTAAACAAAATCAAATTCAAAATTAATCTACAAGTGTATCATAATTACTATACTGGTTCAACACGATAATTACTTTACTAATAAAATAATTACGAAAATATCAATGCACTTTTTTATTTTTTTTCACGCTATTCATACATTTTATATGATAAGCGTATTTGTATTTGATCTTTTGTCTACGAGTGGAATATCAATTCGCATGAAAGAGCCAATAAGGTAGTGGTGGAGTAGTTGAGAAAAAACTTGATGTTCCTTGTGACCCAGGTTCGACTTCCACTCTCCCCATTATTTTCTGGAGCATCCAGGTGAAGGGCGAATACGGGTGGTGCCGGTTCTTCTTGGATGGTAGGCGAGGTTTTACCGACTATCCCACTGTCGTGCCTTCGAGCGGGTGGAGGTTGGGTTTCCGCATCTGGGAGAGCCAAGGGGTTGGCGGCAGTGGCGGAACTAGCCCATTAAATCAGGGGTATCCAAAAAATTACTGTGCAAACTGCAATCGAATAATATTAAAAGCGATAATAAATAAAAATATTAAAAAAAGACAATAAATATAGTAAAATAAATGCTTAATAGATTTGTCATCTTCTTTTTCATAGCTTAAAATCGTTCAATCACATCGTCGTCTTTTACTTAAAAAAAAAACAAATACCCAAGCATGGGCGAAACGGCTGGAACCGATGTTATCGCATCAGCAAACAACAGGATTGTGGATTCTTTTATCGAACCCGTGTTATTGGCAGCAACAAAATAGGAGACAAGTGCGTAAAGGACGGCGACGTTTGGTTTTTCTTCCAGAACCTAAGCGACAATCAGAAAGAATGTCGCCATACGTATTTTTGTATTTTTTTGGGCTAATCTAATCAGTTGGGCTTATCTAATCAATTGGGTCATTGTTTCAATCTGACTCCCCTATTTTATAAGTTTGGAATGCTTTGGGGTATCCTTATATTATTTTAGGGGTATCCTTTGTATAAAACCGAAAAAAAGAAAAAAAAATACACTACGCATACAGACTTCAGCCGTAACCTGTGCTACGACTCACATAACATTGGTTCCGCCCCTGGCTGGCGACGGTCGAGTAGTCGACCTTGACCCCAACGCTCGATGTCACGATGGTTGGCACGTTATTTTTTCCCATTAAAAAAAATTCGCATGAAAGAATCTCACTACTTATTAATATTACCAATAAAATATTAACAGAAAATCAAAACAACTTCAAAAAATAAACAAAAAACCGAAAACCAAAAACGAAAACAGGAAAAAGTGAGTAAAACCGTCGCTGAGAAGCAGACGCTTGGCGACATATCTGGAGGCCTATATGGGCGGCTGACAGACAACGTTAAAATTTCAAAACAAACTCGCAAGATTCGTACACTATATATCCCCCGTTATGGACGCCCGGCCACGAGTTATAACATCACGAACACCGCCGCCCCTTGAATTTTAACGCGTTATTTTTTCAACGCGTACAAAATATCACGCATGAAACTTCAATCTACCATTTGTTCTGCATGTTTGACAAATGTTGCATGTTTGACACCTGTACGCTCTGGACCCATTGCATATTTAAACACCTGTTGACCAACTTCAAAAGAGCAAACACTTTCCAGAAATCAATGTATTAAATTAGTTGAAGTTGGCTTTTTTTATCACTAGTGACCACCCCCACTACATTTCTATCACTAGTGATAGAATATTGGGTGATGACATGACATGAGTTGATTGGTGCTTGTGAGTGATAGAATTGTATCACTAGTGACCACCCCCTCCCCCCTTAAGCCATTTATTGTTACCTTTACTTGTTAAGAGTCAAAACAACGGTTCATAAGTAAATGCGTTGTTAATCGTTATATTAAAAAGTCTTTATACGTGATGTTTTTTTTTTCCGGATTACATTTCAGGCTTGTATTCCACTTCCATACTATCATGGGATGTTTGCGCCTTATGGCTACGGGTCACAAGCTATGGTGAACACATTACTAAGCCTTCTTTCTGTTTTGTATTTAGTAACATCTTAATCATGCCATAATTGATCTTATTCTTTCTTAATAATGCCATATTATACAGCTTCCTCATTTTCAAGAAATGAACATAACGTCGACGCGGGTCCCACTTCCTCCCCATTTTACGCAAGGTGAAGCCATATATGTCAACGCGAAACAGTACAGCGCCATTCTTCGTAGGAGACAACAACGTGCAAAACTTGAGGCACAAAACAAGCTTTTAAAACCTCGAAAGGTATTCATGCGTTTAGCTTCTACTTGTATTCTTGCAAGCCGATTCACATTTCTGTTTTACAACTATTTGCATACGGGTGCTAAACGGGTCGTGTTCGTGGGTTGGCGGGTTCAACCTGATCCGAACGCGAAAATTTTAGACGAACCTGAACACGACCCGAACCCGAAATCGTGTCTCACATATGAACCCGAACACGACCCGTTCAACCCAATTTTTTTTTTTTGCAAATTAATTAATGTATAAAAATTAAAATTTACTACAAAAAAAACACAAATGTATATAATACAATTACATTTATATTATATAAAAATTAAAATTTACTAAAAAACACAAATGTATATAATACAATTACATTTAAGTTATAAAATCTTATGTCAATTTATCTTTTAAAAGTTATATTTATGCCATAAAGTACACACTGAATTTAATTTATGATATAAAACATGTAAAAAAATTGATATAATATAAATGGGTTAACGGGTCAACCCGCCATCTCTAGCAAGTTGATCCGAACCCGACCCGTTTAGCTAAACGGGTTCGGGGTTCAACCTGAAACTGACTCAAACTTGTTTAGACTTAACCCATTCCTGTGAATTTCGTGTTAGATTCGTGTCGTGTTTTGGGGTCGGGTAAGATGTTGACACCCATATGCATACATAAATATGACTATTATGGTATGGACTTTTAAACATCATACATATCTTTTTGGACAGCCATATCTCCATGAATCAAGACATGTTCATGCACTCAAGAGGGCAAGAGGTCCCGGAGGCCGGTTTTTAAACTTGAAAAAGATTCAAGAAACTCAACCTGATGACTCAACCAACGAACAAGACGATATGGAACTCGCACAGAGTTTTGAAAACAATCATGGTGGCAGCTCAGACAGCACAACCACCTCAAATGTGGACAACTACTTCCACCATCAAGAACTCAAGTTCTCTCTCTACGATTCTCATTCTGACGGTCTCACACAAGCCGATGGGTTTGGTGGGACCCACCACATGTTTCGCTGACGAACCAATGACCAACCGAAATCCATACTTCGGTTGTTGGTTCATCAGGCATGCCATCCTTGGCTCTTTACTTCCTGTCATTAGTTCCTTAGGTTATTAGGAGTAATGCATCACAAGGGGATCAAGGTGGTGATATTTTTATTTATTTAAAATATGTTTTTAAATTTCAAAACCAAGTTCGTGATATTTTATGTTTAAGGAACCGTTTTTAACTTGCTGATTTGGCGGCTGTTTTAAAAAGCTGTTATTATTTTCCTGATTTGGCGGCTATTTTTAAGATATATTTATTTTTTGGCATTTGATGATAGCGTTACTTATATATAGATATTTGTTTGTCATTTGTCTTGCATATTATTTTATGGTGAAAAATCAAATTGGGAAGATGAATATGCAAGGACTGAAGCAGTGTTTTTGGTTTTTGCAATGTCGAATATATTGGTAAATTTTACAAAATATTAATCATGTATGTTACTCCAATGTTTAACCATTAAATTAATGGTTATTGTGTTCATGCGTATGAAATTATGGATAATACCTAGGGATCTTCATGGGTCGACGGTCGAGTACATGACAAGTTCATGGGTCGACGGTCGAGTACATGACAAATTAGAGATGTAAAAAATAACACTTGATAAAAGAAAAACTATTGGTTTTAGCGTAATCTGGTTCTTAGTAAAACACGTCTCTTACAGGGTAATATGTCTAAATAGGTAATTTTGGTATTGATGGGTTAGATAATGGGTAAAACTGTAGATCTTGTAGTCCAACGGTATTAAGGTGTGTTGGAATAGTGTTTCTTTATGTAGTACAAATTTAGAAGTAGGTTTAAAGGTGTATGAGTTAACCAAAAATCTAGATTCAACCCGTTTCTTACCGGATGCTTCAATTCTTGTATATTCATCTTCTCAGTTTGGTTTATTCCAAAAAGAAAAAAAGGAGTGAATCCTTTTTTTTTCCTTATGCAATGTTAGAAACTATGGTGAGCACATTACTAAACCTTTTTATGTTTAAAAAGCCATAATTTATATTATTCTTTTTAAATCATGATGTCACTTCTTCTAGCATAGGTGTTTTAAATACATTTTCACAGGGACCCACATAGCTCGCCCGTATGTGAATGCACTCAAGAGGGCAAGAGGACCCAATCGTCGGTTTTAAAATCGAAAAAGATTCAAGAAACCCAATCTCATGGCTCGATTAATGAATAAGATGATATGGGACCCGCACATTGTCTTAAAAATAAGGTCGTATTATATGCCACATCTACCGTGTTGTTACGCTAATCTTCGAATCGGGTTTGGGTTATTTGGTTTTGATAAAATTTGATCGATTAGAATTCAAATAAATCAGAACCGGAATCTGAAAGTTCCAATTTGGGTTGATTCGAATTATGAAAATATATGAAAAATAAATGAAATTCACAAGTAAATCCAGCAAAAATTACGATTAGGTCAGCAAAATTTTCAAGGTTTGAACAAGAAAAATCCCAAAAAAAAAATCCATTTATTAAGAAACCAATAAAATTAATCAACTAAAAAGACATTAGAAGGGAGGTTTACCTTACGACCCGCTGACATTCTTGTTTTTGGATGGGAAAAAGGGAAACACGCGTGTGTCGATTTCGATAACCAAGGCGGAGGTGGGCAAAGTAGCTAAGCACGAAAAAGCTTGCATCAAGAATCAGCACGTGTTCGTCTCGTTCGCTTTCGATACCTTTGGCGCTCTCGCCCCTGACGCAGTGCGGTTGTTCAAGCGGGTTCAGTAGGTGGTAAGCGGTAACACCGCACGTGTTAAGGGGCATAATTTTGTGTTTAGCAGGGTAGGGTTTGCTATTCAGAAGGGGGTAGCGGCGCAACTTGTTGCCTGTTGAAGAAACACCAAACTAATCTTCTCCAAGCTGTGGTGATTACGATCCTGCAAAACACTAAATACCCCGTTAAGCTCGTTACGAGGAGGGGAATAGGGGGTTCTCCTCGTAACCACTCTCCGGCGTGAGAATAAGTATATGCTTTGAGGAAATAAATGTGTGATTAAGAGTGAGAAAGCAAGGAACAGAATGGTTAAACCTGGGGATGAAGGTTCCTATTTATAGCCGGAGTGGTGTGGAAGGATATGGGCTGATGGGCCTTGGGCCTGGAGTCGACAACAAGGATTATCCGTTTTGTCTCCTCTGTGACGACAGTTAGTGATTCTGGGCGAGGTGGAAGTTGGCGCACACTGAATGGATCCACCTGGCCTGACCATTATCCTTGTTATCTCGTCTGTCATCAGCGGCTTAGTGGAGATCATGGAGCAGATGTCGAGCAGATGTCGGCGCACGCTGATTGGTGCCACGTATGCGTCCTTGTGTACCCTCTTGTCTCCTGTACGATTGTTAATCGTGAAGCACGATCGGATACAGCCTGTTGGACGCTCATTGGTCCATTACTCTGCCATTTGTACCTTTCGTACTCGTCCTAGGACCACCTGCGCTTCTGTCCTTCGCGCGACCATTGGGGATAACCCATGTAGCCGGCGCAAGGTCCAGGAAGTGAGGGTTTTCATCCAAGGAGCTAAGTGTGAAATTCGGTCTTGTGTTTACCTTGACTTCGCGGGCGACCTAGGTTATACCTGATTGGTTGGCGCGAGCTTGGGAAAGTTGCCAGATTAGTCTAGTAGGAATATGGTCTCACGCGCGACCTGACTGGTCAGCGCGGGTTTTTGGAACCATACCCCTTCAAGTCCCCCCAGTCCAGTGCTGCTTCCATGCGTGAGGCAAGTAGTTGGAGCTCTGGACTAGAAAAAAATAAGAAGTTAAGCTTGTTCTTGTCTGAGTTTCCTGAAAGCATCTTCTAAGCGAGGAGGGCTTGCGCGTGGCCAATGTGTCGCACTTCTCACGGCGCAGCTAGCCAGCTGACGCGCGGGCAGTGTATCTTAATTAACACAGCGCAGCCTCCTGCTTTTCGTTGAAGTGGCATGCTAACCCGCGCAGGGTCAATTCCTGAAGTTTGTAGGTCTTCTATAATAGCAAAGCTGGCGCATGTGTTTATGAATTGTTATTCACACGGCACAGCTTCCATGCTTGTTGTTGAAGCAACCCCTGCATTTGCGTGGGAAATTTCTTTAAATTTGAAATCTGACAGGTTGGTGCAAGTTGTTGGTGACGACGACGTTTGAGTTGACCGCTGACACAGTGACGATCATGCTGTCACTGTGTCAGTCGCGCCTTTTCGTCTGGTGTTAGGCGAGTGAGGCCCACACGCGTGTGGTAACCATCACTTCGTAATTCCTGCCTTACGTGTCAACCTGTGGTCGGTCATGCGCGTGGCTTATCCGGCACGTTTACCCATCACATTAAATGCAATGGGTATAAATAGTCGAAGAGGAAAGGACAGAGATCACTGTTTCTTCGAACCCTTTCTCTCTCTCTGATTATCCTTTCAAGATTTCTCCATCTTCAAAAACTTTTCCCTGATCTTCAAGTTTTCTCCGGTGATCTGCAACCTGTTCTTGAGGTGTTTACAGATTTTTCTTGTATCTTCATCAAGTTCTTAGTGTCTTCGAGTACTCAAACTCTTATACTCCGATGTCAACCGACGACGTGACGGTGGAAGAAGAAGCCGGTGGCCCCTTGCCATCGTTAAAATGGGATCAAGGCCTATTGGAATAGGTCGTTAGAGGCCAACAGTTTGCACCGGAGTGGGATGCCAGATACCCATCTCAGGGACAAACTGCTGCTGATGCTCCACCGGGATTCATCACATTATACGCCGACTTCTTCAGTGAAGGAAATTTCCATCTACCAGCCACCCACTTCCTGGGTGCGATACTCAACCATTATTCTTTTCACCTTTCTCAACTAAGCCCTATGGGCATGGTACGGATTCGTCACTTCGAGTTTGTGTGTCAATCGCAAGGTGAGGAACCAACCGTTGATAAATTCAGAGTTTTTTACCAGTTGTAGAGCAACTTGGGATTTTTCTCTTTTGCTCTGCGCGGCGCGAAGAAGATATTGATCAGCCCCCCCCCCCCAAGAGCTTCCACGACTAGAAGATAAAGTTCTTCTTCATCCGTGAGGTAGTCGTTCCTGTGGACATGGAATTTCGTCCATCTGCACCGATCCCAAGGAGGATGCGAATGTTTTAGGAGTAATGCATCATAAGGGGATCAAGGTGGTGATATTTTTATTTATTTAATATGTTTTTAAATTTCAAAACCAAGTTCGTGATATTTTATGTTTAAGGAACCGTTTTTAACTTGCTGATTTGGCGGCTGTTTTAAAAAGCTGTTATTATTTTCCTGATTTGGCGGCTACATTTAAGATATATTTATTTTTTCCATTTGATGATAGCGTTAGTTATATATAGATATTTGTTTGTCATTTGTCATACATATTATTTGATGGTGAAAAATCAAATTGGGAAGATGAATATGCAAGAACTGAAGCAGTGTTTTTGGTTTTTGCAATGTCGAATATATTGGTATACAAAATATTAACCATGTATGTTACTCCATTGTTTAACCATTAAATTAATGGTTCTTGTGTTCATGAATGTTTCGGGTATATGAAATTATGGATAATACCTAGGGATCTTCATGGGTCGACGGTCGAGTACATGACAAGTTCATGGGTCGACGATCGAGTACATGACAAATTAGAGATGTAAAAAATAACAATTGATAAAAGAAAAATCATTGGTTTTAGCGTAACCTCGGTACTTAATGAAACAGGTCTCTTACAGGGTAATATGTCTAAATAGGTAATTTTGGTATTGATGGGTTAGATAATGGGTAAAACCACAAATCTTGTAGTCCAACGATATTAAGGTGTGTTGGAATAGTGTTTCTTTATGTAGTACAAATTTAGAACTACGTTTAAAGGTGTATGAGTTAACCAATAATGTAGATTCAACCCGTTTCTTACCGGCTGCTTCAATTCTTGTATATTCATCTTCACAGTTTGGTTTATTCCAAAAAGAAAATGGAGTGAATCCTTTTTTGGCTTTATGCAATGTTACAAACTATGGTGAGCACATTACTAAACCTTTTATGTTTTGTGTTAGATCACTTAACAAGCCATAATTTATATTATTCTTTTTAAATCATGATGTCACTTCTTCTAGCATAGGTGTTTTAAATACATTTTCACAGGGACCCACATAGCTCGTCCGTATGTGAATGTACTCAAGAGGGCAAGAGGACCCAATCGTCGGTTTTAAACTCGAAAAAGATTCAAGAAACCCAATCTGACGGCTCGATTAATGAATAAGATGATATGGGACACGCACATTGTCTTAAAAATAAGGGTCATATTATATGCCACATCTACCGTGTTGTTGCGCTAATCTTCGAATCGGGTTTGGGCTATTTGGTTTTGATATTTTTTTATTAAAATCAAAGTTTGATCGATTAGAATTCAAATAAATCAGAACCGATTCGAATCTGAAAGTTCCAATTTGGGTTGATTCAAATTATGAAAATATATGAAAAATAAATGAAATTCACAAGTAAATCCAGCAAAAATTACGATTAGGTTAGCCAAATTTTCAAGGTTTGAACAAGAAAAATCCCAAAAAAAAATCCATTAACTAAGAAACCAATAAAATTAATCAACTCAAAAGACATTAATCTATGTATAAAAACTCTGTGTACAAATAAAAAGTCAAGAAACAATCATATTTATGTGAATAGGAACTTAGAAGTCAAGAACAAGATCTTTGAGAAATAATCTGATTGAGTGATTTCTCTGCAAACTAACAAATAAATTTTCTATGAAAGATGTAATGTCTATGAAGAAAAACTATCAAGAGATGCACAAATCGTGTATTTTCAATACCCACTTCTGGGTATTGAATTGTAGAGAAAAATAGGGTATTGCAAAAAGCAGGTACGGTTCCGGTTCCTGTTCTTGGCAAAAAAACCATACCATGTGTATCAGTTTAAGTTCGGGGTATGAAACTGGTTCTTCAGAGTATTATAATACCCTATTTTTGGGTTTTGGAAAAACCAGTATAGTGGTCGAGAAATAAACTAGGTATTAAAAAAGGCATTTTCGAGTGTTCTTTTAGAGAGTTTTTTTTACCAAGTCTAGGGGTGAAGAAATACATTTAAAAGCAAAAAAAAAAAAAAAAAAAAAAAAAAACCTAGGCGTATTTGAGGTTCTAAGGGCTCTATAGCCGTTGGAAACGTGTAGATCTCGGAAAAATACACTAACAACGATAATAACTAGTTAATACCCGGGTTCGGGTATAGAACCGTGTCACACCCCAACCGATGGCGGAAACATCGGAGTGAGACGAAATAGATTGCTCGAGACTTCAGAACGCTAAATTGTGACAAGTATTTAATAATGAATTTCATTTCATTGATAAAAGAATCAGTTACATTGTTTGAAATCAAATACAACAAGTTAAGACCAAATGAATTACATTACAACAAGTATTTAAAGTTTAAACTACGTTTCTAGGCGTCTTGCTAAGTTCCGTGCATCATCATCATCATAATCATGCAACATGTTTTAAAGTATAGTTCAATACAAAGTATTGACGAGTATACAAGTTTTGGAATACTAGCATATAAGTATAAAAGATTGTCTCAAAACCAACATGGCAATTGATATATAAAGTTGAAGCTAGCATGCATAACTATAGGCCAAACCCGAGTGTCTACGAGAATAATGTGCATCCCTCGTCACCAAAGTGAACGAGACCGTAATGTATAATGAGCATCCCTCGACACCGAAGTAATCGAGACCGTAAAATATGTTAACTTAACAATACCCCGGCGGGTGGTGTGCTATCCCTATAGCGCTATAATTGTTAAGGTGGGCTAGCTAAGTTAATGAAAAATAGAGTGCATGAAAGTATTCTAGCATAAACAACCTAAGCATAACAAATAACATGTTTGGTGGATTGAGTGATTGAATATATTTGATTGTGTGTATTGTGAATTTTGATAGTTGAAACATGTTACACCCAAAAGTGCATTAAAGCGTAAAAAGGGTCAAGTATACTCACGGTTTACGAAGAAATTTCCACTTAGTGAGTTTGACGAGTCTTGAGTTGTTGGAACACCGAAGTTACCAATTTTGGTTCTTGAACATTTTGCCCAAATTTGAAAATCTTGGAGATTTGAGAGAGTTTGGAAGTAATTTGGAGGTGGTGCAAGTGTTTGGAAGGTGTTAGAGTTGATATTTATAAGAGGGTTAAGTGGTTGGGGTTTAAATGAATGTGGTTGGGGTTTAAATGAAGGTGGTTGGGAGTTAGGAGGGGTATTAAATGAGTTGGTTGGAGGTTAGAAGATGGGTTTAGAGTATTAAATGAGTTGGTTGGAGGTTAGGACATTAAAGAAAGTGGTTGGGGAGATGAAAATTTTCATTTTTAGTCCTTGCACTTGTATTGTTGATTAGTTTATGCTATAAATGTGTATGCAGGTATATTATAAGTATGATACATGTATAAATGTGATTCCGAGAAAATATAATCTCGATGTATGTCTCGGTTTTAAATTAAAACGTGTATTTCGCGACTGATTACATATTATGCATGTATGATTAAACAAAATTGATATAAAAATACGATCTCCATTATGATCAAAGTCTCGAGATTACAAAGATTGAAATGAAGTAAGAATACAAGTTTCTAAAAAATAATAATGTGAATACAACTTTCTAAATATAGAAAGTACAGAAAATGCGGAGCGTTACAGTCTCCCCTACTTTAGGAAATTTCGTCCCGAAATTTATTCAAGAGGGAGACTTTGGAAAAAGGCATTTGGGCGAACATGGTTGACTAAAATCGAAACTTTGAAGTTTGAAGAGGGTAGAAAATTGTATAAAATTTTGAGGCACGAAAAGGATAGGTTGTAAAAGTAGTTCATTTGACTAAGGTGGTTTGAGGCATTAATCATAAGTAAAACGTGCATGTGTGTGTATAGGCAAAGTGAGTTCGATTAAGTTTGAATAGGCCAATGGGAGTAGTATTTCAAAAGATGTTACCTAAGAAGAATAGTTTTCGTATAAAACAGTTTGTATTTTGATGAAATGTGTGGCCTACACCGTAGGTTGTAAGAAAAGTTTTTCGGTTTCTAAAGAGCGTCAGTAAAATCACATGTTTGTAGAAAATTGTTTATTGGTGAGAAACGAGAAAGTTTGGTATTTATCAATAGTTTTGGGGATAACGAGCCGACTAAGTATGATTGCGTGTAAATAAAGGATGGAAGATAGTTTTAAAAGTAGAGAGGTATTTTAGGGTTTGAACGTTTAAATTGGTTTATTGTAAATAAGGTTTGTATAAAAAGTCAGAAGTATAATTGGGAATAATTGTGGTATGAGAGTGAACGAACGATTCAGTAGATGAATGCAAGGATAGGAATGGTATGATTATTGGATATAAAACGAATACGAGGCGTTAAGGATGAGGTTTCGTCATGGATACTGGGATATCGCGCGTTCAGCAGTTTGTTGTGAGTCATTAAGTTTGTGTAATCGTGTTTAAATAAGGTCTGTAAAACACCGAATTTCTCATGGCACGTTTTACGAAAGTTTGGTAATATGGTAAAAACACTTATATATAGGAAGTACCAGCGGCGTATCCACCATGTTTTAACCATGTTACGTTCGTTTCGTTATTCGGTGCCATGTTACATTCCGCGTCTTACCATACACAGTAGAACACCCTATGATTTTCATGCGCCTACCACCATAATCCCGTGTGCACCCGCGATTATACTGGTCGTCGTATGATCCACATAGTTTGTACTAGCTGTGTATGAGTCAGGGTATACATTAACTTTGAAAATGAGAACATGTGCGTGTGATAGCGTATGAAAATTAAGTATGTGAGTATAATTATGTTTAAGTATGTATGCGACCAACGTAAGTGAACCACTCGGGTTATGCTCACGTGTAGGTACGAATGTATGAATATGAGTATGAGTATGAATATAAGTATAAGCATGAATGATAACGATTGCGTATATATTATAAATTGAAACACAACGAATTTAAACATATAAAATGATCAAGTAGTTATGAGTATGTAAAAACAAATGATATGTGTGAGATTGTTGTGAAATATGGACTAAAACGTGTAGGATGATATGCATGTATAGTTGTTTGAGCAAAACGTTGCGTTTATTGAATCAAAAATAGATTGAGTGTGACTTGAATGTAGAATCAAGTTTGTGAATGTCAAAGGAATGTAAAGTATCTATTGGTTATGTGAGATGTATTTTGAAAAGATAAGGATATGCTATTATTGTTTCAAAAGGAATATGGTGTTTACGTATATCGGAGATTGTCGGTTCCTATGATGTCTCCTTGCCCACGTGTTTGGAATTGGAATGATGTATCGAGCGGTATCTAAAAAGATTTTTGAAAATAGAAAGTTTGCTTTACTTAAAGTATTTCGTATTACCATACGAGGAGTTGTATTTTAGAAACTTTTGTGAAAACTTTGGTCCTCGAAAAGAATTTTAGTATAATGAAATTAGTGATTCTTGAAAAGAGTTTTATTAAAACGATTTAATGATTTTGAAAAGAGTTTTAGTAAAAGGATCTTATTGATTTTGAAAAGAGTTTTTAGCAAAATGATCTTATAATATCTATAAGATTTTATAAGCATGTGAGAAAAAGTTGATTTGGTTTCCGATTGAGAACAAAAGTCTTTAGTACAATGATATACTGTGAGCGTGTTTTAGTGATTAGGTCGAGTATGAAGTTCGTGGGCAAGAGATTCTTTAGACCGATTAAGTTGATAGGTAGCGTTTCATAAAATCTGGAAAATCGGGTAACAAAACATTTAAGGTACGTTTAGGAATTTCGTGTATGGGATTTATGTAAAATAGATTGTATGGTAAGAAATATGTTTTGATAAGACAATAAATTTTGAAATTTTGCATAAGTAGGAATTTTGAAAAAATGATAAACGATTTAGGTTTAAAACTTGATCGTGTGGTTGGCATAATAAAGTTTCTTTAAAAAAAAAGTTTGGTAACGATCACCAAGGTTAGGGAATCACCCCTAGTCCGTTGGTGAGGTTGTTTTAAGAAAGGGAAGGAGCGGAGCTAATCGCCAAGGTAATGGAATCACTCCTATCTTGATGATATGCCTCCATTTTGGGATTGCGAGTAATGTAAATCTTGTTGGTGACGTTTTTGAAATTATGCATGTGAATAACGTATAAGTGTATGAAAAGATTTAGTATGATGTGTGTGTAACCATCTTGAAAATAATTTGAATGTTTGGAAATGAAAGTTTGAATCGTGATAAGCAAAAAATTGATATTAGTAAAATGAGAATTTGATTTAAAACTTGGATTGTTCTAAAACGAAACTTTTGACTAAACCAAAGTGGTCGAAAGTTCTTTTGAGTTTGGGAAGCATGCTTTGACCTAATAGGTGGAATACTCTCGCTGAAATTTTGGTTAACGGTATTCAACCTTCCGGTTACTACATGTCCCTAATCAATCGAAAGTTCAAGACCCGGGGGGATTTTGAAAATCGAGTAGTGGGACTAGTTGACAAGGTGCGGGTTTCACCCCTAACTTGACAACGTCGTACCCTAAGTGTGGTTAGTACTTGTCGGGTTAAGAAGGTTGATTCTGACATGTTGACGAGGGTCCACTAGATTTGAAATGGAAATTCTCCATCAAGGTGAGGATTTCACTCCTAACTTAATGGTGAATGTTGTGTAAAAAGAATAAGTGGATTGAGAGTCATTCCCCAAATTGTGGGTTTCATGTCTATTTTGGTGAAGTCGTCTCGTTTGTATAATACGAGTGTTTTCGAGTTTAACATAATCTTGTAAAATGGCCTTAGGAAGGCACATGTTTTGAAATAGTAAAACAAATATGAGCACATAAAGGGCATTTCAAGAATTTAGCACATAAAAGAAAATTTAAGAAATAAGCACATAAATCAAGTATGGTCAAATATGGGGCTTAACTATAGCTAGGTCAAAAGCATGGCAATTTTCTTAATTCCTTATAGTTATGGCTCTGATACCAATCTGTCACACCCCAACCGATGGCGGAAACATAGGAGTGAGACGGAATAGATTGCTCGTTACTTCATAACGCTAAATTGTGACAAGTATTTAATAATAAATTTCATTTCATTGATAAAAGAATCAATTACATTACAACAAGTATTTAATTTAAAATGCGTTTCTAGGCATCCTACTAAGTTCCGTGCATCATCATCATCATTATAATCCTGCAACATGTTTTAAAGTATAGTTCAATATAAAGTATTGGCGAGTATACAAGTTTTGGAATACTAGCATATAAGTATAAAAGATTGTCTCAAATCCAACATGGCAATTGATATACAAAGTTGAAGCTAGCATGCATAACTATAGGCCAAACCCTAGTGTCTACGAGAATAATGTGCATCCCTCGTCACCGAAGTGAACGAGACCGTAATGTATAATGAGCATCCCTTGACATCGAAGTAATCGAGACCATAAAATATGTTAACTTAACAATACCCCGTCGGCTGGTGTGCTACTCCTATAGCGCTATAATTGTTAAGGTGGGCTAGCTAAGTTAATGACAAATACAGTGCATGAAAGTATTCTAGCATAAACAACCTAAGCATAACAAATAGCATGTTTAGTGGATTGAGTGATTGAATATATTTGATTGTGTGTATTATGAATTTTGATAGTTGAAACATGTTACACCTAAAAGAGCATTAAAGCGTAAAAAGGGTCAAGTATACTCACGGTTTACGAAGAAATTTCCACTTAGTGAGTTTGATGAGTCTTGAGTTGTTAGAACACTGAAGTTACAAATTTTGGTTGTTGAACTTTTTGCCCAAATTTGAAAATCTTGGAGATTTGAGAGAGTTTGGAAGTAATTTGGAGGTGGTGCAGGTGTTTGGATGTAAGGTCTAATAATTCTTATTAAAAACATGAATGTCTTTAATGACAAAAGAACCAAACGGGTCAAATAATCAACTTGTAATGTTTGCATTAACTTCATCATAAACTAGTCGAGATAATTTACAAAAAGAGTTTACATCCCAAAAGTTCTTAAACAACCAACATAGTCTTAAAACACCAAAAGTTTCGACATTGACAACCTTCCAAGTTAAGTTATTTACAAAAGACCCAACTTAACGAAAACCTTCTAACAAAAGTTTAGACCCATTAACTAGCATCATTGCGGAAGCGTGCGAATTGGTGTGTCCGTTCCAAAGTAGCGCCGACTATCAAGACGATTTACCTACATTCAATACAAATGATTAGTCATTTAAAATCATCAATTCTTATAGTTCAAACCTCTAATCAAACTACATGGTAACACTTCAAACATTCAATCGGACATAAATTTCCCAAACTTGACATATGATCCATTCTACTCATTCGACCCATACTCTTAGCATAACTTCAACATACGCTAACTTGACACATATACAAGGTTTCGACTCTAGGATAGTAACATTTCATATCATTACACACTACTAAGATTTGTAAGCATAAGAACTTACCTTTGTCGTACTTCGTTTGCGATCCCGAGTGACTTGAGCTTTCCTCCTTATTTCCTACAATCCATAATCAACCTTCTTTAGTCTCATGTCATTCTTTTTATTTCATTCTTGATATGATCGAATTAGTAAGTATTAATTCCCAATTCTAACCATTTAGCATTGTATTAACATATGATCATCTCATTCAAGTATTTTGACAAACACTTGGTGTGCGTACCATTAATTAAGCATAGTGTACAAGTATCATTTGCATAACATGGCCAATTCAAGTCAATATCATCAAGAACATCAAATTCAATAGAAATTCACATAACTTTTCTTCTAATTCAGTTCTAACTAACAATTTATCAATATGAACAATCATCATACATAATTCTCATACAATTTCACATAAAATTCCATTCTACTCTAAGTGGAATTTCACTTCCAACATTGATTTAGTCAATTTTAAGCATTTATAATGTTCTAGATGGTGATCTTAGTTCAATATCATACTAATTCCATATAAACTCATGGATTTTCTTGAAACCCAATATATTCAATGTAACATCCCGAAAATATAAAACTTTATATTAGAATTATAAAGTATAAATAAACAAGAATTTATTTTACTAGGAAATTATAACCTAGTTAACTAGAAGTCTAGAAATAACTCGAAATAGGGTTAGAATAACCAAACTATATGTTAAACAAAAGTGGAGGGGCTTATGTTGTCAAAGTTGAAACTTGTATTATTAATTTTTAATTAAAAACAAAACCAAACACCCCATTTGGGGATGTCTGGTCGATCAGAAGCAAGAGAAGGGCGACCCCCATTCTCCAAAACCCCAGCATTCACAAAAACCACGAATTGAAGGCTCAAATCAAGTTCAAATCAAAATCTGAATATAGATTAGTGGTCTCATTGTTGTAGGGATCATAAGGTATGTAAATTTCGGTATTTTCGATTCATCTCAAGATCTAGTCAAATCATGAAAAGTTGAAATTGAGCTTGATTGTGTCATGCATGAATGAAATTGGAAGTGATATAAGGTTTAGGGACAAACCCTAGATGAATTCTTGTCAAAATCTTGCATGATGTTTGTAAGGTTCATAATCACCATAGTGGGTGATTAACAAGTTAGTAGAACTTGATAAACACTAGGATTAAGACTTTTTGATTTAGTGTAAACTGAAATTATGTGATAATCTCTGAAATATTGATGTTGAAAATATGTATATATTTGCCTAATTGAAATTGATTTAGACAAGTTAACAACATGAACTTGGTAATAATCATGTGAAAATTTGACCCACTAGGTGTTTGTTGAAATGCCTAAGTGGGGAATTAATATGTTAAAAATCGGATACAAACGCATAATTGACTAATGTGGCAAATTATGTGTTAATAATTACAAAAAGGGTTCTAAATGTAAGTTGAATTGAACTCTTTAGGCCAAGCATCCGGATCGTCAAGCGGACAAGCCGGAGGAGGAGATACGCGCTTGAAGGGTGTGCTCTAAAGGTACGTGACTTTGGTTTCGTTAAATTACGCATATATGTTTGAGTTTAGTGTATAGATAGATTCATAGTGTAAAGGATGCGTTTGACGTGTTCTAAAGTGGCGTAGTTCACTTGAACATCAAACGGGTCAAAATAAAGATTTGGGATTGGGTTTGACTTGTTAATAAAGTGATGGTTTTCACTAGATAGTCAAACGGGTTGAATAGATACCATAAAAAGGAATCATGACAATAGCGATATGATGGTTTCTTAAGTTGTTAAGTGTTGGATTCCACTACGCTTATGAACCTAGCTATGATAATTAAAGTTGTGAATCTAGGATATTGGAATAATAAATGGGTGTATGTTGAAAAGGCCGTTTAAAACGGAATGTTGAATTCCGAGGAAACGAGCTTTTAGTTCCAAGGAAACACAAAGCCATGAATAGCGCAAACATACCAAGATGTACAAGCCGGGGAACTTGGGTAATGGCATCTAAAAGGTCTTAGAATAAGAAATTGGAAATATACACTTATAGTTGGATTGGGTCGAATAAATAATAGTATAGTAACTTTTAGCCGTATGATCGGTGAGTCAATTGTTGGTATGATAATCAAAATGAACATGTCCGTAATGAATTTACAGACATAGAGGAAAGAAATAGCCTAAAACGGTATGCGGATTAGGGTGAAATCCACAAAATAGTTAAATGGCAAAGTTACAGTATCCACCGTAAATTACGGTCTCCACCGTAATTTACGGTGGAGAATAAAGGTCTTACGGTGAACCTCTACTGATTTACGGCAGACCAGGAACACTCAGGGTCTACCGTAATTTACGGTAGATACCGTAAATTACGGTAGAGCCCAGAAAACTGAGTATTTTATCCACTTTTTGATGTCGGAATTCGTTTATATGTATTGTATTAATGTCAAAACTAATGTTTTTAGTGGTTTGACCCTAGGTATGGATGAGGTCCTTCCGGATGGTGATCAAGTACGTTGTCAAGAACCGAACACGCATTTTGAAGCTTCTGCACCAAACTTAACTTTGTCTAGACTTTAATCATGTTGTAAATGTTTTGTCAGTCGTGTTTGAATCCTTTAAACTAGTTGTTAGTTGACTAGTAAGGGTTAACTTTAAACTTGTTATGCACTATCTTGGATTTGTTTCTGGTACTATCACAAATGTGTATGGTTTCAAACACGAAAAGTTTTTGTAAACTCTGATTAGTATAAAGTTCATATAATTATTAGTTAAATTCCGTCCAGTATTAAGGGTGTTACAAGTTGGTAATCAGAGCTTATGGTTGTCAACAAAGTGTTCGGTTCAAGCTTGATCAAGCATCCGGTAAGAATTAATTGTTCTAAGTAGAGTTACTAAGTATAAAAAGGGAATGATGAATAGATATGCATGGGAAGAGCGTGTTAATACACTCAAACCCGGAAAGTGCATTAAATAAGAGCGGTAAAAACAAGTTATGAACTTGAATAAACCGAAGTAAATAAACCATATGCTATAGATGAAATGTTTAACGCTTGATGTAAACATTTCAGTTAAAGATGACGGATAAAGGTAATGATAATGCGGTGCCAAGAGTCACCGAGCAAACGAGAGAAGTGATTGCTGAAGAGGTAGGTAAAGCAATCGAAAACAGTTTGTCGGGTTTTATCGATAAAATCCAAAACACGGTATTATCGGTGGTGGAAGAAAGAATCAAGAAATTGGAAGATAATACCAATTTAGCAAAGGAAAAGTCGGGAGGACGAAAGTCTTGTTCATATAAAGAGTTCATGGCGTGCAAACCGCCAATTTACAATGGGGAGGTTGACCCGATAATATGCCAGCGGTGGCTAAGCGATATGGATGGAGTATTCGAAAGGACTCATTGTGATCCTGACGACTACGTAGCCTATGGCACGGGTCAGTTAAGGGGTCAAGCGAAAGACTGGTGGGATAACAAGAAGAAAGAAATTAGAAGCGAAGCGGCTAAAGCTATGACATGGGACGAGTTTAAGACGCCGTTTCTTAAACATCACAGTCCCAAGGCAGTCATTAACAAGATCAAGGAAGAATTCATGCAGCTTCGACACAAGGGTGAATCTATTGATAAAATCACGGGAATGTTCATGGATAAGATGAAGTTTTGTGATGAATTGATAACGAATGAGGAGCAGAAAATATATTATTATTATAATATGTTGAGCGCCGAGTATAGGGAGTTTATGACTCCTTCAAAGTATGAGACTCTCACCGAGATTATAAACGTTGCTCGGGAACGGGAGATAGAGTTGAAGAAACAGATTGAAAGAGGTGAAAGAAGGGCGCAGATAGTCAATCCAAGCCCAACGAAAAAGGCGCGCACAACAGAATCCTCAAAGAAACAAGAAGGGAAAAGCGGGTCATCAAACTGCAAGATATGCGGGAAGGGGCAAAAAGGTGAGTGCCGGTTCAAGGACAAACCGTGTCCTATATGTGGGAAAACGGGGCACACGGCTGCATTGTGCCCGGGGAAGGTGTCGGTGTGTTACAAATGCTACCAACCGGGTCACATGAAATCTGAGTGCCCGGAGTTGATCGGAAAGAAAGATGACAAGAATACACACACTGAGACACCAAGAGCAAAGGCAAGATCTTTCCAGTTAACAGCAGTGGAGGCAAAAACAGAGCCCGATGTGGTCTCAGGTATATTTTCCATAAATTTAATTCCTGCACATGTGTTATTTGATACGGGTGCGAATAAATCCTTTGTTTCACATGGATTTATTCGACATCCTTCTTTTGTACTAACAAAATTGCCTATGCCATTAGAAGTAGAAATAGGTGATAACAAAAGTTTCCTTGTGTGTGATGTATGTCGAGATTGTAAGATAAACATTGACGATGAAGAATATTCAATAGACTTGATTCCTATGTCGATGGGGGAATTCCAAGTAGTAGTCGGGATGGATTGGCTATCCCGATACCATGCGAGAGTCGTATGTTTCCGAAAGGAGATAAAACTAACATCTCCAAGTGGAAAATCTGTTACCATATACGGCGAAAAGAGGGGTAATCCCATTATGTGTTCAATGCTAAAAGCTCGCAAGCTCATGAGGCACGGTTGTAGGGCATTCATGATATACGCGAACGAACCAGACAAGAGATCACTAGAGATTGAAGATGTACCGGTGGTACGCGAATATGCCGACGTATTTCCGGAGGACCTACCGGGAATACCGCCAGAACGGGAGGTAGAGTTCGGGATCGAATTGGTTCCGGGCGCGAAACCTGTGGCCAAGGTGCCGTATCGACTCGCGCCGTCAGAATTACAAGAATTGATGTCGTAAATTCAAGATCTGTTAGACAAAGGGTTTATCCGGCCTAGTGTGTCTCCGTGGGGCGCACCGGTGCTATTTGTGAAAAAGAAGGATGGGAGCATGCGCATGTGTATCAATTACAGGGAGTTAAATAAACTCACGGTGAAGAATCGATACCCACTCCCAAGAATCGACGATTTATTTGATCAATTGCAAGGCGCAAGTTGGTTCTCCAATATCGACCTTAGATCGGGATACCATTAGTTGAAAGTCAAGGAGGAAGATATACCGAAGACGACCTTCCGTACACGGTATGGACATTACGAGTTCCTTGTGATGTCCTTTGGGTTAACTAATGCACCCGCGGCTTTCATGGACCTCATGAACCGGGTCTGTAAGCCTATGCTAGATAAGTCGGTAATAGTGTTCATTGATGACATCTTGATATATTCGAAGAATGAAGCGGAACACACAAATCATTTGCGTGAAGTATTAGAGACGCTCAGAAAAGAGAAATCGTATGCAAAGTTCTCGAAATGTGCTTTCTGGTTGCGAGAAGTATAATTCCTCGGGCAGATCATTAGTGCAAACGGGGTGTTAGTAGACCCGTCAAAGATAGAAGCCGTGGTGAGATGGGATCCACCGAAGAATCCTTCGGAGATCAGAAGCTTTTTGGGGCTTGCGGGTTATTATCGAAGATTCATACAGGATTTCTCCAAAATTGCTATGCCATTAACCAAATTAACCCGTAAGGACGAAAAGTTTAACTGGGGTGATGATCAAGAAAGGGCGTTCCTAACGCTTAAGGAAAAACTGACCCATGCACCGGTATTGTCATTACCGGATGGAACAGACGATATGGTAGTTTACTCAGATGCATCACATTCGGGGCTTGGCTGCGTTTTGATGCAACGGGGCAAGGTTATAGCCTATGCCTCGAGGCAGCTAAAGACTCATGAGAAGAGATATCCTACCCATGACCTCGAGTTGGCGGCGGTGGTGTTCGCCTTGAAAATATGGAGGCATTATTTGTATGGGGTGAAATGAACTATCTTTACCGACCATAAAAGCTTGAAGTATTTCTTCGATCAGAAGGAATTAAATATGAGGAAGAGGCGGTGGTTAGAAACCGTCAAAGACTTTGATTGTGAAATACATTACCACCCCGGGAAGGCTAATGTAGTGGCAGACGCGTTGAGCCGAAATACAGATTATACGCCTATTCGAGTACTATCGATGCAACTAATTGTGACATCGGGTTTGCTTGAGAAAATCCGGAAATCTCAAATCGAAGCAATAAAGGAAGAAAATGTAAAAAAGGAAAGAATAGTTGGGCAGTTAAAAGACCTGGTGGATGATAACCAAGGATTGAAAACTCGATTTGGGAGAATTTGGGTTCCAAACTCATGTGGGGCCAAGGCACTTCTACTTGACGAGGCCCATAAATCTCGTTATTCGATACATCCGGGGGCGACCAAGATGTATAATGATTTAAAACAAAATTATTGGTGGCCCGGAATGAAAAGAGACATCGTGAAATATGTGGAGAAGTGTTTGACATGCTTGCAAGTCAAAGCGGAGCACCAAAAGCCATATGGTAAGTTGCAACCATTGGACATCCCAGTTTGGAAATGGGAATAAATCACCTTGGATTTGTTGACCAAATTACCCAAAACCAACCGCGGGTTTGATGCTATATGGGTAGTCGTGGACAGATTGACGAAAAGTGTTCACTTCATTCCGATTCGTGAGACTTATACATCCGAGAAGATGTCGGAGGTGTACATCAATGAAATCATAGCACGTCATGGGGTACCGATATCCATTGTGTCAGACAGAGATACTCGGTTCACTTCGAATTTTTGGCGTGACTTCCAAGAATAAATGGGGACTAAACTGTTCATTAGCACCGCTTACCATCCACAAACGGATGGGCAGAGTGAAAGAACAATACAAACGTTGGAGGATATGCTGCGGGCTTGCATTATTGACTTCGGGGGTAGTTGGGATGTCTATCTACCCTTGGTCGAATTTTCATATAACAATAGCTATCACTCGAGCATTAAAATGGCCCCGTGTGAGATGTTATATGGTAGAAAGTGTCGAACCCCGGTATGTTGGGGAGAAGTGGGTCCACGAGGACTAGCACCTACTGATATAATCCGAACTACGAACGAGAAGATCGACATGGTCCGAACTCACCTAAAAGCGGCTCAGGATCGACAAAAGTCGTACGCGGATAAACGAAAGAGGGCGATTGAGTTTCAAGTGGGCGATAAGGTAATGCTAAAAGTATCGCCGTGGAAAGGAATAATACGGTTCAGAAAAAGAGGGAAGTTGAGCCCAAGATTTATTGGGCCATTCAGAATCACCGAATGGGTTGGTAAAATAGCATATCGTCTCGAAGTACCCGAGGAGTTGAGTGGGATTCATAGCATATTCCACGTGTCACATCTCCGAAAATGTTTAGCAGACGAAACTGCTCGTATCCACTACGATGATATCGATGTGGATAATAGCCTCAACTATGCAGTAAAACCAATTGCGATTTTAGATCGTAAAGAGAAGAGTTTGAGGAACAAAGTGATTAACCAAGTGAAGGTTAAATGGGAACACAGGAAGGGTGCGGATACCACATGGGAATCCGAAGAAGAGATGCAACGGCTCTACCCCATACTATTTGGTACGTAAATTCGGTTTCGGGGACGAAACCCTTTTTAAGGGGGGTGGACTTGTAACATCCCGAAAATATAAAACTTTATATTAGAATTATAAAGTATAAATAAACAAGAATTTATTTTACTAGGAAATTATAACCTAGTTAACTAGAAGTCTAGAAATAACTCGAAATAGGGTTAGAATAACCAAACTATATGTTAAACAAAAGTGGAGGGGCTTATGTTGTCAAAGTTGAAACTTGTATTATCAATTTTTAATTAAAAACAAAACCAAACACCCCATTTGGGGATGTCTGGTCGATCAGAAGCAAGAGAAGGGCGACCCCCATTCTCCAAAACCCTAGCATTCACAAAAACCACGAATTGAAGGCTCAAATCAAGTTCAAATCAAAATCTGAATATAGATTAGTGGTCTCCTTGTTGTAGGGATCATAAGGTATGTAAATTTCGGTATTTTTGATTCATCTCAAGATCTAGACAAATCATGAAAAGTTGAAATTGAGCTTGATTGTGTCATGCATGAATGAAATTGGAAGTGATATAAGGTTTAGGGACAAACCCTAGATGAATTCTTGTCAAAATCTTGCATGATGTTTGTAAGGTTCATAATCACCATAGTGGGTGATTAACAAGTTAGTAGAACTTGATAAACACTAGGATTAAGACTTTTTGATTTAGTGTAAACTGAAATTATGTGATAATCTCTGAAATATTGATGTTGAAAATATGTATATATTTGCCTAATTGAAATTGATTTAGACAAGTTAACAAGTCATGAACTTGGTAATAATCATGTGAAAATTTGACCCACTAGGTGTTTGTTGAAATGCCTAAGTGGGGAATTAATATGTTAAAAATCGGATAAAAACGCATAATTAACTAATGTGGCAAATTATGTGTTAATAATTACAAAAAGGGTTCTAAATGTAAGTTGAATTGAACTCTTTAGGCCAAGCATCCGGATCATCAAGCGGACAAGCCGGAGGAGGAGATACGCGCTTGAAGGGTGTGCTCTAAAGGTACGTGACTTTGGTCTCGTTAAATTACGCATATATGTTTCAGTTTAGAATATAGATTGATTCGTAGTGTAAAGGATGCGTTTGACGTGTTCTAAAGTGGCGTAGTTCACTTGAACATCAAACGGGTCAAAATAAAGATTTGGTATTGGGTTTGACTTGTTAATAAAGTGATGGTTTTCACTAGATAGTCAAACGGGTTGAATAGATACCATAAAAAGGAATCATGACAATAGCGATATGATGGTTTCGTAAGTTGTTAAGTGTTGGATTCCACTACGCTTATGAACCTAGCTATGATAATTAAATTTGTGAATCCAGGATATTGGAATAATAAATGGGTGTATGTTCAAAAGGCCGTTTAAAACGGAATGTTGAATTCCGAGGAAACGAGCTTTTAGTTCCAAGGAAACACAAAGCCATGAATAGCGCTAACATACCAAGATGTACAAGCCCGGGAACTTGGGTAATGGCATCTAAAAGGTCTTAGAATAAGAAATTGGAAATATACACTTATAGTTGGAATGGGTCGAATAAACAATAGTATAGTAACTTTTAGCCGTATGATCGGTGAGTCAATTGTTGGTATGATAATCAAAATGAACATGTCCGTAATGAATTTACAGACATACAGGAAAGAAATAGCCTAAAACGCTATGCGGATTAGGGCGAAATCCACAAAATAGTTAAATGGCAAAGTTACAGTATCCACCGTAAATTACGGTCTCCACCGTAATTTACGGTGGAGAATAAAGGTCTTACGGTGAACCTCTACTGATTTACGGCAGACCAGGAACACTCAGGGTCTACCGTAATTTACAGTAGAGCCCAGAAAAATGAGTATTTTATCCACTTTTCGATGTCGGAATTCGTTTATATGTATTGTATTAATGTCAAAAACTAATGTTTTTAGTGGTTTGACCCTAGGTATGGATGAGGTCCTTCCGGATGGTGATCAAGTACGTTGTCAAGAACCGAACACGCATTTTGAAGCTTCCGCACCAAACTTAACTTTGTCTAGACTTTAATCATGTTGTAAATGTTTTGTCAGTCACGTTTGAATCCTTTAAACTAGTTGTTAGTTGACTAGCAAGGGTTAACTTTAAACTTGTTATGCACTATCTTGGATTTGTTTCTGGTACTAGCACAAATGTGTATGGTTTCAAACACGAAAAGTTTTTGTAAACTCTGATTAGTATAAAGTTCATATAATTATTAGTTAAATTCCGTCCAGTATTAAGGGTGTTACATACTTAACCGAGTTCATAATTAGTAATTATCATCCTATTAGTAATAATCATTTCTATACTTAGTCTTATTTTTAACATGAACACACATATGTTATTATGTGTGTTATAACTTATTTGAATGTATTATATTAACATAAAGATGTGCGATATTAAAATTTGGGGCATTACATTGGAAGGTGTTAGAGTTGGTATTTATAAGAGGGTTAAGTGGTTGAGGTTTAAATGAAGGTGGTTGGGAGTTAGGAGGGGTATTAAATGAGTTGGTTGGAGGTTAGAAGGTGGGTTTAGAGTATTAAATGAGTTGGTTGGAGGTTAGGACATTAAAGAAAGTGGTTGGGGAGATGAAAATTTTCATTTTTAGTCCTTGCACTTGTATTGTTGGTTATTTATGCTATAAAGGTGTATGCAGGTATAATATAAGTAAGATACATGTATGAATGTGATTCCAAGAAAATATAATCTCGATGTATGTCTCGGTTTTAAATTAAAACGTGTATTTCGCGACTGATTACATATTATGCATGTATGATTAAAAAAGATTGATATAAAAATACGATCTCCATTATGATTAAAGTCTTGAGATTACAAGGATTGAAATGAAGTAAGAATACAAGTTTCTAAAAATAAAAATGTGAATACAACTTTCTAGATATAGAAAGTACAGAAAATGCGGAGCGTTACAAACCGGTTCTCGACATAAATTGGGTATGAAGCAGGTACGGTTCCAGCTCCGTTTCTCGGTATAAAGGTGCAAATGTATACCCTATGTGTATCCTACGGGTAGGGTCTGTTCAGAGTTTGGCTCCTTGTAACACCTCGTAAACTCGTGTCCAGTAATGTACTGACACGTGTCCATACTCCCAATTGTGCTTAATGCTGGCCGTGAGGGACTAATTTTGCCAAACATTGAAAGTATGAATGTGGAGGGACTAAAGGTGTCAACATGCTAAAACTATGCCTCTGAGTGACCCTTTACGAACCGTAAGCTTAATGCTATACGGTCGTGTCCATACTCTCAAATTAAGCCAAATATTGGACGAGAGGGATCTTTTGTGACAATATAAAAGTTAGTACGTGAAGGGACTAAATATGGAAACATGTGAAACTTTTGGATTTTGGTCATCATATACGGACCGTAGGCTTTGAGCGTCTACGGTCCGCAAAGGACCTGAATTTGTTCTGCGCATACAGTCTCTACGGACCGCAAGGGAACCCCCCTACGGTATGTAAACGGGTGCCAGCGACAAAAATTTCTTGGAGCCTAAACAAAAGTGCATGAAACCATTAATTCGAAACTAGGGGCTATGTGGGTGCTCTTGCCACGTTTAAGGACATGTGTAATGATTTTAAACTGATCCTCAACACCTGTGATGATCTTGTGCAAGCTCCATGAGTATAAATAGATGTGGTATGCAACCACATTTCTTGCACCATTCTTAAAATCACTTCTAACTCCTCTCTGGAAGTTTCTGGTCCTTAGGAGCATCCAAACTCAGTCTGTTTCCGTACAAGGATCACTTGTAAGTGTTCCTTCCTCGTGCATTTTCGTTTTATAGGCTTTTTAAGCCAAAAGTCAAGCAATTTCGATAATTGCTTTGACTTTAGGTTTAGACCATTATGGTCCAACCATTGTTTAAATTGAACATGGCTAGGTGATCGGAATTAGGTAGGTGTTAATCCCTCAAAAGGGCACCTCCTGAAAATCACGTTAACTAGGTCAATTGACGGGTCAAAGTTTTATTGTTTAAAAAGTCAAACGGGTCAGTTTTCGTAAATGTTATAATCTGATCATATGTATGTTATAAATCATGTTTTGACACTTAAATAAGTTGGTAATTAATATTAGAACATGTATGAACATGTTCAGCCCGTCAATTCCAGTTTTAAGGTCGGTTCGCAACCGAAAGTCGAGTAGTTTGACTTCTACTTTGACTTTCGATTCTGACCCAATTTAGCTTAGTTAGCTACTGAATTAAGGTTGCATTATGATCGCATTTTAATGTAGCATAACCCTCTGAGGTTATATTACATGATCATAATCAAATTCTGAGTTTATATGCAAGTTTCTATATTTTGCCAACTTTGACCAAAATGCCCTTTTTGCAATTAACAAGGTTTTAATCAACAACGAACTTGCAAATGACTTACCTACTGATATGTTAATGTAATTAACATATTTTGATATTATGAAACTGATCATAACCTGAGTTTCAATTAAAGATCGTAAATTACGTTACTAAACGACCGAAACGCACTTTTGGCACATAGTATGGTTTTAAACCATAACTATCAATCAAAACTTGATACCTACTGATATTATAACATATTCAAAATGTTTTCACAGTAGGTTCTTGATCATAACTCAGATTTACAAATAAGTTTTCAAACTATGTATGTAATGACCAAAATGCCCCTACGATGCATAGTTTGGTCTTAAATCATAAAACCCATACATGTTTGATTACTTACTGATATTATATCATAAATAAAGTATTTTTACAGAATGATCATGTTCATAATATCAGTTTATACGCAAGTTCTTATAATACGTCGTATAATTACTAAAATGCCCTTATGAGGCATATTTTGATTTTAAAACCTTCATGGGCATATGAGTTGCTAACCTACTGATGTTACAACTTATTTAAAGTATATTGGCATATAGAACTTGTTCATGACTGATCCGGTTACCCGATATCGCTTATACGCGCACGGTTAAGCTTATGTAACTAGTTTACGTAAGTTTACCGAAACGGGTCAAACCTTATCATTTTTACTTCAAATTCCAGAATGTAAAATGTTTACCCATATTATACAAGTCTTAGTACTTGTTGGGGTTAAACCACATTCTCTCCCGGTCATCACTTAATCAAGCGTATCGTACCATTTTCGACAATTTAAGTTAACCGGTCCAAGTCTACGACTTGAATAGGACCCGTTGACATTCTAATTGGTTATTTATACCATCATTCCAGACTAGGGCCTTCCGGTAAATTGCACCTACCTTAGTTAATTGATTAATGGCTGAGCTATTTATAATTCTTGCATATTAAGACAAGTTTTAGCCCAGGTAAATACTCTTAGCCTATTTTCCCTATAAGGGCTTGGGATACGGTAAATTATTACCGCTTGGTCGGGTATGGGATCATATGTCGGATTGTGACTACAAAATCACCATGACCCATTTTAATCTGTTTTGTCTGATAACTTAAACATTGGGGGTTAACGCGACCGTGTCCTGGATATCCTTGACTCATTTAAGTTGCTAATGGCCACGACCAAGCACGTGGTGTAGGCATACACCTAACAGATGCTAATGCTATTATAAAATGTTTTTCTTACCCACTAGTTGGGGATACCCCTTTGTGGGTTTAAGTGGCGTGTCGGTTAATCATATCTCGGTGTTTAGTACTGGGCCCCATATGTATTGACAGACATGTAAAACTGTATACAAGATCATTTTGAATTGTCCCAAGTTATTTATAAAATCATGTGCCTTGTGCACTAAAAATGATTTTGAAAATGTTTTCAAAATGAGTCGGTTGATTGTATTTACCATTGTAAACTGACGTATTTTCAAAAGACTAAGTTACAGGTGCAAGGATACGTAAATTAGCTGGAAGTTGCTCGGTAATGCTAGAAGAGGAATTTGCAACTCCTTTGCATAAAGCCTAGTAGTCTGTTGATCTCCTTTTTGTACATTTTACGATCCATCTGTGGATCTTTATTACAAACATGTCTGTATTATTATTTTTGAACTCTCGGACACTTATGTTTGTAATAATATTTTAAACTCCAAGACTTTCGCTGTGCTGTCTGTGTTTGTGTCTATGATGATCCCAATCTTACGTCACGATACTCCCTACCCGGGCCCACCGGGATTTGGTCGAAAATTCGGGGTGTGACACTCCTAAGTACCAGTTAGGGTCGGGTACGGTTCCTACCCGAAAATCTGGTACAACCGGATATTTAAAAAATGTGTGTTTTTTGACCATTGGAACGGGTAATATAGCCATTTTTTTTTACCGTTGGAACCTTTTTTTAACCCTCCAATCAGGTATAAATAGGCATTGAATTGTTTAAATTTCATTTTTCATATAAAGAAAACATAACAACAGTAAAACAAAAAAAAATCATTATTTGTTTAGTGTTAATACTTCACAAATAAATGGAAATACTTCCACCAATGTTCAATGCAACTTTATTTTAGTATTTAATTCATCGTATACATTGTGTTAGTTGTGCTCTTCATTGGAACTATTTTCCACGAGCCAGTGCATCGTCGGCGAGTTCTTCGTCGGATACGCCTGAAGATAGTCAATACTCCACCTTTTAGTCCTGTACTTTTACTTCAAGTGTAATTTCAGCTTCGAGATTTCTCTTGTCTTGTGTACGATTCATTGCAACCAAATGATCTTTTAGGCAAATGCACATCTTCTATCGACTTGAGAGTGAGTCTTGTTCTTTGTAATGACAATACCCTGCCACTAAGAGGAAAAAACAGATTCTGAAGGAACTGTAGAAGCTTGACGATTAATAAATCACATGGCTAAGGCGGATAAAATCGGAACTTCGGTTTCCTTTCCACCAAACCAAAATATAAAACTTGTGATAATCTTCGGTAGACATATTCCTTACATAATTCGATGCACTATACCTACCGAGCTCACTTGTTGGGGTGTTATCCCTTTGATGTTTAGACGTCACATCATGAACAACATTCAACATAGTCATAATCGGGTCCCAGACCGAGCTATTACAAGCACTTGAGTTCAATTCCCGAGACATGTTTATTTTTGTGGTCATAAAAAATTTTATTCAAAGTTTTGTTGACTTTATCTTTAGTTTTGGATTTAAAATTTGGATTGACCTCATGCATATTCAAACTGTCAAATATTTCATCCATAAGTGCTTCAACTCCCGCAATATTTATAAAAGAGTTTAAATCGGCGGAACAAGTAAAAACGGGTGGTAATTTAAAGAAATATTTTTGAGAAAAATTTCTTTCATTAGTTTTATCATTAAAGAAAACATAAACATTTTATTTTTAGTTGCAAAATTTTTAAGTTTAAGGTTATTTAAAACAATTTTGAAAGAACTAAAGTAAACCCCGAATATATTTGTTTTTGCGGTTTTGAAAACGACAAGCAAATCGGTGAGATATCTAATATTATACTAACCTGATTCCGGAAACGGTTCGACTTCGTATTGTTCCCGAAAGACTACCATGAAAAGCTTTGAAAGTCGGTGCTTGGGTTAAAGAACTTTTAAACGTATGACAAGTTGAATTTCAACAAGTAGGTACATCCCAATTAGGATCAAAATATTTGGCATTGACATCGTCACAAAGTTTTTATGTTCTTGATATCTTTCTTTTCCACTTTTAAAAACATCATGTAACACTATTCTATATGCTCTTATAAAATCGTCAACGGATTTAGCTTCGAGCCTGGATTGCACAACTAAATTAATAATATACCCAACACAAAGAGTGTGAAAAAAATCAGGCCCACAAATCGATTTATATTTTAGTTTAAAAAATTTCAATCGTCGCGGATAGTTTAAGGCATTATCGAATGACAATGAAAATAATTTATTTTGTAAATTAAATACTGTTATTGCATTATCTATAATTTTAAATAAATTAGTGGAGTTATGTGGAGATGAAAAACTTTCAAAGGCAATCGTACGTTTCATCATTTGCCACGAATTAGGATCTATCCAATGGGCGGTGACACAAATGTACGATTCCGGTAAACCGTGTACAGTTGACAAAACCTCACTTTTAAGTTCACACTAGTGTTTAAATTTTCAAAAAGACAATCAAATCATTTTTTGCATTGTTCCACAATTATAAACAGTGATGTCTAAGTTAGTTGCGACTTACATGAATGTAACGAGGTGGAAGCGTCTCTCTAATCATGGTTGACAACCGAGGGTTGTCGAAGTGGTTGAACGACAAAGCTTCTTGAATTGCCAACTTCGCCATTCTATCCCGAACTGCATTGAGGTCGTAATGAAATATAGTACCATCACCACTAAAATCGGCTTGTTCGGCGTCCGAAGTTTCTTTTAACACCTTGCAAAATTTCGTTTGAATATGATTATTCCAAGCAGAGTTTGAATGTCTCACTAAACTTGCAACGGGCCTTTGTAGAGCTGTCACTCATCTCCACCAAATCCCAATTGCAACAAATTTCCTTGTTATGATTATGCGAAAGAACCCCAGTAATGACCGGTGCGGAGGAAGAACCAACACTAACAAATGATGTTTATTTGGATGCCATAACGAGTGTAGAAGCTAGAAAGTGTAGAACGGGAATAAACCAAGAGTACCCTTTTTTTTTTGCGTTTTTGGGTTCGTTTATGTGTTTTCGAGTTGGATAATCAACCACTACATCCCACAACTATTTGTACTCCGGTTATGACGGTCACGAAACGGTTGAAAACGGCTATGTAGTCGTTACCAAAGGCTGGAGTTGGTTCCAACGCGTTTCAACGGTCATAACCGGTCCATACTCGAGTATATTTGGTAGGAACAACCCGACACTCTCTCGAACATCCTGGAACATTAAAGAAGACTCCAGAAGGCTCTACTCTATTCCAGACAACTATGGAACCATTAAGGGAAATCAAGGGCTGAATTGAAGGTCCTAGATTTATCTTGTAGTTGTGGTAAATAATTATCTAGAATAGAGGATTCTAGAATAAACTAGGACATTCTTTAGGCATGTATAAATATGTGGGCGTGTCATTTGCACAAGGCACCTCCAAAATCACCTTGTAAAGCTAATTTGTAACATTTCTCGTTGCAATACAATTATTCCTTGTATTCATAATCAAGTCTTCCACTGCTAAACACCAATATACCGACCCATCAAGGCTTACTTAGATCTAATCTAAGGCCGCACACGAGTCCAAAGAATCAGTCCGTGATAATATGCTTTACAACTCAAATGAATACATTTTTGCTATCTTAAATTGTTATTTTTTATTTAACAATTCTTTTTAACAAACCTTGTTTTCTGTTAAATCACCTATTCATAAATAATTAGAAAAATGTGTGAAGAAACCATAGATTTTGTATATTGCATGAAGTATGGGTTTACTTCATAGAAATTATTATAACTTGATCTAAAAAAATGTTTATAAATATTTAGGTCAAGTCAAAAGTTTTATAACAAACTTGGTTTCGTTATGGTTGGAAGCCGAACCGAATAGCCATGTGCAACCCTTAAAATCATCAATCTAAGTGTTATGTTTTAGCCATATCGCGCGGACATCCCACTAGTTTATAATAAATTTAATTAAGATTCACATCTACTACTCACTTAATCTTGTCTCGTATGAAAACATAATTTTGTAAAAACATAACAGAATTATTGAATAAACGATGACAAAAATAATACATATAAAAAAACAATATTGTTTTCATAATAATTGTTCATAGTTCTTCCAAATTCCAAATATGAGATTCTTGAGTCAAGAAAACATGAAAGAAAAACAAAGGATTCCGTACATGAATCACCTAACTATTCTACATTTCTATTCCCCCATGATATAAAAAATATTGATTGTCACATGAATATCTATCTACTTTTATTTATACCATTTCAAGCAAAATACACCAATACTTAAAATACCTCTTAATTTTTGAGAAAGATTTTTTTATGATATTAACAATTAGACACTTATCAACGATTGTATTGACATTTAACATACTTGGATGAGGATGAAACAATTAGCGTTAACCCGTATCACAAGGTAAAAGGAACCTATAATTTAACAGAAAGATCAAGACTGTACCTTAGAGTCACCATGTCCATCATATACAACAAATAAATGAGTGGTCCGATTGGTCAAACTTGAGCTCACCCCATTGATAACATGATCACCAACAAACATTTTAGTAAGGACTTGCATAAAACGAGGAACAACTGCAACAGCATCTTCCATTTCCGGTATTTTACCACAAACGGAATGGAAACCCCAAAGCGGAATGTAATATAATTCAAACACACTCCTTATTTGTTTACTTTGACTTTTATCAACAATTGCGAATATCCCCCTTTACTAATCACTTTTCCGCCTACCTGATCATCATGAAGTGCAAGAACAATAGGCAAAGTTACTGAAACTTGATCCCCAATTGACATAACTTCATCCGCTTTGGTTTCTTGATTTATAACATCAACGTTTGTTAACGAACTATGATGAAATAACAAGCTTCCGCTTTCGGTAAATCATTTGAAATCAACATGAACAGGATTCTTTAAGCCACATGTAGACATTTCTTCCATACAATCTTTCTTTGGCAAGACTTGAATGCTACTAACTTGTACCATCATGAATCTTGATATTCTAAGACTTGAAATTTATCAATCAAAAAAAAAAAAAAAAAGGCAAGAACAATCTGCACAATAAAGAAAAAATGGTTATGGTTTCCTTCACATTACCCTTATTATTATAATCCCCACATCTATGTTAACGTACTTGAGATGATGAGATATAGTAGTTGAACCGGAATTCACAAGTGACAGAGACGAACGTGAGGAAGATGGTGGATGACAATCGGTTGAAGCTTGAAAAGAAAAAAAATTCCAACCACAAGTTATAAAGATACCGAGTTTCGTTTGGCAATAATGTTTACGACATTTCGGAAATTAATTGCTATTGCTACTAGCTTAAATTTGAATATGGGAGAAAAATTACGTCTCAAAAAAGGTTGGGGTGTTAATTTCTAATACGTCTCATAAACGCAACACGAATATAATATGAAATTCGTAAAATTGGTTTAGCCTAAACAAGTCAGGTTAGTTTCAGGTTGAACTTGTGAACAGATCGGGTTCGTGTCAACCCAGCGAGTTGATGGGTTGACTAGGGCCGGGCCAGAGCAAGTGCTTGGTGGGCGACCGCTTTGGACCCAAGTCGAAATAGGGCCCCAAAAAATTATAATTATATATATATATATATATATATTTAAAAATAATCTGTATGTTTAAAAAAAATTAAAGGGACTGGATTTATGAATAAAAAACGTTAAGCCTACTATATTTTCCAATCAGATTCAGAAGCTCAACTGTTTTAGTATGTAATAGATTAATAAATAGGGCCCAAATTTTTTTATCTCGCACATGGCCAAATATTTTTTTTGAGTAAATTGCCAAAATCGTTATTAGGGTTTGATCAATTTTGCTAGATCTATCCAAAAAAGTTTTTTTTCTTACCTGGACCACTGAGGTTTATAAAGTGTTGCCAAATCCATCCAAATCTCTAACACCATTATAATTCAAAGTTAAATGAGGGGCATTCTTGTCATTTTGCCTGGGTTTTACAATTATTCTTTTTTTTCTTTTATCTTTATTTAGTTTCCTACTTTTAAACCTAAATCCAAAGTCTTCTCTTGGAATTTTAAAATGGTATGATTCTTGTACGTTGTATAACATGATTGTATCATTCTTTAATTGAGGATGTGCATACGAAAATAAGGGATAAGCATAAGTGTTTTAGGGACCTTTTGTGACACCCCAGGACAAACCAGGAAACCACGCAACCTAACTAGTTTCCTCGGTGACCACGTGCTAAATTTCGGGACGAAATTTCTTTCAACTTGAGGATGATGTGACAACTCGTATTTCAGAACCTATTTTTGTAACTTGTATGAACACTATGTGATTATGTGACACGTTAATGGCATGATGAGGTGATGTGATTATGATTAATTTATAGATGTCTATGATGTAGTCGCACAATAAGAACTCAATCACACAAGTCCTCTCGGGCCGCACAACTCATCCTTCGGCATGCACACTCTACTCGGCCCAATGTTACCAATCTTGTACCCGAGATCAAAGGGCAGCCCATGCAAGGGTTCGGCCCACTCCTTATACGCATACACATACTCCTTAGGGAGTTTAGTTTCTCATCACTTTCAAAGCAAGAACACACACACACCAAACCCTAATTCTTTCCTCTCTAACCTGAAGACGGCAGCCCCTCTCTCTCGACGCTTTCTTGTTCGGAACAACCTAGCTCTACTCTCAAACCGGTCAGTATTTCACTATTGATTATGTGATAGATGACGTTGTAATTTCTATGATTCTACATAATGATTTAGGGATAATATGAGATTGATTATGTGTGGTGTGATTAGATTAATATAGGGTTTGATGATAGTATGATATTGATATTGATCAAGAACCGAACCCATGAAAATCGACTGATTATGTGATTGTATTCGGATATCTAATTACTTGGCATAATCGGTTAAATGTTAGCACGTGAACGCGAAGGTCTGATGATTCGATTTGAATGATAATTGTTCATAATTATATGTTAGTAGGTGTTCATAAGAGTTAGTTGATGAAACCATGGTTTGACCGAATAATGCAAAATAGGAAACTGATAGAATTGATTAGATAAATGCATGATATAACCGAATGATGCTAGGGTTCTAGTAATCCATGAAAACATGCATGTTGGTTGTATTGTTGAATATTGATTCGAGTTGTATGATGACCATGAGACCGATTGTTGGCATGATAAAATAGTCTTGTTGCATGATTTTGATTTAAGGGTCGGATTGATGATTGATTAGGTTAATTACTTGTTCATGAATCTAATCACATGAATGCATATGATTGTTGTTAGAGAGTGTTGTTTGATCTAATTGGAGAATTACCAAACTTGTTAGCAATTATTACAGGTATAATGAGCACATAATTAGGAAACGTCAATTGAATTGGTCGAATAAATGGAAAACCATAACTGATGGCATGATTTAAGGAAAGTAATAACTGATCGCCCAAGTCCCACACATACAAGTTAATCGCATAAGTTTGCTAGGATCGTACAAGATCAGATGTGTAAGATCCGGTCGCACAACTCAGTCGCACAAGTCAGGCTATGCTAATGGTACAACTGTTTAGGCACTATGTACAAACCTTTTATGCATGACCGCACAAGGTATTGTGGATCGCACAAGATCGTGCTGATCGCACAATACATTGGGCCGCACAAGTCTTTGGGCTGTATGTCTAGATGGGCCGGGTTTATGATGGATCGCACAAGTTGTGCTGATCGCACAATAGGTTGGGCCGGATACTGGTTGGGCTTTATTTACCGAGTCGCACAAGATGATTGGGCTCGCACAAGCTCACCAGCCCAATCATCTGAACCGCACAAGTTTTGGCTTTATATGTATTTGACTACTACTGTTAATATGATCTATGTGTTTGCCATGATTCGCTATGTGTCGTGACTTGTTAGCTTATGTGTAAACCTACGTGCACTACTTGAACCTAGACCTGACCTGTATGGTAACCATGATAGGACGTGGTTGACCACTAGCAGCTTGATTGACCTTTTTGTGTATCTGCCGAGCAAACCGAGGTGAGTTCACACTTTCTACAAGGCATGGGATTCCCAGGGGTTGGGAATGGGTTAAGGAATAGGGATTCCTCGTCCTGTTGGGACGTGTTCAGGAATGTAGATTCCTCGTCCTTTTGGGACGGATTTAGATTTACTAGACTAGAACTCTATCAACGAAGTCCCTCCTTTTGTATCGACTTAATCGCCGAGGCCAATGGCGAATGGGTCATTAGTTAAATAGCGCTATTAGGTTTAACAAACCACACACCGTGCCGCAGAGGACGGGCGTGGACTAATGGACTAGGCACGTCAATGATGATAGACATTGACGAGGGCACATAAACATGACAAACGTTAGTAGTCGATATGGTAACGAGTCTGGTAGTTTAAACATGGGGTAGCCCCCACGGCCGGAGTGCCGGGCTAGAATAGCCGAAGTAAAAATGGGTTAACTAATAAACGTTTTAAAAAATATGGGGTAACCCCCACAGCTGGGTAGCCGGTTAAGAGTAAACTATGATTTTGGAACAACTCTAAAATGGACAACCAATTGTGAACTCGCTCAACTTTGTTGTTGATTCGTTGTTACATGCCTTGCAGGCCTTTAGGTGCATATCATTGGAACTTGCTGTCTGGGAGGCTGGAGTGGTCATGGGTCGAGATACATGGAATCACAACACAAGACTAATGGTTTTTACATATGGTTTATAAACTCTTAACGAATGAATTATGCTTCCGCTGTATACTGTGAATGATTTGTAACGTGTAGTACTTAATGTTAATAAATGAAAGTTTTATTTAGATATACCTATGAGTTCAATGTGATTGGTGGCTAGATCCTGGTATGTCACACGCCTCATGGGGGTTTCCGCTTGTGGTATTTTGGGGGTGTGACACCTTTTGAGTTGCACAAACGACGAAGAACGAGTGAGGTTGAGGGAGAAATACAAACCAGCCAAGAGGGAGGCGAAGAAGGCTGTAATGGAGGCAAAGAACACGGCTTACAAAAAGATGTATGAAAGCCTGGAAACAAAGGAGGGCGGGCATCATATGTTCAAGATCGCTAAAGTTAGGAGCATTGGAGGCAGGATCTAGGAGTAGTGAAGTTTATAAAGGGAGCGAATGGACGCGTTTTAGTAAATGGACTTGACATTAGGCTGAGATGGCAAAACTACTTCCATAATCTTCAACGGTAGGATGGACTGCCAACAACAAAGTGAAAATCCTACTATCCAAAGGCGACAACATAATAGCGGTTACGATCAGAGTATCACATATGGGGAAGCTAGGATAGCACTTAGGAAGATGGGAAGGGCTAAGGCGGTTAGTCTTGACAACATATCAATTGAGGCGTGGTTGTGTTTGGGAGAGGAAGGAGTTCAATGGCTAACGTTCCTATTCAACCTTATTTTCAGTTCGGGAAAAATGCCAGATCAGTGGAGGTGTAGTGTTGTAGTGCCCTTATACAAGAATAAAGGTGACGCTCAATGCTGCGAGAACTACAGAGGGATTAAGCTGTTAAGTCATACCATGAAATTATGGGAGAGGATAATTGAGACTAGGATTAGAAGAGAAACGCAAGTTACGGTAAACCAATTTGGTTTTATGCTAGGGAGGTCAACTACAGAAGTGATACACATTCTAAGGAGATTGATAGAAAAGTATATGGAGAAGAAACGAGATCTACATATGGTGTTCATTAACCTAGAAAAAGCATATGACAGTGTACCACGTGAACTGATTTGGGATAGTTTGGAGGGTAGGGTTACCTGGGCAATATATAGATATAATTAAGGATATGTATGATGGGACTGAAACTAGTATTCGTGCGCCAGTAGGGATACTGATTTTTTCCCGGTGGAGATAGGACTCCACCAAGGGTCGGCGTTGAGTCCGTTTCTCTTTGCAGTTGTGTTGGATGAGTTATCAAAGTTGATACATGAGCCGATTCCGTGGTGGCAGACGAACACTAGTTTTAGTCCCAAGATGGAGGTGGCAGAAATGAGGATGTTACGGTGGATGTGTGGGCACACAAGGCTAGAGCATGAGAAATGAGGTTTTTAGGGAAAGGCTAGGGGTGGCTAGTATATCGAGTAAGATTAAGGAAGGGAGATTGAGATGGTTTGGGCACGTGAAGAGGAGGCCGATGACGGCACTGGTTAGAGTAGTGGACGCCCTTTGTGTGGAGGGTAGGAGGAGTAGAGGAAGACCCAAACTGACTTGGGAGGAGCGGATTAGGCAAGATTTGCTAGAGTTGTATCTTTCTGAGGATATGGTCCAGGATAGGAGTTCGTAGAGACGTAGGATTAAGGTTAAGTATTTTTAGTAGAGAGTAATGAGGTGTCTGAGATTTTTGGGTTATGGGTTAATATTTCCTACTTTTCTGGTGGACTTTACATGTGCTTATCATATTGTGTGTATGTGTGTGTATATATATATATATTGCTTTAGGGGCTATTGCTGTGGCTATTCTACTATGTCACACCCTCAAATTCCAGGTGCGGAGTACTACCGCGAGGTGTGTGACTGACCAGGATCCAACCACCAATCATATCGAACAGTCATAGTAATAAAGCAGTTTTATCAAAAACATGATTAGTCACCAACGTTCGAAAGTTATCATGTGTGTGTTCCGGTAATTCCCCGAATTACCAACGTAGACTCATTTAACTAACCCTAGTTAAATGTAGTGCTATGAATGTATGATCAAATTGACTGTGGTTAGGTTAAAGTAGTAACCTGAAGTTGCGGGTTGTCACAGTGCAGCACGATCAGGTACAGCCTATTGGACGTTTATTGGCCTACTGCTCTATCATTTTTACCTTTTGTACTTGTCCGATGTTTACATGCGCTTCTTACCCCTGCTCGACTCCAGACATAATCTGAGCAGTCGGCGCAAGGTAAAGGAAGACATGTTCTTTGCCATAGGAGCTAAGTATCAAAATTGATCTCTTCTTGGTCTTGACTTCGCGCGTGACTCGGAAGACATCTTGTGACAACCCTCATAATTCCATGTATCCGTACGATTATTAATGATAATTAAAGTGCTTGATGACTGTGCTGAATCATTTAACTGCTCTCTGATTTACGGTGTTATACTTACATGTGCGTGTTAACATACTAGTAGTATACATAAAAGTTACTAAATAGTCCGGTATATTTTCCTGAGTGTTAGGAATTAATTGTGTTACAAAAATATATATATATATATAAGACGCCTTACGGAACAATTAAACAATTTAATGGAACAGTATCCGACCGAACAACCGGACATTACCCGGGACACCAAATATTTGTCAAACACATTATTTAATTATTTTTGGCTAGTCATGATCCCCGTATATCATAACACCCACTAAAAATCAAACTAACTAATATATACAAGAGTATGCTTGAATTCTAACTAGTAGTTACTTGTTAGTTGGAAAATATTTACATAAAGCTCCCCCCCCAACCTGATTTCGGTCCAATGGACCCCACCCAAAATCTTCACCATATCCTACTACAAATTTTATGTCTATATTTTGTGTAGATTGGTTACTTGCATATCTTGCGAAGATATTGCAAATCTTATAAGTATGATTACTAGACCATGGAATCTTTTCATATCTTCATCCTACCTTCTCTAGATCACTCTCTCTCTTCACTACTCTCTCTCTCACTTTCGGTCACCCCCATAACCGAACCCACCACCACCCCTCAAGATCTTCATCTTCTCCAATTACAAGTTCCATTCAAAGCTTTGAAGGTCATCCATGGAGGTTGCTTTTTGAAGGGTTTTCAAAGGAGCTTGTTTCTAGTCTTTTTCATCATCTTCTCTCTACATCTTCTTCACTAAGAATCATCCCTAGCTTTAAGCTAGTAGTAAGTTCCTTATGCCACCTTTGTTCATCTTGTTTCATGATTAAAAGATGTAATATGTTAAATCTACAAGAACACTAAAAAGGGTTTAAACAAGAAGATGAAACATGATGTATTTATGTTAGTATGAAGTTGTTTGGATATGTTGCTAATTACTTGCTGATTTACTTGTTAATATTGAGCACTAGAAATGTTGTTGATCATTATGCATGTTAACGGAACCAATATAACTCGCTTTAGAATGTTAAAGCTGAAAAACAGAAAGCTGTTTAGTGATTACAGCCAACTTCAGTTTGCTGTAACCGAACTTTAATAAATCGAAAAATGTATTTTCTGAAGTCTAGATTTATGTATTATGAAATACGGTTCTAATGACACTGGAATCACAATTTTTGGACTTCGTTTACTATTTTAAAAGACCCTTTTAAAAACAGCAGCTGAAGCTGAGTTTTTATACAATAGATGACAACTGATGTATTTGTAATTACCCCATTGGAATTTCATAAATCGGACTCTCGATGAATTTTAAATAAATTATTCCGTGGACTGCAGTCAGAAAAAGATAAATCTGAGTCCAGTCCGGAAAATGAATTTTTATAAAATATTGGTGATGAATCGGATCCCGAGATTTTTACACAATAATATTTGGATCATTTAAGACCTTTTGTAAAAAGTTAGGAATTTTTGAAACAAGTTAACTATTTTATTAAAATCTCCGAAAACAGCCCAGTTTTGAATATAAAAGCTGAAATGACTTAAGTCGTAAATTGCGTGTCTAAATGTCGGGTATGTTATCTGTGAATGATATAACATGTTATATGTGTTATGTGCAATGTCGTATGTTTGTTTATGAGTGGGGAATAGATGGGAAGTTTATATGGGCATGAACCGTTAAAGTGATGCATGTTATGTGATAGATACGTGTAGGAACTTTGTGTTCTATTTGAAGTCACTAATAAACTAAGTGGTAATCATACTAGGACGTGATTGACCGACCTTGACTGTTAGCTATTTTTGAGAGTCAAACCGAGCAACCGAGGTGAGTTCACACCCTTACTAAGGCATGGGATTCCCGGTGGTTGGGAATGAGATTGAATAACTACTTATACTATCAACACTACTAGACTACTTACTACTGTCCTCGGATTGGGAAGGGCACTTACGTAAAACCTACGTAAACTCATACTTACTACTGTCCTCGGATTGGGAAGGGCACTTACGTAAAACCTACGTAAACTCATACTTACTACTGTCCTCGGATTGGGAAGGGCACTTACGTAAAACCTACGTAAACTCACACTTACCAAAATACATAATTTAGGCTTCAGAAAGTCAGTTTTTCGATTTATAATGACCCAGTTACAGCCTGTTGAAGTTGGCTGAAAATACTAATCAGCATGCTTTTTACAATGTAAATGTTACTAAAAACGCATCACCAAGTGTCCTAACAACGGTTTATCAATAAATTAATGATCAAACATCATGCATGCTTTAACCAAACCTAACCCAACCCGATTTCATCTTCATGTAAGGTTTCACGTATAGGGTTAGAAACTTATATTTATTTTTGAGAAAATAATATAAGTAAGACTCATAGTTAAAAATATAAATTATTTTTAACACAAGAAAACATATACAAAAGATAGTAACTTGTACTTGCGCGATACAAGTCTAGTGACTAACGTTAGGAAAACACGTATAGGTCACGACGTTAATTAAGCAAATCCGGTGATGTTTACGACGCAAGGAACGCAAAGTTGTGAGTTCATGCTCCCCCTTTTCTTTTAACTGTTTTTGGTTTTATAACTCTCGGGGGGTGAAATACATGTTACAAATGCTTAAAACGGTATGAAATGCCTATGAAACGCCTATGAAAGGCCTATGAAATACTAGATCATGTGAGCATAGACTAAATACAGAAATGCCATTAATACTTAATAAGGGACGAGGGTTAGATCTAACGGGTACGGCCGAACCCCACTCATGGTCACAATTAGTACCTAGTAGTGCTTCGGAGTCCCAGTCGAGGGAAATCGACACAGTCGAGGGTATTCGACACAGTCAAGGGAAATTGACACAGTCGAGGACTGTGACAACTGTCACTTTTCCGTACATTCCGTACACTCAATGAACAGTAATGTGTGCTTTAATGACTATGCGTGATCTGGTTTACCAGAAAAATAAATTTTTGAATTCCATACAAGTGAATTCATGCACGTTTAATACTACAAAATATTGCTTTATGCATTAACAAGAGCGTTGCGTCAGAAATACTAGTAAACTCACCGGTAAAACACAATATGTCAACAGCTCTGCAGAAAGCAGCCAGACATTAGAACTGAGGCCTAGGCATAGGTCCAATGACAAGAATACATTTAAACCCAAGAATACATACAAGGGTTTATTTATAGACATTACGGAAGCTAAAATACGCACTAAAAAGCACCCGAAACGCACTTTAAGTGCAGAATTTTATTAAATTCAGCTATGACCAGCTTTTAAACATATAAATATCATGCAGAATTTATGTTTTATTGTCCATAATATTTCCCTAAGTGATGGGAATTACAAGGGTTACAAAAGGACACCTTACGGAACAATTAAACAATTTAACGGAACAGTATCCGACCGAACAACCGGACATTACCCGGAACATAAAAATATTACTAGAAGCATTGCTTTAATGTTTTTGAACTAGTTATGGCCCCCAAACACCATAACACCCCTTATAACATAATAACACACAAGTCCCTAAAAGTTACACTTGTAAACTAACTTGTTATAAAAAAATTAGAGATTGGAAAGTTGCACTTAACCCCCCCCCCCCATCACACATGGACGGTCACATGGTGGACCCCACCTAATATTTGCCAAATCCTACAAGATACATTTGGATATTACTTGGATTTAGTTTGATTATATTTAGATATGGTGTGATATGGTGAATCTTGGAAGATTTACTAGACATTGGAAATTTACACCCAACCCCCCTCCCCATGACCGAATTTGGTCCCTAAGTGGACCCACACAATCACCAACATATCTTCTATAATATTTTTCCCATATTTTGAGGTGATTGTTACTTGTAGATCTTGACATAAAATATGGAAGTATCTACTTAAACATGGCACTTAGATCATCCTCATCATTTCAAACTTACACACTCTCTCTCCTCACTCTCTCTCTCCCTCACGACTGCCCACAACCGCCACCATCACCACCACTACACCACCCCATTCATCCATCTTCAAGCTTCATTCAAGTATCTAAGGTGATTCAAGGAAGTGCAAACTTGTGGAGCTTCAAAAGGGCTTGTTTCTTGCTTGTTCTTCATCTTTTTTTCATCATCTTCATCACTAGATCCTACCCTAGCATTGTGCTAGTAGTAAGTTACTTGTACACCCTTGTTCATCTTATTTTTGGTGATCAAAAATTGTAGTTTGATGATTATGTTTAAATCACAAGAACTAGAACACTAAAAAGATGAACATGAAACCTTACATAAAATCCTACATAAAAAGTTTGCATGAAGATGAAATTGGGTTGGGTTAGGTTTGGTCAAAGCATGCATGATGTTTGATCATTAATTTATTGATAAACCATTGTTAGGACACTTGGTGATGCGTTTTTAGTAACATTTACATTGTAAAAAGCATGCTGATTGGTATTTTTAGCCAACTTCAACAGGCTGTAACTGGGTCATTATAAATCGAAAAACTGACTTTCTGAAGCCTAAATTATGTATTTTCGAAAAACGGATCAAATGGCACTGGAATCATAATTTTTCAAGGTCGTTTACTATTTTTAAAGAACTGTTTTTGGACAGCAGCTCAAGCTGCGATTTTACTGCTGAAAAAGTGTGTTGTATTCGGAGTCATAACTTAAAAATTGAGTAGGATCAGCTCATGGAATATTTACTGTAGATGGTCACTGTTTTCACCGTAATTCTCCCACTGGAATTTCGTCAATCGGACTTACGATTAATTTTTAGTAAAATATTCTGTAGACTGCAGTCAGAAAGTGACAAATCTGATTGCAGTTCGGTAAATGAATTTCTATAAAATATTGGTAATGAACTGAACCCCGAAATTTTTACACAATAAAATTTGGATCGTGTATGACATTCTGTAAAAATTTGGGAATTTTTGGAGAAGGTTAACTATTTTATTAAAATGCTCGAAAACAGTCCAGTTTTGATGAATAAAGCTGAAATGACATAAGTAGTATATTGCATGTCTGATTGTCGGGTTGGTTATGTGAGAACAACCTAAGGGATTTATGTAAAAGAAAATGATATGCTATTAAGCATGGGCACCTCCATGTACAAAGGAGACTATGGCGAAATTTTCTGAAAATCCTAACACTTAGCAAATGTTTTCTAGACAAATGTTTGCTAGTGTGTTCTAAACTATGCTTTTCGAATATAAACCTCGCCACTATTTTTGTGACAAAATACACATACAACATACAAGATACATAACTCGGGTGCAAAGTGCAAAATACAAGAAACTTATATTTATTTTTGAGAAAATAATATAAGTAAGACTCATAGTTAAAAATATAAATTATTTTTAACACAAGAAAACATATACAAAAGATAGTAACTTGTACTTGCGCGATACAAGTCTAGTGACTAACGTTAGGAAAACACGTATAGGTCACGACGTTAATTAAGCAAATCCGGTGAAGTTTACGACGCAAGGAACGCAAAGTTGTGAGTTCATGCTCCCCCTTTTCTCTTAACTGTTTTTGGTTTTATAACTCTCGGGGGTGAAATACATGTTACAAATGCTTAAAACGGTATGAAATGCCTATGAAATACTAGATCATGTGAGCATAGACTAAATACAGAAATGCCATTAATACTTAATTAGGGACGAGGGTTAGATCTAACGGGTACGGCCGAACCCCACTCATGGTCACAACTAGTACCTAGTAGTGCTTCGGAGTCCCAGTCGAGGGAAATCGACACAGTCGAAGGAAATCGACACAGTCGAGGGTAATCGACACGGTCAAGGGAAATTGACACAGTCGAGGTTAATCGACACAGTCGAGGAAAATCGACAAGGGTATGAGCCATACTATTGCTCTCTATGTCCTCACATGCCTAAATGGAGCCATACTAATGCTCCCTATGTCCTCACATGCCTTAATGTCCTTGTACAAACATTCATTAGTATGTGGTGTATACCAGAAAACTTGATTTACACAAGAATACTTTATTTATACAAACAAGACGCATGAACTCGCTCAACTTTATGTTGATGTTTTCCAAAATTACATGTATTTCAGGTGACATGATGGATCTTGGGCGCAAGTGTCGTAACTAGAAGTAAACTCCAAGTTTAGATGTCATCCACTTTTGTTGATTGTAACCTAGACGAAGGTTGTGTTTTAGAAACTTAATTAACTAGTGTTTGTAATACTCAAAATTTTCTGAATGGATGAACATCGTTTTAATCATGTAGTTGTTTATTATGATTGAATGCAATGATAACAAACTAGTCACACATCGTACGCTTCCGCAAAAGACAGGGTGTAACAGTTTGGTATCAGAGCTTCGATTGTAGTGAACTAGGATTCCTTCTCGAGTCTAGACTACAATCACTAGAGTTCTCTCACGAAAACATTTTTCAAAGGGGTTTTCATTGCATTCACATAAGCGCCAAGATCCACGAGTCAAACACTTTTCAAAAAGAGACAAGGCAAGGACATTAGAAAGGAATACCCTCAAGATAGGGTGCCAATTAAGGCATAGTCTACACGAGTTAGACTTGCCAAAGACAAAATGACCCCCCAAAAACGAGAGTTATACGTGATATAATTGCTTGATTATGCTAAGTAGCATATTTGTTATTGATATACATACATACAAATAAGTGTACGGAATGACTATTGACGTGAATAAGATACTTTCGACTCCAACTCCTATTACTGTACGTGACTCGTACGATGAAGCTATTGACCTCGCGTCCTTTGCCAAGCTCAGGGCTGGAAGTGATTACCAAACAAGATTCTGAGCTTGCTTCCGTAGGAAATGGCTTCTCTTCTCTCTCGATCGCGAAGGTGGCTGACTACGATAGTGACGACGAGGCAGAGGCGGCAACCTTGAACGAATTCTTAATCAACGGGACGGGATCCCCGCGGCTTATGTGAAGCAAGATTGACAACATACTTGACCAGTAAAGGAAGATGAAGTATTCATCACGAAGGTGCCCCTCCAACTACTAGGAATGCTCTCTATTCCTATTCCATCTAATCATCGTGCCTATACGCGCGTAACGATAACGAATGTTAGCGCATGGACCACCGCAATGGTCCTTTTCCATGATAGAGGTATAAGGACAGTAGTGTCCCCTCCTTGAATGATCATCTGCTTGGACGGGAGGAAATTGGGGTAACTGTGCAAGACAATTTATTATTACGGGGGCCCACGTAATAACGACTTGTAGTGCACAGAAATCCTGGTGGACTCTGCGGGTCGAGCTAATGAAAACCACACAAAATTAATCTATAGGTGTCCTCACCTTCATATGGTAGAACAATACCTAGATTAGTGCTTTAGCACTTTATAAAGTAGGAAACCTGTCTTTGCCTACTTCGTGCCTGACACTTCTACCCGTGTACGAGACGTTTGAGAACCGATGTACAAGCAAGTGAAGACGGATAACATTCGAAAAGATTCAGTGACGTTACGCACTCTATCACCTCTACACGAACAACCCCCATCTAAGGGAAAATATACGCACCAGTAAAGCTAAAGACCTAAGAAAACCAATGTAGCAGGAAATAACAAAAACTTGAATGACCAAGGCAATGTAGCCTCGAGCTCATTTTATTACAAACAATAGGCCAAGTTGGCAAGCCTATGTGAAAGAAATTGATTCCTCACTCATACATTGTTGATTATATATACATGTGAAATTGGGTGATTACATGATGGCTTATGGTGCTATGACAATTATGGAATATTGTCTAACCTACTTCATACCATCTTAACAGAAGAGAATGCCGCCCAGACGAGACACAAACACCAGTACGTTACCAAGGACAGAAGCCGAGCTTCAAAAGCGGATCTCACAGGCAATTGCTCGACATGAAGCCCTCCGCTCCAAACACAGCGGTGGCACTACCGGAAATAACCCTCCAACTGGCTGCACCTATAAACAATTCCTGGACTGCAAGCCACTGAATTTTGATGGCACAGGAGGTGCCGTTGCATTTGTACGTTGGGCAGAAAAGACAGACTCCATTCTAAGAATGAGTAACTGTTCACCCCAACAGAGTGTTACCTATATCTCAGGGTTATTTCTAGACGGCGCACTCTCCTGGTGGAACCTTCAGGTTCAAACCCTTGGCGCAGATGCTGCTTATGCACTGAGCTGGGACGAACTCAAGGAAATGATGGAAAAGAAATATTGTTCTAGGGCTGAAATCCAGAAGCTTGAGGTGGAGTTCTGGAATTTGAAAATGGACGGACCAAATATCCCTGAATACGTCCAGCGATTTCACGACTTGTCTAGGGTCGTCCCCTACTTAGTCAAACCGGAATTCAAAAGGATTTAACGATTCATTTGGGGACTTGCACCTCAAATTAGGAGCTTGGTTACTACCTCAAGGCCTCCAACCATCGCAGAGGCTATCGATTTAAGCGTTACGCTTACTGAAGAAGCTCTACGTGCGGGAAAATTTTCAGAATCGGAGGATAACAAGAAAGAGACTCATGTGGAGTCATCAGGCAATAAGAAAAGGAAGTCTTCGAACCTAAAGGTGGGCACACAAGTTGGCTATGGAAGCTCTAAAAACAAAAGAAAGAAAGTGAAACCGCCGCATGGCAGGAAAACTGATGGAGCCACTAATAAGGCCGGTGGTAAAATCTACTCGGGGACTAAGCCGAGGTGCGGGGAATGCAATTTTCACCATGAAGGTCGATGTCTGAGGCCTAAGTGCGGGAAATGTGGAAAAGAAGGGCACAACAAGGATGCTTGTTGGACGAAGGGCCCAGATAGAAGAAATAAGAGAATACCAGGTTGCAACAGATGTGGTGAAGTAGGGCACTTTAGGAAGAATTGCCCTGGGAAGAAACCAGCAAGGAAGGGTTTTCACGATCGAAACTCGTGAAGCACGCCAGGATCCAGATGCGGTTACGGGTACGTTCCCTATTAACCAACCCTATGCATCTACTTTAATTAATACTGGCATCAACTTTAACATTGCATGCTTAGAGCTTAAGAAACTGCTTGGCCTAGTTTCGAGTAAAATAGACGTCCCGTATTCTTTAGGAATGGGCATATAGAAGGCTAGTTTAAGCAGACGAAGCAATTAAGGATTGTGTTAGGGACTCAGAAGGTCGGAACCTTCTGTTACTATTGACTTGCGAAGTCATAATACGATAGTCAGGATGGATGGGATATCCAAGTATAGAGCCTGAGAACATCCCCGTTATGGAAGAAGTTCCAGTAGCCGTTTTTGAAGACTTGTCAGGAATACCTCCACAGCGTCAAGAGGAGTCCAGGATAAATCGCGTGCCAGGAGTGGCACCAATGCCAAATGACGCCTTACCAACTAGCTTCTCCCGCGAAGCATGAGCCTCCGGTTTGATGACAAGAGCTGCAAGATAGAGGAAAAATTAAAGACATGACACCCTTAGTTAAGGACATGAGAAGAAAGTTGACAGTTTCCATTTTGCATATAATCTAGAGAACTGGATACAAGGATTGGTATCAATTGCCAAGGACCGATAACATAAACAGACAAATCGCCAGGTTATAGTTGGCACTCAAAGACCAACTTGAGGATAAGATGTCCTCAACTGGGAATATAAGAAGGAAATATCCCTAAAACAACCTTTAGGACTCGCTTCGAGCATTATGAGTTCCTTGTCGTACGATTTGGTTTAACATATGCATCGACAATATTCATGGACCTCATGAATCGAACGTGTAAACCATACCTGGATAAAACATGATTATACCTATTGACTACATTCCTATATGGCCAACGACCAAGGTAGGTCGCGAGCAACAGCTACAAATTACCCTGCAACTCTTAGAGAAAAGAACAGTTATGTGCTATGATGACGAAAAGCGGATTCGATTTCGCGGAGTGAGAACCTTAAGATACATGGTGGATAAGAACGAAATTCACGCCAACCCTACAACCAAGAGCTAAAGAGCTAGAGTTGCAATTAGGTAACGCTTCTCGACAAAGTCTCGATTGTACGTCGATGCAACGAGACCACAACATTGCATACGTAGCACATTGATTAAGGGATCTTAAGAAGAAACCTTGAGCTAGATACAGTAATTGCGCGCCGCAAATTTGACGTCATTACCTGAAATAAAACGCTGCACGATCTTTACTGATCACTAGGGTTGCAGCACACCATTGATCATAAAAACTTGAATATTAACGAAGATGGACTAAGCTACTGAACGATGCAGACTGTATGAACACGATACATGCTTGTGTGATAAACTTTAATAATAAGTTGGAACACTCACTCGCCCTTAGTAGAAATTTCCTACAACAGCATTTATTACACCGCCGTCTAAACCGCTTCGTGTGAAGCTTTAGATGGAACATAATAAATCGATCCCCGTTGTGTTGATCAGAGACCGGGAATAAACAATCTACTGGCCCGAGTTGGTCCAGGAAAAACTAGAGGCAAGATCGTTCAGATATGTGATCATATCAAGACAGCCCGCAGGATACAGAAAGATTACGCCAATGAGCGGCAGAAATCGTATGACTAAAATGAGAGCCTCGCCTAGAGAAGGTGTAGTGTGATATGGAAAACGAAAAGGTTGAATCCCTGGTGTAGGGATCAGAACCATTGCGCACAAGAAGAAACTTCCAGAAAAGATCAGTAGTGATCGCGACACATTCATGTGTCTAGTCATTAAAGGAATCTGAGTCGAGGAACAGTCGTTGTTCCCATAAATAAGATTCACGTCAATAACAAACGACAAGAATTACTATAAAACATGTTAAGGTTTCGGACCAAGAGTCCACAATACTATAAAACCTGTTAAGGTTACGGACCAAGAGTCCACAAGATACAGAAAAGACACAATTGATTTACTTGAGTATGATAGAATTCATAACATGACCCAAAGTACATGGGAACATGAAGACAAATCATGAATCTAAGTGACCACATTCAATTCACAACTCCCCTACGACCTATGGCATCGCTTGAATTTCGGGACGAAATTCTTTTAACAGGGGGAGACTGTGACAACTATCACTTTTCCGTACATTCCGTACACTCAATGAACAGTAATTTGTGCTTTAATGACTATGCATGATCGGGTTTACCAGAAAAATAAATTTTTGAATTCCATACAAGTGAATTCATGCACGTTTAATACTACAAAATATTGCTTTATGCATTAACAAGAGCGTTGTGTCAGAAATACTAGTAAACTCACCGGTAAAACACAATATGTCAACAGCTCTGCAGAAAGCAGCCAGACATTAGAACTGAGGCCTAGGCATAGGTCCAATGACAAGAATACATTTAAACCCAAGAATACATACAAGGGTTTATTTATAGACATTACGGAAGCTAAAATACGCACTAAAAAGCACCCAAAACGCACTTTAAGTGCAGAATTTTATTAAATTCAGCTATGACCAGCTTTTAAACATATAAATATCATGCAGAATTTATGTTTTATTGTCCAGAATATTTCCCTAAGTGATGGGAATTAAAACGGTTACAAAAGGACACCTTACGGAACAATTAAACAATTTAACGGAACAGTATCCGACTGAACAACCGGACATTACCCGGAACATAAAAATATTACTAGAAGCATTGCTTTAATGTTTCTGAACTAGTTATGGCCCCCCAAACACCATAACACCCCTTATAACATAATAACACACAAGTCCCTAAAAGTTACACTTGTAAACTAACTTGTTATAAAAAATTAGAGATTGGAAAGTTGCACTTAACCCCCCCCCCCGGCCCATCACACATGGACGGTCACATGGTGGACCCCACCTAATATTTGCCAAATCCTACAAGATACATTTGGATATTACCTGGATTTAGTTTGATTATATTTAGATATGGTGTGATATGGTGAATCTTGGAAGATTTACTAGACATTGGAAATTTACACCCAACCCCCCTCCCCATGACCGAATTTGGTCCCTAAGTGGACCCACACAATCACCAACATATCTTCCATAATATTTTTCCCATATTTTGAGGTGATTGTTACTTGTAGATCTTGACATAAAATATGGAAGTATCTACTTAAACATGGCACTTAGATCATCCTCATCATTTCAAACTTACACACTCTCTCTCCTCACTCTCTCTCTCCCTCACGGCTGCCCACAACCGCCACCATCACCACCACCACTACGCCACCCCATTCATCCATCTTCAAGCTTCATTCAAGTATCTAAGGTGATTCAATGAAGTGCAAACTTGTGGAGCTTCAAAAGGGCTTGTTTCTTGCTTGTTCTTCATCTTTTTCTCATCATCTTCATCACTAGATCCTACCCTAGCCTTGTGCTAGTAGTAAGTTACTTGTACACCCTTGTTCATCTGTTTTTGGTGATAAAAAATTGTAGTTTGATGATTATGTTTAAATCACAGGAACTAGAACACTAAAAAGATGAACATGAATCCTTACATAAAATCCTACATAAAAAGTTTGCATGAAGATGATATCGGGTTGGGTTAGGTTTGGTTAAAGCATGCATGATGTTTGATCATTAATTTATTGATAAACCGTTGTTAGGACACTTGGTGATGCGTTTTTAGTAACATTTACATTGTAAAAAGCATGCTGATTGGTATTTTCAGCCAACTTCAACAGGCTGTAACTGGGTCATTATAAATCGAAAAACTGACTTTCTGAAGCCTAAATTATGTATTTTCGAAAAACGGATCAAATGGCACTGGAATCGTAATTTTTCGAGGTCGTTTACTATTTTTAAAGAATTGTTTTTGGACAGCAGCTCAAGCTGCGATTTTACTTCTGAAAAAGTGTGTTGTATTCGGAGTCATAACTTAAAAACTGGGTAGGATCAGCTCATGGAATTTTTACTGTAGATGGTCACTGTTGTCGCCGTAATTCTCCCACTGGAATTTCATCAATCGGACTTACGATTAATTTTTAGTAAGTTATTCTGTAGACTGCAGTTTACGACGCAAGGAACGCAAAGTTGTGAGTTCATGCTCCCCCTTTTCTCTTAACTGTTTTTGGTTTTATAACTCTCGGGGGTGAAATACATGTTACAAATGCTTAAAATGGTATGAAATGCCTATGAAATACTAGATCATGTGAGCATAGACTAAATACAGAAATGCCATTAATACTTAATTAGGGACGAGGGTTAGATCTAACGGGTACGGCCGAACCCCACTCATGGTCACAACTAGTACCTAGTAGTGCTTCGGAGTCCCAGTCGAGGGAAATCGACACAGTCGAGGGTAATCGACACAGTCGAGGGTAATCGACACGGTCAAGGGAAATTGACACAGTCGAGGTTAATCGACACAGTCGAGGAAAATCGACAAGGGTATGAGCCATACTAATGCTCTCTATGTCCTCACATGCCTAAATGGAGCCATACTAATGCTCCCTATGTCCTCACATGCCTTAATGTCCTTGTACAAACATTCATTAGTACGTGGTGTACACCAGAAAACTTGATTTACACAAGAATACTTTATTTATACAAACAAGACGCATGAAATCGCTCAACTTTATGTTGATATTTTCCAAAATTACATGTATTTCAGGTGACAGGTGGATCTTGGGCGCAAGTATCGTAACTAGAAGTAAACTCCAAGTTTAGATGTCATCCACTTTTGTTGATTGTAACCTAGACGAAGGTTGTGTTTTAGAAACTTAATTAACCAGTGTTTGTAATACTCAAAATTTTCTGAATGGATGAACATCGTTTTAATCATGTAGTTGTTTATTATGATTGAATGCAATGATAACAAACTAGTCACACATCGTACGCTTCCGCAAAAGACAGGGTGTGACAGTTTGATGTGACACCCCAGGAAAACCAGTAAACACCGCAACTTAACTAGCTTCCTCAGTAACTACGCACTAAATTTCGGGACGAAATTTTCTTAACAGGGGGAGAATGTGACAACCCTCGTAATTCCATGTATCAGTATGATTATTAATGATAATTAAAGTGCTTGATGACTGTGCTGAATCATTTAACTGCTCTCTGATTTACGGTGTTATACTTACATGTGCGTGTTAACATACTAGTAGTATACAGAAAAGTTACTAAATAGTCCAGTATATTTTCCTGAGTGTTAGGAATTAATTGTGTTACAAAAATATATATATAAGACGCCTTACGGAACAATTAAACAATTTAACGGAACAGTATCCGACCGAACAACCGGACATTACCCGGGACACCAAATATTTGTCAAACACATTATTTAATTATTTTTTGCTAGTCATGATCCCCGTATATCATAACACCCACTAAAAATCAAACTAACTAACATATACAAGAGTATGCTTGAATTCTAACTAGTAGTTACTTGTTAGTTGGAAAATATTTACATAAAGCCCCCCCCCCCCCCCCAAACCTGATTTCGGTCCAATGGACCCCACCCAAAATCTTCACCATATCCTACTACAAGATTTTATGTCTATATTTTGTGTAGATTGGTTACTTGCATATCTTGCCAAGATATTGCAAATCTTATAAGTATGATTACTAGACCATGGAATCTTTTCATATCTTCATCCTACCTTCTCTAGATCACTCTCTCTCTTCACTACTCTCTCTCTCACTTTCGGTCACCCCCATAACCGAACCCACCACCACCCCTCAAGATCTTCATCATCTCCAATTACAAGTTCCATTCAAAGCTTTGAAGTTCATCCATGGAGGTTGCTTTTTGAAGGGTTTTCAAAGGAGCTTGTTTCTAGTCTTTTTCATCATCTTCTCTCTACATCTTCTTCACTAAGAATCATCCCTAGCTTTAAGCTAGTAGTAAGTTCCTTATGCCACCTTTGTTCATCTTGTTTCATGATTAAAAGATGTAATATGTTAAATCTACAAGAACACTAAAAAGGGTTTAAACAAGAAGATGAAACATGATGTATTTATGTTAGTATGAAGTTGTTTGGATATGTTGCTGATTACTTGCTGATTTACTTGTTAATATTGAGCACTAGAAATGTTGTTGATCATTATGCATGTTAACGGAACCAATATAACTCGCTTTAGAATGTTAAAGCTGAAAAAGAAAGCTGTTTAGTGATTACAACCAACTTCAGTTGGCTGTAACTGAACCTTAATAAAGCGAAAAATGTATTTTCTGAAGTCTAGATTTATGTATTATGAAATACGGTTCTAATGGCACTAGAATCACAATTTTTGGACTTCGTTTACTATTTTTAAAGACCCTTTTAAAAACAGCAGCTGAAGCTGAGTTTTTGCTGCAGTAAATGGGTGATATGTTTTTGGTCATAACTGAAAATCTATGATGAATCAGCTCATGAAATTTGTACAGTAGATGACAACTGATGTATTTGTAATTACCCCACTGGAATTTCATAAATCGGACTCTCGATGAATTTTAAATAAATTATTCCGTGGACTGCAGTCAGAAAAAGATAAATCTGAGTCCAGTCCGGAAAATGAATTTTTATAAAATATTGGCGATGAATCGGATCCCGATATTTTTACACAATAATATTTGGATCGTTTAAGACCTTTTGTAAAAAGTTGGGAATTTTTGAAATAAGTTAACTATTTTATTAAAATCTCCGAAAACAGCCCAGTTTTGAATATAAAAGCTGAAATGACTTAAGTCGTAAATTGCTAGTCTAAATGTCGGGTATGTTATCTGTGAATGATATAACATGTTATATGTGTTATGTGCAATGTCGTATGTTTGTTTATGAGTGGAGAATAGATGGGAAGTTTATATGGGCATGAACCGTTAAAGTGATGCATGTTATGTGATAGATACGTGTAGGAACTTTGTGTTCTATTTGAAGTCACTAATAAACTAAGTGGTAATCATACTAGGACGTGATTGACCGACCTTGACTGTTAGCTATTTTTGAGAGTCAAACCGAGCAACCGAGGTGAGTTCACACCCTTACTAAGGCATGGGATTCCTGGTGGTTGGGAATGGGATTGAATAACTACTTATACTATCAACACTACTAGACTACTTACTACTGTCCTCGGGTTGGGAAGGACACTTATGGATACGACTAGTCTAGTAACATACAAAATGGGAAGCCCCCACTAAATATCGTAAAGGTTGGGGATCAAGGAAAATGGGTAATACATGGTTATGAAACGAACTTACGATTCCTGATACGAACTCATTAACTGAACAATCAACTGTGAACTCGCTCAACTTTGTTGTTGACTCGTTGTTACATGCCTTGCAGGTCGTTAGGTACTTACGGAGCTTGCATTGGAGTGGGAAGAGTCGTTGTGGGACATGGACAACTGTGTGCCATGCTAAACATTTGAAACGTTTAAACTTATGACTTGGTTTTAAACTTTATGATTCCGCTTGCAACTTAAACTATGTTTTGTTTAGACACCAATTGTATTGTGATGGATTTTTATATACTACTACATGCTTGTTCAATATGATTGGTGGCTCGATCCTGGTCATGTCACGCCTCCAAGCGGTGATACTCCGCGTGTGGATTTTGGGGGTGTGACAGATTGGTATCAGAGCCATTGGTTATAGTGAACTTGGTTTTTAAAAAGGGAAAAGCTTTTTGACAAAACTAGACTATAACCTGTACAGTGCTCAACGATCCACAACGACGCTTCGCTCTACGTGCAAGACTCAACACTCTAGGTGGTATGATTAATGTATGTATTGCCTGCTTGCTAGTTTACATTTACATTGTGTGTTGCACATGGTATGCCTAGATAGAGTAGTAGCATGTTATCCACTAGCCCGAATGTGCTCTTTATGACACCCAACTGTTTACTTGAAACTTGACGTGTGATGGTCAAATTCTTTTCTGATTTCTCGTCACCCCGCTACAACAACTGTTTATGCATTCTATCTATTTACATGCTTATCTCGACATGACGTCACTATCTGACCCTCCGTACATTCGGTTTGCACGTCAACGTTCACGAAGACCAGACCTGGCTCAAACGAACTCGGGATTAGGAGAACTATATCCACGCATCTCTGTTGACAAACCTTATCATCTCCACCGGTCGTCGTTACCAGAAACGAAGCAGCCACAATTACACGCGTTTGTCGTTTTGCAACTCGCAACTCTACCAACCAAATTCTGTTTTGAACGAGTGATGTACTTCCGTGAGCGTGATGCAACGAACTTCCCTATTTGTGTCGTGCCGCCACACCTCACTACTAGAATTGCTTCTAAGCAACATATTACTTGGTTGAATTCTTCTGTTATTGGTGGACCCCTGTTTTCGCTCGATTCTTCACATGAACCTCATTAATTCCCTGTTTCTTCGATTGGCAACTGATTTAACGAAACGCTAACAACCATACCATGATTTCCACCGATCACAAGATTACCCCCCCCCCCCAATTACCTTGTTGGGTGGTTAATGCTTCTCCTACTTGATATACTCCTTTGTAAACCCAACCTAGCGAATGGATGCCCTTATTGATGGGATAGTCTTCTTAAATACGCGGAATCTTTACACTAGCTTTTGTACTGACACATGATTGTTGATTAATGATACGTCCAATTTCTACCATTGGCTTAGATCAAACCATCACTCCCTTACCACAGTGACATACGATCTCGCTACTCCATGTTGAGATACTGAAACGAACACGCACTCGCTTAGAGAATTTGGAAGGCTCGACCTTCGATCATTAGTGATCACTCCTTAAAACCTCGAGGGTGGTGATGTATTGTCGATACGATCATACTCTCTTGAACACGTTTTCGCTTCTTTCCTTTGGAACCTCACGACTACGCAGACGTATTTTGGATTCATTCGCACAACCCAAGAAACTCCTCCTAACTTGGTTGCTTACTTGATGAATCAAAAACCCACCTAAGTTCATGGATTCAGGTGAATTGTTCCTCCTTCGCATGTGGGCGAATCGGACGACTTTTGATGGAAGTCTCAGTGAATCTTAACACTACACAATTGTATGACAATCATGCTGCTATGTTGAATTCTTGTTCTGATTGATTTAACCCCGTGACAGCTATATTCGACCAACGGCATACTTTATCCCAACTATACCCAACTTGCGTACAACCAGCTATACCTTCGACATCAGGTAAACCCCTGCTAGGGATTATTAAACGCTTATTCATCAATTACGGCTACCCTTTCTCGTGTTTTCCCCACCCATACACGTTATACTTTTGAACCCTACGATCTTAAAAGTGTTCCCCGCGGACACTCGCTTGGACAAGTTACGCTCTATGAACGTTACTCAGTGAGCATTGGGCCATGAACATGTTAATACCCCAGGTACTTTTCCTTGATCTTGATACGGCCGATATGGATCTTCAGACACGATAGATATGTCCCTTGTTTTCTTTGACGACATCCGAACCCACTTGAAGAACTGTCCTCGCAACTACAAGAGCTCTTGGACAAGGGTTTTATTCGCCCTAGCTCTTCGCCTTGGGGAGCTCCAGTGTTATTTGTAAAGAAGAAAGACGGTACCTTCAGAATGTGTATTGACTATCGCGAACTCAACAAGGTGACCGTGAAGAATCGTTATCCCCTCCCACGTATTGACGACTTGTTCGACCAGTTGCAAGGGTCGAACTATTACTCCAAGATTGATTTGAGATCGGGATACCATCGGCTGAGAGTCCGAGAGGAAGACGTATCCAAAACAGCATTCAGAACTCGCTACGGCCATTACGAGTTTCTGGTTATGCCTTTCGGATTAACGAACGAACCAACGGTTTTCATGGATCTCATGAACCGAGTATGCAAACCTTACCTGGATAAATTTGTCATAGTCTTCATCGACGACATCCTGATCTATTCTAAGAGTCAGGAGGAACACGAGCAGCATCTACGACTTATGCTGGAACTTCTTCGAGTCGAGCAACTGTATGCTAAATTTTCGAAATGTGACTTCTGACTTCGCGAAGTCCACTTTCTAGGCCACGTAGTAAACAAGGATGGGATTCATGTTGTTCCATCCAAGATTAATTCGATCAAGAACTGGCCTGCACCCCGCACACCAACAGAAATCCGCCAATTCTTGGGTCTGGCGGGCTACTACAGACGATTTATCAAGGATTTCTCAAGGATTGCGCAACCTCTCACTTCACTGACTCAGAAGGGTGTCATCTACCGTTGGGGAGATGCACAGGAGTCCGCATTTCAGCACTTAAAAGACAGACTTTGTAGCGCACCTATCCTCTCATTGCCAGAGGGCACAGATGATTTTGTGGTTTATTGCGACGCATCCATACTAGGACTGGGTTGCGTGTTGATACAACGTGACAAGGTCATTGCCTACGCATCACGCCAACTTAAGGTTCATGAAAGGAACTACACTACGCACGACTTGGAACTTGGAGCAGTTGTTTTCGCGCTTAAGATATGGAGACATTACCTGTACGGTACGAAGTGCACCATTTACACCGATGACAGGAGTCTCGAGCATATATTCAAGCAAAAGGAGTTAAACATGCGACAACGTCGATGGGTCGAGCTCTTGAACGATTACGAATGCGCGATCAAGAACCATCCGGGCAAGGCCAATGTTGTGGCCGACGCCCTCAGTCGAAAGGATACTACACCTAAACGCGTACGTGCTTTACAACTTACCATCCAATCTAGTCTTCCTGCCCAGATACGAGATGCTCAGGTTGAAGCATTGAAACCAGAAAATGTCAGGGATGAAGCCTTACATGGCTCAAGGCAACGGTTAGAACAAAAGGAAGATGGTGCCTACTATGTAACAGGACGCATCTGGGTCCCACTCTATGGCAATTTACGAGAACTTGTAATGGATGAAGCACACAAATCTCGTTATTCGGTACACCCTGGTTCGGATAAGATGTACCACGATCTCAGATCTACGTATTGGTGGCCTAGCATGAAAGCTCACATAGCAACTTACGTTAGAAAATGTTTGACTTGTGCGAGAGTCAAGACTGAATATCAGAAACCATCGGGCCTACTCCAACAACCAGAGATACCACAATGGAAATGGGAGCAAATTTCCATGGACTTCGTTACTGGTCTGCCTAGATCTCAACGTGGAAATGATACTATTTGGGTGATCGTGGATCGACTCACAAAATCTACACACTTTTTGGCTATCAAGGAAACGGATAAGTTCTCCACTCTAGCAGACGTCTACCTTAAGGAAGTTGTCTCGAGGCACGGATTTTTATATACTACTACATGCTTGTTCAATATGATTGGTGGCTCGATCCTGGTCATGTCACGCCTCCAAGCGGTGATACTCCGCGTGTGGATTTTGGGGGTGTGACACATCTGTTTAGCCGGCGCGAGGTCGGGGAAGTTATCTATTCAGTTTATTTTGAGTATGGTCTCGCGCGCTACTTGAGGTTGACTCGTATGGTCGGCGCAAGATTTAGGACCATACCCTTTCAAATTCACAATCCTACTTGTATTAGCTTCCATCATTTAAACAAGTCTTAACCCAATAACAAAAGCCAATGGCCCTAATACCATTCTGATGGGAAAAACACGAAACCCGATCACAAACGATAAACAAAAACACGGAAGCAAACTTTGTTTGACCAAAAATTTTCCCAAACTCGAATGAACCTATAAGTATGGAAACAAATAGGGTATACCAACTATAATATAAACAACCAGAAAAATAATAACAAAGAGACACCAAATTTTAGTGTGGAAAACTTCTCAAGACAAGCGTAAAAACCACGGGACTACTAGAGCCGCTTCAAATCTACTATCACAAAACTAGAGCAATGCAAAGCCTTCTCTAGGTATACCAGATGCATACAATAAACATCATATACCTGGAATCAACCACTTCAAGCATATGGAATCAAAACAAAGACAAAAGAAAGAATGTCGCCAACAAATCTGCAGCTGCGAACAGGGGCTGTAAAACCCGACTTCCAGATGTGATTAACACAACCCACCATTGGATAAAGTCGCCCAGATGTTGCGAAGACTCTGTCTAAAATTAGAAGTAGAACAATCCAACGGTTCAATATCCGGGAAACTGACAATCTCTGCAGATAGGTTCAAAAGTGACGACAATCTTCCTCTCCCTTTTTTCTCTCCAAGGCTTCTGTGATCTTTTTCTTCTAATTTTGCGGCTCAAAGAACAAATGATAGCTTATTCTCTATGCCGTTTATTCATTTGTAAAATAGGAATGGGCCATATTAAAATTGGAATGAGCTATATAATTGTTGGGCTTTCCTCATGGGCCCCAACAAACCAATAGCACGTTGTTTACAAAGCGCAACTAAGGTGCGCTTTTTTTTGAAAATTTTACTCTGAGGCGTGCGCCTCATGTACATGCCATATTTTTGTGCAGTAGATTGTGGTACATCATGCTTTTCAGGTTGTACATGTATGTAATTTCAATATTAAAACATATATAAAGCTTATTTGTATCTATATATTAGGTAAATGATCCTAACTAAAAATGTACAAAATGTATAAAAAAAAATCTAAAATCTCTTGTGCCTCGCGTACGAAAAGTCTACCACTTTTGTGCTTTGCGCCTCATTTTTAGACCTCGTTGCTTTTATGTGCTTCGCGTTTTTTAAAACCAAGGCAACGATGTAACGATACGGAAATTTCATGGATTCTAAATGTTGTATCTAGAGACACGAGTGAAAGTGTTTATGAAATGACATTGCCACATACATATATTACCAAGAACAAAATGCAATTGGGATGAACTCGAAGCCTTCAGTCACAATTTTTATCGTGTCCTTTGTGAAAACAAATACACATCTGAATTCAAAGTGTAACAGTTTTATCAATATGAATATAGTCTAGACTAAATTATCTCAAAGTCAATCGACCAACTAAAAAATATAATTTAATTAAAACGCTTAAAACGCGTTGTTGACTTCGGATATACGCATGTGGTATGACAGTGATATAAATGTGAACTAATGATAGATAACTAGTTAAAGGAGTAGTTAAGACTTGAGTCATGTGAAACCGTGAAAATTTGTTATAACGACTAGAATTAATGATCATAAAATTAATAATTTAATAGTTTAAAATAGCCATTAACATGTTCAAAGGAACCTTTGTAATATTATATTAATCTTTTATTATTATACATATGTTGGACAACATAGTTGTTGACTTTGGAGAAAGCATTTGAGGGCAGTTAATCACATTAATTCATATTGATAAGATATAAAAATGAGTGATGAATCACGTGGAACCGTGAAAAGGCTTATTAAATCACAAATTTCTGTAGTTATAACAACTATGTAATTATATCAATTTTATAATCATTTTACTTGTTTATGTTATATTATATGAAGAAAATAATTGAGAATTTTCACACTATATAAACTGATGATATTGCTGGGATGGAAGCACATCATCTCAATCAAATTTCTCTATACTTGACTCAGTACAAATGTCTTATTCTCAAGCCTCACTAGCCTCTCCTTCTCGATCCTATAGTTACGACGTATTCCTTAGTTTTCGAGGAGAAGACACCCGCAACACATTTGTAGATCATTTCTACAAAGCTCTTGATGATCAGGGTATCCGTACTTATATGGACAATATATCACTTCGTCGGGGTGAATCCATCCGTCCCGCACTCCTTGAGGCTATCAAAGAATCAAGAATTGCTGTCATAGTATTCTCCAAACGCTATGCAAATTCCAGTTGGTGTTTGGACGAACTTTTACACATTATGAAGTGCAGGGATGAGAGAGGGCAAATCGTTCTGCCCATATTCTATGACGTGGACCCCTCAGAACTGAGAAAGGAAGTAAAACTCCCAGAGAAAAGAAAAAACTCAGATTCTAAATGGGAGGAAACACTTGCTGCTGCAAGTGAGATTGCCGGATGGGTAATCAAGAATACTGCAAACGGGTAATTTTGTTTCTTATTTTTTTTTAATTATAAGTATAACACAGCTAAATAATACATCTGTCACAAAAGGTTTTAAGTGATATTTGATACATTCATTTGTACCACCTTGAACCTGTAAACGAAAGTGTGATCTTTGTCAAGCTTGGGCTTGAATTTGAGCCCCACACATTTTGAGGCTTGTTAAGTTGTTATACAAGTACACAACTCAAACTTGGCTAGCTTGTGACTCTTATATATTATACTAGGTTAGAACCCCGTGTATTATACGGATTGAATAAATGTTATTTTATATATTAAATAATAAAAAGTTATATCTTTTATTGTACGGGTTAAATAAATATAATTTTATATATCAAATAATAAAAATGTCATATCTTTAAAAACCATGTGTATTACACAGATTAAATAAATGTAATTTTGTATACTAAATACTAAAAACGTCGTATCTTTAAAAAACCCGTGTATAATCGGGTTGAATAAATCTACCAAATAATAAAAAATTACATCCTTAAAAACCCCGTATATTACACGTGTTTAATAGAACTAAAAAAGTGTTATATCTTTAAAAACCATGTGTATTACACATATTAAATAAATGTAATTTTGTATATTAAATAGTAAAAACGTCGTATCTTTAAAAATCACGTGTATAGTCGGGTTGAAAAATTTACCAAATAATAAAAAAATTATATCATCAATAAATGTAATTTTGTATATTAAATACTAAAAACGTTGTATCTTTAAAAAACCCGTGTATAGTCGGGTTGAAAAATCTACCAAATAATAAAAAAAATTATATCCTTAAAAACCCCGCATTTTACACGAGTTGAATAAACATAATTTTGTATACCAAATAATAAAAAAAGTTATATTTTTAAGAAATTACGATATCATTTAATATTAATTTATTATTTATCTATACTATATAATAAAAGAAACCAATAAGATGACACATGTCATTCATTGAAGCTATCTATTTTTTAGTTTTTTCATATCTATCCTACTTAATTATAGATAATTAGTATTAATTAAAAGATAATTAATTAAATTAATACAATAAATTTAAAATGATCAAGAAAGTTGTAACTAATATCAATATGAATTTTAATTTTATTAAAATGATCAAGAAAGTTTATCTCATAGTTATTTATTAAAATTAAAAGTCCATAAATACGTATTAATAAAGAAAGTTATTAATTAAAATATGATATAAAATAATAACGTATCTAATTTAATAATAGAACAATTCATATATATGTTATAAAGTTATTTTAAAATATGATTAAAATTAAAAGGCCTATGAGATAATAACTATATGTAATTAAATATATGCATTGCCTTAATTATATTTCACATATAAAAAATTGAAATATGTTTATTTGTAGATTTCAAAATTATTTATCCTGAAATTAACAAAAGACGTACACTAAATATAAATTAATATAATGTAAATGATTTATTTATTTTATTAAACTAAAGTAGTTAAGGGTAGAACCTATTTCATAAAAACATTAATCAATGTTTATTGGTTCTATACTTTTATTTCATGATCAACTCTCAACTCAAATACGGTATTCACTATGTTTAAGTGATATTTATAAGAATCATCACCGCAGTCATCCCATCCATCATATATATCGAGTATATCCGTTAGTTTTTTTAAAGATATAATTTTTTATTAGATTCATTCAACATGTGTAATAAACGAGGTTTTTTTAAAGATATAATATTTTTATTATTTACTATACAAAATTACATTTATGCAACACGTGTAATACACCGAGTTTTTAAAAATATAACTTTTTTTTATTTTGTGGTATATAAAATTAGATTTATTTAATCTGTATAATACACAGGGTTTATAAAGATATAACTTTTTATTGATTGGTATATAAAGTTACATGTGTTCAACCCATACAATACATGTGGTTCTTAAAAATGTAACTTTTTCATTATTTAAAATATAAAATTAAATTTACTCAACCCGTACAATACATGAGGTTCTTAAAGATATAATTTTTTATTATTTAATATATAAAATTACATTTATTCAACCTATGTAATACACAAGATTTTTAAAGATATATTTTTTATCATTTGGTATATAAAATTACATTTATTCAACCTGTGTAATAAACGAGGTTTTTAAAGATATAATTTTTTTATTATTTGGTATATAAAATTACATTTATTCAACCCGTGTATTACACGGGGTTCTAACCTAGTATATTTAATATAAGATAAATAGATAAGAGACGTATTTGTTTTAAAAATATATTAAATTAACAATTTAGATTTGAGGATAATATTTTATTAAAGTATGATAAGATTTAATATTAATTTATTATTTATTTATTTAGATAAATATAGATTTGAGGATAACTTCAATGAATGACAAGTTGGTTTTTTTTATTATAGTAGTTAAATTACGTACATAAATATATGATTTATTTATATATTATTGTATAGGGTGGGGTTCAGCTACAAAGTCCATTTTTCCTACAAAGTGTACAAAGTCATAAAACACTACAATTTCAGGCATAAAACACACTCAAAACCCACAAATAAAGAGTGAAGATCACTAAAACACAATATTCAATCCCTAATAGTCCATAAAAACTTCAAACACACTATCGTAGAACTTTGAATATAAAACACCACATGATAATCAACATAAAACACACTAAGTTAGTCATTCGAAAATCAAAGTCTTATCATTCAAAACACAATACAAAACCCACAAATATGACGTTTTAGTAATCTTCACTTTGTTAGTTGTGGGTTTTGAGTGTGTTTTATGGCTGAAATTGTGGTGTTTTATGACTTTGTACACTTTGTAGGAAAAATAGATTTTGTAGGCAACTCCCACCCTTATTGTATATATAAACTTGTATGTTGAAATTAGTTATTTAAATACGTTGATTTACATGATCCCTTTTTTGGTTTGGTGAATCTAACGACTTTGTTAATTTCTGGGTCCATAAACTTGCACCCAAATAGCAACAATTTTTCCCTAAAACCTGCACCATGTTCGGATATCACCACTCCCTCCCCTCTCACCCAAACTCCCCCTTCACCTTCCACCATTACCCTAGTTCAGGTCAGTTTTGGGCCAAACTCGCGAACACGTTTAGCTCGTCTGCCTGTCGACCGACGGGTTGACCCGTTTAACCTATTTGTTTATTCTTTTTAAAATGTGTTTAATGTATAATTTAAACTTTTTGGTATTTTTATGCTAGAAGTTATTAGTTTAAAATTTAAACTTTTTTGGTATTTTCAAGTCCCACCAATGATTACCTAATTATTTTCTAAAAAGAAGTCAGCCAGCCAATAGTGGAGGTGAATGGTGTAGGAGTGTGTGAGCAAGAAGCCGTGATTGAGAAACGCCAGGCATTTGATGCCCAAAAAACGCCCATTACGCATGGTCTAATGTATGTCCTTAGAAACGTAATTGATGCATCCTTTAAATAAAAAACATATAGTTTACTAGAGCTAGAGCTGTTCCAACGTTTTTGGAGGCCCTAACCAAACTACTGAGGTGAGACCCTTTGAATTGGTATAAAGAAAATATCGGTTATGTTTTTTTCCTTCTAAGTCTCAGTCGCAAACACAATATCAAAATTCAAAGATTCAAAGTATCAATTAGGAATTTAGGAAGAAGAGTGATTAAGTGAATCGCAATATACAGAGATCACTATAAAAAATAGCTGTTAACCAACCTAGATTATCCTTGCGACACCATTAATTTCACGTCTAATTTTTCCTTAATCGGCAACACAATTGAGCAAAATGGGCAAGTGCGATGTTACAGTTAGTGAAAATAACAATGGCGGCCTAAATTAAATACGAATTGCAAATTGGTTGGAATTGGAATTAAGCTCTTTTATTTAAAAATTGGTTATTTATTTGGGTCTAATGCATAATACACATGCTATATAAAGATTTTTTAAATATTTGGAGACCCTATTTTTTTGGAGCCCCTAGGCCGTTGCCTAGATTTAGAAGCCTCTAGGGACGGCCCTGACTAGAGCAACTATAATACGTTCTGTTTATTTTTTCATATAAATGCATGCAGTGGCAGATACAAGATTTTATTCTAATGGGTTACTTTTGGTAAATTCTCTTTAATTCTCACTTATTTTTTTCTAAATTCTATAAGATTCTCACTGATTTTTTCCATTTTTTTTTCCAAACACTGGGTTCTTGGGAACCCACAAATGTGGGTTGGATCCGTCCGTGAATGCCTGGTCTAAATATGTATGTCTGTAGTTTTTTTTACATTTATAAAATAGTTTACTTAAGTTTTTTTTTTTTATGTTTATATAAAAGATATGTAGTGAATTAAAAAAAAGGAAATTGGCCTGTAATAATCCCACATAGACCTTATTGGCCATTAATAATCCCACCTCAGAATATTCCCCCCACCAGTCCCACCTTTCACCTATTTTTCCTACAATGGTCCACTACTACAAAATAGAGCTTAAGACGGGGTGATATGGGCTTTAAGACGGTGTTTTCAACACCGTCTTAAACCACACTGGAGTTAAGCTTTTTGAAGTAAGTTTTATATCAATGGACTCGTATCATCGTTCTGATCAAAAGCCTTAAAAAATCTCTTTGTAATTTGGAAAAAAGCTTAACTCCGTTAAGTTTTTTTAACGGGGGACCATTGTAGGAAAAATTTGTGAAATGTGGGACTGGTGGGGGGAATATTCTGAGGTGGGATTATTAATGGTCAATAAGGTCTAGGTGGGATTATTACAGGCCAATTCCCCTTAAAAAAAAAATTACCTTGTATAGTTTTGAAATATTAGTGTAAAGTGTGGTACCAGTTGAAAAATATAAGATAAATTAAAAAGAAAAGTATTTTTGTTGTTCGTCTTTAAAACACAAAGGACATGTAAAAATATGTGTGGCTACTGTATGGTGTTATAAGTCTTTTATGTGAGCGTAAATTACCTATTTTCATCTAGTGTTGATACTTTAATGCAGTGATTCTGTATTACTTGAAGATGCCTATTTATTTATTTGTGAGCAAAATTACATGCAAGTATATAATTTATATATGCAGGAATGAAGCAGAAGCCATCAAACAAATTGTTGATTGCATTAGGATACTGATCCCTTCAAATTCTGTTGATGAAAATCTTGTTGGAATGAAGGCCCGTCTGGAAGATCTGAAATCAAAATTAGCCATTAGCTCTAATGATGTGCGGTTGATTGGGATATGGGGAGTTGGGGGTACTGGTAAGCGTGATCTTGCCACTTCTCTATATGAGGATGTCTCAAAAAATTTTCAATTTAAGTGTACTGTGAAGAATGTAAGAGAGGTTTTAAGCAACGATGATCTTAAAATTAAGCAAGCGAATATGTTGTCAGATATTTTTAACGAACCGGTGGAAGTACAGAGTGCCGAGGAAGGAAAACTGAAGATAAAAACTATGTTAAGTTCCGAAAAAGTGTTAGTACTTCTTGAGCATGTTGATACACTTGACCAACTAGAGGCATTAGTTGGTAAAAATGATTGGTTTGGTAGTGGGAGCATAATTATAATCAGAAGTAGGCATAATCATATTCTAAACAAGGTAGACCACCTCTATCCTAGCAGATTATTAGTACATGAAAAAACTAGTGTGCAAGATCTGAAATCACGGTTAGTCATTTGGTCTAAGGGGGTGCACATGATTGGAATTTGGGGGGTTGGGGGTAGTGGTAAGAGTACTCTTGCCACTTCTCTTTATCAGGAAATCTCTCACCATTTTGAGTTTAAGTGTATTGTGGAGAATGTAAGAGAAGTCTTGAGCAAATATGATCTTACAAAAGTGCAAGCGAATATGTTATCAGCTATTCTCAATACAAAAGTGAAAGTATATAGTGCAGAGGAAGGAAAAGGGAAGATAAAAAATATGTTACATTCTAAAAAAGTGTTGGTACTTCTTAATGATGTTGATACACTTGATCAACTAGAGGCATTAGTTGGTCAACATGATTGGTTTGGTAGTGGGAGCATAATTATAATCACAAGCAAAGATGAACATTTGCTAAAAGCTCACAAGGTAGACCAGGTCTATCCTGTGAGCTTATTATCAAAGAAAGAGGCAATGCAACTCTTTAAAAGATATGCAAATAACAAAAACAACACTATTAAAGATTATAACAGGCTTTCATCACGTGTGGTTTCTTATGCTGGTGGGCTCCCATTGGCACTTAAAGTTTTAGGTGCTTCTCTAAACGGCAGGGACAGAAAGGGGTGGATGTGTACTTTGAAGAAACTAAAAGATATTCCACCTTTGGAAATTGTGGCCAAGCTCAGAGTTAGTTATGATGGGCTTACACCTCTGGAGAAAGAGTTGTTCTTGGATATTGCATGTTTCTACAAGGGAAAGATGAAAAATCAAGCAATGGAGATGCTCGAGGCTCGTGATTTTTACCCTGAATCCGGGATAGAGGTGTTGAAACAAAAAGCTCTCATAACTATCGTGGATGGTAGGTTTGATATGCATTACCTAGTTCAACAAATGGGACACTACATTGTTAGAGGGGACCCCCCTATGAATCCGGAAAAACATAGCAGAGTCTGGAAATATAAAGAAATCCTAGACATGTTTGGGAATGCAACGATGGTAAAGTTTAATCTAGCTAACTTTTTAAAATACACGCAAGTACCAATATAATATATACCTTGATCAAACCATACAAGTTTTCTCCTTCAAAACATTGAACTAAATGATGCTTAACATACACATTATTTCTTCTTTATTGCAGGAAAATGACAAAACTGAAACGATAAGATATACCGATTATTCATATTCATATGATAATCTTCCACGTTTTTGTCAGCTTGTTTCAAACATGAAGAAACTAAGGGGCCTTAGCGTATGGATGCGTGAAGGCAAATGCCATAGTGGGCCTGATATTCTTTCAAATGAGTTGCGATATATTGATTGGGATGGGTATCCTGCAACTCCATTTCCAGATAATTTTCAATTAATGAAGCTAGTTGTTCTAAAACTGAGCATGAGCAAGCAAGAAGAACTTTGGAATGGATACAAGGTAATTAAATCAACTTTTAACTTAATTAACATATAAAAGTAGAGATTCTGATAGCTGGCTACTAGACATTACAAATGGGAGGAGATATTTGGACACCCTCTGCGCCTATTTGGACACTTTTGTGCCCTAGACGCCTCGTATAGGGCTATACGAGGCGTATAGGGTTACATCAAAATCAGTGCCTGACTCATGTCACTTCTGGTTTGACCCCTTCAAGACGCCTCGTATAGGCCTATACTGGGCGTATAGGACCCTTCGTATAGGCCTCATATAGGACCCTTTGCCCCTTATATGCCTCGTATAGGCCTATACTGGGCGTCTTGAAGGGTTTTTTTTTTTTTTTTTTTTTTTTTTTTTTTTTTTTTAACAAACATTTTATACAATATTAATCGTTTTAGCAAACTTTTATACAAAAACAAGTTTTTTTATTTTAAATAATTAATATTAGGACCCCCTCGTTGGTTTTTTTTAGTTGAAAAATAGATGTTTTGGTAGGGTAATTTGATTGTTTTTTGAGGGTGATGTTTTTTTAGTAAAAAAATGGGTGTTTTGGTGGGGTAATTTGAGTTGTTTTTTAAGAAAAGTTTTATTTTTTTATAAAAATATTTTACCGTTTTCAAGATCGGCCTTTAAAAAATATTCGATCGTAGAAATATTACATTGTTTTTAACAAATAGTGTAGTATAGGTCTTGTATAGGCCTATCGACGTATACGGGCGTTGTATCATATCCTATAGTATCGTATCGTATTGTATTGTATCGTATAGTGTAGTATAAGTCTCGTATAGACCTATATGGGACCTATACGAGACTTATACTATACACTATACGATACAATACGATACCATACTATACGATACAATATGATACTATCGTATCATATAGTGTAGTATAGGTCCCTTATAGGTCTTGTATAGGCCTATCGACGTATACGGGTGTTGTATCATATCGTATAGTGTATAATATAAGTCTAGTATAGGTCCCATATAGGTCTTGTATAAGCCTATAGGCCTAAACGGGACCTAAACCACACCTATAGTCCTATACGAGTGTTGTATCTTATCCAATAGTCTAATATCGTAGGTCTCGTATAGGTCCCTTATAGGTCTTGTATAGGCCTATCGACGTATACGGGCGTTGTATCATATCCTATAGTATCGTATCGTATTGTATTGTATTGTATTGTATCGTATAGTGTAGTATAAGTCTCGTATAGACCTATATGGGACCTATACGAGACTTATACTATACACTATATGATACAATACGATACCATACTATTGTATTGTATACGAGTGTTGTATCTTATCCAATAGTCTAATATCGTATTGTATTGTATTGTATCGTATCATATCGTATCGTATCGTATAGTATAAGTATAGTATAGTATAGTGTAGTATAAGTCTCGTATAGGTCTTGTATAAGCCTATCGTGTTGTATCGTATCGTATAGTATAGTATAAGTCTCGTATAGGCATCGTATAATTAATATTAGTGTTATTGATATTAATATGAGTTTTTTATAATTAATATTAGTGTTATTGATATTAATATGAGTTTTTTATAATTAATATTAGTGTTATTGATATTAATATGAGTTTTTTATAATTAATATTAGTGTTATTGATATTAATATGAGTTTTTTTATAATTAATATTAGTGTTATTATAATTAATATGAGTTTTTTATAATTAATATGAGTTTTTTATAATTAATATTAGTGTTATTATAATTAATATTAGTGTTATTATAATTAATATGAGTTTTTTTATAATTAATATTAGTGTTATTATAATTAATATGAGTTTTTTATAATTAATATGAGTTTTTTATAATTAATATTAGTGTTATTATAATTAATATTAGTGTTATTATAATTAATATGAGTTTTTTATAATTAATATTAGTGTTATTATAATTAATCTGAGTTTTTTATAATTAATATTAGTGTTATTATAATTAATATATGAGTTTTTTATAGTTAATATTAGTGTTATTGGTATTTAAAAAAAATTTTGTATAAAAGTTTGCTAAAACGATTAATATTGTATAAAATGTTTGTTAAAAAAAAAAAAAAAAAAAAAAAACCTTTCAAGACGCCCAGTATAGGGCTATACTGGGCGTCTATGTGGACCAAAAGACCATTAAACCCCTGAATTAGGCCTATACTGGGGGCAATTCAGGGCTATAATGGTCTTTTGGACCCCTCGTATAGGCCCAGTATAGCCCTATACTGGGCGTCTATTATTATTTTTTTTTGTTTTCTTTTTTTAAATATTAAAAAGAGAAAACAAAAAAAAATAAAAATAGACGCCTCGTATAGGCCTATACTGGGCGTATACGAGGGGTCCAAAAGACCATTATAGCCCTGTTTTGCCCCCAGTATAGGCCTAATTCAGGGGTTTAATGGTCTTTTGCCCCTTATATGCCTCGTATAGGCCTATACTAGGCGTCTTGAAGGGTTTTTTTTTTTTTAACAAACATTTTATACAATATTAATCGTTTTAGCAAACTTTTATACAAAAACAAGTTTTTTTATTTTAAATAATTAATATTAGGACCCTCGTTGGTTTTTTTTGAGTTGAAAAATGGATGTTTTGGTAAAATATTTTAAATAATTAATACAAGGCCGATCTTGAAAACGGTAAAATATTTTTTATAAAAAAATAAAACTTTTCTTAAAAAACAACTCAAATTACCCCACCAAAATACCCATTTTTTTACTCAAAAAACATCACCCTCCAAAAACAATCAAATTACGCTACTAAAACATCCATTTTTCAACTAAAAAAAACCAACGAGGGTGTCCTAATAATAATTATTTAAAATAAAAAAACTTGTTTTTGTATAAAAGTTTGCTAAAACGATTAATATTGTATAAAATGTTTGTTAAAAAAAAAAAAAAAAAAAACCCCTTATATACGCCTAGTATAGGCCTATACTAGGCATATAAGAGAGGCAAAAAAGACCAATTTACCCCCAGTATAGGCCTAAATCAGGGGCTAAATGGTCTTTTTCGCCTAGACGCCCAGTATAGGCCTATACGAGGCGTATACGTGGCAAATAAGACAAAATATGACATAATCAGAGATTCTCTTGGAAATTGAAAAAGGCTATACGCCTCGTATAGGTCTATACGAGGCGTCTTGAAGGGTGTCCAAATAGGCAATAGGGTGTGTAAATATGTAGACCCTTACAAATATCTTAGAAAATGAGCTAGGACTGAAGGAGACAACATTGAGTTAGTTTATACATCTCGACAGAGATTTATATAACAAGCCAATAAACATTGTTTGTTTGTTTCTACGTTTGAATCAGTTTAGAAGGTATTGAGAGAGCATTATTATTTTTTTTCTTCCGCACTAGAAGATATAACTTATTATATTATGCATATTATATGTATCTATTTCATATTACCTTTTATAAACTTTATTACTAACTTGTCTATATCTACAGCGTCTACCACATTTGAAAGTGCTTCAACTCTCTAATATGAAGGAGCTACGCAACACGCCAAATTTTGAAGGACTTCCAAATCTTCAAAAGTTGACACTTTCTAAGTGTATTAAGTTAGGGGAGATTCACTCATCACTTGAAAATCATAAGAGTCTTAAACATGTAAGAATATCAGAATGTCCTATGCTTGAAAAGTTTCCAAAATTTGCTCAAATGAAAAAGCTCAAGACTCTAGAATTAGAGGATTGCGATTTCGAAAAGAAAGAAACATTCAGTGATATCGGGGAGTTATCTAACTTAGAAGAGCTAAATCTAAGTGGAAATATCTTTTCAGAATTAGATTTCAGCCTCTGTAAACTTACCAAGCTCAAAGTCCTCAACTTGTCGAGATGCGAAAACCTTCTCAAATTGCCCGAACTTCCATTGAGTTTGGTTGTTCTCAATGCCTACGACTGCAAGTCGCTAACAACTATCGGAGATTGTGAAAAGTGTAAATGGTTACCCCAAGTCTCACTAATGGGAGGAAGAAGAAATTATGACGAAATTTTTTTACAATCCACCGAGTGTGAGGTATGTATAGTTCTCTCTTTGTTTCTTAATATCATTTAACTAAGCTTCAAATATAAAGAAAATATTATCTGTAATTAGAATCTAATGAATTTGCGTTAATTATTTAGGGAAAGACTATTAGAAATCAGTCTATGCTTCTCCTACTTCAAGATGAAGACCTTAAGGTTGCAAACACGTTTAAGCCTTGTTCTTCTAATTGGAGTAAAACTTGTCGTTGTCATGGGAGTAAACATTTTCTTTCTGATGGGAGTCAATGTACACTGCAACTTCCAAAGAACTGGTTCAATGATTTCTGTGGTTTCTTAATATGTGCTGTTTTTCCAAATACGTTCTCTTGGCAAGATTCGGTAGGGATAACTATGAAGAGTGTGATTAAAGGTACGGATTCTCAACATGATCATGTGGATTTGAAGAAGGGTCGTGATAAAAAGTTTACGTGGGTGGCGTTTGTTTCATTTGGTTCATTGAGACACACTACATGGTGGAAGGAAACACACAATGTGTTGTCGTTTAACATTGAAGGTAGGTGTAAATGTACAGGGTTGAGAGTTGAACTAGTGGACAAGAAAACTACAAGAGGCCAAACAAAAACATCAAGTGAGTATGCACCTGACTTCAAGATTGAGCGTGACTCCGTGTATGATTTATCAATCTCCATAAGTCTCCGTAATTTGTTACAACGTTAAATTCAGCAAAGAGAATCATAAATGTCCGAACATTTTCCTTCTTTGGTAAGGTGGAGACCAACACAAGCCCAGCGCATAGTGAAAAGGCTAGCCCGTTTGAGACTTGGTCACCAAGCTGCATTTTCGTTTTTAACATGTGACTTTTGTTTATTTGCATGTGTTTGTTAGTTTGTTGCATTATAAGGTAGTGGCATAAAATAAGGAGAACATGGTGATGAACCAAGACTTCTCTTGCATGTTTAAATTCAGTTGTCTGCACTGGAAAAATATAAAGAAAATTTGTCCCAAAAATTCTCTTGTTCTTTCTTAATCTTTGAAGTGTTTGCCCATTAAAAAGGCGGTGCTTTCATTCACGTTTCACCTTCCGCCACGCCGCATCGTAACGATCAATCGCGATGATCTCCCCAAAAAGAAAAGACTATGAAACAAGTAAAAACTAAATTTAACTTTTTTTTATGCCATTACAAAAAAAGGAACACGCAGTTCATTGTAAAGATCTCCCTGGATTCAAATATCGGCATGACTGGGTTCGGGATGCTTTATGGGACATCCTAAGAAGAGCTGGGATTTCTGCTAAGAAAGAGGCTCCTGTGAATTTTCTTACGGACCCTATGGAAGGGAGATCTACTCTGCGACCAGCGGATCTGCTTATCTTTGGCTGGGCTGGGGGGAAACATGCTTGTGTGGACCTTACGGGAGTTTCCCCTTTGGTTGGTTTAAGGGAAAACGAGTTTGTAGCTGGACAAGCAGCAAGAAAGGCAGAATCAAAGAAAGTGGATAAACACGCTAAAACTTGCACAGAGAATCAACATGTCTTTGTCCCTTTTGCCTTTGATACATTTGGCTCCCTAGCGCCAGAAGCTATCCGCTTTTTGACCAGGGTCCAACGGGTTATCCACAGCAATTGTTCAACCCCAAGCGGGCAGTGGTTTGTCTTTGGAAGGTTAGGGTTTGCAATTCAGAAAGGGGTGGCGGCGCAGGTTGTTGCCCGTCTACCTTCTATTTTGATGTAACTTGGCAAGTTTTTTGGTGGAAAATTTATTTAAGAATCAAATTAAATTATCAGTGATGTTCTTAAAATGTGTTAAAGCGTGAAGCACAACACTAGGAAACTCTGTATCCATTGCAATATATGGATACTCATCATCAGTTTCTCTAATTATTGCAAATTCTTATTCAAGATTATCACTTCATACTTGATTATAACAGATCTTGAAGATTAAAAAAAGGGGAATTGAATGGGTTTTTTCAAGATTGTGGAAAGATCTTACCAGAGAACAGATCTTGAAGATGAGAATCAGTTGTATTGTTTATGATTTTTGAAAATTTTGGAAGTATCAGATGATAATTTGGGATTTGGGGGTGTTTGGGATTAGAGAGGGAAAGACATGGTGTTTAGAGAAAGAATGGGATGTTTATATTATTATTATTATTATTATTGTTGTTGTTGTTGTTGTTGTTGTTGTTGTTGTTGTTGTTGTTGTTGTTGTTCTTGTAGTTGTTCTTGTAGTTGTTGTTGTTGTTGTTGTTGTCGTTGTCGTTCTTGTTGTTGTTGTTGTTGTTATTATTATTATTATTATTATTTTTAATTTGCTTTTCTTAAATATATTGATAAAATGACCAAATTACCCTCATGTGCAAAACACATACCATATTTAATTGAAAATTTTAACTAGGCTAGGGTCAAAAGACTAGAGTGTAATAAGTTTTACAAATAAATGATTGTGACTGTAATTATTAAAGTTAAATGACATCTATTGCAATCCGATAAAAACATAAAATATCAAAAGTGTAATTTACCAAAAAAAAAATGGTAAATCATCATACACAGTTGTGATTTCCTTAATTTTATCTACCTTTAAACATAAATTTTACTCAAGTCGAATTTAGTCAAATATGATGTATTTTTACAACTACTATTTATAAATTCACTTTTGTTTTTCTATACACTATATTTTATAAGAACATAATGTTTTATTAAATTAAGAATATACCATTGGCACTGTCTTTATTGACGTTTCCAAATAAATCCTTGACACCAATTTCCATAACATGTAACGTTTTTTTTTTTTAAATTACGAATTACCTATGTAACATGCTTTAAGAGTGTAGGCGTTGTTGGGAGCAGGGTTTGCAATCGAGTTTCTTAATGCCCTAGCGTGTTACCTTTGAGTGATAACCGCTGTGACACGTTTTGTATACGTGTTTAGATATTTGAGATTGTGATAGAATTCCTGGTGTAACGTGAAGGGGAAACCCCACTAGTTTTTATGAAAAGCTAGATGAGGTCTCATAATTTGTAACTTGTAATGATAAATAGAATTAAAACAAAACTTTTAAATTGAGAAGTTGGGCGTAAAGAAAATGCGTTTGAACTCCAACGGTCTTTTAACGCGGGATACAAAACCTTTAATTTCATTATTGTTTCAAGCAATCCTCCAAAATCAGCAGGTATGCGACCAATTTCTCTTTTGCTTCCTTCAATTCTACATTACGATCTCCAACCGATGTCTGTGTTTTTACGTTTTCTTCTTTCAATTGCTCGTTTCAAGGTCTTAGGTCTTTCAATTAGACAATCGTGACGTATGACGATCTAGGTATGACGATCTTCAGGTTTTCTATTATTAGGTTTTTAATTTAGGAAATAAGAGTTATTTCCATTTTTAATTGTTATCTGTCATGTATGAGTTAGTCGAAAATACATGTCATTGTATTGTTTGCTTAATTGCTTTATCGTATGTTAATTCTTTTGCACAAATTTCTGTACCAGATTCTAATAAATATATACATCATTGTATTGTTTGCATAATCCTTATGTCTGCATCCGCTTCATGTGATTTATATATTCGTAAAAAAACGAGTTCTAGTATGGAGTTATAGATTAAAGATCCTATACATTAATTCAAGAGTGTGAGAAGTGTGAGAAACATTGTGGAGATGACATGTGTCTTCAATCTAAATTAATTCAAAACGGTAAACAAGTAATTTTCTCATTGATTCAATTAATTGATAACCTTCCATAACTGCCACCCTTTGTTTTAGAAATACGAATTAGTCTAGGAATTTGTATTTTTTTTATCGTTCATAAATTATAACTTTCTGAAGATCGCAAAATAAAGGTTTTATAGAGTGTTATATAGTGATGGATGCAAAATGAATGTTTTAAAAAGTGTTACAGTGTTATAGTGTTATATTTTCGGGTAGCAGAATGAAGGTTTTATACAGTGTTGTAGTGTTATAGTATTATATAGTGTTATAGTGTTATTGTGTTATATAGTGTTATACAGTGTTATAGTGTTATATAGTGTTATATTTTCTGGTAGCAGGTCTATGATGAATGTATACTGTTATATAGTGTTACATAACGTTATATGGTGTTATATGGTGTTTATATGGTGTTATATAGTGTTATATATTTCTGGTAGAAGTTACATGTTTCCGTATTTTTAGAATGTCCGGATTTTTAGTGTTAGTTTAAAAATGGATCGCTGGAATTCAGGAGAGGTTACCTTATTTAAAAAAACATATAAAAGACACTATTACCCCTACAATTTTCAAATCAGTCCAAAGAATTAAAACACAATTTACAATTTGGTCCCTATTTATCTCAACCATTAGATCAAAGATCTAATGGTTTAAAACACTTCTTACACTTTTCACATTTTAGATCATTTTTACACTATCCTTACCCTGGAGTTATATAGCAGTACTAGGGCACTTGGTTTAACATCTATATTATTTTGGAATGATTTTTATGATATAGATTCAAGCTGTGGTGTGTAACCAAAATTAATTTGTTTAACTAGATCAATGCATTAAGTATTTTGTTTACAGGATAAAGTATAAACCGATATTTTACCTAAGCCATCAATTGAAAATTCAAATAATGTAGACTTTTGTGGTGGCAAATTTGACCCCCTTTTTATTAATGGGTTGATTTAAAGCATCGACTGCTGATATCATACTGAACTATGGCAAAAATGAGAATTATTGTATATTCAAGGTTTTCTGAAGACTGGATCTATTTGGGCACTCATTCTGTCTATTTGGACACACTACCAACCCTAGACGCCTCGTATAGGCCTATACGAGACGTCTAGGCACAGAATTCAAGAGGGTTTGCAAGGGATGTCAGGCACAAAGTTTAAGAACCCTAGATGCCTCGTACAGGCCTATACGAGGCGTCTATGTGTTGGGTGTTTTTTTGGTTAAAAGAAGGGGTGTTTTGGTGGGGTATTTTGATAGTTTTTGGAGGTGATGTTTTTTTGAGTGAAAAATTTTGTGTTTTTAAAAAAAGTTTTATTTTTTGCACTATAAAATTTTTTACCGTTTTCAAGATCGGCTCTTTAAATATTTTCGATCGTTTAAATATTATATTGTTTTTAACATTTTACTTTTTTAAATATTATCCTACCATTAAAATATTATCTCGTTTAAATATTATTTAAAATTTTGAAAATTATATTGTTTCCGTATTATATTCAAAACATATATTGTTTCCGTATTATATCAATTTAAGACAACAATCATTAAGTAACCGAATAACTGAAAACAAACTTAAATATGACATATATAAGATAACTTTTGTACATCCATAACAAAAATAAAAACTACAACTGAACACTAAATACCAAAATATATCCACGTAGCTGGTCTATGCCTTCGGGTCCGAGTCCGAATGTGGATCTGGCTGTTGCGGCTGCTACTGCTGATGTGGTGCTCGAGGTGGAGGGAGCGGTATGGGGGGTAACCCCTCTCTCTCTCGTCTATCCTGCTCGGCCCGAACCAACCAACCTATCAAATCATTCAGCCTGCCACGGCACGTATCTATGGATGTACTGCAGCTCCCGGGGCATGACCTGGAACAATGTGACGTGGAAACTGAGGCGCCCCGGGGGTGGTGGTCGCTGTGGCATCGCTGGACCGTCTAAATCCATAGGTGTGACAACTCGTATTTCGAACCTATCTTTGTACTTTGATGTAACGTATGTGTACGATATGTGACTTTTATGAAAGTGAATGTTTATGTGAATGTTATGTAATATGTGCTTGTGTAATGTATGTTGTAGTCGCACAACACAACCCAACCGCACAAGCCTTTGGGCTTTACAAATCTCGGCCCACTTCTCTTGAACCCAAATCAAAGAGGAGCCCATGTGAAGGGTTCGGCCCACTCCCACCATACGCATACATGGATCCTTTGAGAGTTGTTTCTCATTACTTGCAATCACACAACACACCCACAAACCCTAGCTCTTCTCTCTCTCCCTCTCACGAACCCGAAGGCAGCCACAACACTTCCTCTCAATTGAGGATCTTAGCATCCGGATCATCCTTGTCCCTTCTCTAACCGGTTAGTGTTCTATGATGTTACTATTAAATGATATAGTGTGTATGAATGATGATGTTCATGTGAATCGAATATGTATGTCTTGTTTTCGGATTGATTGTATGATAAGTGTTGTATGACTTGAATAGACTATGATTGTTAATCATGTAAAAATTGATAACTAAGTGTTATTGATCTAGAGCCGATTGAATGATGTTGGTCGTGATATACCCACATTCGAATGATTTGTTGATGGATTGATTATGTTAGTATGTATGCTAGAGATAGGAATCTTCGACTGATGATATGATTGATGGTTTTGACTAAGTTGTTGTTCATAATCATGATTAGGGTTCATAGAGATTTAATGTTAAATCCCTTGCTTAATCGATATATGTACATGATTGAAACTGTTGATGTTGTTAATTGTAAATCTTATACATGGAAATCACATAATTGGTTAATTATTGATTAAATTGGATATGGAAACAAGGTAACTGTTATGCATGAAAATAGGGATTTAAAAACAAATCGCACAAGACACCCACTCGGTCGCACAAGATCGGATCGTACAAGATCCGGTCTGATCACACAATAAATCCAGTCGCACAAGCTGATACAGTCGCACAAGATGTTTTGGGTCGCACAAGAATGATTGAACTGTACAAGTTGCTAAGTTGTTAACTGTTGGGCCGGGCGTACATATTGGGCTGGGCTGGTTTGGATCGCACAAAATCGTCCGGATCGCACAAGATGATCCGGACCGCACAAGATTGTTTGTCTATTTGTTTGGGCCGTGACCATATTTGTAGTTTTGTTGGGTTCTTGATTTTGGGCCGGGTATTAGTGGGATTCAAAGTATGACTCGCACAAGGCCATTAGACTTGTGCGAGCTCAACCTCTTAACCGTACAAGTTAAATGTGTTTTAACTGTTGATCGTGATGCTGTATGTTACCATGATCCGTATGTGTTTCTCCTATGCTATCTATGTGATACTTATGTGCTTAACTCGAACATGTTCTTGACTTGTATAATAACCATGTTAGGACGTGGTTGACCACTAGCATTTAGACGTGACCTTTCTGTGTAATCTGCCGAGCAAACCAAGGTGAGTTCACACTAGCCAAGGCATGGGATTCCCAGGGGTTGGGAATGGGATTGGATAACTACTTGTACAACTATTACTGTTAAACAAATTATTACTGTCCTCGGTTGAAGGGCACGTACGTAAAACCTACGTACAGTTATACTTACTACTGTCCTCGAGTTGAAGGGCACGTACGTAAAGCCTACGTACACGAACTTAAGACCATCACCTCTATCAAAGGAAGTCCCTCAATTATCGACTTAATCGCCGAGGCCTAGGGCGAGCGGGTCATTAGTTAATAGCGCTATTAGGTTTAACAAACCTCACACCGTGCCAGTCGGACGAGCGTGTACTAATGGACTATGGGCAAAGGGTCAATGATGATAGACATTGACTTAGGGCACATATTATATTTTCGTAGCAGTCGATACGCGTGGTCTTGTAACACATGGGAAACCCCCACTAATCATCGTACGCATGCCTGGACTGGCAGCAAGGATTAACGTGATACATGGTTTACAAAACGAATACATACGACTTATTAAATGAATACGTTAACCAAACAACCAACTGTGAACTCGCTCAACTTTGTTGTTGATTCGTTGCTACATGCCTTGCAGGTCATTAGGTACCCAATGGAGCTTGCACAGGGAGGAACGGTCGTTGTGGGACATGACGATGTGTGCCATGCTTTAGACATTACTTTATTTAATATTTTATACTTGCTATGGGTTTTACAAATTATGCTTCCGCTATCACTTAACTATGCTTTGGGTTTGAACACCTTTCATATTGGTTTGTTGAATTATGTTTACTTATCTACTTGTTCAATATGATTGGTGGCTTGATCCTGGTCAGTCACGCCTCCAAGCGGTGATACTCCGCGTGTGGATTTTGGGGGTGTGACAATAGGAGGGTCCTGCACGACGGTTGCAGCAGGATCTGGCGGAGGATAGACTAGATCGAACTGCTCTGGTAGGTTCTACGGTAGAAATAAGAGACCTGTGCGGGTTTTATATCGCTCGCCGAGGACGTCGAACCTCTTAATCAGTCCCATCCCCCACAACGTCTGAAAACCCATCCGCGTCGGCGCTATGGGCGGCAGTAACTGTGTGTCCTCCTTCGGTACGATGCCCAATGAACGGGCAATGAAGGTCACGTATGCGCCGCCATACAAAAATCCATGCTCCTGCCGGTGATGGGCGGAGACGAAGTACTGGGCTAGACCGTGTGCTAGTGCGCACAGCTTCCAGTACAACAAATAATAAAAGAAAAAAACGTCCGTGCTCGTACACCACTCACGATTGTGGCCGCGAGCTGTAATAGAAGTAGCGAGCATCCTATGTATATACCTGCAGATAGTGTTAGCGAAATACAGAAACAAAAATTAATAAATAATAATAATAATCACAATAATTACTGTAATAAACGTACGTACTTGTACAATGGGTCACGAACATGTGAAATCCTCCCCTTCAACTTGTCATGCTCCCAAGTATCTGCCGCCGCAACCAGCTGCCAAAACCCTAAAAGAGTGGGTTTATCAACCGCCATTAGCCCCTGCGTATAAACGTCAGTCTCGATCTTCTCCAGCAGGTATAAACCGCAATGAACCGCAAACTGTGCTAGCGTCATCGAACGCCAAACACTAACAAGCCTGAAAGAAACCTCAGGCAGAGGGGGAGGAGCACCTGGCTGTGCAGGCGACTGGTCGGCCCGAGGAGGGTGAAATGTGAATGTCGATAGAAACTCGACCAGCAGCTCCTTGTAGCTCGGCGTGTGCGCTAACTCAAAAAGACGATGCCACGGCGAAACCACAGGTATAAACCGACGCAGTCTAGGTGTCTCACCAATAGCCTCGATCGCATCCCAGTCGATCGCGACATGCGCTCCAATGTGCATCCTCCTAAGCTTCTGGCAAAAACGGAAGGCGAGGGTGCCCTCGGTAAACTCTAGATATGGGTGACCAAGCAGCGGATCCACCGGCCATGGCCGAGCCCGTCGCGGACCCCGCGGATGCGGTGCCTCCTCCATCTGAATCTCATCCTCGTCTATAATCAATCTGCAAATAAATACCGTGTACGTATAATAATACTAAAAAATAATATTTATTATTATTATTATTAAACTTATAATAATAATAATAAAATAATAATAATAATAATAATAATAATAATAATAATAATAATAATAATAATTGTATATCTTTACAAAAAGCAACGTAAAGTTGCAAGTTACAATAGGTACCGACGCACCATTTGAACATACAAAAAATAAACTTTGGAAGTTACTACACAACCGGAAATTACGGACGCACTGTTCCGACACTCCATTTGAAAAAAAAAACCGACACCGAACCGTTGTCTCCTTTCATTATCAATAATACAAATTTTTAACCGCCATAGTCACATATCGCATCCTCTCGGAACATGCAACCGCCTATGTACCATTGCATCCCCCGAACAACACCGTCGGACCCCTTCATATATTTATATAATATAAGCGAGACAACCGCCCCCGTAACAACTTAGCCACAACACGAATGAAAGCGACGTATCTCTCCATTCGCCGGAAAAAAATGATCCTGAAGAACCAAAGAATCGAGTTAAGGCCGGAGCCTATGATCGAGGGTTTGGATCTTGTAGGAGGACTTGGAGAACAGTCCTGCAAAACAGAAAACCGTTAGGCTCGCCGCAGAGATGGGAGGGCCCCTCTGCGACCACCCTCCGGCGTGAGGATAAGTATTGGTAGAGAGAGAAAATAGAGAGAGAAAGTAGGGACGAAGGTTCAGAAAATCGTACTTGGCCTTGTACTTGATGGGGTATTTATAATGGTCAACTAAGATTACGTCATTCGTCCATACGCACTTGAATGGAGGTTCGTCCTCGGAGTTAGGGGGAACGGGCATATCTGGGATATCCGTTCAGGTGAGTCCGGTTCGTCCCAAGGGATCATGTCCGGCCTCGGATATGTATCTTCAAGTCCCCCAGTTTGTTAAGTTTTGGTATGGACTTGACAAAATGTTTTCATAAGTTATTTCGCCCAGGTGACGTGTCGTCGCTGGAGTGGTCCGAGTTAAATGACGTGGCGTAATCTGAATGGTGCTGACGTGGTATGGGTGACCTAAATAATATGTCTGTCAGTCACCTACGTGTGACGGTTGCGGAACCCTATGTTGGAAACCACAAGCGTCAATTGAAATGACAGCTCGACTTGACTGCCCTTAACCGACTTAAGTCCTCCTATAAAATCAGCTTTTACCATTTTATTTTTACTCTTTTTTCCTCTCATCTTTTTCTTCTCCTCTGTTATCCTCTTTACTTTAACCTCTTCTTCTTCAAGGTAAGGTGCGTTCTTTTTACATTATGGCACCCGGTAAGGATAATATGTCAGCGAGTGTGAGTGTGCTTACTCAAAGTCAGTTGAATAAGTTCATCCGTGAATATAACATTCCATTAGATTTGAATCCGGTTCTTCCTTCAAAGGACGAAACCATTCATCCCTTCCGTCAAGGGAAGTTTCCTCTTTATACCCGCGTTTGTAATTTTGCAAACTATCGGGTTCCATTTTCAAAATTTTTGATAAGGGTACTCCAGTCTTTTCGAGTTCATATTAGCCAAGTGAACCTGTTCGGCCTGAGTCGTGTGAGTCACTTTGAAATATCCTGTAGGGCCCAAAACTGTAGACCGGACCTAAATGTCTTCCGGTACTTCTATGAATTTATCACGGCCGGAGACTGGTATACGTTTGCCCACCGGAAGGGCATACCTCCCCCCTCCTCCGATGAACGGTCCAGCCTAAAGAATTGGAAGGATAACTTTTTCTGGCTGGACGATCGTTGCCTTCCGGAGGATATGAGGTGGCGGTTCAAGGACCAGACAATGTCCTTCGATTTGGGCGAAGACTTCGTCTTCGACCACGAACTGGCCCGTGCCCTGATTGAGCATAAGTCCCTGATCCGTCCCCTTCATGAGCATTTTCTTTTATTAGGTCGAGTCTGTTTTCGATGTAGCCAAGGGGATAGGGATTGGCCGGTTATTCGCAGAAAGCGTGATCGTAAGTTCCTGCCCCTTTCGTCCCCTTCGGCATTTTTCTTTTTTTTCACTTTGCTAACTTATTTTTTATTCTGAACGTGTAGGTGCGGCAATGTCTCTCAGGGATGCCTTTAAGGTTCCGAGCTTTGATGTACTTGACTTTAATTTAGAGGATCAGGGCGAGGACGGAGTTCCTTTGATGAAGCAAGTGGCCCCTTCGGCCCAGGAGATTCGTCCACTAGTTGCCCAGGACGCAGCTGAACCTTCTGCTGCCGAAGCCACTTCTTCCATTCCCCAAAACATATCCGAACAAGCCGTTGTAGAGGCTACTTCCTCCATTCCAACATCTTCAAAAGATGCTGCTGGCTCCTCCGGATCTTAGGCTGGCAAAAAATCAATCCTAGATGATGTGGACGATGATCCGGAAATACGTGGTTTGGATGAAGCTCTTCAGTATCCTCCTTCCTCTGCCTCCTTGAAGAGTAAGGGCGTTATGCCGGATGTGGATTTAAAATCTCTTACTCGCAAGAGAAAAACGAAACGTTGCAAATCCGTTCTTCTGATCCCCTTCCAATGCCGAAAACGAAGAAGGTCAAAAAGGACGCCTCTCAATCTGGTGGTGACGTGACGGATGAGTTAGATGAGCACCTTACTGGTGGCAAGTTTTCAAGAGAAGGGGCCGCACGGGCTAGATCCGAACCGACCCCTACTTTTTCTGGCGGCTTCCTTCCTGACGACGAAACAGAAAGTATGGAGTTGGAAAATCCGGAGGCTACGATTAAGGAAAAGGAAAAAATTCAGGGTGAGACAAAAGTGGTGACTTTTTCAGGTACGACTTTGAGTTCATCCTTGGGTCCGGACCGTTTTATCGATGGTGAGGAGGATCAAGTGTCTTCCCTTCCATCGTCTTGGTTCGGACCTAAGTTGATGTCTTTCTTTCGATATGCAGATGTATTCTCGGACGATATGGAGATCGATCCGGCAACAGTTGAGGAGAAGTTTGTTTCGGATTGGGATATCCGGAATAAAGATTCTGTGATGGATGAGTTGGTGGCAAGAACTCTTCTTTTTAATATAAGCACTCCGCTTGACCACGCCCTGAGCCGAAGAATGAAAAGCCAAGACTTGGGGGTCGCGGTCTTATCCAACCAGGCTCAATCCAATGTCTTTGTGATGGAACTCTATCGTCGGTGGGTGGAGGCAGAGTCGGTGAGGGAAAGCTTGGAAAAGGAGACCCGTTATTTAAAACGGAAGGTTTTGAGGGCTCCGGATATGGAGAAGAAAGTCGCCCAGCTTACCCAGGATCTCCAATCTCAACAGGAGAAGATCAAAGCCTTGACCACCCAAAACCAATCTTCTCAGGCGGCCGTTGCTTCTGCTGCGGAGGATCGTGATAGAATATCAGCAGAGCTAAAGAGTTTTTCCGAGTCTATGAAGAAGAAGGACGAAGTGCACAAAACGGTTCTGGCAAAGATGGAAGAATCTTTTTTGAATGCTCGTCTGGCTTACGTGAACATGATGGCTGGTACGTACCTTGCTTGTCTTAAATGCTTTTTTATTTTCCTGTTTCTTTCTAACACTTTGGTCAGAGCGGGATGTGCTCAAATCAGGAGAAGCGGATTTGAAGGCCCAGATTGAGGAGATGAAGGGGCATGAAGAAGAGATTGAAGCGGAGAATGCTTCCTTGAAAGCTAGAGTGGAGGATCTTCAGGCAACTAAAGTTTGGATGCTTTCGGAGGGGGCTAAGCTTCTTGCCAAAAATATTCATAAGGGCCCGGAGATGACTGCTGCCGTAGCCACTGTTAACATTGCTATGAGCTCCGTTGGTGTCAACTCCGGCCTTCACAACGGCTATCTTCATGCTTTAGAGAAAAAGACTCCCTACGCGGATGTTCTGATGCTGAACCGTAATGCCGCCGAAGAGCTAGAGGCGGCAGTTGCTTGCTTTGACTCCCTTACCTTTCCAGTGGTAGAGGACCTTCCGAAGCTTATTAATGAACCACTTTCTGAAATCAAGAAGGCTCTCTTCTTTGCCAGTGGTGGCTCTCCGAAACAATGAGGTGGACATGCCCGGCTTCTTGGGGTATGCACCTTGGCAAGTTTATTGGTTTTTTAACTATCTTTTTTAGGAGGTGGACATATCCGGTGGTTTGGGATATGCACCTTGTTTTTTGATTCAGGATGAATGTAATGATGTTCTTACTGCACTTGTGTTTATAACAACTATCCTATGTAAATAGTTTTGTGGTTTCCGGTTATACTAGTCCGGTCAATTTTGATGCAATCACTTTACTGCGCATGCGTCCATGCTTTTTGTGTTTACATTTTTTCTGCTTTTAGAATGTTCTTTTTAAGGTACGGATCCGATTAGTTTTGCTTTTTTAGGATAAATGCAAAGTGAAGGGAAGGGTATGAACGAAACCAGTTCATTCTTACCTTTTAGGGTTAGCATCCCTGGTTCGGCCGAAGATATTTTTGTGTTGCAACTTTGTTAATGATAGAAAAATTTTATCATTCTATTTTTCTTATCCGGAGTTATATTTCTCCGTTTAACACATGGTAAAAACATTTTAAATAATCCGCGGGTAAAACCCTCCGTGGTTCTTGGAATTATAAAATTGTTCGGTGCGGGCAAAAACATCCGCATTACAAGGAAAGCGAAAGGTGACGGAGGCCGTAGCTTCCGTATTACAATTTTATTTTCAAAATAGGAAAAAATTCTTCAAAGAAAACACTTCTTGAGTTGTAATGTTTTTCCAACTCTTTTTTATATTTTGCTTCTCGGATGGCCGCAAGTTCTCTTCTTTCTTCGGCTAAATCAAGGTTCAGGCGGAGTTCTTGTTCGTTCCCTTCTTGGCTTTGTTGCATGCGAGGGGTGGGTATCCCTACCTCGGCGGGAATGACCGCTTCCGTACCATACGTTAAACTGAAGGGAGTTTCCTTAGTGCTTGTTTTTGGCATCGTCCGGTGAGCCCACAGGACGTGCGGAAGTTCATCTGCCCAAGAAACTCCTTCTTTCCCCAGCCGCTTTTTTATACCTTCCACAATACTGCGGTTGGCTCTTTCTACCTGCCCATTGGCCTGGGGATGGGCTACCGAAGCAAAATTTTGCTCAATGTGCATTCTTTCGCACCAAGTCTTGAATGGTTTTTCTGCAAACTGCTTCCCATTGTCACTGACTATACAGAGCGGCATTCCGTATCTGCATACTATGTTTTCCCAAACAAACCTCAGCACTTGATCTCCGGTGATAGTCCAGAGGGGTTTGGCTTCGATCCATTTTGTAAAGTAATCGATGGCCACTAGTAGGAACCTCACTCCTCCGGTGGAAACAGGGAAAGGACCGACGATGTCAATCCCCCATTTCTGAAACGGCCAAGCCGAAGTTACTGGCACGAGGTTGTTTTTGGCTCGGTGACTGATGGGAGCGTGCCGTTGGCAGTCTTCACATGCTTGTAATTCATTTACAGCGCTTTGATGCATGCCCGGCCAGAAATAGCCGGCATTCATAGCCTTGGCTACAACCATCCTTGGTCCGGAGTGGATATCGCATATCCCCCAGTGAATTTCTCTTATGACATAACTGGCTTCCTCCGGAGTTAGGCATTTTAGGAGCGGACCTAGGAAGGTCTTTCGGTAAAGTTGCCCATCATGAACCTGATACTGCAATGCTTTCACCTTTAGCTTCCGGGCCTGAGCTTTTTCTTCCGGTAGTGTGCCATCTTTCAAATATTCTAAGATCGGAGTCATCCATGATCTTTCCTGCACGGAGATTGACATTACGGACTCCGTCTGATGGATGGCCGGAGCTTGCAAAGTTTCAACTAGCACTTCCTTGGACAAGTGATAGAAGGCTACGGATGCAAGTTTGCTCAGGACATCTGCCTTTTTGTTCTTGCTTCGTGGTATGTGAACTATTTTGCAAGAATCAAACGAGGAGATCAGACTGTTAACTTGGCTTAGATACCGGATCATGTTTTCCTCTCGTGCCTCGTACTCTCTGCTAACCTGGTTGGCGACTAGTAGTGAGTCAACATGAGCTAGTACGGAGGTTGCACCCGCCTTAGCCGCGGTTTGGAGTCCTGCGAGGAGAGCCTCATATTCTGCTTCATTGTTTGAAGTTTTAAATTCAAATTGCAGAGCATAAGTATATTCTATCCCTTCCGGATCTATTAGAATCAAACCGGCTCCCGACCCTTCTTTGCTAGAGGCTCCGTCTGTATATAAGTTCCATACCCTTGGGAGGGCGGACTTTTCTTTAGTGCTTTCTCCGGTTGGTACCTCCATGAGGAAATCTGCCACAGCCTGGCCTTTTACCGGACCTCTGGTTCGGTATGTAATATCAAAAGCGCTGAGTTCGATTGCCCACTTGGTGAGGCGTCCGGAAACCTCCGGCTTTCTGAGAATTTGCTGGATCTGAAGGTCGGTCTGTACTTCTATATTGAAAGCCTGGAAATACCTTCGGAGACGTCTGGAAGCATGAACCAATGCAAGTGCCAGCTTTTCTATCATCGGGTACCGAGTTTCATAATCCTTCAAGATGCGGCTTACATAGTAAACCGGTATTTGTGTTTGATTTCGATGCACCACAAGTACTGCGCTTATAGCGAAATGCGAGGCGGAGAGATAAACGGTGACGGTTTCTCCGGTGATTGGAGCGGTCAAAGTGGGTAAAGACCCAAGACAAACTTTCAATTCTTGAAATGCTGAATCCGCCTCCGTCGTCCATTCTATCTGACCCTTTCCGGTTCGTTTTTTCAGTACGTTCATGAAAGGAATAGTTCGGTCGGCCGCTTTTAAGATGAAACGATGGAGAGCTACCAACTTACCATTCAGAGATTGGATTTCCTTGACCGTTTTAGGAGGCTGCTTGGAGACCACTGCTTTGATTTTATCCGGATGTGCCTGGATTCCGGATTGAGTTATCCACACGCCAAGAAACTTCCCTTCTTCTAAATTGAAGGATCATTTTTTAGGATTGAGCTTGAGATTGATACTCCGAAGCCTAGTGAAGGTTTCGAGTATGTCATCGATCATGTTATCTTCGGCTTGACTTTTTATGACCAGGTCATCCACATAAATCTCTAAATTTCTTCCGATCTGGTCTTTGAATGCTTTATCCATCAACCTCTGGTACGTAGTCTTGTCTTCGTCTTCCAAGGCCATCTGAATTTGGTGGTAACCTTTATATGCATCCAAGAAACATTTAAGACGAAAGCTGGACAAAGAATCAATCTTCAGATCTATCTTCGGCAACAGGTAGCAGTCCTTCAGACACGCGTTGTTTAAATCAGAAAAATCGACGCACATTCTCCAAGTTTTGTCTTTCTTTGTTACCATTACCGGATTGGAGACCCATGTTTGATACCGTACTTCCCTGATAATTCCAGCGCTAAGCAGCTTTCGTACATCCTCGGAGATGGCTTTGTTACGGGCTGGAGCCATGTTTCTTTTTCGTTGAGCTACTGGCTTCACTGAATGTGATACTTTCAACTTGTGTTCGGCCAAGCATCGAGGAACTCCGACCATGTCAGAGGTTTGCCAAGTAAATACATCAAGTGAGCTAGACAGAAGTTTCCACAACCGTTTTTTGGTACGTTCGGGGAGCTGGGCCCCAACGGTAATTTTTTGCTCCAGAAACTGCGGATGTATAGCCCATTCTTCCGTATGGAGGGCCGGAGGTTGTACATTACCCTCGCTTTGTCGTATTTCAGCTACGCACATTGTTGATTCGGAGAGCAGAGTTGCCACTCCTGCTTCGGTGGGAAATTTTAACGACCCATGGATGGTAGAACTGATAATACCAAAAGCGCACATCCCTGGTCTCCCTAGTATGACGTTGTGAACGGATCTTGCTCCCACTACTAGGTATGTCAAGTTGACAGTTCTGACCAGGCTTCCAGCTCCCAACGTTGTTGGTAGGGTGATTTGCCCAATAGGCTGTACCACCTCTCCGGAGAAGCTTACCAACGGCATAGAGACTTGTATCAGTTTTGCTTTGGTCTGCGGAGCTAGCTGTTGGAAACACTGTTGGTACATTATCTCAGTGGCACTTCCGGTATCAACATAAACCCTCCGGACCTTGTGGCCTGCTATTATCGCAGACACTATGATTGGTCCGTCTTTGATTTCTCCGGGAGTGATGGGAGGGAAAGCGATCGGTTGCTGCATCCAAGCGGCCATATGGTGGCTGGACCGCTTGATGCCTTGGTTATCTACTTTCCTGATCATACAAATTGCTGGTTGATTGTTCGGATTATCCGCCAAATTCCCTGAAGACTTTCCTTCTTTTACTTCTTTTACTAGGTGCGACAGCTTACCAGACCGCACTGCTTTTTCTATTTCTTGCTTTAGGGACCAGCAATCGTCTGTATTATGGCCTCGCGCATGATGGTAATCACAATATTTTTTTGGAGTTCTTGTCACCTGGATTTCGAAGCTTTGGTGGGACGGGGAAGCTTGCACCTTCGGCGCTGAGGATTTCACTGGGAGTTTTGGAAAGATCCGATAAATTGTAAAATCTTTACCCGGAGCTTCTTCCTCGTTGAGGTCTATCGTTCCTGTTGTAAGGGTGTGGTCGTCCCCTACTTCCGGATGGAGTTTTATCAAATACAGACCCACCGTTTTTCTTCCAGGAGGACATCTTATGATCTGACTCTGGTGCTGGAATACATGCGTTTTTTCCTCGAGCAAAAGCTCTGGCTCGTTCCATGAGTACTTCCATCGTCTTCGGAAGATTTTCGTGTAGTTTTTCGACCAGCTGGTTGTTCCGGACACCATGACAGAATCCAGAGATCCTTAACTGGTCAACTACCCCACTGATCTGCATACTTTCTCGGTTGAACCGGTCGATGAAGCTACCCAAAGATTCCCCGTCCTTTCTCCGGATGTTGTGAACTTCGGTGATTTCTTTGGAGTAGTGCCGTTGTTGGCTAAAGTTCTGGAGGAATAATCTTTGGAACTCCCCGAAGTCGTTGATCTCTCCTTCGTTCAACGCATCAAACCACACCCGAGCAGCCCCGGTTAGTGTTTGTGCGAACATGAAGCACCACGCCGGCATCGGCCATTGTTCTACTCGTGCGGCTCCGTCGAAGTCAAACATATGATCATCTGGATCAGTTGTACCATCATACTTCTTTACTATAGTTGGCATTTTGAGCTTCGGAGGGAGTTTGGCGTGTGTGATACGGGCACTGAATTTGGACTTAGCAGTCATGGAAACCGGATGATATGGCTTTGTGAATTCCGGATCATTAATTACTTCCATTTGCGTTTCATTTCGTATTGCCATTGCTGGAGATGGTCCGGAGGAACCCTGCACATATCCATTATAAGTTTCCGAGGTAACAACGGTGGAGAAAGTAGGAGAGGTGAATATCGTAGGACCCATAGTCCTTACCGGAGTTTCGTCATGAAAGAGCCTGGTTCGTAAACCAAGGATCTGTTCATCTCTAGCCTGTTGTGCTTTTAATCTTCGTAGAAGACTTGCATTTTTTGGAAAGAATTTCAGCATCAAACTCCGACGCTTGCGAAGTGGGAATTAGAATAAATGGCAAGGTTGTTCCGGGTCCGGAGCTCAAAGGAGCTGAAATGGCGGAAACAACACTTGATGATGCTGTTGTTGGATCCCGAATTCATAGAACCCGAGGCCGCCATAGATCAGTTCGTTGCTCAAGAAATTCACTAAGGTGAAGGACTATGAGCTGTGAAATCGGATGGCGCCAATTGAAGAACCAAAGAATCGAGTTAAGGCCGGAGCCTGTGATCGAGGGTTTGGATCTTGTAGGAGGACTTGGAGAACAGTCCTGCAAAACAGAAAACCGTTAGGCTCGCCGCAGAGATGGGAGGGCCCCTCTGCGACCACCCTCCGGCGTGAGGATAAGTATTGGTAGAGAGAGAAAATAGAGAGAGAAAGTAGGGACGATGGTTCAGAAAATCGTACTTGGCCATGTACTTGATGGGGTATTTATAATGGTGAACTGAGATTACGTCATTCGTCCAGACGCACTTGAATGGAGGTTCGTCCTCGGAGTTATGGGGGAACGAGCATATCTGGGATATCCGTTCAGGCGAGTCCAGTTCGTCCCAAGGGATCATGTCCAGCCTCGGATATGTATCTTCAGATCCAAAGCACATCACTTGGTTTGTGGTTCATGAGGCCGCTATTCAATTCGATTGACGAAGATTTCAGTTGTATGCAGCGAGTGTAAGGGAGCGACGAGAATGCGATAGGGGTTCGCTGACCACCCGGAGGGAGAAGGCGATGCTAGCGGTGGTGCACCAGAGAAGGGTTGTCGTCGGCCACAACCACGAAGGAAATGGAGTGTTGACTCACCGATAGTTAAAGATTCGGAGATTAAAACCGTAGATCTGATGATGTTTTCTGCGTTAGCGGTTTGCCATTTGCAGTCCGTCTTACGGAAGACATTGAAAAAAGTTTGAAATGTGATGATGGTGAAAAGTTTGCCATCCTTCTCACACTATTACTATGCCATCAGCGCACATGGTTTCATGTGATTGTTTTCCATTTTTTAATTTGTTTCAAAAGGTATTATTAGAGCATTCTCATCCAAACCATCAAAAAATGTGAGGGGTAGTTTTTATATTATAAAGGGTATAAAAAATGGTTGTGAGTGGAGGAGAGAGAAAATGTTACTGTTCATCTGTATATTTGGGGGGACACTGTTCACCCAGTATAATTTTTTTAATATATATTGAAAGTGGTTGTGAGTGAAGGAGAGAGAAAAATGTAATGATAATATTATTTAATTGAAAAGGAGAGAGAAAAAGTATTTGTTTTTAGTGAAAATATATTAATATAGGAGTTGTTTTTTTTAGTGGAATGTATGTATAATTTGATGGATTGGATGAGAATGCTCTTAGATACCATATAATAAATAATAACAATAAATAATAATACAAATAGTAACAATAATAATAATAATAAATAATAAATAACAATAATAATAAAAATAATAATAATAATAAATAACAATAATAAATAATAAATAACAATAATAATAATAATACAAATAATAATAATAATAATTAATATATAACAATAATAATAATAATAATAATAAATAACAATAATTATAATAATAACAATAATAATAAATAATATATAACAGTCATAATAATAATAAATAACAATAATAATAACAACAATAATAATAATAAATAACAATAACACTAATAATAATAAATAACAATAATAATAATAATAATAATACTAATAATAACTAAGAAATAAAAAAAATTCACTACCCCGTCTATGCCTCATATAGAGGTAGACCGGGCGTCCTGTTCTACCCATTCATCTTCAACAGTCAACAACCATAACCCAAACCCACAAAAATCACAAAATACAAGCAATTCTACGGTCCTAATGTATAAATAAATGAAGAATACAAAAATATAGGTTAAAATACGTACCCGGGAAGCTTCAAATGTAAAAAATACGGTCCAAATACGTCTGATTTTGTCTTCTCCGTATGTGTGCGTATATGTGTGTGTATAGATTTGGCGGGAATATGCAGGGGCGTCTAGGTTTCCCCCTGATATACGAGGCATAGACGCCTCGTATAGGGCTAGACAACCCATCTATCTGGTCAGCACAATTACCATTTTACCCCTGAGATGCCCCCAGTATAGGCCTCATTTAGGGGTAAAATGGTAATTAACCATTTTAAAAAGATTCTTCTGAAATGGTTTAGTTACCATTTTACCCCTGAATGAGGCCTATATCGGGGCATTTCAGGGGTAAAATGGTAATTTTCTAAATCCTTTTTAATTATTCAAAATAAAAAATCCCCAAAAAATGTCGCTCAAAAAATACGACCAGTCTAGGTCTGTACGAGGCGTCCAACTTTTGAAAATTACCATTATACCCATGATTGAGGCCTATACTAGGGAATATCAAGGGTAAAATGGTAATTATATATATATATATATATATATATATATATATATATATATATATATATATATATAGTGCGGTTAACATACATTAGGGCTTATCGTACAAAAATACGCGACACGCTTAACCGTCCGATCATTGCCCTAATCACGCATAAGACACAAAATAACGCATGGGATCCATTTTTTGGTGATAATCACGCATGGGGGGTGATAATCACGCATGGGATGTATAATTACGCAAGTTATGAAGGTAAAAAAAATAATCACGCACGTTGTTTTTGTTTGTCGCGTACGATAACGTAGGATAAGGGTTTTTGTACATTATACTTATTCTATATATATATATATATCCTTTTAAAATTCAAATTTTAAACAGATGAAAGTTACCGCTCATGATAGACGACCCGTCTAGGTCTAGACGAGTCGTCTACTTCTTTTAAAATTATTTTCATACCCCTGAATGAGGCCTATATAGGAGTCATTTAAGGGGTAAAGTGGTAAATCTACAAGTCCCTTTTAAATATTCAAAATTTAATCAAAACAAATTTCATCTTTGTTTCTTATGAGATTTTTATTTGCACAATTTAGCGCTTATTTTGTTCACGATTTTCCCTACTTTTTATTTTCGCTTTTTATTTAACGAGTTTACTTATGATTTTAACTTTTTGCATTTTTTTTGTTTTTAATATATATGTGGTTTCCCAGTTTTATAATGGTGTTTACAAGATTGGGCTCGTATTTGAGAACTTGCAATTATGTTACTAGGAACCTATAAATTCATTGCAATATGTTTTGTACTTTGAGGCTTGTACTCTACAGTTGATTGATGTACATAGGTTGTTATTGTAGCGTTGATTGCTTTATTGGTGCAATTTTTTCTTTATGTTGACATAATCTTTTTCAAATAATTTTGACTTTGTTTTCAATGTTTCATACTTTTTTTATGAGATTTTCATTTGTATAGTCTACCAAGTTTTTGTTCTTAAAATCCTCTGCTTCCTTTTATGTCCGCTTTTTACTTGATGAGTTTACTTGTGATCTCAGCCATTTCCATTGTTTTTATTGATTTTAATAGATATGTGGTTTCACAGTTTTACGTGGTGTTTTGCAAGATTGAGCTAACATTCAAGAAGTTGTAATCCTGTTACTAGGAGCCTATAGACTCATTTTAACATGTTTTGTACTTTGTGGCTTGTACTTTACAGTTGATTAGGTGTACGTAGGTTGTTATGTAGCAGGGATTGCTTGGTTGGTGTACTTTTTTTCTTTTTGTTAATATCATCCTTTTCTGATATGTGTTTCACTACAAAAAAAATGTCATTTAGTGGCATACAATAAGTGCCATAAAAACCCAAAAAAGTGCCATAAAAACCCAAAAAAGTGCCACTAAATAACCTTATAGGAATGAGTGGCACACAAAAAAGTGCCACTAGAAGTGGTGCCACTAAAGACTTTTAGTGGCACTTTTTGGTGTGCCACTACAAAAGTAAAGCTTTTTAGTGGCATTTTTTATATGCCACTACAAACGGCTTTTAGCGGCATTTATTGTATTAATACAAACTAATTAAAATTTGTATTTATTAACAATATAAAATAAAAAATAAAACTATAAAATATTGAAATCATAATATCATTACTTCAATTAAAAGTTACTTCGTCTTCTAAACATTCAAATGTTTGCAAACAAATATCTAATAAGTGTCAAACTAACTCTAATTATTAAACATAAGAAACATAAAGCTAAAAGACATTTGAATAAAAAACTTAAAATTTCATTGCGTTCTTGAACCTCTTTCTCAATCTTCATACGGTTATAATAATTCTCATGCAATCATGTTCCCACATCATAATTGTTCCATGCGCTTACTGTTGCCACAACAACCAACTCGCTGTATATTCAACCTGAAATTTCACAATTTATGTTAAATTGATTAAGCTCTGTTAGTGGTAACTATAGTTATCAAAGATGTTTGAGCAATTAATAAAAGGCAACCTCACATCTTTTGATGTTAGTTTATGCTTTTCAACCAAAGATTAGGTGCTTTTTCAGTACCTTTGATTAGTGTAATTGAGTTAGCCTAGAGAGATTTCTCAAATTGTAGCCTTTCCAAAAGGAAATATTGATAAGGAAATTGTTTGTTTGCTGAAAATAAAGCTGAAAGCAAATCGCCTTGTTGGGCCGCCCTTAAACACATTTGCGATAGTCGTACTGAAAACACTTTTGAATTATCCCAGGAGCATTACTGATTTTGCAACCCTTGCATAATAATCATTTGAGCGCTTTGTTCAACTTTAAGTACAATACCATATGCAATAAAAATGATTTTCTTTGCAACAATTTTAAGTACACTTCTTTTCAATTATAAGAAAAAGACCTTTGTACCCGATGATCTTAATTTATAAATCCCAGTCCTTTTAATCTTTGTTCTAAAAAAGGTAGTATTAAATTTTCAATTCAAATGGGTTACACTGTAATAAAAAATACAGTCTTCTTTTAACTTATTCTGTGAACTAGATTGATACAACAAGGTCATATAAAGTTTGATAAACTGAATATTTTTGGTAATGGACAAGAAACAAAACCCGTATCATTTGTGTTCAAGAAGTAATAGGTATGAAATCAACAGGTTCAGCTGTATCACTTGAGTTGTTTCACATCTTAATGATGATTCAAATTCAGTTAACAGTAAAGAATGAATGCGTACCTGTAACTCAAAGAGTCGCCAAGCCTGTAATATATGAAAAGAAACAAGAATTAATACCTGGATCCAAGTTTACAGATTTTCAGAAACTATATACTAATAGTACAATCATCCAAATCAACCTTTATAATGTTTTACAGATTCTAGCTTTCTACCATGAACGGAGGAGATCAATCATATTATTTACAATATAACCAACTCATTTTCTTAATATACGCAACAAAAGACCTACCACTAGAACTGGAAATCTAGAGAAGTCCTTGATCAAATACGTTTTATTCAAGGAACAAAGTAACAAATTTAAAGGTGCAAATAAGCCAAGCTATTCGCGAGCTACTCGAGAACGGCTTGAAAAAAAAGCTCAAACGAGTCGAGCTTAAACAAGCTCGAGCTTTGCTTATCGAGCTCGAGCTGGCTAGCGAGCCTAAACAAGATTATTGTCTATATATTTTTTTATTATTATGTTGAGTATATATAAAATAATAATTATAATTTATATAATATAATTAATAAAAAAATAAACAAGTCAAGCCCGAGACAGGCTCGGGTTTTAAAAAACAAAGCTGGATTCAAGCCGAGCTTGAGCTCTCACAAGTTAAACGAGCTTGAGCCTAATCGAGCTCAGACTCGGCTCATTTGCACCCCCTAACTACTTAACAATAATCACATATAACAAGATTTAACTCATGATCGGTCTTATAACAAAAACAAGATAGAGCACAACATAAACCAAATGTAATACAGAAAAATACAGAACGATTACTTTGCTTTTTCAGCAGTAGGATTGGCTTTCTGAAGCCTAGCACAAGCACCGCGACCACCAAACTTCTTCAGGCTCACACCTTCTCGGATTTGCAACAAGCAGATTAAGGAAAACCCTAATTCCCAAAAACTTTCGCCTTTTGCATTGCCTCCTATAAAAAATATGTATAGGATAACTTGCCAATTGTGTGTAAATTAAACAATCATATCATGTTGAAAGATAAATGCTTAAATATACAACCTTAATGTGAAGAACTCCATCAAACTGAAAGCATTTCACCTTAATATCTGCTCAGACCTTTAGAAGTTGTGGAATCACTGTTCTAATGTGCTTTACTAATGCATCTTTGACCCCCTAAGTCAAAGCAGGAACAAGTTTCGTAACCTAGCAATGAGAAGAATACATGGGCTTGTTTAACGAGATTCCATCATACCATGATAAATAAATGGAATGAAATAAATAGCCTTTTCTGACTTGCATATGCTACGGTTGTCTATGACTAATTTGTATGAATTTTAGTTTTCTACACCTAGTTTGCTTAACAAAATAAAATGTGAGTGCCGCATTTGCCTCGAACTACCTGTTGAATGTCACCTTTAACTTCCCGGAGTCAATATTTTCTATTTCTTGAAAGCACCAGCCATTGTTGGTGTGGATGATCCACCATTTATTGTCTCTTCTAAGATCTGTAGAAAACTAACACAACCGCTAATCAAATTTCAACTGATAAATGCAAGCTAGTATGTTGTACGAACAAGATAAACACATAGAAAGTGGTATCAATGAACAGCTAACAGTGGGGTCAGTGGCGGAGCTAGCCCATTAAGGCAGGGGTATTCTCAAGTTTTTTTTACCGTGCAATCATACAATAATAAAAAAACGATAATAAATTTCAGTAAAACAAATACCTAATAGATTTGCCCTCTTCTTAATTTCATTGAAATCGTTTCATCACATCGTCGTCTTTTACAGTGGCGGATCTAGAAGAGAAATTCAGGGGTATCCCAATTTTTTTACAGCACAACGTTGGTTTTAAAAAGCGAGAATGATACAAAAGCGACAAAGTCTAAAACCGAGACAGAAAAATACATTTGTTTTTAGTACGCAAGGCGCAATCTATTATATGATCTTTTTTATCTACTTTTCATAAGACACTAGCATTATTTACCCGCAATTACAACATATTTTTAAAAAACTTAAAATTTATAACATTACATGTAAATTGTAAACAACCATAGAACTTACTGACACCACAATTTTACCTAAAACAAAAAAATAAATAGATTGAAATAATGTATATAATGTTAATATATTTAAATATTTAAATTTAAATGTTAGATTAATTATACCTAAACATTGAAACCAAATAATAAAATTCACTCTAAGATTGAAACTAAAAAACAAAATTCACCCAATGATATTGTTTAAAATATATGACTTTAAAGAGAGTTTGTCTACTCAACATTAAAGTACGTTGACTCATTCTTCATCTTTTAAATTGAGGGTAATATAGTAATTACCACTTTTAAATTGTGGGTAATATAGTAATTTGACTACAATATATTAGATGTACTTGTTATCTTCTTCATCTTTATCAGATATAAAGCCCTGTTTCTGAACTATCTCTTCTCCACAAAGATCATCTATATCTCTACCGGAGACCAAGAAGCCTAGACGCGAACATCTTCACCGAGAAAGTTGAGGGGTAGCCCGTGCACCCCTTGGGATACATATAGATCCGCCCCTGGTCTTTTACTTTATCAAAAATTTCTTTTTCGACCGAACAACCCATTGCATATTTGGGCTTAGCTATTAAACATGTTTTGAGCTTAATTAATACTATCAAGTTTCATATTTTTCTCTCCTATGCATAAAACCGAAAAATAATACACTACGAATACGGGGTTGAGCCGTAGGCCGTGCTACGGCTACTTACTCATTAGTTCCGCCCTTGACAGCCAACACGAAATAATCAAATTCCCTTTGTTCAGCGACAATCGATACCAAATCAACTGCTCCTCCATCACCGCCGCTATCAGCGTTGACCTCTTCATTTACAATTCAGTAATTAGTAACAAAAGTGTTAGAGGGCAATATTGCAAAATAAATAAAACAAGTAAGGATAGTTTAGCTAACAATTGATAATGAATTGAAGCATAATGCGATCAGATTGAGTGGCGATTTTGTGAACAACCAGCTTCCATACAAAACCCTTGGGTTCAGATTATACAAAAATGAGCCAACCTTCTCACGAAACTAATCTCTAAAATGTACTAAGGTGCTTACCAATATGCAATGTCATATATTTTAGTGGGAAGTTAATAGTATTAAATATCACGTTTGCCATCTAAAACACATCAAGATGCTATTTATTAACATAAAATATATTAAAAGATAATTGAAATAAAGGCACTCTAAAAGATTAATGAAAAAAAAGTCGTTTAGCATTGTTTAGTGACAAACAAGACCCTCGTTTCTTTTTAACAAAGTGGTGTCGAATATGCTCTTTTACTATATTTATTGAGCAAAATTGTTCTTTCAATTAATGATCAAATGGATGTTAAACTAATACGATCAGGTACTCTACACTAACAGCATTCTTCATAATCATCACCAAACTCCACATAATCCAAACCACAAAATAAGATCAAATTCCATTCCAACTCCCCCCTACAAAAAGACATGTGAACAAACACCTGGTGTGCATGCATATTTCACACAAAAAAAAAAGATATTGTAAACAAATGTGATAAATAGACACTATAAACAAATGTGATCAGTACATTATACTAACAACATTCTTTATAATCAAGACCAAACACCACCAAATCCAGACCACAAAATAAAACCATATTCCATTCCAATTTTCCACCCAAAAAACAAAGAAATGCATTTTAACAAACACCTGGAGTGCATTAAAAAAAAGCATGCTTAAACGGTGGATAACATTATGATTACCTCCCGGTAAATAGGCATCTAATCCCCTAAAAAAACCTTACGAACGCTGAGACCAGACCTCGATTTCTCAACCCTTGTACATATATAAGAGCACTTTTCGCCACACAGAGTAGCCGATGAAACTGCTACTAGAGAGAAGATGTTGAATGGTAAGGAGGTTATTTTAGATAAGGGATGGAAAATAAGTTTTGGGGTGTAAAATTTTAAAGATGAGTTGAGGAAAATGTTAGCGGGAATTGGAGGAAAGCTAAAAATTTTGAGAGGGAAGTCAAAATTTTAATTAAGTTTAGCTTTAAGTTAAAAATGTATTTATAAAGTAATAATCATTTAAAATTAAATATAATATCAAAAAACTAAAATAGCATTGTATAAAGTATCACATGCTTTCTTTAAAATGATTTTTTTTTAAACTTTAACTCAGTTTCTAATATATTTTATTACAAAAAAGTATGCATAAATGTTTAAAATGTAATATGATTTTTTAATTTATAACATTGATATATACTACTTATTCGTTACCGATGGGTTATTTTTGTTGGTAATGGCCTTCGCTAGTACTCTTTTTTTCTAATAGCATGTTGAACTTTATAGGGATGGAAAGACTTAATGAGTCATCTTATGGGTGAAAGGAAAATCTCATTATATTCAAGGTTTAGAGCTCTATGGTTCCATTATCAAGTTACGAATGTGAGGGTGTGGGAAAGAGGGAAATTCTCATAAGAATCATTTGATATTTTAAGTGGCATATACAAAGTGTCATAAAAAACCTATATTAGTGGCATAAAAATTAAATGCCATTAAAAGTGGGCGCTAAGCAAATATGGCATACACAAAGTGCCATTAAAAACCTAAATTAGTGGCACAAAAACTAAATGCCATTAAAAATGTGTGCCACTAAATGGCTTTTTATTTGTAGTGTTTTTTCTAGCTTTATATGGCATTTTTAATCGATATGTGCTTTTGCATTTTTATATGGTGTTTTTAATAGATATATGCTTGGTGCTTTTGCAGTTTTATATGGTGTTTTTGCAAGAATGAGCTCACATTTGAAAACCTACAATCCTATTACTAGGAGCCTATAAACTCATTTTAACATGTTTTGTACTTTGAGGCTTGTAATTCACGGTTGATTGCGTGTACATAGGTTGCTGCGGTAGTGTGGATTGCTTTCTTGGTGAAGTTCTTCCTTTTTGTTGATATATATATATATATATAGGGGTCCGCTAAAATGAAAACCACATCTAGTTGTAAGAATCGTGAGAACTACACCGTACGGTGCGAGTTGGACCAAATTTTTTTTTTCATAAACGTAGATGCGTGTATTATAAACACATTTATAAAAAAAATTCAAAAAAAAATGTCGTGTGTGTAGTTTTGTTTGTGTTTACGGGTACCGTAAATTTTAAATCAAATTTACGGTACCCGTAAACGCAAACTTGTGGTGCTCAAAACTAAACACACGACATTTTTTTTTTATTTTTTTTTTACAAATGTGTTTATAATACACGCATCTACGTTTATGAAAAAAAATTTTGGTCCACCTCGCCCCGTACGGTGTAGTTCTCACGGTTCTTACAACTAGAGGTGGTTTTTATTTTAGCGGTCCCCTATATATATAGGAGAAGGATCCGTTAGGAACCACCTTTTATTGCGAGAACCGCGAGAACCAGTGTGAACCCAAACAGTAATACCTAACAAAATCTAAAAAACACCCAAAATTTTTTTCTTTTTTACTATTTTTTTTTTGGAAAAATCACTTTATTTCATCAATAATAAAAAAAAATTCAAAATTTTTTTTCAAGTAACAAATATCCATGCACATGTGCATATGTATCATTTCTTTGACAAATTCCGTAATTCATTACAAATATTAGAAAATTGCACTTTCATTTATACTACTACGTGTAATACACTACTTTTACGTTAACAATATTAGAAATACACATGTGCATCTATATGTATCAACATGAAATAAGGTGTTTTGGTACACTACTTTGAATACACTTTCTCTTTCATCTATCATTCCATCCATAATACACAAACATGCACATGTGCATTTTTGTCATTTCTTTGACAAATTTCGTAATTCATTACAAATATTAGACAATTGCACTTTCATTTACACTACCATATGTAATACACTACTTTTTACATTACCAATTGAAGGGGTAAGGTCCAAAAAACCTTGCACAGGTGCTCGGGACCATACCACAACTTCACCACCAATGAACCTCTTTCAAAGAACCTTGCGCGGCAGCACACTAGTTCTAAAGAAGAGAACTTAAAAAGAAAGCAGTTTCCAACATCCGCGCGCCAAGTTAGAGATAACATATCCTTGCGCAAGCTCTCTTACAACAGATAGGATAAAATCCTAACAACATCTCCGCGCGAAAGTCACTCAGACTAGGATAAAAATAACTTTTATGTTAAAGCGGAATTTACATGAAACAAAGCCACATGGGATTATAGTTGTAAACCTACTAGAAGGCTTTATCGTACATCACCATTCGGTTATAACCGAATAGCCACGTGGCATCATCCTGGGCACTCCTCAAAATCACTATGATGGCACAAAATTGAAGAGAGATCCACACTTGCCCACTTTCCACGTGGCATCTCCCCTGCCGTCGATCACAACCACGATCTGTGTGCACACACATCCGTTAGTGATTAACGGTGGAGGAAATAACCGCTCACGGAAATTACTTTCGGTTATCTCTCCTGTCAACAAACTTTCCCGCCCAAATTCGGCTATAAATATGACAACTCAGGTATCAATTTCTCAAGTTACTTTCACTTCACTTTACTATTACTTCTTCTTCTTCATCAAAACTTGTACTTATTCTCACGCCGGAGAGTGGTCACGGAGAGAACCCCCATTCTCCCCGTGGCGAATCTAACGGCTGTTGTTTTGCAGTTATTGTTCAAAGAAGGAGATCATTCACCCCCGAATCAAACTAGATGACCTAACCCTTTTATGCAGATTCAAACCCCCTGGTTCAATTGATTCCGATCTGTTGAACCAGTGTTTCTTCACCAATATTAGAAATGCACTTGTGCATCTATATATATCAACATGAAATAAGGTGTTTTGGTACACTACTTTGAATACACTTTCCCTTTTATCTATCATACCATCCATAATACACTACCATTACCTCCTACCATCCATAATACAATACCATTACCTCCTACCATCCATAATACAATACCATTACCAATATTTTCACTTTATTACATGTATATAAACACCATTTATACCATCCAATCAACATATTACATCATAAATTGACAAGTATAACCAAACCATCAACCACTAGATATAACTAACCAAAAAACATGTATATGGGTCTACTTCTCCATTCAAAATCACAAACTTTTTGTTCCAAAACACGTTATATCATGGTTATACATAATGATGCACATGTGCATTTTGAATATTGTTAATGTAAAAGTAGTGTATTACGGATGGTATTGTAAATTAAAGTGCAATTGTCTATTACTAATAATGTATTACGGAATTTGTCGAAGTAATGATCCATATGCACATGTGCATGGATAACTATTACTAAAAAAAGATTTTTTTCCTTTATTAACGAAATATAGCGATTTTTTAAAAAAATAATATTAAAAAAAAATTTTGAGTTTTTTTTTTAGATTTTATTTTGTGTTCACATTGGTTCTCGCGGTTCTCACAATAAGGGTGGTTCTCGAATGAACCTTACCCTATATATATATATATATATATAGGATCACGCTAAAATGAGAACCACCTCAAGTTGTAAGAACCGTGAGAACTATTTGATCCGGGGCGAGGTGGACCAAATTTTTTTTTCATAAACGTAGATGCATGTATTATAAGCACATTTGTAAAAAAACAATTCAAAAAAAAATGTCGTGTGTGTAGTTTTGAGCACCACAAGTTTGTGTTTACTGGCACCGTAAATTTTCCGGTTAGATTTACGGTACCCGTAAACACAAACTTGTGGTGCTCAAAACTACACACACGACATTTTTTTTTTAATTTTTTTTTACAAATGTTGTTATAATACATGCATCTACGTTTATGAAAAAAAAAATTGGTCCACCGCGCCCCCTACGGTGTAGTTCTCACGGTTCTTACAACTCGAGGTGGTTCTCATTTTAGCATTCCCCTATATATATATATATATATATCTTGATTATAGGATTTTAATGGTTTTTAAATTAATTAAAACAATAAATTGATATATAATAACCGAATAAGGGCATTGTTGTAATTTTTATTCTCTCATATCACATTGTTATTTATTTTTGGAAGCCACTAACAATGATTTTCGTTTTTTTATCGTGATCCCAACTGAATCACATATTACAATTTTTTTTTAATTTGGCGAATACATCATCCTCTCTTTTAATATTAAAAAATATGACCTTATATGCAAATGTTGGAGTTAATCATAATACTATTTGATATTCTTTTGCGCAAATATGTGAAATACTATTATACATGTATGTATAATGGTTATAATATATTAATGTTTATAAGTAAACAAATATGTACATATGTGTATAAAAAACAAACATTTATTTAAACAACCACCATACACATTTTTATAAAGAACAAACAGTCATTGAACATCAACTATAAGTATATAGACATGTGTATAAAAACTAATTGCTTAGCGAACAACAATTATACACATGCGTATAAAAAACAAACAGTCACTTAACAACAACGATACACATGTGTATAAAAACAAATACTCACCAAACAACTACTAGATCTATACAAAAAGAAATAAAATTTGTTTACAATTAAAAAAATAAAAAGCGCATGAAAATTGGAACGGTTACCTAAACATGGTAACTGATTAATCAATTTTAACATTTGTTTGCAATTAAAAAAATTTATTTAAATGAAAATACGAAACAGTTACCTAACATGGTAACTGCTTTTAATTTATCAATTTTAAAATTTGTTTACAATTAAAAAATTAAGTTAAATGATAATCCTAACCTTATATTTAGTGAATAAGATCTATGGCCAGGATTTGTTCGTTTTGTTCACAAATAGGGAAGTGTTCACAAATGAACCTAACCCTATATATATATATATATATATATATATATATATATATATGGCCGCTAATATGAAAACCACCCCTAGTTGCGAGAACCGCAAGAACCACTCAGATAATGACAACCAAAAGGGTAATATAGTCGTTTAATCAAAACCATCAAATCACATTTCTCTTCTCATTAAAGTTTCTTTTTAAAGTGTTTTCAATTTCTCTCTATTCACATTTCTCTCTCATCTTTTTGTTATTTTGTAAAAAAAGTTTAAAACCGTAAAAACAGTTTTCGTAAAAAATGTAAAAAAGTTTAAGAACGTGTGTGTAAAAAAAATTAAGGAAAAAAAAACTTGTAAAAAATTTTTGGTAAAAAAGTTGTAAAAAAAATTTTAAAACCGTAAAAAAGTTTTCGTAAAAAAGTTTAAAAAACGTGTGTGTAAAAAACATTTTTTTGTAAAAAAAAGGTTAAAATCGTAAAAAAATTTCGTATAAATTTTTGTTCTTTGTTAAAAAGTTTTTGTAAAAAAAAAGTTTCTTTGTAAAAATTTTTTTTTTTATTTTTTTTTTGTAAAAAGAAAGTTTAAAACCGTAAAAAAAAATTTCGGTAAAAAAAGTTTAAAAACGTGTGTGTAAAAAACAGCGCGTAAGTACGGGGCGAAAAAACGGGGGGTAAAAAACGGCGCGTAAAAAACCCGTTGATAAAACGACACGTAAATACGGGGCGTGAATACGGGGGCGTAAAACGGCACGTAAAAACGGGGCGTAAAAAAAGGCGCGTTAAAAAACGGCGCGTAAAACCGGGCGTAAAAAATGGCGCGTAAAACCGGGCGTAAAACGGCGCGTAAAACTGTAACACCCCAAAATTTTGTAAGTCATAATATAAAATTTCTTATATTATGTTGACGCAATTAGAAAAGAAAATGGTAAATATAATTTTACCATATGAAAGTAAATAAGATACTAGTAAGTCCCTAATATTAATTTTCGATCTCTAAAGTCGGATATCTCATTGGATGGAGTGGATGTTGTCCTACCAATCGATTATGTTCGTCGGGTTAACAACAGGTTAGCGAATACTCTTTATGGTTACTTCCTGGGGGGATATAATTGCTTATCCGGTTGTTGAATATTTTGTGAGAACAAATTGGAAGAAACATGGTCTTCAGAAAACTATGATGAACTCGAATGGGTTTTTCTTCTTCAAGTTTGAAGACAGAAAGGGTATGAATAACGTGCTTGAAGGGGGTCTGTGGCTGATTCGTAATAAACCACTTTTTCTCAACACTTGGTCCCCTACAAGTATTCTTAAAAAAAAAGATATTAAAAAGGTTGCGGTTTGGGTTAAATTGCATGAGGTTCCTATAGTGGCGTATACTGATGATGGATTAAGCATGCTAGCATCTAAAATTGGGTCACCGTTGCGGTTGGATTCGTATACAATTGATATGTGTAACGAGGCTTAGGGAATGAGCAGCTATGCTAGGGCTCTCGTAGAAGTATCTGCTGAACATGATTTTAAAGAGGTTCTAACCATAGCTATTCCTGAGTTGGATGAGAACAAGTATGTCAATGAGACTATTCGGGTGGAATATGAATGGAAACCACCGAGATGTGCCCACTGTTGTGTATTTGGGCATGATTCTGAGGAGTGTCCAAAATGCATTCGATTGACAGTGAAACCTCCTACAAACAGTCCGAAAGTAGATGAGGATGGTTATACGGAAGTCAAGACAAAGAAGAATGTAAAGAAGAACGGTTTTCAAGTTAACAATCAAAAGCCCAAGTTTGAATATAGACCTGTGGATAAAAAGAAAAAGGCAGTGAGTTCTTCCTACGTGAATGCGAGGTGCACTAGTTCATCCAAGGTTCAAACACACAATTCGTTTAGTGCTCTTGGGTTCGTTGAGGGGAATGGGGGTTCCTCCCAGGGGAGATATAAAGGGGGACGTGAGCTAAATGAGGAGTCTGATGATGACGAGGCAGAGGTTGTATATGATGAATCAAATGAGTTTTTAACATCGGGTACACATCATACGGCTTCCAGTACAGGGGCAAGCACCTCTCACATAAAGTCCAATGGATAGGTGGCTTCTGTTTCATGCCAAGGGGCTGCCAGTTGGTAGCAATTTCATTTTTGATGATGGTGGTTGACGTCGTTGTTTGATTTTTTAGTTTGTCTACTAGTTAGTCATATCATGATTGTAGTAGGCTAGTTTGAGTTGGTATGTTGGTTTGTTTGTTTTTTGCTTACATATATGGGGTATGTCCTGTATATGAACTAGTGGGGAACTCATCCTCACTACTTGTACTTATTTGGCGGTTGTCTATAATAGAATCACCGGGGTAACCCTTTACCCCCAAAAAAAAAAAAAAAGATACTAGTAAGTATATGTGGGTAAGTAAGATATTGTAAATAACCAAGTTAACTAAGTTAGAGGATGGATGAAAATAGTCATGTTATGAGAAATAAAGGGGTTAGTTATGTTTAAAATGAAAGAAAGTTTGATTAAACAAGGAAAAATGCAGAATTTTCATAAGTAAGTCTGTATGTGTCGTGGGTTTGAAAGGGGATTTAGGGTTATCACCTAAATCCATCATCAACACAAGAATTCTGCATAAATTGGGGTGATTTGAGCTGGAAATCGAGTGCATGAGACATCATCTACACTTGTCTAAGTGTCCTTGAGGTCAGGTAAGTCATGGATTCATGAAATTTTGATGAGAAAGGAAGTGGGTTTTGATTAATCCGTGTGTATGTATGAAATTAGGATGGTAAGAGGCTATAATCATCATATGAGACTTGAATTATGCATGAAATTCGGATTAATTTGATGTTGTTATGTAAACCCACTTGTAGGTAATAATGTCATGGAAATATTGATGAATTATGTGTTATACTAGTTGTAGTTTGATATGTGAAGTTAATTGTTAAATGTTGATGTTATATAAATCTGATTTTGAAAGGAGATTAGGTGAAAATGATGAATGTGATCATCTTGATAAGAATTTGGTATGATTGTGCACAAGTTACTTGTACACTATGCTTGGAAAGTAGTACACACACCAAGTGTTTGATGAAATGCCTAGTATAGGTTAGTATGTGTTATCACTTGTATGGAATGTTAATTAAATATTAATGAAGGTGATCGTGTATTATAAGTGTGAAAAGTGCTTAGTTATGATGTTGTGTGCAAAATGACATGCTACGTGTATTGAGTAACAAAGCTGATTAGGATTAAAATTTGTTGCACAACAGTTTTGCAAAAATCATATAAAATCATAGGAAGGACCTGTGAGGTCGAGCCTTATATGCTCAGAAAGCTATTTAAAGATACTACGTTTTGTGTTTGAACATGTTTGTTGAATTCGGATGTTAAACTGGCCAAAACAGTGCCCAAAGTCGGCAATACTGTTTTGATAGCAAGCTGTTTAGAAGCATTTAAGCTTCTGTGCTGATTTGTAAAAATCATATAAAATCGTAGGAGCGTCCGATTGTTACGATCTTTATATGCTTAGAAAGGTCTCTGAGTCTAGATCATTTCATATTTGAACATGAAGAACTGAATCGGATGATAAATGGGTTAAAATGTGTCGTGAACAGCTGCTGCGCAGAAAGTTGCTGCGCATTTTTAGTATAAGTATTCAGTAAAAATAGTTGTATTGTTATGCACACTTATATGAATCATGAACTACTGATTTTAATAAATTATTAGTAAGTTATATGATTGTTTTAAGTGTCTAAAACACTTACCAACTAGTTTATGCATATAATTGCACCAACGGGTCGAAACAGGTTGTTGATAGAAAATAGTAGAATGGATGTGTAAAAACCAAAGTGTTAAGAAATGGTATGAAATGTTTAACGTATGAAGCAAGTTGCCTAACTTAGAAAATGTTGTCATTCTAAGTATGGAATTTTGAAAGAATAATGAAGATGATGTAAATACATAATTATGCATGCTAGAAGCTCATGTATGACTTTTGTGATGATGGAATGATAAATTGTTAGATTGATTAGCATTGTTGTATTATGATACATGTTGAACTCGTTAAGCGAGTGACGCGTGAATAGAAGTGTGATTAGTGATGCGTGTGATTATGTATACTAACTATTGAATGGATGTAATGGAATGAGATAATAGGAACGTGTCAAGGAGAGCTCAAGCATAGGAGGATAACTGGTCAAGACAAGGCAAGGTGACAAATACACTTATTGGAGTACTCAAGGTAAGTGATTTCCTGAATCACTTCTTATCTTATAAATAAAGTTTTGATATGTTGAACGTAGGAAATCATGTGAGAAATTATGAGAATGAGTAAGTACTAAGGTATGTATTAATGAGGTAAGTCGTAAGAAGTTATTTGTTCTTGGAATTACATGATAGAAGTGAACGGGTCAAGAATAAAGAAAGAAACATACACATAATCACATAGGTTATTTCCTAACACAATTGATAAAATCTTGGTGTCAGCATAACACTTTTGTGGCTTAAACCAGTGGCTGTAGCTCTGATACCACTCTCTGTCGCAACCCCCGACCCCTACCCCGGGAGCGGGCGGCCGCGAGATCCAGATTAGTGGTATCGGTGTTTATTAATTTGGCAGCGGAAATTTACATCAGGACCGTAGTTAGGAAATAGTTTATCAGAGTTAAAATACCACACTTTTATAAATAACAAATATATGGGAAAAACCCAAGTTTCCATTACAATAGGTTTATAGGGATATACCGTAATTTATTTGAAATAAATCTTCTTTCTTATTTAGGTAACTTTTATAGCCACTTTTCCAAGCCTTCAGTGCTCTCCAGCTGGCTTCTAATTGGCTTTCACATTTTGTTACCTGAAACGCGTTTTAAAAAGTTTTATCAGCAAGAAATACTGGCGAGTGCATCCCAGTTTAATCAAAACAGGATTTCATATCTTTACAGTATTGAGAGCGATTACAATGTTTTTATCTACCCAATTACCACCCACGGTATTGTCAATCCTGACTTGTGGTCATGCTACTACTCACAGTGTAGTAACAAGTAATGTATACAGAACCCCAACATACCGACAGTAATTGTAGAATACATAGACTCAATCACTGTTAAATATACTTTAAAACAATTGAGGTTTTGTAAAAATAGTTAATAAAAATAAGATGTACTCACATAAAAAGTTTACAAAAAGGGAATGACTCACATTGCTATTTTAGATAATACTACTGCTTTCTGGTGACTTCCTGGTTATAATCTATCAAAATTAAACAATGCACACGTGTTAGTAAGATAACCCAATTTACATTAGCTATACCCCCGAGACAGAACTCCAACGACTGAGTCAGGAAGAGCCTTGACATGCGTTACGGAGCTCTAGATCAATCGGGCAGAGTAATTAATACGTAACTGGGGGTTATAATACTTACAACGAGGCAGAGCTTCGCTTTTTAGGGGTATAATACCCGAGAGTTTTAGCTATTATATTTTGAGAGAGAAAGAAAGATTTTGAACGAGATTTAACTCAGGTTGAGACCTCAATTTATAGGTCTGGAGATAGGTGGCTCGCGGCCCGCGACGGCCGCTTCTATATCTCTTGCGGCCCGTGAGAGAACTAGGGTAGGCCCTCGCTTAGTCGGCTCAACCCTCTAGACCCACCACGTACTGGACACGTGGCACAATGTGGTCCGGCCTGGTATCAATGGGTCGCGGCCCGCGACAGTCTTGCCTTGACTGGGTCGCACCCCGCGAGAGCCTTAAAATTTTGTTTTTATTTGATTTTTAATAATATAAAGGTATTTTAGGGTTATTTTTCGTATACGGGGTGTATTTTAGGACGTATAGGAGTATTTTAATGGTTTTGGGAGAGTTGTAATAAATTATGATTCCATGGAAACTTTGATTTTCCCTCCTTCACCATTTGATTAATTACTTCTCTTAACTCTTCATATTTTTCAATATGGTTGTCAAGAGTAATCAACCATTGCTACACATGATTAATAAATGAAAAATATATAAGTATAGTAACTATTTGAATTGATAGCGTAGTTTTTGTTTGTAGAGTAATTATTACCTTTTCATTTGATCTATAATCAGGGCCTAAGTAGGGTGTTAATCCAAATAATTGTTGTGGTGTAGCACAATAATCCAAAAGCTTTTGAGTTGATGGTCCAATCCCCAAATTATTGATGTCAAAAGTTGAGTCGGACAGTCTTGTATAAGGCACTACATCGAACAAGTGAAACAACAAATGGTTAAAACAGTTTTTTTGATCTTTTGATTGCATAATAGTGTAATTATATGAAATTACATACTCGATGTGATGATATCATCATTTGGTTCATTGCAACCTTCTTTAGCTGTATTATCACCAATAGGTTCTTCAACATTTGAAACTTGAACATTCTTTTTGCTTTTATCTTCAGTATCACATTCAACATTCTTCGGATCTTCATTCATTTCTACATCATCATCGTTTCTTCATCGTCTGTCATTGGGCCATTATTATAGAAATGTTTTCGCAAGTTGTTGAGTAGCTCCGTTGTGATGTATTGCACTGCTAGGGTTTCAACTTTAAAACCCGATCTTTTATGCCTCTTGAAGTATGAATGTGCGAATATTAGCTGCCATTAGTTTAACGAAATATAAGTTTTAAATTAAATTAGTTATAAAAAATAACTAAATTAGTTACAAATTATAAGTAGAGTAATTATCATACCGCAAGTAATATTATTGGGCCAGTGAATTGATCAATTCCTCCTTTCCATTTTTTCTTTGATCTTCTTAAACATTCGAGCATGTAGCCACACCAGTTCATATTTGGTATTTCTGAATCTTTTTCAATACCAATTATAAACCTCTGGTTGACTGTTGTTGATTGTGTTGTGTCTCCCAACAAAGTATTGACCACAACAAGAAAGTTTGTGTTAAATAACTTTCCTGCTTGTGAAGATTCTTTTATCAAATCAATAACTTTTATCACACTGATTTTCGGGTTATCAAATTGATTCTTAAATTCATTAACTCTCCCACCAACACCTTTTCTAGGTTTGTTCTTCTCAAGCACTGCAATCTTACCCCTTGGTATTCTGAGACATTCTTCTACTAACTTTGATGTTATTGTTATACGATGATCTCCTGTATTAAGCTCTTGCCTGTCTTCATCGTAGTTAATTACCAACCAATATCCTAACATTGTTGGCACAGAAGTTATCTTCAGTGAAAGTAGAGCTTCAAACCCCATTTCTGTCACAGCTTTTTTTTGTTCATCCGAAAGTGAACTTATAGCATCCAATAGACCAAACGACTTGCATTTCATGCGTAGGGAATTGCTAGTGAATTGAACAAAGTTCCTTTGTGGGAATTCTTTCTAAGTGTTCTTTTTCTGGTCTTAATAGGGGATTGAAAATCATCTTGAGAGTCCACTACTTGAGGTGTTCTTTTACTGATCTTTTTGACTTTCTCCGTAGATTTTCCAGCTTTCATTTTTTAATTGGCGACTCGAAATCGTCTTGAGAGTCCACTTCTGTTCTTTTGCCACTCTCCTTTTCACAAACTTGGTCATCTTTACTGTTTTTTTTCCTACTATACTTCTCTTTCGTAGCAGTCTTTTCCGGTGTAGATTTTGAAGTTTTCAATTGTTCAACCGGTGACTCAAAATCGTCTTGTGAGTCTAATTGCTTTCTTTTACGAGTCTCCTTTATACAAACTTTTTTTTTAATCTTTTTTAGGGTCTTTCTGTTCTCCCTTACTGTCTTTTTCTTTCGCAACATCCTTTTCTTTTGCAGCACCCTTCTCTTTCACAACAGGCTTTTCTTTTGCAGCATCCTTCTCTTTCACACCATCGTTCTTTGCAACAACAACAACTGTTGTTTGTTTTCTTTTAAGATGTGTTTTCCTATCTTGCTATATATTCTTTTTCAACATAGAGTAAAAAAATCATCAATTTCTATATTTGCTACAGATTATTTATCTACATAATTTAGGCTTTTCTAACCTACTAATGTTTGTCCATCATCAATTTCATCAACATCAAAGCAAACAGGGTTTGTTGCAACATTGGCATATTTTTTAAGTGATTTTGAACAAGTTCTCTGACTTTTCCTCCTTTTAATAGAAACTAAATATACAAAATACACAACTTTAATTGATAACTAATTACTGATAAAATTACCCTACAAATTCAACAAAATTACCCTACAACATAACAACAGTACACTAAATCAAAATAACACTTAAAATTACCCTACACGTGCATTAGGCAATAATTCATTCAAAATTACCCTACAAGTGCAACAAAATTACCCTACAAGCACAACAACTGTACACCAAATCAATGTAACAGTCAAAATTACCCTACAAGTGCTGCAAAATTACCCTACGACAACAACAATTGTACACTAAATCAATATAACACTTAAAATAACCCTATAAGTGCATAAGGCAACAACTCATTCAAAATTACCCTACAGGTGCACGAAATTACCCTACAACCACAACAATAGTACATTAAATCAATATAACACTTAAAATTACCCTACAGGTGCAACAGGCAACAACTCATTCAAAATTACCCTACAGGTGAACAAATTTACCCTACAACACAACAATAGTACAATAAATCAATAAAACCTTAAAATTACCCTACAAGTCCTACAAAATTACCCTACAACCACAACAACTGTACACTAAATCAAAATAACACTCAAAATAACCCTATAAGTGTATACGGAAACAACTCATTCAAAATTACCCTACAGGTGCACAAAATTACCCTACAACCACAACAACATTACACTAAATGAATATAACACTCAAAATTAACCTACAGGTGAAACTAAATTACCCTACAACATCAACAACAGTACACTAAATCAAAATAACACTCAAAATTACCCTACAGGTGCATCAGATAACAACTCATTCATAATTACCCTACAATAGAACAAAATTACCCTACAATCACAATAAAGTACACTAAATCAAAATAACACTCAAAATTACCTTACAAGTGCAACAAAATTACCCTACAACCAAAACAGCTGTACACTAAATCAAAATAACACTCAAAATAACCCTACAAGTGCATCAGGCTACAACTCATTCAAAATTACCCTACAAATGCAACAAAATTATCAATATTTCAGAAAAATTAATACCAGAATCAGCGGTTTTCGACTTTTTTTCGTTGTTGTCCTTCATAGATGTTGTAGCATCTACATTTTGTAAAAAAAACAAAAAGAAGATCAGATGAATAGCGGTTGAGAAAAAACTGATTCAAAATTACCCTACAAATGCTTCATTGTCGCTGAAATTACCTTTTGTAGACATGACTAATGGTAGAATCGAAGATTTTTTGAAGGTTTGAAGACTTTGAATCAGAGCATTTTGAAGTATTTTAGTGCTTTGATCTTTTGAAATGACAGTTTTTGTTGAAAAAGGGAGGAAATAAGACAAACTGTACGACTATATTTAATTACAAAATGTCACCGCCACAAACTGCCATTCGTACGTTTAGTACGTTAATTTTATTTGTACCGGAACTTAACTTTACTTTATACTACATCTCCATCGAAATAGATATAATATATATGTATGTATCGAAATAGAGTGTACTCAGTATTTCGAAATGGACATTAGTCTATTTCGATAATATTCAAACAATCACACAATGAAGGGGTAAGGTCCCAAAAACCTTACTTCAAGTACTTGGGACCATACCACAACCTCATTCTTCTAACCTTCTTTAGACCTTGCGCGGCCGCGCACTGGTTCTACAAAGAAGACTTAGAAGGTAACCAACAAGCAACACCTGCGCGCCCAAAGGAAACTAACAAATCCTTGCGCCAGTCTCCACAACAAATAAGGATAAAAATCCTAACAAACATTTCCGCATAAATAATATCCAGACTTGGATATTATTTACTTTACTGATACCATACGATAAGGAGCAACACGGGATTACAGCTGTATTCTTCTAGAAGGCTCCATCGTGCACCACCAAACGGTTATAACCGAATGGCCACTGATGTGCGTTAGGTGTATGTGAAGGTTTAAGTATATTTTAAGCCCTTTTACACTTTTTTTAGCCAAGTTTTAAATTTATAAAACACGATATTTACTAACACTAAACACACATATGGGCAAGTGCACCCATCGTGAGCGTAGTATAGTGTTGGTAAGATACCGAGGTCGTCCAAGGACACAAGAGCTTTTAGTACCGGTTTATCCTTAACGTCTAATCAAATCAAAAAGTTAGAAAAAGGTTTTAAACTAGAAAAATAAAAACTAACTAAAATGCTGAAAAATAAAAATAAAAGAAAAACAGATAGACAAGATGAATCACTTGGCTCCGACTCGTGTTTAGTGTAACCTTTGATTATTTCCGCACGTTTGCACTATTTAAGAGATTATCTTAGTTATTGTAGTAGGCCCCTCTTTTGGAGGTGACGTTACCCTCAACCCAGTAGTTTGAGTCAGCAAGGATACAATCCTAAAGGGTCGGATTATTGAAAGATAATTAATTAAGTTATTAATGCAAATTATGGTAGGCCCCTCTTTTGAAGGTGACGTTACCCTCGGCTAAGTAGTCTGAGTCAGCAAGGATACAGTCCTAAGTAGCCGGGTTATAGTATTAATAGTAGTTTAACTTATGAGGGGATCAAAGAGTTTGGACCCCCGCCATCCATTACCGTTAAGTATTGAAGGAGGTCCTACTAAATTTGACCCAGGTCCCTTGCAGGATCTCTAAACGCTGAACAACGGCAAGACTCTTACCAAACCGTTCCCTTAACCCCCGACCATGTAGCCAACATACCTCCATATAGACTGTGGAGATATGAATGGTGAAAATCTTTTATTTTATATAGACAGTAAAATAATGCCAAGACACCACGGACAAACGATAAGGAAGAATCACCTTCAACATAAGAAACAAGTTATTAAAGTCATTAACACAAAACCAAGTAAAAAGTGCGAAAAGATTAAAAATAAAAAGTATTACACTAGACACTTTATCTTCACCAAGTGATGTAAGAGACTTAGGCAAACATGGCCTTGATTGTCAAGAACTCTTACGATCAATCTTGGATCCCGAGATGACTCACACACTCTATGATGGACAATGGATGATGGTGGTGGATGATGGTGTTATGGTGGTGGTGGGTGGTGGGTAAAGTGTGAGAGAGGTGGTGTGCCAAGGGATGGTTTGAGCTTGAGCCAAGCACTCCTATTTATGGGCTGAACAGAAGCTCGGGCACGGCCCCGTGTCCACATCCTTCTCCTTCTTCATTTATTGATCTTGTCTTTATTAGTTGACCACGGCCCCGTGTCCGCTGGGCACGACCCCGTGTGCAGAAGCGTATCTGTACTATCAAGATTTGCCTAGATTCTGCGAATCTTATAGTTGACCACGACCCTGTGTCCGCAGAGCACGGCCCCGTGGTGGGCAATAGAAGCTTCTACTACTTTGTCTTTTCTGCTGACACTTGGGCACGCCCCCGTGCTGGCTGAGCACGGGGCATGTTCAGTCTTCTGTCTTCTTGTTTTGCTTAGGAAGATGCTTTCGGGGAGGTCGGGCATGTCACGTTTGTTCCTTTTCTTGTATTTATGTTAGATTTTGCTGTCTTTTTGCTTCTTTTGTTAATTTGAGCTCATTTAATCCTGAAAATACAAAAGGAAGACAAAAGCACACTTTTTCCAACATTAGTACTAAAAAGGGTTAGTTTTATGCCAAAATTGATGTAATTTATATGTTGCATTTTACACACATCAGCCACGTGTCATCATCCCTGGCTCCCTTGAAGTCACGATGATGGCACAGAATTGAAGAGAGATCTTCACTTGACCACTTTCCACGTGGCAATACCCCAACCGATTGATCAAAGATCGCGATCCGTCTGATCTCACACTCGTTAAGTGATTAACGGAGGGAAAATAACCGCTTACGGAGAGAGCACTTTCCGTCAATATTTCACCAACAGGTTTTCCCGCCCAAACTTCGGTTATAAATAGAAGGATAATTCAAGTATAGTCTTCAAGTTACATTCACTTCACTTTCACTTCTTCTTCTTCATAAAACCTGTACTTATTCTCACGCCAGAGGGTGGTCACGGAGAGAACCCCCATTCTCCCCATGGCGAGTCTAACGGTGGTTGTTTTGTAGTTATTGTGAGAAGAAGGAGAACTTTCACCCACGAACCGAACGAGAGGAGATAAACCCTTTTATGCAGATTCAAACCCCCTGGTTCAGTTGATTCTGGTCAATTAAACCAGTGTTTCTTCATTGGCGCCCACCGATTTCTCAGTTTCATTCATTTCTTCTCGTTTCGATTCATTTTTTCTTCATTCTCTGTTTCATATGGCAGAGAACTTGTCAATTCACCCATCAAGTCCTCGATCTGAAGTTGAGGGTACTATAACCCGAGATATTCAGATAGACGGAATCATGGGCAACGATGAAAGTGACAACGGTCATTTGGAAGGAAACGACCCCTGGTACAAATGGGAGTTCGTAACCGTCCAGATCTACTCTCGGAGAAAACTCCAGAGCACTGGTTCAACAGGTTCCAGATCGCCATGAACCAGATTTTTGTACAAAACGCCAGATCCGAGTTATTAAATAACAGATCTGATATTCAGGAAGGAAGTAAGGGAAAATTTGGCACTACAGTGTTCGACCCACAATTAGCTTGTCAGTGGGACATCCAATTCAGTAGCCAAGAAGAGATGGTACGAAAATCAGAATATACCAATCACCAGGAAGCCAAACCAAAGCAGATAAATATGGTACAAGGAGGTCCCTTATGAAGGTCAAACAAACGAAGCCATAATCAGCATTGACGAGAGCAGCAAGTGGTATTCCCTGTCGTTCCTGGAGGACCTCAGGAAGAACGTCCAGTGATTATCACCGGTATCTTCGGCCATTACAGAACTGATTATATGTTCATAGATCTAGGAAGTTCGATGGATATAATCTATGAACAATGTTTCAAACAACTTGACCCAGAGGATAAAGCACGCTTAAAACCAGTTAATTTCCCTCTCACCGGTTTCTGCAACGAAGCTGTTTTTCCGCTGGGTCAAATCGCTTTTCCTGAGACTCTCTCAGATGGTGAGCACTCGCGCACTGTCACAGTGAATTTCATGGTTATGCCAGCAACATCGCGCCATGAATACTGCTGGGAAGACGATCTCAGAGGGAATTAAACAAGATTGCCTCCATACCGCACGCTGCTTGCGGCTTTCCGACGGAAACGGGGGTAGCAATCTTGTATTCCAGCAAAGAAGTTATGTACGTGGACGATGAACCACCAGCAAAAGTTGCAAAGCCTTCAACATTAACCGAACCGGAAAAATGGGTTCTCAATGAGGAGTATCCAGAACAAACCATCTTGTTAGGGCACGCCATTTCGCCAGAAATACAGATACAGTTGAAGGAACTACTCTCCAATAACACGGACATTTTTGCCTCGTCCCCAGCAGACATGACTGGAGTACCACGTGACATAGCGCAACACTGTTTAAATGTCCGCCCTTCAGCAGAACCTGTCGCGCAAGGAAGGCGCAGTCTCAACGCAGAAAAGGCAGAAGCAATGAACGAGCAAGTAACAGAATTGCTTAATGCGGGGATCCTGCAAGAGGTACAATACCAAACCTGGGTAGCCAACCCAGTAATGGTACAAAAACACAATGGCGGATGGCGCATGTGTGTCGACTTCAAAGACCTCAACAAAGCCTGCCCGAAAGACTGCCATGCGCTCCCGGAAATAGACAAGAAAGTTGACTCTCTAGCATCCTTCCGTTGGAAATGTTTTCTAGACTGTTACAAAGGCTACCATCAAGTACAGATGAAAGAGGAAGATGAAGACAAAACAGCTTTCCGTACAGATAAAGGTATCTTTTGTTATACGAAAATGCCTTTTGGTCTCCGCAACGCAGGGGCTACTTACCAGCGCTTGATGGATAGAGTCTTCGGGGAAGACATTGGTAAAACAGTGGAAGTTTACATGGATGACCTCGTCATCATGAGCTAAGAAGAAGAGACCATGCTCGCGAACATTCAGCGCACATTTGATTCTTTGCGCAGTGTCAATTTAAAGCTAAACCCAACGAATGCTCCTTCGGGATGGAGGAGGGCAAGTTTCTAGGGTTCATAGTTACCAGAGACAGTTTTAAGGTTAACCCGGAGAAGGTACAGGCCATTCAGCTAATGTCGTCACCAGCAACAGTTAAAGAAATGCAGCGTCTCGCCGGACGATTAGCGGCGCTGAACAGATTCTTAGCAAATCACGCTGCAAAGTCTTATTCGTTTATTAGCACGTTGCGCAATTGCACCAAGAAGAGCCATTTTCAATGGACACCAGAAGCGGAGAAGGCCTTCAAACAAATGAAGGAATGTCTGACCCAGTTACCAACTTTAACAGCGCCACGAGAGGAAGAACCGCTAATCTTATATCTGTCAGCAGCAGAAGTAGTGGTTGGCGCGGTGTTAATGGTAGAAAGAGATAGCGTCCAAACTCCGATATACTACATTAGCAAGATGTTAACTTGGCCAAAGACACGCTACTCTATGATAGAAAAGCTCGTCCTCGCACTGGTACATGCATCACGAAGGCTACGCCGGTATTTCTCTGGCCAAGTTATTACAGTACTCACTAATTATCACCTAGGTCAAATCCTGTCTAAACCCGATGTCGCGGGGCGATTGGCCAAATGGGCCATCGAGCTAGGAGGATACAATATCCTATACAAACCTCGACCGACAATCAAAGGGCATGTATTAGCGGACTTCGCCACCGAAGTTCCCGTAGACAAAATACAAGAATGCGAGTCAATCCAAAACCCTATTCCAGTCTTTGACGATAGGGTTTGGACGTTACACACAGACGGAGCTTCCAACGACGACGGTGCAGGCGCAGGTCTCCGATTGGCTAGCCCAGACGATCACGAGCTCACATACACAATACGCCTTGATTTCAAGAGTACAAACAACGAGGCAGAATACAAAGCATTTCTTGCGGGCCTCCGTTTGGCACTTAAAATGGGAGAAACAACCTTGAAACACACGTTGATTCAAAGATAGTGGCTGAACAAGTTAATGGTCATTACGACGCTAAGGGCGAAGCCATGGCCTTATATCTGGAGCAAGCACGAATGCTTGTCAGCCAGTTCCAAACATTCAAGATAATTCATATAAATAGAAGTGAAAATAAACATGCGGACGCATTGAGCAAACTGGCCGCCACCAGTTTCAAACATCTAGCAAAAGAAGTACGCATCGAGGTATCATCCAATCCATCGGTCCCTCTAAAACAAGTAAACATAATCGAGGTCGGAAACCCTTCCTGGATGTCCCTGATCATCATGTACTTGCAGCATGGCAAACTTCCAGAAGGAAAAGCGGAAGCTAGGAAGATCCAGAATAAAGCGCTGAACTACGAAATGGCAGACGGTATCTTATACCGGAAATCATTCATGGGTCCACTCCTACGCTGTGTCGATAAACAGATGCGTAGTACTTAGTCAGAGAAATTCATGAAGGATTATGTGGGATTCACGCTGGACCACGTATGGTAGTGGCGAAGATCATGAATGCAGGCTATTATTGGCCAGGGATACATGTGGACGCAGTGGAATTATTGCGCAAATGCGCAGCATGTCAGCGCCACGCACCGAAAACTCTTCGTCTAAAAAATCCTCTAGTTCCGGTCACCTCGACCTGGCCTTTCCAACAATGGGGTATCGACCTCGTCGGTCCTTTTCCCGACGCGCCAGGCGCAGTTAAATTCATCGTTGTGGCAGTTGACTACTTCACCAAGTGGGTGGAAGCTAAGGCATTAGCGTCAACCACAGCAATGGTAATCCGCAAGTTCATATGGGAACATATAATCTGTCGATTCGGGTTGCCATTACGTATCATTTCAGATAACGGCACAAACTTTGCCTCGGAAGACCTCCAGAAGTGGTTCAAAGAAATGAAAATCGAGCACAGCTTTGCCTCTGTGGCGTACCCACAAGCAAATGGGCAGGTTGAAAGTGTAAACAAACAAATAGTTGATGGCATCAAGGCAAGATTGGGCACTGCGCGAAGAGGATGGGTGGATGAGCTCCCTAGCATCTTATGGGCTCATCGCACCATGCCAAAAACCAGTACAGGGGAAACCCCATTTAGCCTCGTAAATGGTTCGGAGGCAGTAATCCCAGCAGAAATCGGCCTTCCGTCACCGCGCATGCTTGCCATGGAAAAACAAGATAATGAAAAAGAATGAAGAATGGATTTGGACCTTCTCGAGGAAAGGCGCGAGAACGCAGCCATCACAGAAGCAAGGTATAAATCCAAATTAGAAAAATACTACAACGCGTGCGTACGCATGTGCACCTTTGTCCCAGGAGATTTCGTCCTGCGCGACAACGAAGCGTCCAACGCGGAAAAGCCAGGAAAATTAGCATCTAAATGGGAAGAACCGTACATTATCAATGAAGTCCTGGGCAAAGGGGCGTACACCTTAAAGAGGCTCGACGGAACAGACGTTCTCCGCACCTGGAACGCGCAGCAGCTACGTAGGTACTACATGTGACCAGGTCAGGCTATTCGCCACAGAAGGCCAGACTTATACAGGCAATGTATTTATTCTAAATATTTCACTTTGTAGCTATCGGCCCCGCGCCTTATTAATACAAAAGATTATCCTTACACATTTTACTGTTTATTACAAATTGCATGTAATTCCTTTTGGTACGCGCGAAAACAATATGGTAAAACATTGAAAACCTCATAAACGGTCTAACGGGCACAAGCCCCGCGCACAGCCCAGACCTACGTGAGCTCAATACCATTCTCATTCGCTTTACCTAAACAAAGTAATTATACACATGCAACATATTGTAATTCAAACACAACTTATACGCCACGCGCAACAAACACAAAACATGTATGCAATACATCAAAAGAAAAAGAGTTACTAGTGCAGCAAAGCACTTTAACAAAATTTACAAAACACGGCAGTGTACAAAAACAGTAGTTACAAATCAAACAAACTACACACCAAAACATGTCTAACACACCCAACAGAGCTTCATTATACTAAGAAAGAGGATGGGGTTCAACAATCCAAGGGTTTTACACCCCCATCATCAGTAGCAGAAGTAACCATATTCACACCGGCCGGAATCTCGGCTGGAAAAGCTGCAGAAGAGCCACGACGGCGCCGACGGTAAACGATCGAACAACCGCCCCTCCAGTCGACCGGAAATGATCGAGTTACGGCATAGGCCGACAGCTTGGTTACCCCCTCATTACTATCATCTGTAGAGCAAGAGAGGGTAAGATCCTTTGAGGGGTCAGGAAGAAATACTTCACGAACACCTCTATTCCCGGCACCAACTCCAATGGACAAACCGGAGAGAAGTAGCAGAGCATCGACAGCGTCAAAGACCTTTAGAATTTCAGAGATTCTCCGGCATCAAAACCGTCGCTTAGTCTTCATTTTCCCCAAATTTGGAAAATATCTGCACATTCAAGAGAAATATATAGGCTGGAATAACTAACGTCAGCTTTGAAAAAAAAGGGGACTTGTGATGATTAAGTGTCAAATCACTCCCCTTAGAAACGGCGCTGCCACTGCAATCGTCATATCACATTAAATGATCTCTGACAGGCTCGCACACATTCCCAAGGCTACAGTTCAGTTAGAAGACGAAGAGGCAATACAAAATTACATTTTTACAATGACGTAAGCAGCAGTCAGCTCATAATTAAAAAAAGGCTCCTCGCTCAAGAGAACAGATCAAAGAAAGATACAAAATATTTTTCTCCACAAGATTTCCATTCTTCCAAAACTAAGATTTTCAAAATAATCTTCTCCCAAAAGATTCTCCACTTTCGCGCCAAAAAACTCTACAGCAAAAGCACCTCTCTCTCATAGTCCAGTGCTCCACTTATTTGCATAAGAGCAACACTAGACTGGGGGACTTGAAGGGGTATGGTCCCAAAAACCTTACATCGAGTACTTAGGATCATACCACAACCTCATTCTTCTAACCTTCTTTAGACCTTGCGCAGCCGCGCACTGGTCCTACAAAGAAGACTTAGAAGGTAAGCAACAAGCAACACTTGCGCGCCCAAACGAAACTAACAAATCCTTGCGCCAGTCTCCACAACAGATAAGGATAAAAATCCTAACAAACATTTCCGCATAAATAATATCCAGACTTTGATATTATTTACTTTACTGATACCATACGATAAGGAGCCACACAGGATTACAGTTGTATTCTTCTAGAAGGCTCCATCGTGCACTACTAACCGAATAGCCACGTGTCATCATCCCAGGCTCCCTTGAAGTCACGATGATGGCACAGAATTGAAGAGAGATCTTCACTTGACCACTTTCCACGTGGCAATACCCCAACCGATTGATCAAAGATCGCGATCCGTGTGCTCTCACACTCGTTAAGTGATTAACGGAGGGAAAATAACCGCTTATGGAGAGAGCACTTTCCTTCAATATTTCACCAACAGGTTTTCCCGCCCAAACTTCGGCTATAAATAGAAGGATAATTCAGGTATAATATTCAAGTTACATTCACTTCACTTTCACTTCTTCTTCTTTATAAAACCTGTACTTATTCTCACGTTGGAGGATAGTCACGGAGAGAACCCCCATTCTCCCCGTGGCGAGTCTAACGGTGGCTGTTTTGCAGTTATTGTGAGAAGAAGGAGAACTTTCACCCACGAACCGAACGAGAGGAGACAAACCCTTTTATGCAGATTCAAACCCCCTGGTTCAGTTGATTCCGGTCAATTAAACCAGTGTTTCTTCACACCAACATCTATTTCAATCTTCCAAATGATGGAGTCTATTTCGATGCTTACACTATTTTGATGAGAATTTCTTATATATTTCGAAGACTCTTGTTTCAGTATATATATTCCAATCACATATTAAAAGGAGGATTGTTAATAATGTGATCTTGATTCGAGACGAACCGAATCATGCCACATCCATACAGAAATGCATCAACACTGGCACTTTCCCATTGGTCCAGTTAACTTACGATTTTGCCCCGTTTAAAATTGAAGTTTTGTTATTTGTTTTGTTTTTTTTCTTCCAGCCAAATTACGATTTTGCCCTCAGTTCATATTTACATTGTTGCCATCGTTTTTGTTTTTTTTTTTTTTTATCAAATTACGATTTTGCCCCCTGTGAAAAATTATAGTCATGCGATCGTTTTAGGTTTTTTTTAATGACAAAACTATGGTAGTGTTTTGTTTAAATTAGTTGACTCGGAGTAATTTTTTATTCGTGTCAGGCGGCTGTCTCACGCACGCTCTTTTATCTTGAAAAGTTACAATTTTGCCCCAAGATTAGAATTAAAGTTTTTTCCATGGTTTTAGATTTTTTATTGGCAAAAGTATTTTAGTGTTTTGTTTAATTGCTTAACTCCATATAATTTTTTTTTTAAGATCGTGTTATGAGTAGTATGTACAAATAACCGAAACACAGACGTAAATGTTATGAGAGAGAAATATTCGGCTTAACGCTCCGTAACGCGACAAGGGGAAAATCTAGTTACAATACAAAAGTTGACAAAAAATGGCTAAACTTGAAAATGAAGCCTCAGTTTGGAGGACCTTTAAGTCGATGAAGTCGTAGAAGTGGGATGAAGACTTTTCAGATTTGATTAAACTATTGGGCCAAAAGTTTAATTGGGCTGAAAATTGTCATTATTCGGTTTGAACGACAATGTAATCAAATTTGGGCTGCTCTTATAAATCCTAGGCTAGATATTAACGGTAACTAAGGCGGGTCAAACTAGTGGGCTGCAAATGATCGATTTTAAGTTATTCGGGTTAACTGTGTTGGTTCACTCAAGTCACGTTTATTTATCGAATATGTTCGTTTATCTATCCAAATTCAACCGAATTGATCCGAAACTTGTATACAGTTACCAGCACCAAGTGGTTTGGCGCCACCGGCCAGAACCAACGTCATCATCAGCAGCACATCATTGCGCTGAAAGTAGCGCAATACGGGAGATGTTGGAAAGGTCATAAGTTGCAAGAAGTAAATAGCCAAATGGTTGAACATGAAGCATGGGTTATCTAGTTGTTTATTATATTAGAACTCACATTTTGGTCACCAATTATACCACCAAGCTTTCTGACTAAGGTTAGCAATGAAATCACATACTTATTCAACGTAAATCGTAATAAAACACACACAAATACACAATACAATTCTTACATAACTACCTTGGAACTCATCCGGAGCTGATCACTTATGAAAGCTTAACTCACAGCCTACTGACGAATAAACGTAGCTCTTCCACGGGCACCTTCACAACATCCTTACGAACGCCTAATTCTCTAAGTTTAACAATGCCTTTATTAAGATCAAATATCACTTGGCTGCTCCTCTTTTGGGTACTTTTATTAGTGCTCCATAGACCAGTCTTACGGTAAAGTGCAAAATCTTCACAATTGTTGTCCTCCAGATCATACTCCACATACCCATTTTCAAACAGATAAGTGGCCCTATGTATGACTTCTTCAGGTCGATCTGATCTTGCGGTTGTGCATGTTCCGCGTCTTAATTTGAAAACAACGAACCATTTTTCTGGTTGATATTTATATCCGCATAGTGATCCATTTTCTATGAAGCAATCTATGCAAGACATTCTTACTCCACTACCAGCTACTTTTTCTGTCCCACAATACGACATCCTGCAACGAGTTAATGAGCTCGATGATGAAGATGAAGAAAGAACGCTTCCATCCATTCTTGGGTCCACGAAATGAATAATATTACCATCTCCGACGTAGATTCCTGCACATGCATACATATGTTTCTTATTACAAAATTAAATCTATAGCAACCGCAAATGAATAAAAGAAACACAGAAACTTGAACTGACCATGGTGATTGTATAATAGTACCATCCTCCAAACATATACATGGTCTCCTTTCTTGAGCTCGGATCGTTCGATTTCCTGGGAAAATAGATCCATCTTTGTTAATTTAAAATGCTTTCAAAGTTGCCCACATGGAAGCTGCTCAGAGAATTCTAAGGTATCTAAAGGGTACCGCAGGCCATGGAGTGTTGTTCAAAGCAAGTGGACATTTAAATGTTGAGCTCTACACGGACGCCGACTGGGCAGGAGATAAGGGAAACCGAAGGTCAACGTCAGGGTACTTCTCCTTGGTTGGTGGAAACCTTATCACCTGGAGAAGTAAGAAACAGAAGGTGGTCGCTCTGTCGAGTGCAGAAGCTGAGTTCAGAGGCATAGCTCGAGGGCTAAGTGAAGTTCTTTGGATCAGGAAGTTCCTAGAAGACATTGGTTTCTCCCAAAGGGCGATACCCAGTAAAATTATGTGCGACAATACAGCTGCAACACAAATCTCAGAAAACCCAGTTCAGCATGATCGAACCAAACATGTGGAGGTGGACCGACATTTCATCAAGGAAAAACTGGAGGAAAGAATCATAGAGCTCCCATATATATCAACAAAAGAACAACTCGCAGATATTCTCACAAAAGTAGTCAACTGATACGCTTTTAGTAGCTGTTTGAGCAAGTTAAGTATTGGTGACCCCACTACTCAACTTGAGGGGGAGTGTCGGAAAGAAGAAAAAGATAGTATAGGGGCTAGAGTGTAATATGGTGTTCTATATATACACCATCTCTATGTAATTCATTTTTGTGTGAAATACAATTCTCAATATAATTTCAAACCCCAATCACTGTGTTTGTTCTCTTTACTAGACACCACTTGCTTTGAACAACACTCCATGGCCTGCGGTACCCTTTAGATACCTTAAAATTCTCTGAGCAGCTTCCATGTGGGCAACTTGCGGTTGGTGCATAAACTGACTTACCACTCCAACAGCATAAGCTATATCAGGACGAGTATGGGAGAGATAAATTAACTTGCCCACGAGCCGTTGATATCTTTCTTTGTCTGCGAGCTTTCCATCGAGTTCCATGTGAAGATTGTGGTTCACCACCATTGGCGTATCTGCTGGTTTACAATCAATCAACCCAGTTTCCACCAAGAGATCAAGAACATACTTCTTTTGGCAGATGAAGATCCCCCGTTTAGACCTGAGAACTTCTATTCCAAGGAAATACTTGAGATTCCCAAGGTCTTTCATTTCAAACTTTGAAAACAAATTTCTCTTCGGCTGTGCTATTTCTTCTACATCATCGCCAGTGATAATCATGTCGTCCACATATATGATCAAGCAAGTTACGAGGCCGTTCCTCCTTTTGAGGAACAAGGTATGATCAGCGTTACTTTGGTGATACCCGTATTCTTTCATGGCCAAGGTGAACTTTCCAAACCATGCCCGAGGAGACTGTTTTAGCCCGTATAGAGATTTCTTCAACCTACAAACTTCCCCATCTTTAAAACCCCCTGAAAAACCTGGAGGTGCTTCCATGTAAACTTCTTCAGCTAGGTCTCCATGAAGAAATGCATTTGTATGCCACTGAAAAGAGAACTCTTATGGTATCCATTTTTGCAACCGGAGAAAATGTCTCAGAGTAATCGATCCCATACGTCTGAGTGTACCCTTTGGCTACAAGCCGGGCTTTGTATCTTCCAATAGAGCCATCTGATTTATATTTAATCGAATACACCCAACGGCATCCAACTGTTTTCTTTCCTTTAGGAAGAATGCACTTCTCCCATGTGTTGTTTTTCATAAGAGCACGCATCTCCACTTCCATTGCTTCTTCCCAGTTCTTCTTACCTTGAGCTTCCTTTACGGAATTAGGTATTTGTTCAGTGTATAGAGAAGTAACAAATGCTTTCGCACTGTTAGATAAGTTCCCGTTGACCATATTAGCTACAGGATATCTTGAATTTCTGGTCTCCCTCTCTGGGGAGTACCGTTTTGGAGGAACCCCTCTATTGGCTCTAGGTGGAAGAGAGTATCTTCCGGTAGTCTCTGCTGCAACTGATTCAACATGTTCAACAACTGGTTCAACCTGTTCAACAATTGGATCAACATGTTCTGTAGTTGTCGGTTCTACTTGTTCCCCTGTTGTCTCATAGTTATAAGACGTAGAACGTTCAGGGTTCTCAGTATTTCTTACCTCAGGCATCACGTTGGATGGACTTTCTTCAGTGGTACTGTGCTCCATGGATTGTGTGTCTGTGTTTGAAGAACTCGCAGTACTGTGATAGTTTTCTGTTGTGACTTCTTCAGATGAGGGAATTTGGGTTAACCAGCTCAGAGTGTCTATATTGTCATTCTCCCCCTGACCACTGAGTTGGGTGTTATAAAATTATTTTGTTTCAAGAAAGTCAACATTCATTGTGGTGAACTTTTGATGAGTTGTTGGATTATAACATCGGTAACCTATTTGATCGATCCCATAGCTGACAAATACACATTTTTCAGCACATGGGCCAAGCTTGTTTCGATTGGTTTTGGGTATATGAACAAATGCGGTACACCCGAAGATTCGAGGTTCAAGTGTAAGAGGATGAGGAATACTGGCAGACTTAGACAGACAATCTAAGGGAGTCTTAAATTTAAGAGCTTTTGTGGGAAGCCGATTCAGCAGATACACGGATGTCGCAACTGCCTCCGGCCAGAAAGAGTTAGGGACCTGAGATTCGATCAAAAGGGCTCGAGTCATTTCAAGAATAATACGGTTTTTCCGTTCGGAAACACCGTTTTGTTCGGGGGTATGAGCACAAGAGGTTTGATGAATTAATCCTTTGGTTTTAAAGAATTGTTTCATAGATGTATTGACAAATTCCCTCCCATTGTCGGATCGAAGGATTTGAATTTGAGTTTGAAATTGAGTTTGAATCATAGCACAAAACATGACAAATTTTTCGTACACTTCGACTTTATTTTTAAAAAAATATACCCATGTCATGCGAGTGCAATCATCCACGAATAGTATAAAGTACCGAAGACCCTGCCCCCCATCACAGGAGCAGGACCCCACACATCAGAATGGATAAGTGAGAAAGGTGAGGCCACTTTCGTATTGCTAGGTTTGAACGATTGTCGATGGCTTTTAGCGCGAAGACAGGTTTCACAATCTATTTTCCTATTTGAAGGGAAGAGTTTTGGAAACAAAAGGTGCGAATAACCATGGGATGGATGTCCCAAACGTCTATGCCATAGCCAGGCTTCCCGGTTATCAGTTCCATGAGCCAACATCACAGTACCCTGTTGAGCCACTTCATCCACATAGTACAATCCTTGGCGCTCAGTACCACGTCCAATAATCACACACGTCCTGATATCCTGTAGAAGGCCGAAAGTAGGATGCGTTAGTACTGTGCAATTTAGCTCTTTGGTAATATGGCGAATTGAGAGCAGTTTGTGCGATAATGATGGAACATAAAGACAATTTGATAATTTCATAGTTGGTGAAATTTCAATTGTTCCTCCACCTTTCACTTGCATCATTCCATTGTTTGCAGTGTGGATTTGAGTTTTTTGAGGATTGGACATTGATCGTATGTCTGATGGTTCAAACGTCATGGTGTCAGTGGCACCAGAATCGAAAATCCAAGCACTGTTCTTACTATGATTGATTTACATTTTTTTAGACGACAACCAAACTGAGCGTATTTAATAGGCAACCAAATACGCCGAAATCGCGTTCAAAAAATTAAGTTCGGAATAACTCCGCTAAATGGCGAAGCTATCTCAGCCGGCGAATTTATCGAAATTCACCGGTGACTTGAACTCGCGTTCAAGATTTAAAATCGCCAGATACACTGAAACCGCCCAAATACGGTATCTTACCGGCGTATTTATCAAATACACCGGTAACTTGAACTCGCGTTCAATATTTTAAATTCGCCTTTAAATTCGCCCGCAAGTAACAACTCCGCTGTCGGTAGCGTAATTGATTAGGATTAAAAAGGAAATTGATTGGAATTGATATTAAAAAAGGAAATTGTTTTGAAAAAAAAAGGAAAAAGAAACTTTCTTTATTGAAAGAAGGAAATGGAATTGTCGGTTCTGTTGACTGGGATTAAAAAGGAAAAAGGAAACTTCCTTTATTGATAGAAGGAAATTGATTGGGATGATGGTTTAGGTTTTTTGTGTGACGGCTGTGTATACGAACTCGAGGCAATGCCTCAGAACCCATTTCCAGTTGAAGCTCAATTTCCGATAACGAAAAATGAACAGGAGAACGATGATGATGTACTCGAGACTCAAGAAAATGAAGAAGAACAAAACGGCAACTCTCTTTTGTTTTTAAGTTTGTGGCTGAGTTTATCAAGGACCGATGAACGGTTTTCTCAAAGTTTGATTTTGGTTTTGGTTGTTTGAGATTGAACACGCTAGAATAAATTGTAGGTTGATTGTAGGTGATGAGCAAAGTGTTCAAGAATCAACACTGCTCTGATACCATGTTGTCTAGTATAGAGAACAAACACAGTGATTGGGGTTTGAAATTGTATTGTGAATTGTATTTCACACAAAAATGAATTACATAGAGATGGTGTATATATAGAACACCATATTACACTCTAGCCCCTATACTATCTTTTTCTTCTTTCCGACAGTATTCCTATATATAGTACGTATAAACGGGAAAAAGAAATGAAAGTGCCTTTCAAATCCTGTGATCTAATTATTCTTCTAGTGAACAGTCGATAAGAATCCATCCCATGTGTTTTAGACGACTCTGTATTAATCCAGACACTTGGGCCCGTGTGTTTTAGACGACTCTGTATTAAAAATAACTTGCAGCTTAGGGTCTTAATATTTATACGCAGGCACCTTTTGATGTTTGTATCGGGTGTTTAGGATCGAGATTGAGAAAGTTTGTATGAATTCAGAGATGCATTAGTTTTAAATGATACATATGTTCAAGTATTTATAGTTACCAAAAGGATGTGGTGCCCCTTAATGTAACACACGGTGGTGTGTTACATACAATCGCCACCATCTTAGTCTATTTCTATTATTAATACAAATTTCTAATAATTCAAACTTAGATTAAATCAAGTAATTAGGCTAATACTCTCCCCCTTAGTTCTTGATTTTCTTCAACTAGAATCTTCGACTCCAATTAAGCTTCTCATCTCCATGAACTTGAATCTTGGTAAAGCTTTTGTGAGTGTATCGGCTCTTTGCATTTCTCCGCTTATATGTTCAACGTGAATTTGTTCATATTTTGTGCATTCTCTGTTGAACACGGTGTTCATGAGTAATACGGCTGACTTATTATCAACTCGTAGTGTTACTTTTTTTGGTTCTTTTCCCATCATTCCACTTAGGGGCTGTTTGTTTACCTCTTAATGGTTCAGCAATTAATAGTTCAGACTGTTTGTTTCGTGAGCAGATGTCGGAATGGTTCAGACATTTGCCTCTGAATGATTAAGTATTATACAGAGTCTGAATGGTTAAGACCTCTAATCTGAATTGGTCAGACATTTGCCTCTGAACGTTTAAGCATCAACACTTAACTATTCAGAAGTTGCCAAACAGCCCCTTAGTCGTTCTTGTAGCCATAATGCCAGGGCCGGCCCGTTAGTGTAATTGGGTTAGGCAACGGCTTAGGGCCTCCGAAAAATAGGGCCTCCAAAATTTAAAAAATAAATCTATATTTATATAAAAAAGAATATTATATTTACGGTTATATTTGTTAACATTAAAACAAGTGTAGTCTGGTGGTAAGAACAAGATTTGATTTTTACAGAAGACTGCGTTTGAATCCCACCTATTACCCATTTTCAAAATTATTAATCACCTCACTCACTCTTTTAATAAAGGGTTATAAATGCATCTTTTTTAATCACCTGTCTTAATTTAATAAGCTAAAATATTTTGTCCACACAATTTTTAACATGATACGTCCATGTAAAATTTTATTTAAAAAAAATATTTGCTAACTAATAACAATAGTATACTTAAAATATGTAGCATGTTTTAATTCATTTCACACATAATGTAAGTTGTTATTTGTTGGGTTAAACTCTTTTGACCACCTTAGATTTGATTTATGTATTAGATCTCAACATTATTTGATTAGGAAAATCATCTTTTTTATATAATGGTTAAGTGCTTTATAAGTTTCTTCCATATATATTTAATGTCAGATACAAACCGAAATTACAAGCCTAAAAAATTAAAAAGGCCTCAAGTTTTTAATTCGGTTTGGGCCCCCAAAATTCTAAGAACGGCCCTGCATAATGCTTGACATGATGCCGATGTAGCTGCCATGAATTCTGATTCACAAGATGATAATGGTAATGTATTTTGCTTGTGACTTGCTCATGTAATAGGTGCATCATTGTAATAGAATATTGTTCCAGTAGTTCCTTTTCCATCACTAGGGTCTACACAATAACTACTACCACTAAAATTAATGATTTCTTTGTTTTTTCCCTTGGTGTTTAAAACATGGCAATCAGTTCTAGCTAACACAACCATCTTCAACCTTCTCATATCTCATCTTCACTTTTACTTAAACTATCCGCACCTGAACCATAGTAATTAAATTTCTCAGAGTCACAAGATGGATTAGTGACATATGAGTCGGATGGTGAAAAATCACTGAACTCTCTGTGTTATTGATTTCGGCGTGGGAATTGGGATATCCATTAGTCTTTGGCAGGATTTTCTTACAACAATAGTTCACGCAACAATTGGGATGCCACCGTATGAGATGCTTCTAGTTAGTAATGAATATTTAATAATTATATAACACTATTTTAAGATAAGATATAATTAATGTAACAGAAGTGGAAAATAAGAGAAGCGGGAAAAAAGAATGAAATAAGATAAGTAGGAAAAATAATTCTAGGCACATACTATTGTGATAAGTGAAGCATTCATTTAATTTTTTACGAGGTAAAGATATATTATGATTTGATTTGTATTTCTGAACATTAACAAGAAAAAACTAGAACTTTAATTAATAATTTGGAATTTTTTAAACTTCTTTTTAACATTTTGTGGTGGATTTTACAATAGAAATGCATCGTGAATATTGAATAAAAATCTATGGTAATATCCATCTTTAAAACAATTTCATATATGTTTTAAGAGTCGTCGCAAAATTCGTCGCTAAATGGTCGTGGAACCTTATGTAAAAAGGGGTGCTGAAAGCCGATGGCCTCTTGGCCTAGTGACACCTTATATTTTTCCTTAACAAAGTTGTGCGGGTTCAACTCTAATAAGTGAATTTTAGGAGTTGATTATAAGGGAACATGTATTCCTCGTAAAAAAAATGGTACTTAAACCTGATGCTAGTGGTCGTGGAACATGATGCAAAATCAATTCATGGTTTTTATTCATTTGGAAAGAATAATAAATCTTTTTGCTGAAGATGTCTATTCAAGTTAGTGGTCCTTGAACCAGAAGCGAAATCATTTGGAAAGAAAGAAAAAATTAATCTTTTTCATTGACGAAGTCTATTCAAGTTTTCTTTTTTAACTCCTAATAATGCACATCTCTCCTAAATCTACTTCTAAAATCCATTTATTGCTCATTTTATGAAACTCGAACCTGCACCACTTTTGTGGTAATAAACACCTAGTACAACTAGGCCAAGAGACCATGGGCAAAAGTCTATCCAATTAAGTTGGTTTTTTTAATCTTCATTGTATTCATTGGTCACAATAAAAGTTTCAGGAGTAGCTCCTGGCTAAATATGACAAGCAACATTGTTTGAAACATAACCATTTGTGTTTAAAACATGACAATCAGTTTTAACCAGTGTTGTAAAAATCGGTATTAATTGGCGCCTAGGCGCTAGTCGGGCCTTGGCTGATTAATTTTGAGCTAGTCGGACCATTAGTCAGTAGTCAGTCCAAGTCGGTCCTAGTCGGTGCAAGGCGGCCCAAATCGGCCCCAGTCGGCCAAATCGTTTCTAGTCGGCCCACTCTTTTTTAGTTTAAATCTGGCCCAAACAAATGTTTCTAACCATTAAATACATTACCCAAGTTGTTTAGTTCCAATCTGGCACAAAAAAACATGTTTCTAACCCATTAAAACATATTCCATGAGGCCATGACCGATATGTTAATGTTTGAATGTTTAAATACTTAAATTGCTATGTTTTAAACTTCGTTGTTTGAATTTTTAACTATTTTTAAGTATTATATTGATATTAATGTGTGTACTGAATGTTTAAATACTTGATTTGCTATGTTTTAAACTTAGTTGTTTGAATTTTAAACTATTTTTAAGTATTATATTGATATTAATATGCGTGTATACATCTAAATTTAAAAATTATATATAAAAATTATGATCCAATTAATCCCGATTAATCCTGATTAATCCCGATTAATTCCTAGTCAGTACTCCACCGCCCGACTAGCGCCTAGCGATTTCTACAACACTGGTTTTAACACAACCATCTTCAACCTTCTCATCTCTCTCACCCTCCCTTTTACTTAAATTGTTTGCACATGAACATAATAATTAAATTTCCCAAAGTCACTAGATGGATTAGTGACATATGAGTTGGATGGTAAAAAATCACCAAACTCTTTGTATTATTGATTTCGGTGGGAATTGGGATAGTCATTTGCCTTTGGCAGAATTTTCTTACAACAATAATTACCATGCAACAATTGGGATGTCACCCTATGAGATGGGTTTAGTTAGTAATGAATATTTAATAATTATAAAACACAACTTTAAGATAAGATATGATTAAAACAGGAGAAGTGGGAAAAAGGAATGGGAAAAAGAGTAAAATAAGATAAGCAGGAAAAATAATTATGGCCACACAGAATTGTGATAAGTGATGAATTTATTTATTTTTTATTAGATATAAATATATTTTGATCAGATTTGTATTTCTGAACATTTGAATATTAACAAGAAAAAACTAGAATTTTCATTATAAATTAGGCATTTTTTATAACTTGTTTTTAACATCTTGTGAATATTGAATGAAAATCTATGGTAATATATGTCTTTAAAACAATCTCAAATATGTTTTAAGAGTCGTCGCTAAATGTGGAACCTTTATGTTAAAAGTAGTCCTGAAAGCCGACGGCCTCTTGGCTTAGTGACACCTTATATTTATCTTTAACAAAGTTACGGTTCAGGTCCCACAAAACAAATAATAAGTGAGTTTTAGGAGTATATTATAAGTTTATAACAGAACATGTATTGGTACTAAAATTCTGATGCCAAGTGGCCTTGGAACATGATGCAACATTCAATTACATTCATGGTTTTTATTCATTTGGAAAGAATAAAATATATTTTTGTTGAAGATATCCATTCAAGTTAGTGGTCCTTGAACTTGATGCGAAATCAATTCCATGGTTTTTATTCATTTGGAAAGAAAGAAAAAAAATTCCTTTTGATACTAATTCTTTATTCAAGTGATATTATAATGTAGCATTTGCTGAGGATGCAACAGTTGTTTCTGATTTGCTGTCGATGTAGAATTTTGCTACTAATTCTTTATTTTGCTGCTGATGCATCAAAAGTTTACTACTGATTACTAGCAACTTTAGTACAGTAGTACTGTTGGTTTAATTTGTGATGTTACCTAAGTTTTAGATTAAACTTGTATTATTATTAGTTTACGTAAGTTGTGGCAGTTACTTTGGCACCACCACTGAACCATTGTGTGGGTTCACCAAAGGGTGTCTAGGGATGAGCAAAATGGACCCGGTACCGGTACCGAATTTACCGAACCGGGTACCTTTTCGGTACCGATTCGGTACCCACTTTTGACATTTTCGGTACCGGTTCGGTACCGGTCCGGTACGGTACCGGTATCTTGCTCGGTTTTACCCTCAAATACCGGTACCGAACCGTACCGGTACCGAACCGTACCGAACCGGGTATATTCGGAACCGGTACCCACTTTTGAGGATTTTCGGTACCGGTACCGGTTCGGTACCGAACCGGACCGAGCTCATCCCTAGGTGTCACACCATTTCACACGAAATTTTTGGGCTCATATTTTTCGCTGTGTCGTATTTAAGTTCTTGCAAGTTGGTCTTACAGGTAATTGTTCATAATATGAACGGGTCATGCCCGAATTTTGTTAAATAATAGTATGATAATATTACTTTTTCGGATTAGAAAATTTGGGCGTTACAAAATCCAACTCTGCTTGCATTGCGTTTAACCAGACTTCTGACTTTACAACTTCATCAAAACCAATAGGATCACTGTCTGCTGCCAAATTAACCAAAGCTTCTTCTACATATCCAGTCACGTAATCACTAAGGTAACTAGGAGGTCTCCTGTTTCTGCCCTCCCTGATTGGTGCCCCACTACTACTTGCAACATTGTATCCTTCACCTTGATCAGCAGTTGTCTGGGCTTCAGAGTGATTATCATCAGTGTCTGACTCTGAATCATCACTTGAGTCAGATCTGATCACATACTCATTCTGACCCTAGGTTATGTCTTCATTAGTATCTATTCCATTCTCATCCCAGTTCCACCCTTTGTTTTCTTCAAACACCACTTCCTTACTCACCACAATCTTCATGTTTTTTGGATCAACTAATCTGTATGCCTTTGACTCCTCACTTACTCCAACAAGAACACATCTTCTACTTCTGTCATCTAACTTCTTTCTTTTCTCTACTGGAATGTGAGCATAGGCAAGACAACCCCATACTCTGAAGTGTTTAACAGATGAGTTTCACCCCATTCCATGCCTCTTGAGGTGAAATACCCTTCAAGGCCTTAGTGGGGCTTCTGTTGAGGACATAAAATGTCCACTTAACTGCCTCTGCCCACATAACTTTAGGAACTTTCTTAGCATTTAACAATGTAATCACCATGTTTACAACTGTCCTATTCTTCCTCTCAGCAACCCCATTTTGCTGAGGGGTGTAACTGGTGGTCAATTGTCTCTGAATTCCATGATCATCACAGAATTCAGTGAATGCTTTAGACAGATACTCCCCACCCCTGTCTGTTCTAAGATACTTCAGAGGTTTACCACTTTCCTTTTCAACCATTACTTTAAATTTCTTAAATTAGTCATAAGCTTCTGATTTTTCTATGAGGAGGTAAACCCATGCCTTTCTACTAAAATCATCAATAAAGGAGAGAAAGTATTTTTTTTTACCACTATGGGACGGTGGAGTAATGTGCCCACAAATATCTGAATGAACAAGCTCCAGCACTTCTTTTGCTCTCCATTTACTTTCCCTTGGAATCGCTTTCCTTGTCTGCTTTCCAACTATGCATTCAGAGCAAACAACATCACAGGCATTGAACCATGGCATGCCCCTCACCATCACATGTCTTTGCAGGCTTTCCATGCTACTTTTGCTGATGTGGCCATACCTTTCATGCCACAACTTAGGTAAGTCTTCCTCATTGATATACATGCAACTCTCCCCCTTCTTTGCACCCCCATCAGCGGCATCTTCATGAACTGGGAACATTCTGTTTGCACTCATTGAGCACTGAAACAACAAACCTTTCTCTACATGGTACACCTTACATATGTTGTCTCTTATCAAGAAGATTAGCCCCTTCTGCTGTAATTGACCAATGCTCAACAAGTTATTTTTCAGATCAGGCACAAAGTATACCTCGCTAAAAGTATAACTCGTACCCTCTATCATTATTTTCACCTGACCCTTGCCTGCAACAGTTATCCTTGTATCATTACCTAGTCTGACAGTCCTAGTGAAGGATGTGTCAAGCTGGTGAACCTTCCTCTATCACCACACATATGGTTTGAATACCCTGAGTCCAGGAACCAAGTGGACGCCTTGTCTTCATCGCCACTCTTCATCACAAGTGCTTGAACCTTTTCTTCATCTAGTATCTCAACTATCTCCTCTCTGATCATCTCTTTTCCATTATCTTGCACCATCAACAATATCTCATCTTCTTCCTCTACATTAGAGTAGTTAGCTTCTTTGGAACTAGGGCACTCATAGGCAAAGTGTCCCAACTTGTAGCAGTTATAACACTCAATAGTTTCCTTAGAGAAGGAGCCCCTGCCCCTTCCTCTCCCTCTCCCTCTGCCACCTGATCTTCCTCTACCTCTTCCTCTGCCAGTCCAAGGCTGGCTAACATCTGTTTTGAGGGCTTGATCCTCCTCTTTTGCCACCCTCTTGAACTTTTTCTCATGTACAAGTAGAGTGCTCAGTAGCTCATCAATTGTCATGTTGTCAACATCTCGGGACTCCTCTATGGACACTACAACATACGTATACTTCTATGTAAGTGTCCTTAGAATCTTCTCCACCATCTTCAAATCTGTCATGTTTTCACCATTTGTTCTCATCAGATTAGCAATGGTGATCACCCTTGCAAAGTATTCACTGACAGATTCAGAAGTATTCATCTCAAATACCTCAAAATCCCTCATCAACTTCTGCAGCATGGATCTCTTCACTCTAGCATTGCCTTCATATCTCTTCTTGAGGCAATTCCACACTGATTTTGCTGTTTTTCTATCTAGAATCTGCTCAAATGTGGGTCTGTCAATAGCCTGATACAGGCAGTGTTTTACATGTTGATCATTGGCTCTCAATTCCTTTGTCTTCTTCTTTTGAGCATCATTTTGAGCAATACCAACAGGTGGTTCCTCAAACCCTGGATCGATCAGACCCCACAGTTTCTTGGCCTTAAGCAGGTTCTCCATTATCTCACTCCAGTGGTCAAAGTGACCATCAAACTTAGGGATCTTGAGTTTCTCCTCACTCATTCTCACACACTCGATTTGATCTGATCTATTGATTTGCTCTGATACCAATTGAAAGATTATGGATCAGGTAATCAAAGCAAAACTTAATTGATAATAATATTCAGAAGAAACAAGCCTTATATAGGCAGACACACAGACCCACGATCACATGACCGTTCACAACTCCCACTAACAGACTACCTATCTTTCAGGGAAGATTAACTCGAATAAAGACTGAATCAAAACAAACTTAAAACGTGCATAAATAAAATAACAGATAAATAAACCACTACTGCCGGTCCAGAGAACCAAGTATTGAACCCGGCCTAAGGCGCCAACTTATTTAACGGCTAGCTGCTGCACATCTTCCTTCACTTACTTCTTTGAATCTCTATGATTTTACTTTATATAGCAAGCCTTGTTATTCAACGCTCCCATGTTAAACGGAACTGTTTTCCTTAACACTCCAGAACTTTGGAATATTCTAGAACACTTAGAAGTTCAACGTCTCTTGTACTCAAGAACCTGATTATTGCACGGTGATTTGCTTTCTTGGGTCTTCATATGTGTGTTTTTTTTTTGTTTGAATGTTTTCTTTTTTCTTTTAGTAAAATTATTGTTTGTACAATTCACAGGTATCCTTTTCTTAGAATTCCCTACTTTTTTTTGAACGGCTATATAACTGCTTTCCACGTGTAAACCCACCCTTTCGGAGCTATGTCCAAAGGCCGACTACTCGACCACCGCTAGAAAGCGTAGCACACCCCTGATGCGCGGGAACCCGGTGGAATGGGTAAACCCTCGCCCCCCGTTGGACTCGAACCCGGGATGAATCCCGAGCCGAGCCTTCACCCGGATGTCACAATCACCCTGCAGCAGCCGGGGATCGAACCGGCGCCTCCAAAGGAGACAACCAGCCAACCCACCAGCTGAGCTGGGATCACGGACTTAGAAATCCCTAGTTACTTTGATTTTGCCCGTATCCATGTTTTTATTGTTTTTGAATTTGACTTCTAAACAGGGTAGGGTTTGCTATTCAGAAAGGGGTAGCGGCGCAGCTTGTTGACCTGCCATTAGTTTGTAATCGTATTGAGTTTGTTTATAATAATAACTTAAAGCTTCTTCTTCTTCTTCTTCAAAAAAAAAAAAAAAAAAAAAAAAAAAACCTTCTAAACTTATTTGATTTTGGTGTTTTGTAAAGGGGTTGTTTTTGTACAAACTGTTGTAGTTTTCTTGTTGTTTTACTTCAATTTTTTTTTTCAACGGATATGAATAGCAAAACAAAAGTTGACAAAAAATGGCTAAAGTTGAAAATGAAGCCTCGGTTTGGAGGACCTTTAAGTCGCTGAAGTCGTATAAGTGGGATGAAGACTTTTGGGATTTGATTAAACTATTGGGCCAAAAGTATAATTGGGCTGAAAATTGTCATTATTCGGTTTGAACGACAATGTAATCAAATTTTTATTCCGACTTTATCAGGATTAGAGATAACTGTAGTCTGTAGAGAGGTGGAGGGTTGAAATGAGAAGAAATTTTTTATAAAAATAAAAAAGAAAAAAATTCAAATAATAAGAATACATCATTTTACTTTATTTAATTTTTGTATTTAATATTAGTGTAAGAGTATATTAGTAAACTTAGATGGATCATTAATTGGTAGTCTTTCTTTTTAATAGCTAACTATATTAAATTTATAACTTATCGAAAAAAAAAACATATTTTTTCAAAAAAAGAAAAAAATATATAATTTAAAGTGTAGCATAAATTACGAGGTGTGTAGGGTGAATTACGAGGTGTGTAGGATAAATTTCAATATGTGTAGGATAAATTTAAAAACGTGCAGGTTAAATTTGATGTGCGTAAGCAAAAATTTAAATGTGAGGGATGATAGTGTTTATTAGTCAAAGATAATAATAAATGAGTTGAAAGAAAAACTATTTAATGTTTTACATTTATACCCTTGGTTCTTTTTCTTCTTAATTTAATTTTCTTATCAAATGAACCTTACTTGTGGTTTTAATTAATAGTGTAATTATCTAATATTTCTAAGTATCCTAGTCTAATTGTAATAGTCTAAATTGAGACTATATATAGTTGATCATCTGAGCATGTATGTGGTTGACAACAATTAGTGATCGGAGTTTGGAGTTTATTTTTCAGAACAATAAAATTGAAGAGCAAATTCCAAGAATTGTATTTGTGTTTTCTGTTATTATATACTCAAATCTTTTAAATATTAACTAGCTAATTACTCAACTTAAATATCCATAGATTATACAGGCTTTAGCAATGAAATCACATATTTATTCAACGTAATAAAACACACACAAATACACAATACAATTCTTACATAACTACCATGGAACTCATCCGGAGCTGATCACTTATGAAAGCTTAATTCACAGCCTACTGACGAATAAGCGTAGCTCTTCCACGGGCACCTTCACAACATCCTTACGAACGCCCAAATCCCTAAGTTTAACAATGCCTTTATTAAGATCAAGTATCACTTGGCTGCTCCTCTTTTGGGTACTTTTATTAGTGCTCCATAGACCAGTCTTACAGTAAAGTGCAAAATCTTCACAATTGTTGTCCTCCAGATCATACTCCACATTCCCATTTTCAAACAGATAAGTGGCCCTATGTATGACTTCTTCTGGTCCATCTGATCTTGCGGTTGTGCATGTTCCGCGTCTTAATTTGAAAACAACGAACCACTTTTCTGCTTGATATTTATAGCGGCATAGTGATCCATTTTCTATGAAGCAATCTATGCAAGACATTCTTACTCCACTACCAGCTACTTTTTCTGACCCACAATACGACATCCTGCAACGAGTTAATGAGCTCGATGATGAAGATGAAGAAATAACGCTTCCATCCATTCTTGGGTCCACGAAATGAATAATCTTACCATCTCCGACGTAGATTCCTGCACATGCATACATATGTTTCTTATTACAAATTATATCTATAGCAACCGCACATGAATAAAAGAAACACAGAAACTTGAACTGACCATGGTGATTGTATAATAGTACCATCCTCCAAACATATACATGGTCTCCTTTCTTGAGCTCGGATCGTTCGATTTCCTGGGAAAATAGATCCATCTTTGTTAATTTAAAATGCTTTCAAAGTTGTATTCATATATATAGTACGTATAAACGGGAAAAAGAAATGAAAGTGCCTTTCAAATCCTGTGATCTAATTATTCTTCTAGTGAACAGTCGATAATAATCCATACACTTGGGCCCGTGTGTTTTAGATGACTCTGTATTAAAAATAACTTGCAGCTTAGCGTCTTAATATTTATACGCAGTCACTTTTTGATGTTTGTATCGGGTGTTTAGGATCGAGATTGAGAAAGTTTGTATGAATTCAGAGATGCATTAGTTTTAAATGATACATATGTTCAAGTATTTATAGTTACCAAAAGGGTGTGGTGCCCCTTAATGTAACACACGGTGGTGTGTTACATACAATCGCCACCATCTTAGTCTATTTCTATTATTAATACAAATTTCTAATAATTCAAACTTAGATTAAATCAAGTAATTAGGCTAATACTCTCCCCCTTAGTTCTTGATTTTCTTCAACCGGAATCTTTGACTCCAATTAAGCTTCTCATCTCCATGAACTTGAATCTTGGTAATGCTTTTGTGAGTGTATCGGCTCTTTGCATTTCTCCACTTATATGTTCAACGTGAATTTGTTTGTTAGGATTGAACCCTATCAGAGGAACAGATAATTAAAGCCAAAACTGGATCAGAGCAGTGGATCCAGAATAAGCAGATGTTATGTATACAAGTCTCTCCCCTTGAAAGTGGTTTCAACATCTGCTGACCTCCTATCTACTGATCTCTACTAACTGCTGACCTACAACTGCTGTCCAAGTCAAAGACTGATGGAAGACTAAAGCTCTGCTGATTCAATCTACTGCTATGAGTCAAGCTCTGCTGATCATGACAAGTACTGCTGGGTTCACATCAGTGGAAGGATGCAGTAGTAGTTTAGTTTATATTATGAAATGTAATGTAATGTACAACAGTAGTTAGCATAGCAGAGGTTGTACAGATCAGATGTTAGAGTTTGTTAGGAGGTTAGATGTCACTTTCATGGTGACGTCAGCTTAGATGCTACAGTGGTTTGCTCGTGCCTATAAATAGAACAGTGCTCTGTACTGTTCTATTAGCTCTTCACCATCTTTCTCCTGCACGAACAAATCACTGTGAGTTCAGGCTGAGGGGGAGTTTGTTACATACTTGCCATTGTAATTGAATCTTGTAATAAATTCAAGCATTCGGTTCAATGTTAAACTTGTATGATAAAAGCAATTCTCTCGTTTGATTGTGAAAAGTTTGCTTCCATTATATTCCGTTGCACTACTCATTCATTGTTCATCTTAATTCAAACGTAAAACACAATCAAAACCAAACTCAGATCCTATCAATTGGTATCAGAGCTTGGACAGTCAAATTTGATTTAACAATCATTTTGACATAAATAGTTCAGCTCATAATCATTGATATCGATAGTTTGTTCGTTTTGTTGAAAGACAGAGCAAGGTTTAATCACCATCAAAGTTGATTAATCAGTGCCTGTAAAACAACCAGGATGACGTCACAATCACAAGATGATAAGAATAACATTGGCTCTCTTTTCAAACCACCCATGCTTAAACGTAATGAATACAACATCTGGCAGAGAAGGATGGGTCACATCCTTGCTCAACAGAACACTGGATGTTGGAGGTCTGTTGTTTTTGGTCCCCATGTTCCTATGGTGCCAAGTGCTGAGGATGCAAAGAAGTTCGTACCTAAAGCATCTGAAAATTATACTGAAACTGATTTTCAAAAGTTCGAACTCGATGCCAAAGCATTTAGCATCATAGCATCTGCATTACCCAATGAGATCTATGCTGGACTGTTACATTGTAACAGTGCCAAAGAGCTATGGGATGCACTGAAGGAACAATTTGGGGGAACCGAAGAAGTTATTGAAAACAATAGGGAAATTCTGAATCAGCAGTATGAAACATTCTGTCACATCAAAGGTGAATCATTGACTCAGCAGTTTGAGCGATTCAGTTGTCTCATTAGTGAACTAAGGCTTGTTAAAGTAACATTTCCAAATTCAACTCAAAATAGCATGTTCCTTAGATCACTACCAGAAAAATGGGATACCATTGCATTTGTTACTAGTAACTCTGCTGAGTTCAAAGATCTGACCCTGACCCAACTTCATGGTAGACTCCTGACCTATGAAAGGGAGTTAAACCAGAAAAAGAAGTTGCAAGAGTCTGGCAAAGTTGCTGATGATTATTCATTTGGCAGCACAGCTCTTTTTGGTCAGGAAGAATCTGGTAGCAGTAGTAAGGATCAGGGTTATGCTCACTTTATTGATATAACTGCTGGTGGAAATTTCAACAACCTTGATTCTCACTCTGCAAATTATGCTTTTACTGCAAATTGTGAAAACCAGATGTCAGATAACTTGTGTTTTGAACTCAATGATTTGCAACACTTTGATCCCACTGACTTAGAAGAGATGGACATTTTGCATCAATTGGCTTTGCTTAGTGTAAGAACAAGCAAATTCTACAAAAGAACAGGGAGAAAATTCCTAGGGTTACATGGGAATTTAAAAGTAGGGTTGGATAAGTCAAAAATTAAGTGCTATAAGTGCAATAGGCTAGGTCATTTTTCTAGGGAATGCAGGAGTCAAACCACTGGTCCAATAATCACTCATCCCAGCTCAAACCCTAGACCACAACATCAAAGCACTATGCACTATACCCAATATACCCCTGCTGCCCATGTTAACACTGCTCACTATGCTGCAACCCCTGTGCCTGTGCATTATGTTCAAACCACTGTTCCACAAATTCAGTATTCAAACCCCTGTCCCTCAGGCACAAGTGCAACCTGTTGCACCTCAACCAGCTGCTCCAACAGCAACACACCCAGATCAGCAAAGCTTTTTCACTCAAGGCTTTGTTGACTGGAGCAGTATGCCTGATGAGCTTAGTGATGAAATTTTTGCACTCAATGCTTTTAATGATCCTACTAATGATGAATTTTGTTTGATGGCATTAGAGTCTATACCAGAAGGGGTAGAAACTGAAGGTGAACAGCTAAGTGCTGAAACAGTGGATGAAGTGACTGAAGCAGTGGTTACTGCAGTTGCTGGTGAAATACTGCTGGGAGAAAATTTAGAAACCCTGATTGAACCACTGTCTGACCCCTGGTCCGAAGAAGACAAAGAAAAAAAGGAAGAGAAGAAAGCAGGTGAGAAAGAAGATAGAGCTGATGAAGACGGTGATCATCAATGTGATTGTGCCATGATGGCTGCTGCTAAGGTATCACCTCAAGTTCTTGAAAAACTGTGTTCAGACAAATGCATTATTGCATTTGCTAACATCAAAGAGGTAAATGAAAACCTTAGGGATAAAGTCTTAACTGATGAAGTCAATTTTGAAAAGTTATTAAAAGAACTTAGAAACAAATTGGCTGAAAAAGACAAAGAAATCAGCAATCTCAAAGAAGAGCAGAGCATAACCAAGACTCAACTCCAAACTATGGTAGAAAAATATCAAGTTTGCAAAAAGGAGTTGGAGTCCACCCAGATCACTTGTGAAAGATCACTTGTGAAAGATCACTTGTGAAAGATAGGTGGAATCTTGTAAAGGGTATGAGGCTATGCTTGAGAAACAGCTTGAAGCAATGTCAAGTTTGGTGTAGGATATAGAAAATATGATGATCTTGTAAACACTACTGGAAAACAAGTTGGTTCATCTGAAATTAAACCAACCAACAAGAATGGCCAAAAGGTTAAAATAACCGACAAACTTGGTAACAAAATCACTTTGGAAAGATCTGTGGGGTCCTCAACTTTTGAGGAAATTGAGAAATACCAATTTAAACCCACATGGTCTGATGAGTGCGACATTCTTGAAAATTTCAAGCCTATGGACTTTACAACCACTGATGGTGTCACAGCTCCAAAAGCAAAGGTCATCCCTATCAAAGACATCCCAACAGTAGTTCAAAACTCTGTTGCTAAGGAGTCTGAGAAAAGGAAGAAAAGAGAAAAGGTCAAAAACCTGTTTTGTGATTTTTGTGAAAAGAGAAACCATCTAACAAAAGATTGTTTTCATCTAAAAGCATATTATCTAAACAAAACAAGTATCATTGTACCTGCTGAAAACTGCACCATCTGTGGTAAAGCAAACCACAAAACTCAAGCATGTGTGTATCTTAAAAACTTTAATGTAAAAAAGAATGAGTGCACTGCTAAAACATCCTTGAGTCCATCAACATCATCTGTCAAATTCACCAAAAACCAACCACTGTTTGTGCCAGTCCAAACAGCTGTTACAAAACAGTTGAATCAAACATCTGTCCAAAGAGATGTTCAAGTGACTGATGCACCCCCTGCCAACCAGTTCAGAAGAGGCAAGGGATAATCATCTTTCCAAAGGATTCCACATGTTTATGAGACCTACAAAAGGCCCTCTAAACCAAGAGTGAACAGGCATCCTTTTGGGTATCAACAGGTGATTGGTCAAAACCCACAACAGTGGTTAGAGAGAAACAGTCCTAAAACTGTCCAAACCCCTGACCTAACCACTGCCCATGCATCTGAACTCATCCCAGACACTGTTGAGACCCCATCCAAAGCCCTATTGGTTTTGGAAACCCTAATGAACTAATCCTTTTACTTCATGTCCAGGGAGCTTCTGCATGCTTAGATAGTCTTTGGTATGTAGATAGTGGAGGCTCCAGGCACATGACAGGATGTAAAGCCCTTCTCAAAGATTTCAAAATCCATGGAGGGGGTGATATATCGTTTGGTAATAATAGTAAAGGGAAAGTTCTGGGGTCTGGTACAGTACAGTCTGGTAATGTAAAATTTGAAAATGTCAATCTGATAGACAATCTAAAATTCAACCTCCTAAGTTGTCACAACCCCCGCCCCCTATCTGTCCCGGGAACGGGCGGCCGCGAACTCAGTGGCGGTGGTATCAATATTTATTAATTTGGCAGCGGAAATTTCATCAGGACCGTAGTTAGGAAATGTTTATCAGAGTAAAACCACCATATTTTATTTTAATAATCATATGGGTAAAACCTAAGTTTCTTGTTACAACATACTTATAGGGATAAACCCTACTTTATTGAATTTAAACCATCGTATTTTAGATAACTTTTATAGCCACAGTTTAACAAGCCGTCCGTGCTCTCGAGCTGGCTTTTTACTACTTGGCTTTCACATTTTGTTACCTGAAACACGTGTTTAAAAACATTTGTCAGTGGGAAATACTGGTGAGTGAATCCCAGTTTAATTAAGAAACATTTTATCAATTAACGCAGTATTGAGAGCGATTACATTGTTTATTTCTACACAATTACTCATTCAGTATTTGCCACTCGACCGGATCTATGGATATGGTCAAATTACCCATTGGCTAACTCGTCGTCCAATGGTAATGTACTGTCGTTCAGACTTACTACTACTCGTAGTAAATTTTGTATACAAAACCCCATAATACCGGCAGTAATTGAAGAACTACAAAGACTCAATCACCGCTTAATCACATTGTAAAACAATTAAGGTTTTGTAAAACATTCCAAAAATGTTAACAAAAAGAGGATAAACTCACATTGCTATCTTAGACTTCGCGTAAGGGTTTCCTGGGAATAATCTATAATTTATACAAATGTACATAGGTTAGTATCATAACCCTTTGAAAATATTAATGATATCCTCCCCGAGACGGTATTCCAACAACTACGTCGGGCAGAACCACGACAGTTATTACGGAACCCTAAATCAATCGGGCAGCGTATCTATTACGAAACTGGGGTTATAATACTTACAACGGAGCAGAACCTTGCTAATTAGGGGTATAATACCCAAGTATAATAACTCTAATTCAGAATTTGTGATTGCGAAATGAATTGTGAGCGAATTCTAGTTGAACCCGATGGCCTTCTTATATAGTTGCTGAAACTGGTCTTCTCGCGGCCCGCGTAATATGAGAGCAGGGCTTACGCGGCCCGCGTTGACCCCAGGTCAACGTATAGCTAGGCTGAGTCGATGTGTAGGCTTGACGGGTGTTGGGCCAGGTGGCGGCCCAGGGCTGCGCCACATTTTGGGACTCTCGCGGCCTGCGTAAGTTTTAAGGGTAGCTTACGCGGCCCGCCTGAACTTAAGAAAATCAAAGGAATCGGGTCTCAATCTTCATACCGCCCGCGTAAGGATTGGGGTGGGTCTACGTGGCCCGCCTCAACTTAATATTTCTTGTTTTTAATTATTTTTAATACTATATGGTATTTCGGGCTCAGCTTTCACGTACGGGGAGTAATTAAAAACATATAGGGGTATTCTAAATATATTAGGGGTGTCAGAAATATTTTGGAAGTGGATATATTTTGGGTATAGCTGCTTGGTTATTTAATAAAATATATAGTGTACTCATATTAAGTATAATAACCCAATTCTACTTTATCCCTACGTCACGAGACAGAACCCCAACGAATTTAGGCAGAGCCTTGTCATACGTTACGGGGCCCTACGTCACTTGGACAGGGTATGAGTGATCACGGGTTACAACACTTTAAAATGGGGCAAGGCTTTTGTAGGATTAATGGGTGAATGGTTAAAGAAAATTATGGTATATTGAAGTAAGAGAGATCGAAGAAATGATCAGGAAATAAAATGAGTAGTAAACTCCTTTATATAGTAAATATGAGCCTTGGAGGCCACGAAAATTGGTCCCCACGAAACTTCCATCTGATTATATTCATACTATACTTTTCATAAATTTCAAAGATTCTAAATGAGTCACATGCACACACACGTAGATCAAATTTTAAGTTTATATTATTTTATTATTTTATATATTATAATTAATTCACCTGCTTCACTTATTTGGCGCTTATAACTTCTAAAATATGACGTTTTTTAAAATAATGAATATGCCATTATAATGAGAATATTTTTGTCTACATTTGGGTCTAAGTTTTATTAAAAACGGAGTAGGTTTAAATATAAAGTATTTTTATAATTTAATTATTAAATGGTTCCTATGCTTGCCCAAAACACCTTATATTTTTATTGGTCAAGTTACCCATGATGTATGCTTTTAATAACATAAGTTGATATATATAAATTTTGGGAATGTTACATTCTCCCCACCTTATTTTAAATCTCGTCCTCGAGATTCTCTAAAATATGGATTAATATTTAGTTAGTTTAGCTTCTAGGTATATTCTGGTCCTTGTTTTAAATTTTTCTTCGACCAGAACTATTTTCTAAGAGATTCTTATGCTTGACTGGAATATGTTTTGTATTTTAATACAACTTTTAGTTATAGGTTTCCTAACATGTTAATAATTGCAAAGGAAATTCTTATACTTTTGATGGCGTCCCAACTTATAGAGTTCCCGTCGTTCATCTTGTCACACGAGTTACGAGACGGATGATCAAACGAAATAGTGTTTGATATCGGAATTATAGAAGTATATGAGAGATTCCTAATAAATAAGTCTAAAATTATCATTGACATATCTGTTCGTGATTTATTCCTAATTGTCAATCAATATGGTCTTTGGATTTCCTCATAGACATACATATCTATATAATATTTCATATACTGTAGTATGCACATTATCCATAATGTAAATGTATTTAACAGATTCACAATTCAGACATCAGGTCATAGTACTATTTAGGGAATTCCATTATTATAACACATATCCCATCTCACCCGGTCTCGCCGGAGAGGTAATCCCCATCTCACCCGGACAAGCTGTAGAGTCTACCGCACCATACCCAGTTTGCCGGAGAGGTAATTATCATGGTATTTCCCATAAATAGACTTTTCTCAAATTAGGATTTTGAAAGTACATCGTTTATTATAGTTTGCATCAAGAAACAAGGAAATCAGTATTCTCATGATGGATCATATTCTAGAACCTAGTATTAATAAACAAGAAATAACAGTGGCCAGTTGTTATCGCTTATTTATCATACAGGCACTGTTCTAGTCATCATCCTCACAGGATACCAATAACCATCACACTTTATCTATGCAAGTAATTGGCTTATCTCCAAACTTTATACTAAGGCATTCTTCTTAGGTTCAAGTCTAAATACTGTCCTGGTTGTTACCAGTGAATATCAGTTATCCAAATTCTTTCATTTAAGCATAGATATTATTATGGTTGTGGTTTTCTTTTGGTTGGAGAATGGAGTTTCAAATATATCATTGTCTCCATTGACACTATAGCTAAGTTCGATGTAATGAGTATACTTACAGTTAACTCTATTTATGCATATAAAATCTTAGATTCCGTTACAAGGAATATTTCATTGAGACAAATGTCATTTTAAAACATAGTAGATTTCATGGTTTAGAATGACTTCATGTTTTCATATAAATCACCAATGATATTTTCTCTTATGTTTATCTTACAAAAGATATTATATTAGGTATACCATTAAGAAATTCTATCAGGTATATGCATATATGTGTATAGAATTTTCAAATCTCTAGTTAATATTAAACTTACGTAATATATACACACATATATAAAATAACTAGTGGGAAACCCGTGCTACGCGGCGGGATCATAATTTTTGCTGATACGTATTGTAGACACTGCGCATATGATTTGTTAATTAGAATGATTTGAACAATTTGGATTATTCTTAGTTTGTTCCCTTCTATGTGTGCATTCTAATAGTGCTCTGGAAAACAAATGTAGCGTGCTGAAAAGTAACAACGCTATATTTATTACGAAACGGAAAATCATTTGCTTGTAAATACACCGGAGGAAATGTAGCTTGGATGTTGAATTAGTAGGTAAGGTATATTTTGGTATACATGTTGTCTCCTCCGTTGGTGAACTGCAAAATTTGTAGTATATGGGACATGAGGTTAGTATTGTATGGTTTGCAATAAATGAAGAATGTTTTTATGTTGCGGAAATAAAATCTAATGTTATGGATAAGAGTAGCAAATGATGGTATATGTTAGGTTGAAGTGATGTACCTTTGTTTTTAGTCGCGTAAAACCTCTTGGTAGACGACATTTGAGGTGAAACCCCGTTTTTGTTATGGTTGTTGGTTGGATACACTAATACCTTTGTGTTCTGCCTTGTTGTGCATCGTGACAACGCCACATAAAGTTGGCCATGTGAGAATATAGGTTCGGGGAGGTAAACACCGACGTGGGGAATGGTTTGCCCTTGCACTTTATTTATCGTCATGGAGAAGCTAAGCCGGACTGGGAACTGTTTTCTTTTTAGTTTGAATGGAAACATATCGTCTTCAGAGGGAGTGAGGGGTATTCTTGGTAGGAAGACCCGTTTGCCCTTATGTTCTCCAACCGCTATTTCCGCATCAATAACACTTCGCTCGAACCGTTTACATATTAGTCTGGTGCCATTGCATAGGCCATTTGACGGGTCGATGTTTCGTAACAATATAATTGAGCATCCAATTTTTAGGCGTAGTTTGTGTGGTGGGATGCCACTTACTGTTAGTGAGTTTAGGAACTCAATTGGGTACAAATGGTGTTGGTCATCATCAACCTCATCGAAACTATAGTAGTGTCTTTCATCTCCTTGGAAAATGTCAATTAAGTGGTTGTTAATCTCGTCGACACTCTCATTTCTCGTTGTTAAAATGGCTCTAGAGGTTATGTAATCGGGGGACTGGGCATTTGCGTTGAGGGAGGGAAAAATGGCTTTAATGAGTTGTTTGATGGAGTTTTCCTTTGTGGTGAACGGGATTGTCATGTCGTCGGGGATGCGGATTTGGTTTCCATCTATGGTCTCCTCAATTCCATTGCCGACCCGTAAAAGGAATTCCGAGAACCACGAATCAGTACGCGCTCTCATGTTGTTGGAGAGGCATATTTTCGTAGTTAAGGTCCAAAGAGGTGACATGCGTAGGCTGGCGTCTACGATTTGCGCTCGTGTGCCTCGTCTAATTACCGGTAGGACTTGCCTAAAATCGCCTCCCAATACCATTATCTTTCCTCCGAATGGGAGGTTAACGCTTGTTATATCTTGGAAGGTCCTGTCAACGGCTTCAATAGACTGTCGTGTCGCCATAGATGCTTCATCCCAGATGATTAGGTTTGCTAACCTGATAAGTTGTGCACATGCACCTTGTTTTACTATACCGCACATCGAGTTGTTGTCTAGTTTAGTTGGGATCTTGAATCTTGAGTGTGTTGTTCTCCCACCTGGCATGTTGTTTGCTGCAGCGCCTGAAGAAGCGGTCGCGAGTGCAATGTGGCCACGTGATCGAACTTCTGTGAGTAATGCTTTGTATAGGAATGTTTTCCCTGTTCCACCTGGGCCATCTATGAAGAAGACGCCTGGTAGAGCGTGATTGACATGTCTCATGATTTCATCGAAGGCCTTTTTTTGGTCGCAGTTAAGGGAGTGCTGCGCATCTAAGTGGGCGGGGTCAACAACTATATTGCACTCCTCTTGTATATCACGGTGTGTTACGTTTTTGGCTGTGATGTTGTTGTGATATGCGTGGGAGGTCGAAGTCATTCAAAGTTTTACCCATTGATTATAGGTTGCTTTCGATTTCAGCTAGGACCAGATTGTTGATGTGTTCGATGTTTTGAGAATGTAGGCGATGATCTTCTGAAAGGGCATCAAAATGGTTGGTCCATAGCTTTCGAACATCGCCAGGTTCACAGAATATCAATATGGTTGCAAACAACCTGCGAAGTGCATTGGGGAACTGAAATATAGCCGCCTCTTCCAGGCATTGCGATAAGATGTCGTCGTTTTCAATTAGTCCTAGTTGTTGTGCAGCTTTGCGAAATGTAGGATGTACAACATCATTGACCGTGCGAATATGTACAAAGGAAGTAGGCCCTCTGATATTTGTCAGGAGGAGGCGTAAGTAGTATCGTTCCCCTTCTGCCGGGTTTGCAGTAACGATACGACCTTTTCGTCCTTTGTGAATTCTACGGTTCCAACAGCATGAACTTTTACTCCATGTGTAGTGTTTTGGGAAATCTTTGTACGAATGGCCCCTTGCTGCTGGGTCGTTCATATTTTTCTCAAAAAATGCAGTGAGCATGGTTTTTTTTACCCCTTTCCCTATCTACAATTTCTGACATGTTAGAATGCTCAGTAAATGTCACCATGTGGTTTTGTGGGAGGTGTAGCGTTAATGTTAAAACAGCGGGGTAGATCAGAGAGAGGCTAAATGAAAAAATCCGCCACATTGCCTCGGGGGGTGAAACATAGCGCGCGTCTTGGTACCGTCTGATTTCATCGATGATAATGTTCTCGGCATCTGGTTCTACTTGGATGACTTGTTTGTCATGACCTTTATAAATATATTTAAAGAGATATTTCACTGATTTTATGCTGGAGCATATCTCAATATTTATGTGGCAATTGAATAACATCAACAGGGTTGGGTTATATGGGACAACCCATCTACTGTCAACTGTTTTCCCACGAACGTCCACACTAATCCCGTTGTTGCGTCGACGGTACAATGGATATGCGTCTTCTCTGTAACAACTCTCATCAAAAGTCATATTTATTTAATTAAATTGTCCAATAGGAAACCCTAATTGAAAAACCCAAGTGATTCTGAACAAACCCTAAAAATTTCAGAATAGTTGGAATTAGAATCAGGGCCCCTAAAACTCAAGGGGGGTAAGCCCTAATTAACGATTATCTCTAAAATGCGTTGTCTAAATTGAAAAATCATATATCGTTGAATCATCAGAGCTAGATAGGTGACGAAGCAACCCTAGGCTAGGGGGGTATGCCCCGCGACACGCGACAGGGGAAGGGGATCCCTTCGCGACACGCGGGGGGTGCAAATTGTGGGTATAAATACAACGGCTTGGGACTTGAACTGTTTGCATGTTACGACGATAAAATTCGTTACGTACAATCACTTAGACACTGTTTACTACAAAAACACACACGAATCCCGAATTGCTGCCGCAAAACAGGGTAATAACTCGATCGCTATTACGATTCATTTTCCGATTGATAAATGTACTCAATGGATGTTTAAGTGCTGCCCACATTAGGGTGATGCTTTGTCATTACTCGTTAATTCGATGGATGTTTAAGCATAGCACTTTGTCATTCGTTGTGAGGGTTGATCTCGTGAGTTATCTTAAATGCTGTATTGATTACTAACCCAGTTTTGTGTGCATTATTATTTAAATTAGGTTAACAAGGCTAATCCATAGACTAGACTCTGTCCGTGTTAAATCTGCAATGTGAGTCATTCTCTTTTTATCAAATTTATTTACAAAAGCATGTTTATTTTCAAAGGTTATAATTACAGTGATTAAGTTTATGTAATCACCAAATTACAGCCGGTATGTGGGGTATTGTGCACATTACTGTTTTTATCACTTTAGGTGGGCGTACCTAATGAGTGATACTGGTTACTATTGGGTGAACGGATTCAATAGTAATATGACCACAGTCACCGAAACGAGTCGGTGACAAATACTGTGGGTAGTTGGTTGAAATGAACATTGTAATCTCTTAATACTGTGAATTATAATAAATGAGTCGTTTTTATAAATAGAATGATTCACTCAGTATTTCCCGCTGACAAAACCTTTTTCAAACCGGTTTCAGGTGATCTGTTGTGATTCAGGAAAGTTGCTACGGAGCACTGCAAGCTTAAGAAAGTGGCTCATTATAAAAGAAAGAAATATGTTTTGTTAAATAAAGATTTCTTCGTGAAATCATAATATTGTAAATTAACGAGGTTTTATCCCGAGTTGTGAAATAAAATAATTGGGAAAATTTTAGCTTTACAACGATCCTGATGATAAACTTCCGCTGTTAAACTCAAATAAATAAATACCACGGGATTTCTGTCCCGCGGCTCCTGAAACGGGTAAAACCGGGTCAGGGGTCGTGACATTCTCCTTGTCTCGTTTGTTCGTTGAATTGTCTTGGATAACGGAAGCGACATATTTTGGGATCTCCTTGCATGCAGGGACTATTTTTTCGTAGAGGGCCGCAGGGTCCATGAAGCATGTGTTTTACGACAACTGCGTGCAATTGGGGAAACCTTTCTACGCAAGGGATTTCGGCTGAAACAAATTGATCATACTGGTCGGGGTTACTGACTTTGTGTTGTGGGTACATTATGAGGAGGAAATGGGCATGTGGCAAACCACGTTTTTGGAACTCGATGACGTAGACATAAGACTTCACCTCGCCGAGGACATGCTTTTTTAAGAGTTGATCTTTGAGTGCCTCTAATTTAGCCCGAAAAACTTGCGAAACAAGATCCGGTCGGTCCTGTGCAGCCTGTCCAGGGTATAAGTTGGCGCATATCTCTGGCCAGTTTGGGTTGCATGTCATTGTTAGGAAGAAATCCGGTAAAACCACGGGATTTCTGTCCCACGGGATTTCTGTCCCGCGGCTCCTGAAACGGGTAAAACCGAGTCAGGGGTTGTGACAGAAAAGGTGGTATCAGAGCCACTGAGTTAAGCTAATTAAGTATTTAGAAATACTTAATTTTTCCTGATTACTATTATGTAATTATGTGTTTTATTAACTGACTATTTGTTAGCTACAGTATGGGTAAGAAAAAGCTTTCCAGCATCTATCTTAAATTAGATAGATCATCCAATGAGAAGGGAAGTTCATCCCAAATTAAATCCTCAAAACTTCCTGCAATTCCTGAAGAAGGAATATTTGTTCAAAAAGCCCAATACGAGAACCCACTTTCTCCCGATAAAAGAAGTTTGATTCTTAAGAAAAGTCAGGAGAAAATAAAGAAAGCCCGAGAGAAGAAAATTAAACAGGAAACCCAGGAATTAACCAGTAAAACACCTTGGGAGGATAAATTAGAGGAAAAATGGGCGGATCTTTATATGCTAGCTACTGTAGCAGTAAATGCTAATATTTAAAATCCCATGATTCCGTAATAGTAACCTTATTTACAAGCCCGAAATATCATCTAGTAAATAAATAAAACCTAGCATGTGTAAAATATCCATTTTCCTTTGTATAAATTAGTCACAGGGTATGCAATAAAACTTAAAGGTTATTTCTAAATTTTAACTTAGCATTTTTGTATTCTCTTGGTATGATAAATAGCATGAATGAATTATCGGAAGCTCTAGAGAATCTCAACCTATACCCTGTAAACCTAGAAGTTTCTAAAGAATTTACTGCGTATTTTCCTGATGTGGAACAACCTGTAGAATTCAACGCTCCACCTTTGAAAAGCCAAAACCAAAGAAAAGAAGGAAATATGTATGGGGGAGTCGTATACGTAGGAAAAAGCCAGCTACGAAACTTCCTAAAATAAACAATCCTTTAGAAAAAGGAAAAGAAATTGTAACCAGGAAAAGTTCTAGACAACAGGAGATGGAGACTGAAGTCAAGGAAGATTCTAGGCAAATGGGAATGCAGTTTGAGGAATATTCTAAGAAAATAGAAATGGTGGTTGGAAAATGTTTTAGACCAACTCAGATGGAAGTTGGAGAAAGCTCCAAACAAAACCAGGGAATGACTTTTCAGGAGGAAATAGATTTTATATTGGCAAGCTGTGAGACTATTCAGCCTGTCAATACAAATATTTTTACTCGTCCTATTGAAAATCAACTCCCTATAAATCTTGAACCAGCAATCCCAGAACCAATAGTCCACTCCCAACCTTTAGGAATGGACGGATGGTGGACAAATGATTGGCAATTTCAAAACATTGTCAACAGTCCTTATTCCTTTCTTCCGCAATTCGATCCAGAACCATTACCAAATCCACCCATGAGTAACGAAAATCTGGCTGAACTTCGCCATTTTGGTGAAGAATTAATGGATGCGGGAAGTAGAATCCGGGAAATAGGGGGACAAATTGCTTGGAAGTATGATGAAAGGGAGCTTCGTTTTTAGGAAGACAAATGACGAGAGATAATGAGTTGGTAAAACTGTGGTTGTGTAATAGTAATAGTAAAATCAGTATTTGTAAAATAAATAATAAAACGGTTGTGTATAGAGGCATGCTATAATCTATAAATTAAATGAAATTTTAGATTTTGTTTGTATATTCGTTTATGTGATTATGTGCAATTAATTGTGACATTGGATTATTTCTTTTATACTAATTATTTATCTATAAATTAATTATCAGATGGCAAACATTGGTAATGAACCAGTAAATGAAGTAAATCAATCCGAGCAAATTCAGGAAGAACAATTGTTAAATAGGCAAGATATAGAGAATATCGTTGCACAAGGAATAGCCAATGCTATTCCAGCAATCGTTGCTGCTGTTCAAAAACCTGTTAAACCGCAATCAGTCATTCCTAGTAAACGTACTCAAGGCGATAACTTTAGTAATAGTATAAACGGAGGCGGTAATCATGTTAATAACAATAATGATCTGCAAACCCCAATTTTCAAGAAAATGAAAGCTGCAACACCTGGTTGCACTTACAAAGAATTCCTTGCCTGTAAACCAACTGAGTTTTCAGGTAACGAAGGGGCTATTGCAGCATTACGTTGGTTAGAGAAAACTGATGCAGTAATCGCTATAAGTAAATGTGTTGAGGAAGATCAAGTTATGTATGCTTCCAATCTTTTTAAAGAAGGGGCATTAGAATGGTGGAATACAGTGTTACAAGCTAAAAGAAGGAGTGTGACCTATGCCATGAACTGGGAACAATTTAAGAGTCTTGTAGAAAGAAAATTCTGTCCCGAATATGAAAAAGATCAAATGGCAAATAAGTTCCTAAACCATCGGATGGTTAATGTGGACTGTCGAGGATATACTTCGACATTCTTCGAATATGCTAGGGTGGTACCAACACTGGCTTCGCCAGGACCGGTACTCATTTCTCGCTATATTTGGGGATTAATTAGTGAAATCCGCAATATCGTTAAAGCTGCGAGACCTCGCACTATTGACGATGCAGTGGAACTAGCCAACACCCTAACTGATGAACTGGTCCGCACAAGAGATGAAACCAGGAAAAAGGAACTGGCTCAGAAAATTACCCAAGGATTTCGTGTGGGTAATAGTAATAATTTCAAGAAAAGAGGAGCAGGGCAATCTTCAAATCTACCTTTCTGCAAGAATTGCAAAAAGAAACATAATGGAAGATGTAATATAACCTGCAATTTTTGCAAAGTTGTAGGACATCGGGAAGAAAACTGCAGGAAGAAATTCACAATTTGTTACAATTGTGGAGAAACAGGACATTTCAAAACAGAATGTCCTAAATTGAACAAACCAGCAGAAAACAAAGCTAAACCAGCTGACGGCGCTACAAAGAAGAATGTCAGAGCATTCCAGCTAACTACTCAAGAAGCAGAACTCATTCCAGATGTAATAGCTGGTACGTTTTTAGTTCACAACGTATACGCAAAAGTATTATTTGACTCTGGTGCAAACCAAAGTTTTATCAATACTTTATTCTGTCAAGCTCTTAAGTTACCTTTAACCAACATTAGGCAGATTTTTACAGTCGAAACTGCAGATGGGAATTCAGTTAAAATAGATCAGGTTTTGCAAAGAGTAGAAATAGAACTTTCAGGTCATAAATTTTCTGCAAATCTGTTACCTATGAAATTAGCTGAATTTGATGTTGTGTTAGGAATGGATTGGTTAATAGCCAACCATGCTCAAATCATTTGTGATAAAAACTCTATAGAAATTCAAGCACCTACTGGAGAAGTAATCATGATTACAGGAGATAAACCGCGTAAACCCATGAAGTTTATATCAGTAATGAAAGTTTCTAGTTATGAACGAAAACAAGGAATAGTATATATAATTTCAGTAATCATTAGTACTAAGGATAAAGAACTTAAGGAAATTCCTGTAGTCTCAGAATACCCAGATATATTCCCAGAAGAGTTACCTGGATTACCACCAGATAGGGAGGTAGAATTTAGGATTCATCTAATTCCAGGAACTATACCAATAGCTAAGGCACCTTATCGGTTAGCACCCACAGAAATGTTAGAACTGAAAAAGCAATTAGATGAATTACTAAGTAAAGGTTTCATACAACCTAGTTCATCCCCGTGGGGAGTGCCAGTGTTGTTTGTAAAGAAGAAGGATGGTTCAATGACAATGTGTATCGATTATAGAGAATTGAATAAGGTTACAATTAAGAATCGATACCCATTACCTAGGATTGATGATCTATTCGATCAACTTCAAGGAGCTAGATATTTCTCTAAGATAGATTTACGCTCTGGATATCATCAATTGAAGGTACAAGAAGAGGACATATCTAAGACTGCTTTTAGAACTAGGTATGGTCATTACGAGTTTACAGTCATGCCTTTCGGATTAACGAATGCACCTGCAGCATTCATGGACATGATGAATAAGATCTGTAAACCGTATTTGGATAAATTTGTAATTGTCTTCATAGATGATATACTTATTTATTCAAAAAGTCAGGACGAACATTGTCAGCACCTGCATGCACTCTTAACTTTGTTAAGAAAAGAAAAGCTATACGCCAAATTCTCAAAGTGTGAATTTTGGTTGCAAGAAGTACAATTTTTAGGACACATGGTGAATCACGAAGGGATTCATGTAGACCCTGCTAAGATAGAGGCAATTACCAATTGGAAGGTTCCACAAACTGTAATGGAAATTAGAAGTTTTATAGGTTTAGCTGGCTACTATAGACGGTTTATTAAGGATTTTTCCAAGATAGCTGTACCGTTAACTAAGCTAACCTGTAAAGCCGTTAAGTTTGAATGGGGACCTAAACAAGAAGAAGCCTTTAGAATTTTGAAACAGAAATTAACCAATGCTCCAATCTTAGCCTTACCAGAAGGAACTGAAGATTTTGAAGTATATTGTGATGCTTCAAAACTAGGATTTGGATGTGTGCTAATGCAACGCAAGAAAGTAATTGCGTATGCTTCAAGGCAATTGAAAAAGCACGAAGAGAACTATACGACTCATGACTTAGAATTAGGAGCCGTAATTTTTGCCCTGAAAATTTGGAGACATTATCTGTACGGAAGTAAGTTTACTATCTATACAGATCATAAAAGTCTAAGATATATATTCGGGCAAAAAGAATTAAACATGAGGCAAAGGAGATAGATGGAAATCTTAAGTGACTACGAATGTGATATCCAGTATCACGAAGGAAAAGCAAATGTAGTTGCAGATGCCTTAAGTCGTAAGTATCATGAAAAACAACGATGAGTTCGTGCTCTCAGATTAAATCTACAATTAGATTTAATGGAACAAATAAAGAATGTTCAGGAAACAGCAATCCAAGATGATGCTGAAGGAATGAAGGGACGAATAAAAGAATTAGAGCAAGGAGCTGATGGAATTTGGAGATTCCACAAAAGCAGAATTTGGGTACCTAAGCAAGGAGAATTAAGAAATAAGATTCTAGAAGAAGCCCATAAGTCAAGGTATACAATTCATCCAGGAAACAATAAGATGTACCAAGATTTAAGAAATAGCTTTTGGTGGATAGGAATGAAAAAGGATATAGCTAGATATGTTTCTAAGTGTCTTACTTGTTCACAAGTTAAGGCAGAACATCAGAAACCTTCAGGTCTACTACAATAATTAGAGATGCCTGTATGGAAATGGGAACTCATAACAATGGATTTTGTTACTAAGTTACCCAAAACCAGAAAAGGTAATGATGCGATTTGGGTAATTGTGGATCGATTAACCAAATCAGCTCACTTTCTACCAATGAAAGAAACCTTTAGCATGGAAAGATTAGCAAAATTGTATGTAGATGAAGTAGTATCTTTACATGGAGTTCCACTCTCCATTGTTTCGGATAGGGATAGTCGTTTCACTTCTCATTTCTGGAAAAGTTTCCAGCAAGCAATGGGAACTCGACTAAACTTAAGCACTGCATATCATCCCCAAACAGACGGGCAAAGTGAAAGGGCAATCCAAACTCTGGAAGACATGCTCCGAGCATGTGTGATAGATTTTGGTGGAAATTGGGACGATCACTTACCTTTAATCGAATTCTCCTATAACAATAGTTATCATTCAAGCATTGAAACTGCCCCATTTGAAGCACTGTATGGAAGAAAATGCAGAACTCCAGTTTGTTGGGCAGAAATAGGAGAAAGTCAATTGTCAGGTCCTGAGATTATGCAAGAGACAACTGACAAGATTACTCAAATCAAGGAAAGGCTGAAGACGGCTCGAGATCGCCAGAAGAGTTATGCAGATAATAGATGCAAACCATTAGAATTCCAAGTTGGAGACAGAGTACTATTAAAAGTTTCTCCTTGGAAAGGAGTTGTTAGATTCGGTAAGAAAGGAAAGCTAAGTCCAAGATACGAAGGACCATTTCCTGTGATCCAACGTATAGGACCAGTTGCTTATCGTTTACAACTACCAGAAGAATTAGCTGGAGTACATGATGTATTTCATGTATCCAATCTCAAGAAATGTCTAGCAGATGAATCTCTGGTAGTACCTCTTCAAGACATAGAGGTAAACGAAAAGTTAAAATTTGTTGAGAAACCTCTTCAGATAGAAGACAGAAAAGTGAAGTATCTCAAGCACAAACGACTAGTGCTAGTTAAAGTAAAGTGGGATTCAAAGAGAGGAGCTGAATACACTTGGGAGCTGGAATCAGAAATGAAGCGAAAGTATCCACACTTATTCCAGTAAATCTCGAGGACGAGATTTTTATTAAGGTGGGGAGAATGTAACAACTCTCATCAAAAGTCATATTTATTTAATTAAATTGTCCAATAGGAAACCCTAATTGAAAAACCCAAGTGATTCTGAACAAACCCTAAAAATTTCAGAATAGTTGGAATTAGAATCAGGGCCCCTAAAACTCAAGGGGGGTAAGCCCTAATTAACGATTATCTCTAAAATGCGTTGTCTAAATTGAAAAATCATATATCGTCGAATCATCAGAGCTAGATAGGTGACGAAGCAACCCTAGGCTAGGGGGTATGCCCCGCAACACGCGACAGGGGAAGGGGATCCCTTCGCGACACGCGGGGGGTGCAAATTGTGGGTATAAATACAAGGGCTTGGGACTTGAACTATTTTCATGTTACGACGATAAAATTCGTTACGTACAATCACTTAGACACTGTTTACTACAAAAACACACACGAATCCCGAATTGCTGCCGCAAAACAGGGTAATAACTCGATCGCTATTACGATTCATTTTCCGATTGATCAATGTACTCAATGGATGTTTAAGTGCTGCCCACATTAGGGTGACGCTTTGTCATTAGTCGTTAATTCGATGGATGTTTAAGCATAGCACTTTGTCATTCGTTGTGAGGGTTGATCTCGTGAGTTATCGTAAATGCTGTATTGATTACTAACCCAGTTTTGTGTGCATTATTATTTAAATTAGGTTAACAAGGCTAATCCATAGACTAGACTCTGTCCGTGTTAAATCTGCAATGTGAGTCATTCTCTTTTTATCAAATTTATTTACAAAAGCATGTTTATTTTCAAAGGTTATAATTACAGTGATTAAGTTTATGTAATCACCAAATTACAGCCGGTATGTGGGGTATTGTGCACAATACTGTTTTTATCACTTTAGGTGGGCGTACCTAATGAATGATACTCGTTACTATTGGGTGAACGGATTCAATAGTAATATGACCACAGTCACCGAAACGAGTCGGTGACAAATACTGTGGGTAGTTGGTTGAAATAAACATTGTAATCTCTTAATACTGTGAATTATAATAAATGAGTCGTTTTTATAAATAGAATGATTCACTCAGTATTTCTCGCTGACAAAACCTTTTTCAAACCTGTTTCAGGTGATCTGTTGTGATTCAGGAAAGGTGCTACGGAGCACTGCAAGCTTAAGAAAGTGGCTCATTATAAAAGAAAGAAATATGTTTTGTTAAATAAAGATTTCTTCGTGAAATCATAATATTGTAAATTAACGGGGTTTTATCCCGAGTTGTGAAATAAAATAATCGGGAAAATTTTAGCTTTACAACGATCCTGATGATAAACTTCCGCTGTTAAACTCAAATAAATAAATACCACGGGATTTCTGTCCCGCGGCTCCTGAAACGGGTAAAACCGGGTCAGGGGTCGTGACATTCTCCTTGTCTCGTTTGTTCGTTGAATTGTCTTGGATAACGGAAGCGACATATTTTGGGATCTCCTTGCATGCAGGGACTGTTTTTTCGTAGAGGGCCGCAGGGTCCATGAAGCATGTGTTTTACAACAACTGCGTGCAATTGGGGAAACCTTTCTACGCAAGGGATTTCGGCTGAAACAAATTGATCATACTGGTCAGGGTTACTGACTTTGTGTTGTGGGTACATTATGAGGAGGAAATGGGCATGTGGCAAACCACGTTTTTGGAACTCGATGACGTAGACATAAGACTTCACCTCGCCGAGGGCATGCTTTTTTAAGAGTTGATCTTTGAGTGCCTCTAATTTAGCCCGAAAAACTTGCGAAACAAGATCCGGTCGGTCCTGTGCAGCCTGTCCAGGGTATAAGTTGGCGCATATCTCTGGCCAGTTTGGGTTGCATGTCATTGTTAGGAAGAAATCCGGTTTTCCGTCGTCCTGGACTAATGCCATTGCGTCTAGGAACCGGCGTCGCATGTCGCGGGGCCCACCGATGAAAGATGCAGGAAGCACGATTCGTCTTCCTATTCTGTTTGGTTGTGCATCCCCCGCATTGATGCAGTCAACAATGCCTTGATACAAATCTGCCCTTATTTTAGATTGGTTGTGTTTGCAAAATTGCAAGCGTGCCGTCTCCAGTTTGATGTATGTGTCAACCACAAACTGTTGTAGCAATCTGCCACCATGGAGAAGAATATTTTGTGTTGGGCGGATTTGAAACTTGTAGCAGTAGTACTCTCGCATACTAACGGTTTTTCTATTGCCGCGTGTCGGTGCCTCTAAGAAATTTTGGAAATCAACAAGTTAGTAAACGTTATAAGATAGTACATGTATTGTAGTTCTTAACGTGTATGCGTGTGTGTAAGTAGGGTGGGGATGTGTTTATACCTTCTGTGTCATCGTCATCGGTTTCGTGATCGTTATGTGGAGTGTTGGCTTCGACTCCGTTGCGTGGAATTCCACTATGCCATCCCGCCTCACCATTTGGAAAAAATAGAGGATGTGAGTGGGGATCGTAGCAACTGAAGTACGGTTGAATAGTCTGCGGCTGTGCGGACCTCCCGTAGACGATGATGCTTCTTTTGTATGAGGTGATATCATTGTTACCTTCTACCCAAATACCAGCTACCTTGGATGTGGTTGGGTGGTTGTAGACACGTTGGTCAAGTTCAACTGATGCATTTAAGGTGACCCTGTAATTGTCCAAGGGCCCTAGTTCTGCGAGACTTCGAAAGGTCATGACATATGGGTTGGCGGAAAGAACACGTGTGAGGATCTCTGTGATAGCGCGGTCCAGATTTGGCCATAGGAGTCGATCGTCTATCTTGTTATCTGGGTCATAAAAGTATAACTGTAAGTACCTGGGTTTGCCGTCCCGTGGTACTAACTGGTCAATTTTGTGGTATATTCCCTTATGTGCTCGGAACGTGTAAACACCATCTCTCATGTTAGCCATTGTCTCGTCTAATGAGACACCCATCGAGGTGAAGTAGAAGTTTGTGTTGTATGCGCGGATATTTTCCCTGAAAATCCTGCCAATTTCTTCTTGAGTTGTGAATAACTGGTGTAATTCAGATGGGACTGGGGTGCTCGCCAATGTAGTCTTTCCGCTCATGCAGCAAAATGTTGGGAATTCACGCGGGAAACGTCTAGCTCCGCAATAAGCACATGGGCGTTGTTCCTTTAGGAGATGAACGCCCCTGGGTATTCCAGCGTGGACGAAGTTGTAAGGATCCTCGTTGTTGTTTTCTGGTTGATTCGAAGCACCGCAAAGATGGTTATGAAAGGGAAGTGGCCTTCTCTGTGGGTTGTGTGGAGCACCTAAGTAATAATATGCGGTCAGTGCAAACAGATAAAGGCAAAGAGTTAATGGAAAGTGTGTGGTGGGTGTAGCAAAATTAACCTTCCGAATGGTCAGGCGCATTGTTGGGATCTGTAGGGGCATGTTTAGGTCGAAACCAACGTGGGAGGTTCTTGTCTGCACGTTATCTTGCCCATTCAGATCATCATGATTAATAGTTGGAAGTTGACGTGATAATGAACGTCGCTCAACTGAAGTACCTAAGTAATGAAATGTGGTCAGTGTAAATTAAAAATACAATATAGTAAACTTGTGAGGTAGGTATATGAAGAGGAACCTGCAGAATGTCCTAACAAATCGTTGTGATCTGGAGGGGGGATGTTTAGGTTGAGGTGTAAGGGGGAGGTTGGTGTCGATGTATTTTCAATGAGGGGACTGTTGGTGTTATTCCCTTGTTGCAGGTCTTGTGTATATGTTTTTCATGATGCCCTACGTAGACGCTTTCCGGCACCGTGTGACTCATTGTATCTTTTTTTGCATGCACTCTGTAACGCACGTGATGTAGCTGGTTCGGAACAACGTTGGTCGTGATCTGGTGGGGGCTTGTTAAAGTCGAGATGAAGGCAGTCTTCATCCCCGGATGTCATTGCGTTTGTATGTGTAAGGTGTAGCTATAAAAAGATGGAAGCCATCATTAAATATGCATATATAGGAGTAGGTGTAACAGGTAATAATAATAATAATAATAATAATAATAATACATTCAGAATAATAACACCTAGAGATAACTCCGCTTTTATTTTCTCAAATCAGGCCCGGTTCAAAGCCGGTTCAGGTTTTTTTAGAAGGATTAGAACCGATTTTGCCCAAATCGGTACGGGGTAGAAACCGGGTAAGGCAAAAAATAAACCAAACCTCTTAAAACATTTGTTTTTTTGGATTTTTGTAATGTTTTCGTTTTTTTATTTGTGTTTTTTTAGTGTTTCATTAAAATCGGTTTGTCTCCGCCTCGCTTCGGGTCACTTTTAGTATTATAGAAACATATATGCCGTTCCAAAATCTAAACAATAAACCAACAAGCTTATTTACAAACTAACATAGTCCTAAAACCTTGTTATTCACCTTATATAATAAACCAAACAACTAAACCCGATTTCTAAACCATGTACAAATCAAACCGGATGGATCTACCGATCGCTTAGATTTAAACGGTCATAACGAATAAAGACGTACAAAAAAACACATTACCGACGGCTAAGGGATAGGGTGATTGATTTAGCAATGGAGGACCTCCAAATGTTGGATTCGAGTCTGGAATAACGTCAAGTTAGTCATGCAACAGATTGTTCAACAAGTACTTCATGTGGGGCTTTTGATTAGATCAAAATAATGAATAAAGACGTATAAAAAAACACATTACCGATGGCTAAGGGATGAAGTTCAAGGAGAGTGGCCGGAGTTTCTTGGTTCGCCGGTGCCGCTCGGATCGATCACATATCTCCAAATGTTGGATTCGAGTCTGGAATAATGTCAAGTTAGTCATGCAACAGATTGTTCAACAAGTACTTCATGTGGGGCTTTTGATTAGATCAAAATAACGAATAAAGACGTACAAAAAAAACCACATTACCGATGGCTAAGGGATAGGGTGATTGATTTAGCAATGTAGGACCTCCAAATGTTGGATTCGAGTCTGGAATAACGTCAAGTTAGTCATGCAACAGATTGTTCAACATGTACTTCATGTGGGGCTTTTCATTAGATCAAAATAACGAATAAAGACGTACAAAAAAAAACACATTACCGATGGCTAAGGGATGAAGTTCAAGGAGAGTGGCCGGAGTTTCTTGGTTCGCCGGTGCCGCTCGGATCGATCACATATATTTCAAACAACGAATTGAGTGTGATAGTTAAATCGAAAGGGCTCAAACGACAGTCGTAGGTTATCCTTTTATAGTGATCAAGACGATTAATGACAATCATTAAGCGATTAATAGTGTATTAACTGTTCGGTTATGATCCAGAATGTGTAAAATCACATTTAATTGCTGAAAGTGGAAAGACTTGGTGTTGATCCTTCGTTGCCTCCATAGGTCAATAGTAACAAAACACAGAGAAAAGAAAGAGGCTCTGCTATATAGGTTGGTTTTATTTATTTAGAATTAGGACCCTAGACAATAAGTTAGGTTCAAAACAATAAGGAACTTTAAATGCATTTAGTGTATTTAATTAGAAGTTTATTAAATAATGTATTAATGTGTCTTAAGTATTGGGGTAAATTACAATGATGCCCTCCTCAAATGAAGTTAAATGACCTTGTTGCCCGTCTAATATGTATTATATAGTAGTATAGATAACTATACATTCGATGGTACCAATCATCAAGCTTATTTCCATAACTTTATTTTATCCTTTTATAAAGGTAGTATATTGAAATAAATTTTTGTCAAATATAATATTTTGGATTTTAAAAGTTTAGGGAAATAAATTACTCAAAATATAACTTTTCTAGACTCATAAGAACAGTTTCATTTTTAACTAATGGGTTAAACTATACCAGACTCACTATTTATGTTACCTTACTATTTTCTCCTCAAGTAACCATCTATATATCTATTCCAATTATAAAAGAAGTACTTATGGTAAGTAATACAGAGTTTGACGTTTCTAAAATTGATTCTAACTATATTTGGGTAATATACATGTATTAGAATATGTATGTATATCCCATACAATAGTAATTTATTTAAAATATTACAATATTAAAATTGTAATATGATTTTTAAATAAAGTTTTATAAAGGACAAACGTACTAAACACACATTGGATTCAACTATTCTTATGTGGGGCATCCATTTTTAATTCTAGTGTGAGAAAAATGAATGTTTAGGAACATTTTAACGTGCCAGGTAAAATAAATAAATAGATACTAAATTATTGATTTAAATAGGATAAGAAAAGATGTTTTCACTGTTGCAATATCCTTACTTCTAAAAAATTTAATTATCTAATCTTTTACCATAAGTAAATATGCAAGGATTAAAAATATACAATATATTATTTTCGTATAGTATAATATACTTATACTTATGAGAAGATAGGATTTGTATACATATTCTAGTAAAAAGATCTAATAGCCTTGTTACATTTTAATAAACCCGCGACGGACTTATAACATAAGTGCATATACTTATTCTATATACTATTTTACACTTATTAGAATTTATTACACCATGATATTTTATTAAAATTTTAGATATAAAATATATCTTTTACTTACTGTACTATCTTATAGTAAAATATACTATTCATATATCATTGTAAAATGTTTTATCATTATACTAATAATATAAAAGGTACGGATGAACTTAAATATTATGAGTTATAAGATTATAAGTGTAATATATAAATCAAAAATATATATTTGACTTACTGTACGAGTCGAATATTTGAAAGAAAAAATTTATATTAGATTTTAGATATCAAATTATTTTTCCAACCGAAAATCGTGTTGGATAGATACCCATATGTACTAGTGGATTTCTATCTTTGGTTAAATTTTAACACCTGTTTGAAAAATGAATATTTTCCTCAAGTATTTCGTTAAAGATACTCCAAAGATGTACTACAAAATAAATTTAAGTTTAAACTAATAAATTATTTTGAGAAAGAACATCTTAATAAAAATAACTAATTTATGGTTTTAGGCAAACCAACAAACCATGTGCTAACATACAAACAAATTTTTTTTTTCATAAATTTACTACTACAACTAAACCATTTATTCGTTGTATGTGAAGGAATATATCATGTAAGATATATATAGTATGTATTAATATATAATAAAATTTTTCAATCATATTTAGGTGAATGAATGCCAGCTGACTTGAATACTTTTCTTTATAATTTAGGATACACAATCCTATAACTAATGGTTAATCTAATTATTAATTATTTCCAGGCATAAGACCTATTCTGGACTTATCTTAATATTAAAGATCTATAAAAATGCTTTCATCGTTTAGTTAAGCATTTTTCTACGTAGTCCAACCAACCCAAATCTCTAAAAATTTTAAATGATTTTATTTAATCATGAATACCCATCATATTCATTTAACCATCTATTTTATTACTAAGTATTTTAATAGAAATCTTTAAGTAATCCCAACATTAATTATTTCACAAAATTATGAAAGTATGCAGTCTTATGGTCAACTAGTTATAAACCAGAAAAGATAAAATGGAGTGGTAAATTAGTACACCTGGGTTTCAAAACTTGCTTTGGCTAGACCCACTAAAGCAATCTTTTAAAATTTTTATTACTTCTTAAAATCCTTTCGGTTAATTTAATAGCTTCGGTTGTATTTATTTAAATATAAATTATTTTGAAATAATATTATTAAAACTACAAAGATTTAAAGCTTTATACCATATATTTCAATATGTATTTTAAACCAAAGTAAATAATTGGTTCCAAAAAGAGAGTCATAAATATGACTACTTTGTTAATACTCAACTTAGTTTGATGTATATTATGATATTATTTGAGTGGGTGGTATTAATTATCACAGACAAATTTCTAGTACAAATATTTGGGTACAATTATAAAAATAGATTGATTAAAAACGGCGAGCATTGCATCTTATATATATATATATATATATATATATATATATATATATGTATTACAAACTACAACTGCAATTCAAAATATACTAGTGATTATGCATCCATAACTTATTTTAGTCTATCTAAGTTATAGGAGTATTATGCTCAACATGCTTTTATATAAGGTTTATTCTATCTCCTGTCTCTACTAAGTTGTTATCTAATGGGCAAAGTTCGTTTAAAGTTTCTAGCTCATAGGTGGCATGGGTGCTGGTTTGGCCGTTCGACTATTTAATATAAGTTAGCATTTACTGCTGTAGTGGCTAACATATGGAGATTTACCCATTGTTCATCTAATTCACCTTCCCATGGTAGGTTATTGCCTGTTTCCTGAGTTTGTGTATTTATTTCCTGATTAATTATCGCTCCCTTTGGTTGTGACTTATTTATTTTCACTTGACTTTTTCTAATAATCCAACTTCTCTTCTTAGTGGTAAATGGTTTCTTAGACTGTGCCTTACGAATAAATATTCCTTCCTCAATATCTGCTGAGTATCCTGAGGGATTTGGTTGAAATGAGGTTCCCTTATCTTTTGGTGAACTATCTAGTTGACGATAGATGTCCGAAATCTTTTGCTTACCCATACTGTAGACTAACAAATAGTCAAATAATATAAAACACATAATCACATGAGTTATTTCCTAACACAGAATTTAAAACTTAAGTGTCAGCAGTACACTTCTTTGGCTTGAACCAGTGGCTAGGCTCTGATACCACATTCTGTCACAACCCCCGCCCCCTATCTGTCCCGGGAACGGGCGGCCGCGAACTCAGTGGTGGTGGTATCAATATTTATTAATTTGGTAGCGGAAATTTCATCAGGACCGTAGTTAGGAAATGTTTATCAGAGTAAAACCACCATATTTTATTTTAATAATCATATGGGTAAAACCCAAGTTTCTTGTTACAACATACTTATAGGGATAAACCCTACTTTATTGAATTTAAACCATCGTATTTTAGATACTTTTATAGCCACAGTTTAACAAGCCGTCCGTGCTCTCGAGCTGGCTTTTTACTACTTGGCTTTCACATTTTGTTACCTGAAACACGTGTTTAAAAACATTTGTCAGTGAGAAATACTGGTGAGTGAATCCCAGTTTAATTAAGAAACATTTTATCAATTAACGCAGTATTGAGAGCAATTACATTGTTTATTTCTACACAATTACTCATTCAGTATTTGCCACTCGACCGGATCTATGGCTATGGTCAAATTACCCATTGGCTAACTCGTCGTCCAATGGTAATGTACTGTCATTCAGACTTACTACTACTCGTAGTAAATTTTGTATACAAAACCCCATAATACCGGCAGTAATTGAAGAACTACAAAGACTCAATCACCGCTTAATCACATTGTAAAACAATTAAGGTTTTGTAAAACATTCCAAAAATGTTAACAAAAAGAGGATAAACTCACATTGCTATCTTAGACTTCGCGTAAGGGTTTCCTGGGAATAATCTATAATTTATACAAATGTACATAAGTTAGTATCATAACCCTTTGAAAATATTAATGATATCCTCCCCGAGACGGTATTCCAACAACTACGTCGGGCAGAACCACGGCAGTTATTACGGAACCCTAAATCAATCGGGCAGCGTATCTATTACGAAACTGGGGTTATAATACTTACAACGGAGCAGAACCTTGCTAATTAGGGGTATAATACCCGAGTATAATAACTCTAATTCAGAATTTGTGATTGAGAAATGAATTATGAGCGAATTCTAGTTGAACCCGATGGCCTTCTTATATAGTTGCTGAAACTGGTCTTCTCGTGGCCCGCGTAATATGAGAGCAGGGCTTACGCGGCCCGCGTTGACCCCAGGTCAACGTATAGCTAGGCTGAGTCGATGTGTAGGCTTGACGGGTGTTGGGCCAGGTGGCGGCCCAGGGCTGCGCCACATTTTGGGACTCTCGTGGCCCGCATAAGTGTTAAGGGTAGCTTACGCGGCCCACCTGAACTTAAGAAAATCAAAGGAATCAGGTCTCAATCTTCATACCGCCCGCGTAAGGATTGGGGTGGGTCTACGCGGCCCGCCTCAACTTAATATTTCTTGTTTTTAATTATTTTTAATACTATATGGTATTTCGGGCTCAGCTTTCACGTACGGGGAGTAATTAAAAACATATAGGGGTATTCTAAATATATTAGGGGTGTCAGAAATATTTTGGAAGGTGGATATATTTTGGGTATAGCTGCTGAGTTATTTAATAAAATATATAGTGTACTCATATTAAGTATAATAACCCAATTCTACTTTATCCCTACGTCACGAGACAGAACCCCAACGAATTTAGGCAGAGCCTTGTCATACGTTACGGGGCCCTACGTCACTTGGACAGGGTATGAGTGATCACGGGTTACAACACTTTAAAATGGGGCAAGGCTTTTGTAGGATTCATGGGTGAATGGTTAAAGAAAATTATGGTATATTGAAGTAAGAGAGATCGAAGAAATGAACAGGAAATAAAATGAGTAGTAAACTCCTTTATATAGTAAATATGAGCCTTGGAGGCCACGAAAATTGGTCCCCACAAAACTTCCATCTGATTATATTCATACTATACTTTTCATAAATTTAAAAGATTCTAAATGAGTCACATGCACACACACGTAGATCAAATTTTAAGTTTATATTATTTTATTATTTTATATATTATAATTAATTCACCTGCTTCACTTATTTGGCGCTTATAACTTCTAAAATATGACGTTTTTTAAAATAATGAATATGCCATTATAATGAGAATATTTTTGTCTACATTTGGGTCTAAGTTTCATTAAAAACGGAGTAGGTTTAAATATAAAGTATTTTTATAATTTAATTATTAAATGGTTCCTATGCTTGCCCAAAACACCTTATATTTTTATTAGTCAAGTTACCCATGATGTATGCTTTTAATAACATAAGTTGATATATATATATAAATAAAAATTTTGGGAATGTTACATAAGTGTTTCACAAATGAGTGACAAAGGGTATGGATCATTCTTCACAAAGGAGTGTTGTAGGATTGTTGGACCAGAAATGGTTGAAAAGATTGAAGCAATAATAAAAACTGGAAAAACCAAACTTGTTGCTCAAAGAAGTGGCAATGTTTATGTGGTGGATATGTCAAAAGAGAGCCCCAGAACTGATGCCTGTCTGTTCTCAGTTGCATCAAACAAAGAGACAGAATTATGGCAGAGAAGATAGGGGCACACAAATCTCAAGACAATCACTACCATTTCAAAACAGGGGTTAGTAAGAGGTTTACCTCAAAAACTGTTCACCTGTCCTGAGCATTGTGTTTCCTGCCTAAAAGGAAAAACAACATAAAAGCTCCTACAAATCCATTGATGAGTCCAAAACAACCAAATGTTTGCAAATGCTTCATATGGGTTTGTTTGGCCCAGTTAAAGTCATGAGTCTTAAGAAAAAGAGGTATTGTTTGGTTATTGTTGATGCGATTTTAGCACTTAATGACTTAGTGTACATGATTAACTGATAAATGCGATTTTATAAAGGTTTATGACTGATAGCATGCGATTTTGTAGACATAGATTCTGATGATGACTTTGAAGGCCCAATATCAAGACTGATAAAAGTTAACAAAAATAGAAAAAGAAGAATAGTTGAAGAAAGTTCTGAAGAGGATGACTTCGTTAAGCCACTCCCAAAAAAGAAAAAAAAAGATGACAAGAAGTCTAAGATACAGGCAAAAAAACATTCAAAAAGGTGGAACAACCTAAAACAGAACATAGGGAATTCTTCAAATACAGCAATGAAGCAATACTGCTGAGATGCCAACCTAACTCATACATGGATACTGTGAAGAAATTTTCAAAAAAACAGGTTGAAGAGGTAAAGAATATGGGATTTGGTGCTATTCTAGATATCAATATCAACCATATTTCGACACGATTGGCATATTGGCTAGCCAGAAACTTTGACGAGAAGTTCGATAAGCTAAACGTGGGAAAACACCAAATAAAAATAACATCGGACACAGTGTATGAGGTATTTGGAATACTGTCACACCCCCAAAATCCACCATGCGGAGCGTCACCGCTTAGACGCGTGACATGACCAGGATCGAGCCACCAATGATATTGAATAACGTAATTAAGTAAATAAACCAACCCCAATACAATTGGTGACCTAAAGATAAGTAACCGACTTTAAGTTAACAGCGGAAGCATAAGATATACGTCCAAAGCATAAGTTCATAGTTCATAAAGTTTATTTATTAGACACGGGACATAATAGTCCCTATTCCACAACGACCTCCTCCTCGCGCAAGCTCCATAAGTACCTAACGACCTGCAAGGCATGTAACAACAAATCAACAACAAAGTTGAGCGAGTTCACAGTTGATTGTTCAGTTAATGAGTTCGTATCAGAAATCGTAAGTTCGTTTCATAACCATGTATTACCCATTATCCTTGTTTCCCAAACCTTTACGATATTTAGTGGGGGCTTCCCATGTTGTATGTTACTAGACTAGTCGTATCCATGAGTGTCCTTCCCAATCCGAGGACAGTGGTAAGTATGAGTTTACGTAGGTTTTACGTAAGTGCCCTTCCCAATCCGAGGACAGTAGTAAGTATGAGTTTACGTAGGTTTTACGTAAGTGCCCTTCCCAATCTGAGGACAGTAGTAAGTATGAGTTTACGTAGGTTTTACGTAAGTGCCCTTCCCAATCTGAGGACAGTAGTAAGTATGAGTTTACGTAGGTTTTACGTAAGTACCGTTCCCAATCCGAGGACAGTAATAAGTAGTCTAGTAGTGTTGATAGTATAAGTAGTTATTCAATCCCATTCCCAACCACCGGGAATCCCATGCCTTAGTAAGGGTGTGAACTCACCTCGGTTGCTCGGTTTGACTCTAAAAAATAGCTAACAGTCAAGGTTGGTCAATCACGTCCTAGTATGATTACCACTTAGTTTATTAGTGACTTCAAATAGAGCACAAAGTTCCTACACGTATCTATCACATAACACGCATCACTTTAACGGTTCATGCCCATATAAACTTCCCATCCATTCCCCACTCATAACCAAACATACGATATTGCACATAACACGTATAACATGTTAGATCATTCTCAGATAACCTACCCGACATTTAGACACGCAAATTACTACTTATGTCGTTTCAGCTTTTATATTCAACACTGGGCTGTTTTCGGGGATTTTAATAAAATAGTTAACTTATTCCAAAAATTCCCAAATTTTTACAGTATGTCTTAAACGATCCAAATATTATTGTGTAAAAATATTGGGGTCCAGTTCATTACCAATATTTTATAAAAAATCATTTTCCAGACTGAAATCAGATTTATCTTTTTTTCTGACTGCAGTCCACGGAATAATTTATTTAAAATTCATCGAGAGTCCGATTTACAAAATTATAGTGAGAGAATTACAAATACATTGGTGGTCATTTACAGTACAAGTTTCATGATCTAACTCTACACGGAATTCGAGTTATGATGGAAAACAGAACGCATATTTTCAGCAGCAAAAATGCAGCTCTAGATGCTGTTACAAAATGACACTTTAAAAATAGTAAACGAAGTCCAAAAATTATGATTCCAGTGCTATTAGAACCGTATTTCATAATACATAAATCCAGACTTCAGAAAATACATTTTTCGTTAAGTTACGGTCTGGTTATAGCCAACTGAAGTTGGCTGTAAACACCAATCAGCTTCCCGTTTTCAGCTCTTATCTTTCTAACGCGTGTTCGATTGACTCCGTTAACATGTTTAGTGATCAACAACGACTCTTATACACACTCACAACAGGTTATAAGTCCTTCATATCAGCACGTAATCATCATATACCAAACAACATCATTATTTCATTATGTTTCATCTTTTGTAAGCTTATGTTTCAAGTTTTATGTGCATGATCTTTTAGTGTTCATACGATTTCATCAAGACATATCTATTAACCACTAAAAACATCAAGTATCAAGAGTTTAAAGAGATCTTACAACTAGCTTAAAGCTAGGGAAGAAACAAGATGGAAAATGAGTGGTTAATAGCACTAGCAAGAGGTCCTTCAACTTCCGAGAACACCAAGCTTCGTTGAACGCCTTGTAGCACCTAGAAGTACACTTGGATTGCTTGAAGTTTGAATGAAGATGGTGATATAGGGGGTGTTCACCTGAAACTTTAATGGAGAAGGGAAGAAGAAATGTTGAAGTGAAGATGGAGAAGTCTAATGTCCTTATATCCATCCAATATGATCATTATCCAAAGGTTAACATGTCTAGGAAGTACAAGACATAATCTACATAATCCCAAGGTGAAGATTTAGGGGATATGGAGAAGATTTAAATTGATCTTGATGTGGGGCCATGGTGAACCGAAAATCAGCCAAGGGGGGGGGGGGGTTAAGTGTAATATTTGATGGGTAAATAAGTTAAATAGTGGGGGTTTAATGTTATGTCTAGTGTTTAGCGCGTACCGGGTATTATGTACGGTGTTATAGTGCTCGGGGACCATAACTAATTCAGAAAAAGTGTAACAATGTTTTTAATAATATTTTGGTATCCCGGGTAATGTCCGGTTGTTCGGTTAGATACTGTTCCATTTAACTGCTTAATTAATCCGTAAAGTGTCCTATATATATATTTTTGTAACACTTTTAATTCTCAACACTTAGGAAAGCACACAGGACTATTTAGTAACTTTTCTGTATATTACTAGTATGTTAACAAGCACATGTAAGTATAACACAGTAATCAGAGAGAAGTTAAGTAATTCCACACAGTCGTCAAGCACTTTAATTATCATTAATAATTTGTACGGGTACATGGAATTACGAGGGTTGTCACATTCTCTCACTGTTAAGAAAATTTCATCCCGAAATTTAGCACGTGGTTACTGAGGAAGCTAGTTAAGTTGCGTTGGTTTCCTGGTTTTCCTAGGGTGTCACATCATCCCCCCGTTGATTTGGAATTTCGTCCCGAAATTCTGCAGTAGCTTCAGCCTCAGTAGTGGTTGTGTTTTTCTTAAACAGCCGGGGATACTTGAGTTTCATTTGGTCTTCTCGTTCCCAGGTATACTCCGGGCCACGACGGGAATCCCAACGAAGTCGAACGAGAGGTATTCTGGTATGCTTAAGAATCTTAACATCTCGATCAGTAATCTCTACTGGTTCCTCGACGAATCGCAGCTGGTCGTCGATAGTGAGCTCCTTTAAGGGAACTATGAGGGTCTCGTCTGACAGACACTTCTTCAGATTTGACAGGTGGAATACGTTGTGAACTCCGCTGAGTTCTGTCGGTAGGTTCAGCCTGTAAGCGACTTTGCCAATTTTCTCAATGATTTCGAATGGTCCGACATAACGTGGGTTGAATTTGCCTCGTTTTCCAAAACGAACTACACCTTTCCAAGGTGAGACTTTGAGTAACACTCGATCCCCAACCTGGAACTCGAGTGGTTTTCTTTTCTTATCAGCATAGCTTTTCTGACGGTCACGAGCTACCGCCATTCGTTGCCGTATCTGGGCAATCTTCTCGGTGGTATCTACCACAAGTTCTGGGCCAGTGATTTGGCTGTCACCAACTTCTGCCCAACAGAGAGCTGATCGGCATTTGCATCAGTACAATGCCTCGAACGGAGCGGCTTGGATGCTGGTGTGGTAGCTGTTGTTATATGAAAACTCCACTAACGGGAGGTGTTTTTCCCAGCCATTGCCGAAGTCGATTACACATGCCCTAAGCATGTCTTCAAGGGTTTGGATGGTGCGTTCAGATTGCCCATCCGTCTGTGGGTGATAAGCGGTGCTCATATCTAAACGTGAGCCAAAAGACTTATGCATGGCTTGCCACAGTTCGGAAGTAAAACGCGCGTCACGATCAGATATAATAGAGGTTGGTACTCCGTGCCTTGACACCACTTCTTTTAGGTAGATGTCTGCTAAAGTAGAAAACTTATCCGTTTCCTGGATTGCCAGAAAATGTGCAGACCTGGTCAGTCGATCCACGATCACCCAAATGGTATCGTTTCCACGTTGAGATCTGGGCAGGCTAGTAACGAAATCCATGGAGATTTGCTCCCATTTCCATTTCGGGATCTCTGGTTGTTGTAGTAGGCCTGATGGTTTTTGATATTCAGTCTTGACTCTCGCACAAGTCAAACATTTGCTAACGTAGGTTGCTATGCTGGCTTTCATACTAGGCCACCAGTATGTAGTCTTGAGATCGTGGTACATCTTATCCGAACCAGGATGTACTGAATAACGAGACTTATGTGCTTCATCCATCACAAGCTCGCGTTGGTCTCCATATAGTGGAACCCAGATGCGTCCGTTTACATAGTAGGCGCCGTTTTCTTTTTGTTATAGCCGCTGCCTCGATCCTCGTAAGGACTCAGCCCTGATGTTTTCTGCTTTCAATGCTTCAACCTGAGCATCGCGAATCTGAGCGGGAAGGTTAGATTGGATGGTAAGATGTAACGCATGTACACGCTTAGGTATAGTATCCTTTCGACTGAGGGCGTCGGCCACAACATTAGCCTTGCCCGGATGGTACTTGATCGCGCATTCGTAATCATTCAAGAGTTCGACCCATCGGCGTTGTCGCATGTTTAATTCCCTTTGCTTGAAGATATGCTCGAGACTCTTGTGATTGGTGTAAATGGTGCACTTGGTACCGTACAGGTAATGTCTCCATATCTTAAGCGCGAAAACAACTACTCCCAGCTCCAGATCGTGAGTAGTGTAATTTCTTTCGTGAAATTTGAGTTGGCGCGATACGTAGGCAATGACCTTGTCACGTTGCATCAACACGCAACCAAGTCCTTGGATGGAAGCGTCGCAGTAAACCACAAAATCATCTGTGCCTTCGGGCAATGAGAGGATAGGCGCGCTACAAAGTCTATCTTTTAAGTGCTGAAATGCGGACTCCTGTGCATCACCCCAATGATAGGTGAAACCCTTCTGAGTCAGTGAAGTGAGAGGTTGCGCAATCTTTGAGAAATCCTTGATAAATCTTCTGTAATATCCTGCCAAACCCAAGAATTGGCGGATTTCTGTTGGTGTACGGGGTGCAGACCAGTTCTTGATCGAGTCAACCTTAGATGGATCCATATGGATTCCATCCGTGTTTACCACATGGCCTAGAAAGTGGATTTCGCAAAGCCAGAAGTCACATTTCGAGAATTTGGCATACAACTGCTCTGCTCGAAGAAGTTCCAGCATAAGTCGTAGATGCTGCTCGTGTTCCTCTTGACTCTTAGAATAGATCAAGATGTCGTCGATGAAAACAATAACGAACTTATCCAGGTAAGGTTTGCATACTCGGTTCATGAGATCCATGAAGACCGCAGGTGCATTCGTTAATCCGAAAGGCATAACCAGAAACTCGTAATGGCCGTAACGAGTTGTGAATGCTGTTTTGGAGACGTCCTCCTCTCGGACTCTCAGCTGATGGTATCCCGATCTCAAATCAATCTTAGAGTAATAGCTCGACCCTTGCAACTGGTCGAACAAGTCGTCAATACGTGGAAGAGGATAACGATTCTTCACGGTCACCTTGTTAAGTTCACGGTAGTCAATACACATTCTGAAAGTACCATCTTTCTTCTTCACAAAAAAGACTGGAGCTCCCCAGGGCGAAGAGCTAGGACGTATGAAACCCTTTTCCAAGAGTTCTTGTAATTGCGTGGACAGTTCTTCAAGTTCTGACGGAGCAAGTCGATAAGGTGCTCGAGCTATGGGCGCTGCTCCAGGAGCTAGCTCGATTTGAAATTCAACTTGACGATGAGGCGGAAGACCAGGTAATTCCTCGGGAAATACCTCAGGAAAATCGCGCACTATAGGAATGTCTTCAATTCTCTTCTCTTCCGTTGATGTGTCAGTAACGAGTGCTAGAATGGCAGTGTGGCCCTTTCGCAAACACTTATGGGCCTTAAGGAAAGAGATAATGCCTACGACAGCACCACTCTTGTCGCCATGAATCACGAGGGGTTCTTTACTAGAACGAGGGATGCGAACAATCTTCTCGTTGCAAAGGATTTCCGCTTGCTGATGAGATAACCAATCCATCCCAATAACAACGTCGAAACTACCCAGAACGATAGGAATAAGATCGATAAAGAAGGTCTGACCAGCTAAGACGAGGTTACAACCCTTGATTACGTGCGTGGCCTCGATACTTTTACCGTTTGCTAGCTCTACTGTGTGTTTGGTGGTCAAAAGTGTTGGGGTGCGCTTAAGCATTTGACTAACTTTTAGAGAAACATAACTGGTATCGGCACCCGAATCAAATAAAACAGTAACATAAAAGTCGTCGAGAAGGAACTTACCCATCACTACGTTATGATCATTCCTTGCGTCACCCTGACCCAGCACGAACGCTCGACCCCTGGCACCGTTGCCATCATTGTTTCCCCCATTGTTGCCCCCATTATTGTTCCCGTTTCTTTGGTTGTGGTTCTGATTCTGATTCTGATTTAACTGCAGGCAGTGTCTCTTGAAGTGACCTTCAGCGCCACACTGAAAGCATCCCCTGTTGCTGTTGCTGATTCTGCGGTGCTTGCTGTTGCTGCTGACGATTCTGATTTGTAGGCCGTGAGCTCCTGCAATCCTAGGCTTCATGACCCATCTTGAGACACCTCTGACAACGTCCCTTGTTGCACTGACCACTGTGGTGTCTGTTGCATTTGTTGCACTTTGGGTGGTTTCCTCGATATCCACCCTGCCCTTGACTACCAGAAGATTGCTGACCAGGACTCTGGTAGTCATCAATCTTTCTCTGCTGCGCCTGGGACTAAACTGTAGTCGAACCCTTGCTGGTGGCTCCATCCCATTTTCCTTTGTTGTCACTGGGAATAGCAGAAGTGGTAGTAGCAGTAGCACCTATAAGCTTAGGCAGCTTGTTCTGTTCCACTGCCTGGTCTGTGAGACGATGAGCAAGACGAGTAACATCCTGGAAGGTAGCAAGGTTAGCAGAAGTCACATGGCTTTGAATCTCTGGTACTAAGCCTTTGAGGTACAGCTCGATACGCTTGATGGGAGGATCCACCATAGTTGGACATAACACTGCCAGTTCGTTGGACCGCTTCGTATACGCCTCTATCTCTGACCCCGTCATCTTCAAGTTAAAGAACTCCACTTCCAGCTTATGAATGTCATCACGATTACAGTATTCTCGCTTGATCAGTTCCTTGAAGTCGTTCCATGGGGTGGCATTAGCAGTTGCCAGCCCTAACATTTGAACTTGCGCATTCCACCAAGTCAGCGCAGTGCCTTCGAGGGTACCAGTGGCATACTTCACCCTACGAGCCTCAGGGCATTCACACATTTCGAAGACCGACTCGAGCTTCTCGAACCAGTGGAGGAGTCCAACGGCCCCTTCAGTGCCACTGAAAGTACTAGGACGACAGTCCATAAAAGTCTTGAACGTGCACACAGGCGGCTGGGCATGCTGGCTTCCTGCTTGAGCGACTGCAAGTGCCGCAGTAACTTGTTCGTTGATCAAAGCCATCAGCTGGGCTTGTGTGAGGTTGATTCGTCCACTCATGATTCTTCACCATACAGAGATCACAAGTGAGAAGTGCGTCGTATCATTACGCAGGTGTGGAATGACAGAAGAGAGTGAACACACAAAGTTTTCAAGCAGTAGATACTATGTTATCTAAGCATACCATAAGCAATGTTCTATGTAACTAACAAGTAGGTAATATAAACATGAATCGTATCACCTATAGTGTCGAGTCTTGCACGTGGGGCGAAGCGTCGTTGTGGATCGTTGAGCACTGTACAGGTTATAGTCTGGTTTTATCAAAAAGCTTTTCCCCTTTTTAAAACCAAGTTCGCTATAACCAATGGCTCTGATACCAATCTGTCACACCCCCAAAATCCACCATGCGGAGCGTCACCGCTTAGAGGCGTGACATGACCAGGATCGAGCCACCAATCATATTGAACAACGTAATTAAGTAAATAAACCAACCCCAATACAATTGGTGACCTAAAGATAAGTAACCGACTATAAGTTAACAGCGGAAGCATAAGACATACGTCCAAAGCATAAGTTCATAGTTCATAAAGTTTATTTATTAGACACGGGACATAACAGTCCCTATTCCACAACGACCTCCTCCTCGCGCAAGCTCCATAAGTACCTAACGACCTGCAAGGCATGTAACAACAAATCAACAACAAAGTTGAGCGAGTTCACAGTTGATTGTTCAGTTAATGAGTTCGTATCAGAAATCGTAAGTTCGTTTCATAACCATGTATTACCCATTATCCTTGATTCCCAAACCTTTACGATATTTAGTGGGGGCTTCCCATGTTGTATGTTACTAGACTAGTCGTATCCATGAGTGTCCTTCCCAATCCGAGGACAGTGGTAAGTATGAGTTTACGTAGGTTTTACGTAAGTGACCTTCCCAATCCGAGGACAGTAGTAAGTATGAGTTTACATAGGTTTTACGTAAGTGCCCTTCCCAATCTGAGGACAGTAGTAAGTATGAGTTTACGTAGGTTTTACGTTAGTGCCCTTCCCAATCTGAGGACAGTAGTAAGTATGAGTTTACATAGGTTTTATGTAAGTGCCCTTCCCAATCCGAGGACAGTAGTAAGTAGTCTAGTAGTGTTGATAGTATAAGTAGTTATTCAATCACATTCCCAACCACCGGGAATCCCATGCCTTAGTAAGGGTGTGAACTCACCTCGGTTACTCGGTTTGACTCTCAAAAATAGCTAACAGTCAAGGTCGGTCAATCACGTCCTAGTATGATTACCACTTAGTTTATTAGTGACTTCAAATAGAGCACAAAGTTCCTACACGTATCTATCACATAACACGCATCACTTTAACGGTTCATGCCCATATAAACTTCCCATCCATTCCCCACTCATAACCAAACATACGATAATGCACATAACACATATAACATGTTAGATCATTCTCAGATAACCTACCTGACATTTAGACACGCAAATTACTACTTATGTCGTTTCAGCTTTTATATTCAGCACTGGGCTGTTTTCGGGGATTTTAATAAAATAGTTAACTTATTTCAAAAATTCCCAAATTTTTACAGTATGTCTTAAACGATCCAAATATTATTGTGTAAAAATATTGGGGTTGGTTTATTTACTTAATTACGTTGTTCAAGACATGTCTAGGAAGTACAAGACATAATCTACATAATCCCAAGGTGAAGATTTCGGGGATATGGAGAAGATTTAAATTGATCTTGATGTGGGGCCATGGTGAACCGAAAATCAGCCAAGGGGGGGGGGGGGTTAAGTGTAATATTTGATGGGTAAATAAGTTAAATAGTGGGGGTTTAATGTTATGTCTAGTGTTTAGCGCGTACCGGGTATTATGTAAGGTGTTATAGTGCTCGGGGACCATAACTAATTCAGAAAAAGTGTAACAATGTTTTTAATAATATTTTGGTGTCCCGGGTAATGTCCGGTTGTTCGGTTAGATACTGTTCCATTTAACTGCTTAATTAATCCGTAAAGTGTCCTATATATATATTTTTGTAACACTTTTAATTCTCAACACTTAGGAAAGCACACAGGACTATTTAGTAACTTTTCTGTATACTACTAGTATGTTAACAAGCACATGTAAGTATAACACAGTAATCAGAGAGCAGTTAAGTAATTCCACACAGTCGTCAAGCACTTTAATTATCATTAATAATTTGTACGGGTACATGGAATTACGAGGGTTGTCACAAATACCAAAGGGGCCAAAGAAGGTTGAGATAATAATCGATAAGAGAAAGGTTAAAAAGCAAGAGAAAATTGAAAAGGGTAAAGAATCGGGAAATGCTGTCAGGGATACATTCATCAGACAGTGGGGGGAAAACACAAGAATTACCCATGGCTTAATTGCAAATACAATGGAAAATCAAAGAGATGGGGGGAGCCTGTTTAAATTAAATTTCCTTGTGTACTGGATGACCTTCTTTGCGGAGATTACAAAGGCAACACTTGCAAATGATAGATGTTTGCTTGGTGTAGAAGATGTTAAGGAAATACAGAATCTAGATTGGTGCTCATATCTACTCGACACCTTGCGTCGTACACGAGCCGGCTGGAAGAACTATAAAATACAGTTCGTGGGACCTGTTGCCTTTCTTACGGTATACATTACTACATTTAATAACATATTTCAAATACTAGTTTGTTTTGTTATATAATTAAATGATCTTGCGATTTATACAGCTTCCATACACGCATGAGTACAACAAGAGGCTTAACCTGTTTGAGAAAGCCGTGGAGATACCGGTTATTCGTTATATCACATCTTCGGAGATTGATAAAGTCGAAGATCATATTTCGGATAACGGACCTCTATGGATATCAAGTGAGAGTGAAGAAGAAAATGAAGAAGAAGAAGAGGGTCCTTCAATGGAGGATTATACACTACGACCACCGGTTGACAACACAATAAGCTACAAAAGAACGATTGCACGTGCAGTACAAAACAAAGAAACCGGGGAAGAGCCAAAAGATAACGAGAACATTGATGATTTCATGGATTTCAGTTTTGAAATCCATGAAATATCTCAGTTGAACCTTGAGATGGGAGTTGGAACACAGACACAGAAAATGATGGATTATTGCAATACTCCTGTTCAACTTTCACCATCCATATTCTACGACATAGCCCACGAACGAGAACTAGAGGCTTCGAGAACCCACAAAAAGGTAAGCGCCAAAAAAATTAATTTCACTTAATCCATTTGTATTTAACATTTCAATTAATAGTATCTTAACTCGAAAAATATTACAGAACCTGTTGAAATAAATGAAAGCAAATGTCAAAAAGTACATTAAAATGGTTCAAGATGTTCAAGGGATGAACAACTTAGTTTCAGAAGCAAGAACTAAGTGTTTTTGGGATCCGGAGATTATGGCGGCCTGTAAGCAGTGGGATGAGACGCTTCGGAATAATCCCATTTGTGTGCCGCCTGATTCGGTTCAAGAGCATGAAACTGCACCCTCTCCTGTTCATCAAGAGCCTGAAAATCCAGCTTCTGAAGTTCATCATGAAGTTACTACAAACGAAGAAGGTAGACAGGATGAAGAAGCTCAAAAAGTAAGATCCAAAGTTTTGGTACAAATGGCATCAGAAGGTAAAACATGCGAACTCAATATTAACACATGCGAAATTATGTAAAAAATCACTATTTTTTATGCACATGCGAAACCTAAAAAAACACATGCGATTTCTGTCAAAACACTACAAATTTGATTTCCCACGTGATGTCATGTATACCCCTGCGATTTTGATTCTAATGTATTAAAATTAAATAATTTGTATCTATAGGTGTACTGCAGCCAGATGATGGAGGAGTCACAGACACCCTTATTGCAAACATTCAAATTGTGGAAACGGGTGTATACACTTACAAACCACCTGCCAAAGGTAAAAAAAAATTTATATTAGGAAAAAAATTAAAAAGCACAAATTATTGTATTTCTTAAATTACTCTGGCCTGCAGAAAGTGGTGAAAACGAAACTGTTATCGAAGAAACAGTGAACTTGGCAGAATCTACACAAAACATTCAACAAAAAGTTCAAGAAAAAGTGCCAGAAAAAGTGCCAGAAGTGGAAGCAGTTTCTTTAGGAGAAACTACACAAAAAGACCCTCAACAACCCGAATCGGGAATCGAAGTTGAGAAGGAACCGGAAGTTGAATGCCCTCAGGTAATGGCTGCGGAATTGCATTCAGTTGAGTTGCTTTTGAGCATGGGACCCAACCTGGAAGAAAACAAAGAAAAAAAAAACAACTAGGGGGAGAAAAAACTCAAAGCCAAAGCAAGTTCCAAAACAAGTTATACCAAAAGGGTTAAATAAACTGCTTTATAAGACAATAGAACAAGCCAAAATTCAAGCTGAGAAAAGATATGCAGAGCTTGGAGACAAAATTTGTTCCCCTTACTGCAACAGAGTGGTAAACATGCACGAAGCACTATTGACTCAAGAATTGAGTGTGATTCGGTATACATTTGCTACATTTGCAGGCATAGAGTAAGTAAAAAAAGTTATAACAACTAACAAACATCTAAAATATATACACACAACAAATACTAATTATTTATTTTATGACTGGCAGAGAAGAATTTTACCGATCAAAAACTGAGGTTGCCACGTTCAAAGCTATATTTGAAAGCTTCTACAAGGGTCAATACGTAGCATCGAACGGAATAGATGCATTTGTGGATGTTCTAAACCTTGAAGAGAAGTAGAGGGATAGAAAATCATCACCATACAGACTCTTCTTGTTTAGCACAATGATGATATGTTTTCATATACATTTTGGCATTTGAAATTATAACAGTAAATGCATATTCAATGATTTCGAACGCTAATTATATCTAAAGCGCATGTAGTATAGAAGAAAGTTTTCCTGTGAAACAACATTTCTCATACTATTGTAATTTCGCATGTGGTATATATACAATTCGCATGTGAAAAAAAATCCATTGTTTGCATAACTTTGATTCTAATTACAGAACATACAGCCGGATATCTTTTATGACGAGGAGAAATACACAGACAACCAACGACTAAAAATATTTGCCTCAAATTTTGAAGACATATTACTGAGATATGAGGTAAAAAACTTGATTCGGTTGACCTGGTGTTTATTCCGGTACTTCAAGGTGAACACTTCTATGTCTTGTGCTTCAACTTGAAATCCGGCAAAATTGAGCTGATTGACAATTCAGCAGCTAAACAAGAGTTTAATGAAAGATACAAGGGGCTTCCAGACACACTGGTAATACAAAAACTTCTTCATATAAATGTTATATATTATGTAAAAGCTACTAACACAAATGTTGCTATGTTATAGAGAAGGGTATTGGTTTTATACCTACAAAAGGCTTTAAAACCAACACCGGCTATAGAAGAACTTGCAACCTCGGTTATAGAAAGAAAAGAGATGGAATGGAGGACGAAGAATAACGGTGTAGACTGTGGAGTGTTTACGATGCGTCACATGGAAACATACAAAGGAGACACAATACCATGGGTGACTGGATTTGTGAAAGAAGAAGAAGTAAACAACAGACAGAAATCACAACTTCATCTCCTAAGGCACATATATCTCAGTAAAATCATTCTATCCGAACACAATGTCCATCGTCAACACATAATTAAAAGGGGAAATGCTTTCGATAAAATGCCAGACAAAGAAAGGTATATGAAAGATTTGGATACTATAATCCCAGAAAGGATGAGTAGATATTTTGGAAAGCCAAAGTAAACTTGTTTAATGTTGAATTTATGTTAAATATTTAAACTTGTTAGTGTTTTTAATTTCGCATATATTAGTGTTTTTAATTTCGCATTTGTTATGTTTAAAATACCAAGTTTGACAATGAATTATTAAAATTTGCAATAAATATGTAAATATAAAATCCATTCCATAACAAAACATGCGAATTTCTTGAAAAATGCAAAACTTGGATATTTTATTGAAACAAATAACTGAAATAAACAAAAGTTCATTCAAAAGATGAAAGAAACTCCATTTTCATCTTCATCGAGCATCTTAAGACGGTTATTGCATCGGCCAACTCTTTCAACTGTTTCTCATCCCTCTCACCCAAATCCACCATAAACATAACAACAATTTCTTTAAGACTACTCACTTGCATCTGAGATAGCAAATTCAGAATTTCTTGTCTTCTCTTCATATTTTCTGTTACACGAGAAATGTTGGTCTCCAACATCTCTTGACATGATCGATCCTCTTGAATTTGTTCCTGAATCCTTTTTCTCAAAGCCGGCTTGATACTTGATTCAGAAGAAGAGGATGTTGGTAGGTCTGCCATTTTTAATAGGATGTTTGAAATGGTAATAAAAAGATAAACTATATAATAAAAGAAAAATTATTGATATGAATTATTGAAATCAATTATTGAACTGAATTATTTGATTTTCAATTATTGAACTGAATTATGAAACACACTGTGCGAAAATAAAAATAAATAATTATTAAACCGTGCAAAATTAAAAGTTATATTTGATAAATACTTTCAGGTTTGCGAAATCTCGGACTTAAGCATGTGAAATTAAATATTAAACTTCATTGTGTGCGAAAATGTCCAATTTAAAACATGCGAAATTATACAAAGGATCCATTGTTAACTACCTGGACTATGTTAAAACATCACATGCGATATATCAAACAACACATGCGATATGGTAACCAAACAAATAAAACCAGAAACCACTTATCTTCAACCCTCATTACAATCTAATAAAATGAAAAAAGCTTCAAATCAAATAAAACCCAGAACTCAACCTAATAAAACTATTGACGAATCCTAAATAAACTATTAACGAATACTAAATGACGAATCCAGGTTCCGTCAGGAATCAATCAAAAACCCTACAAATCGAATTGATACGAACAATTATTAAATGAGACGGTTACGAAACGAACTCCATATCTGCTTCCTAGTTGACGGAATTCCCTGATTAGCCCTTAGATGTTCGAATAGAATGTCTGATATACCCTTATTTAATTAAATTGAATCAGGACACGTGTATGGCTGTGGGTAGCATGTACATAATGTACGATAAGAAGATTTGTACCATACTCTTTACCTATATATATATATATATATATATATATATATATAGTGTAAGTATATGGAGAAAACCAATTTTATTGAGAAAACTTAGCAAACTAGAATATGTGGACCACATTCATCCACATCACCTCATCCAAACCCATGCTTTAAGGGTATTTTGGTCTTTTTGTTCTTTTCTTTGAAGAATGTGCTTTCTACTTTTCACCAACCAACACATTTTCCCACCATCCCCACTCGATTATACCCCAACCCATCATCCATCACCTTTTTGTACTTCTTATCTTCTTGTTCTTTCTTTTTCAAAACTCCATTGTTTTTTCTTCAATTTTCTCTGCGTTAGAATGGGAGATCCACACCAAATAATGGAAGATCTTCCTGCATACTCTCCCACCAATGTTATCCCGAACCGCTTTATCCTTGATGAATCTTCGGCGACTCACGGTGGTTCATCTTCTTCAGGTGTGTGGTGTGTGTTTTCTTTGTGTGTAATGTGTTTTAATGGTTTACTTAGTCTGTTTCTTTGTTTTGTTCAAGCATAAACATGTATAAAGGTTTCCTTAGTTTTTTTCTTTGTTTTGTTCAAGCATAAACATGTTTAAGCATAGTCTATTTTAATGGTTTACTTACTTAGTTTTTTTTTTTTCCATCGGTGTTTATATGGTTTCCTTAGTTTGTTTGTTTGTTTGTTATCTCCAAGCATAAATCTGCATAGAGATTATAATATAATGGACTGTTTTATGACAGTTACAATATTTTGATCTTTTTCTCATTTGAACTTTATGTTTTAACTTTTTGAATAGGTTTTATGTTGATTTGTTTTTGAATATGTGTTTATATGATTTTGTTTTTGTTGTTTCTTTCACTGTTTATATGAATTTGTTTCCCCCCTGGTTGAATTGTTGATTTGTTTGAACACGCAACACGTGTTAGATTTTTCAATACATCCATTTGTACCACTGGCTATAGTCCGGCTTGTCACTTATTTGAAAGTTCTGTAAACAACCGTTGTAACACGTGTTACAACTTTTTACTCAGACGTGCATTTTCTTTTTATAATCCCCTCCTCAACGTAATGATACATCAAATGTAACACGTGTTACAAAAGGAAATTACCTACTTACACGTCTCTATTACAAATGGATGAAAACAGTTTTTTTAAAACATCCACTTTGTAACACTTGTTTATTTGAAAGTTCTTAAAAAAACCGTTGTAACACGTGTTACATATTTTTACTCAGCTGTGCATTTTCCTTTTTATAATCCCTTCCTCAACGTAAAGATACATCCAATGTAAAACTTGTTACAAAAGGAAATTACCTACTTACACGTCTCTATTACGTTGATTTAAACAGTTATTCAAAAACATCCACTTTGCAACACTTGTTTATTTGAAAGTTCTTAAAACAACCGTTGTAACACGTGCTACAACTTTTTTAAAGTTGTGCATTTTCCTTTTTATAATCCCATCTTCAGCTTGAAGATACATCCAATGCAACACGTGTTAGATTTTTTACGTGTTACAAAAGGTTTTTACCTACTTACACGTCTCTATTATGTTGATTATAAATTTTTTTAAAAACATACTTATTTAAAAAATTACTAGACCAGTGGTTTTAAAGGTTTACGTGGTTACGGTTTACGTTTACAACGTAAAGGTTTACGTTTACCCGATGGCTACCTAGAGGTTTTACAAAAAGTTCATGTTACAATTGCTTATTGTTTTGAAGTAACAGAAAAGGTTGTAAGATAAGAGCTACATGCGTAACCATATATTAGGCAAGTATGATACATATGTAATATATCTACTACTTGTTTGTCTGGTAAGTAGCATCGAACGCTAGCACATCGCCAAAAGCCTTGTAGTTTAGCTTGGATATCTCATCAGCCCAAAACATAGCCTTCAACTTCCCATCAGATACAACAAAGTCGTAGTAGAAGTTTGGAAGATTTTCCCTTCGATCACGAGGAAGATGAAACACCTCAATCACAAATTTTGAAAAACTTATAAATATATATAATCTATTTGTCCCTTTATTCAAAAAATTATGTTACATTTCTGCCAGCTACATTCAAAAATGTTTGTCCTGTATGTTGTAACATGTGTTACACTTCGGGGCAATATATGTTGCATACGTTGTGTTACACATTTGTACTTAATGTAATAGTAAGTTTAAATGTTAAAATGTTTTTTTTTAAGATTGGCTGTTAAATGTTAAAATGTATAAACTTCATAATTTATTCGGAATATCTCGTTTATTTTACAAATAAAAAGTCGTGTTTTTTTTTTTGGTGGGATAATTAGCTACATATGTAGTAACAACGTTACACAAGTTACTTGTAGTTACCCCAACCATTTTTTGGACACAAAGGGGGGTTGCACATATGTAACACATGTTTGTAACATGTGTTACACTAGAGAGGTAACACATGTATAGCCACGTTACACATGTTACATAGGAGATTAATAAGTTTTAACTATAGAAGATTAAGATTGATGTACTTGTTTTGTTCATAGGTGAAAAGATGTTTTATGTTGAAGAAAAGCCCGCCGAAGGATTACAACGCATCATCAGGTTTTCGTGGTGACGATGGTGTGTTTTTTGGTTGGCTGCTATGTGTTGTGAAGATGGATGTTGTTGTGAAGACCATTTTTAGAAGCATTACAACTATTGATATAAAATTCATTTTTATTTTCATTGTTAGTATGCCCATTTTTGGATGAATATGGATGTTGATGTGACGGCAATTTTTGTTGGGATGCAACAACTATATGTAACATGTGTAACCTTGACGTTGTAACACATGTAAAATGGCTATACATGTGTTACATATGTTACACAATAGTGTAACATATATTATAAACATGTTTTACATATGTCAGTCCCTTTGGTGTGTCAATTTAAACTTAGTAAAATTACATATGTAACAACATTACATCATCCAAAATGTCATTTCAATAATAGGATGATATTGCTCGTTGACATTCGGTGTCCACAATTTAGTGCCATTAGAAGACTCGTAAAGATGGTAACGTGGAGTATGTTCAAGATCATCTGTGGACATAGGGACGGATGTTAGTATAAGTTTACGTGCGTTATGAACGTTGTAATACGTTTAGCACCCTAGGGTTACAAAAAAAGATCACACATGACAGTTGTCGCCATGTTACACATGTTAATTGTGTGTGCACATGTAACATCTTCTCTACAACGTGAGTAACATCCTTAAAAGTTGTGTTCCTACTCTGCTTTATATTTTGTAAGTACTTATAGGTAAACATGTTTTAAAGATACAACCTGTAACATGTGTTACACCCGAAATGTTACACAAGTGTTTCCAGTTTACACATGTTACATCTTGTGTAACTCTGCTTTATATATTGTAAGTGTTTCCAGTTTCCAGTTTAAACATGTTTTAAAGATACAACCTGTAACATGTAAGTACTTATAGGTAAACATATTTTAAAGATACAACCGTATCACCTTACAAGTTATATGTTTTGCTAACAAACGCCATGTCACACATGTTACACACTATAGAGTGAAAGAACAGTATTGAATGCTGCTACACATTTCCCATTCTGTCGTAACATGTGTAACCTTTTTAGGGGTATCGATGTTGTAGGTTTATACTTAAATATATACAAATGATCCAAAAATGATCATACATGTGTTACCCTCTAGTGTAACATAAGTTACAAACATGTCTTACATATGTGCAGCCCCGATTTTTGGTAACAAAGAGGTTGAACATATGTAACACATGTTTGTAACATGTGTTACACTGGAGGGTAACTTCTGTACAACGTCAAAGGTACCCACCACCTGCCCTTCATCGACTTATTGTTCCCATTCTTCATCGGTTTCTCCATCTACCTTCTTTCGCTTTATGGCCATCTTTTGTCGTATCCGATATTGTGGTTCTCTTTCTTCCTGCCAAGATCCCTTCTCGTTTGGCTGCAACTGCTATGGTCAAGTCATAATAACACAAGTTACAGTCCAGTATTTTTAATCTACTAATTAAAAAAATAGTAGTAACATAACTAACACTAGTTACCTTTTACCCAATTATGCCCTGAACTTGAAGACTCCCCAATAATCACAAGTTACAGTCCAGAAGATTCTGAAGCAAACAATAATCACAAAAAACTTTCCCCCAAAAAAACAAGCAATCAAATTATCGGTGAAATTTAGGCGATATATAAACTGGACTTACTTTGAACTTGGTTTCTTCCCTTTCCGGCGACCTTTACCGGAGGATAGCAGCCGGAATGTTGCCCTCATAACTAGGTTTTTTTCGAAACAGATGGTTGCCTACATAAAATCTCTCCCCGATTACGATCGTACAGCCTACTTCCACCTTTGCTCACTTTCTTGCCGGCGTTTGCGAGTTCTCTGTTGGGGGTTGCTCTGCTTGTTCAGAGAGAGAAGGAAGAGAAGGAACCAGATGTCTCTGTTTTTGTGAGTGCTTTAATGAAATTTGAAAAGGGTTTCTGTGTTGATATCTTGGATAGCTTAACTTGCTTTCCCTATGATTTGACGTGCCCTGAACATGCAGTCATTCCATCAAATCCAAACAATATTTTAATATATGGTTTGTACTTAGTTTGACTTGTTTTGGACAAATATACCCCTCTTTGCATTTCCAATGGAATAAAAATAATGATTTAAGTCTTCTTTTTCCTCAACCATTAGATTACCTAGATCAACGGTGAAAAGGTTGGTTTCCTTAGTTTTCTCATAATAAATGGTTTCCTATATATATCCCTTCCCTTTATATATATATATAAAAGATATGATTTTTTATTTGTTCAACCCGTATATTATGCGGGTCTCTAATCTAGTATACATATCATATAATATAATATTGAAAAGGAAAAAATACAAGTTTTGTCCCTTATCTTTATACCACTTTTCAGGCCGTGTCCTTTTTAACGAATGTTGACAGGCGGTGTCCTTTACTATGTATTTTGTTGCAAGTTTAGTCATTTACATCCAACCCAGTTAAAAACCCTGTTAATTGTTGACATGTTAATTGTTGGGTGTAAAGGACTAAACTTGCAACAAAATACCTAGTAAAGGACACCATCTGTCAACATTCGTTAAAAAGGACACCGCCTGAAAAGTGGTATAAAGATAAAGGACAAAACTTGTAATTTTTCCTATTGAAAAACGATTTATTTTATATTATATTAAAATAAAAATTAGGAGAGGGGATTTGGAGCTAATATATGGCATACTTTTATTATAAAAAATAAGGATAAAGATAAGTATTGTCTAAATAATTATGGTATGGCAAACATATAAATGATAAAGCTTAAGCTTTAAGCATATATTGTTATTATAATTATATGATAAAATAAGAATTACCTTGTATAGCAATTTACTTGTTATCGCCGTAGTAGTTTTAAGTTCCGAAACTATTTTTTATCATTAAATTTCCGGATCATTGGGATTGATATTTGATACTCTCTCACATAGACGATAATTTTCAAATCTTTGTTATTGATATCTAGTGCTCCTTTAAATTTCGGCCTTCTTCCCCACTTATAAGATGAGAACTCAAGAGAGTACGTGGTGGCTAGTCTGTTGAGATACATGAGTATTGCATTTTTACACAAACTTGATTAAACACTACCATAGAGTCTATAGATAAGTCACTTACCAAAAAGATGTCACGAACATCATCGTACAAAGTGCCCAACGTTTCTTTTTTAAGTTTCTTTCGAGAGCCATTTACAATCGGTGGGGTTCGGTTAATCCTTAAAAACAGATTCGAGTTCATTGGGTTATGTCTTATTCGGGTTCGTTAACATTTGGGTTGGGTTCGTAGCAAATTTAGGAAGGATATGATCTTGTTCATAGACATTAACATCTTGCATATTTTTGTACGGTCAATGTCATGGGCATAACATTCTTGTTTGGTCATAAATTTAGGAGACCCTTGGGGTTTTCGCCATGTCGGGACGGAACTAATTAAAACCTAAACCATAGAAAATTTTAACTCCCAGGAAGAGCGAACAGTATACTACTCTTCTCGAGTCGGGTTCTTGGGTTTCCTCGGCCAAACCCGAATATCGCTCACCCTTTGTCCAAATAGCTGAGATAAGTTACACTGACTAAGATCATTCTCACCACATTCCTCATTCCTATATATTATTATCCTTAGAATTTAGGTATCAATTGAAATTATCATTCCATTCTGTTCCCCATACTCACACACCATCCCTATATTTTGGGAAAAACTGAAGTAAACTCCTATATCTACAGGGATGAAAAACAAAACGTGACAACTTTTAGAAGACGAGAGATAAATTTAGAGATCATGTATGCATTTTAACTTATATTATAGGGATGAGAAATGCGAATTAATGCTCTAATATATAGTGGCAATTTAAAGTTTGTGTACAGCATGCAGTAGCCATGTGTATTCAACTTGGAGTTAAGTTATAGTGACAATGCTGAGTTGCTGTACGAACCTCTAGTTTTTGATTGAGTGATACCAACGTGGTTCACTTTTACAAATACATTTTTGTAGCTTTTTGAACACCCCTATTCCCATTCACTCATTCAGAACCCAAGTTACTGACTAGTGAAAACCCCGGCCTGTTTGATTACGAACGATTTCTTTTCAACCAATCGTGATGTAGCCGAGAATGAACAGCTAAGTCATCCTCAACCTTTGCTTAATATGTTCTCAACCTTTGCGTTGTTTTTAATAGGTGTGTGGTTTAAGTAACAATTTATATAGTGTTTTACAATACTGAACTCACGTTATGGAACTTGCAATCTTGTTACTAGAACACGTAAAAATCTTTCAATTCGTTTTGTACTTTAAGGCTTATACTTTGCGGTTGATTGGGTGTACACATTTTTTATTGTAACCTTGATTGCTCTTTTTGTAAACTTCTTTTTGTTGATAGTATTTTATTTTTGTTATTTTCATACTGCTCTTACTTCTTTGAATCTCTATGATTTTACTTTATATAGCAAGCCTTGTTATTCAACGCTCCCATGTTAAACGGAACTGTTTTCCTTAACACTCCAGAACTTTGGAATATTCTAGAACACTTAAAAGTTCAACGTCTCTTGTACTCGAGAACCTGATTTGATTATTGCACGGTGGTTTGCTTTCTTGGGGCTTCATATGTGTTTTTTTTTTTTGTTTGAATGTTTTCTTTTAGTAAAATTATTGTTTGTACAATTCACAGGTATCCTTTTCTTAGAAATCCCTACTTACTTTGATTTTGACCGCATCCATGTTTTTATTGTTTTTGAATTTGACTTCTAAACTTATTTGATTTTGTTGTTTTGTAAAGGGGTTGTTTTTGTACAAACTGTTGTAGTTTTCTTGTTGTTTTACTTCAAATTTTTTTTTCCAACGGATATGAATAGCAAAACAAATGTGTATGGAGCAAAATGGTTGGGAGTTCGACATGGTGAGCGTTTTTCCGGGAGAGCCGTTTTTCAAATTGGGGGAATTGTGAAATTGAGATCTGAATGTGAAACTGATTGACGGGTTTTGTTGCTTATGACACGAATCGAATAGTGTCTCGAATATGAGTTTTTGACAGTTGTGTGGGGTTGTGTTGGTATGGGGTAGTTTTGATTTTTTGACACTGTGTTCGTGGTGTGACAGTTGGGGTGTGGGGGTGGTGTTGCGGCGGTGGTGGTGGTGGTCCTGGTGTGAAGGTGGTGGCAGTGGCGGAGCTTCACCAAATGTTCCGAGGGAATAGAAAGTCATGAGACCCAATTTATATATTGTATAAATATTTAGGTAAAATAATTGGGGGGACAATCCTATATAATTTTAAAAATTTCAGACGAAAAACAGAAAATTTTACACTTATAACCGAAACATTCGGGGGGCGAGTGCACCCCCCCACTTTACACTAAGCTCCGCCATTAGGTGGTGGTGCTAGAGAGAGAGAGAGTAGAGATAGAGTGTTTTAGAGAGAGAGAGATTGGATGTGTTTTAGAGAGAAAGAGTGTGTGTTTAGATATACTATTAGTTATTAAAACCAGTAAAACAATGTTTAAAATAAATAAGTTAAAAGACCAAATTACCATTCACTTAACATCAAAAAATAACTGGGTTATGCTCAAAGGACATATCCTGCAAGATTTTAAAACAATAAGTATAAAACTCGTCAATTTTAAAGATAAAGGACACCGCTTAAAAATGAGTATATAGATAAAGGACAAAACTTGTAATTCACTCTATTTTTTTAACACAATATTCAATTAACTTGTATTTTTTTTATCTTTGACAAACCCTGAGATTGTGGAAAGATGGACTAATGAAGTATACGCAGCGGTTCAGTAGAGGGCCACACTTATATAATTTTATTTATACAATTTATGTTTTCTATTATGTGGTGATGGACATGGAGGGATTTTTGGTGATGGAGGAGATGCAGGTTTTGGGGAAGGGAAGAGATTTTTAAATTTTTTTTTTAAATAGTCTTTAATTTAAATGTTTTATATTTTTTATAGAGATGATTGTTTGTTGGTGATGAAAATTAGTTTATGATTTTATTTTTTTAAACATTCTTTATATATTTTAAATGTTTTCTATTTTTATAACATAAACTTAATTTATTTTTAAAAACTTAGATTATTTTTAAAACGGTATATTACTTTTAAAAACTTAAATTAGTTTTTTTTAAAAAAGAAAAAAAGGAAGGTGGTAGGAAGGGCAAGTGATGCTGTCAAAGAAGGGGGTTTAAGGTAGCGAATGGTTTAAGTGACGTGGTGTGACGACATTTGAAGGTGTTAGGGTAGGAAAAGCAAGTGGCCCATCCGCCTAAAAGTTTTAGGAATATTGATTTTAATAATCAAAACTATTCGTCGTTAGCCGCCAACAGTTCCAACTTCAAAAATAATCACTGGCAGTCTCAATTATTAACATATTGGCATCCAATGGACTTTGACTAACAGAATCCTGACGCCGTTAGTCTTTGGTCGCCGGAAAAAATGTTTTTTCTTAGAAAAAGGTTGCTAAAAGTCTGATCTAAGGTTACAAAAAGGTTTGAGACGGAAATGTTGAGTTTTTTTTTGGCAAAAAGAAGTTTTCCGACGGCGACCTCAATAATTGGAGTTTTTACTAGAAAAAGTTTCCTAAAGGTCCGTAATAAGGTTACAGAGAGGTTTGAGACGAAAATGTTGAGTTTTTTTTGGCAAAAAGAAGTTTTCCGACGGCGACCTCAATAATTGGAGTTTTTACTAGAAAAAGTTTCCTAAAGGTCCGTAATAAGGTTACAGAGAGGTTTGAGACGAAAATGTTGAGTTTTCCGACCAAAAAGAAGTTTTCCGGCAAACATTGAATACTTGAGATTATTAGAATCCGAACATGTTATCGAGAAACAAAACCAATACCGACATCAATACATATATCGGTATTATGAGAAGAGTAAATTTCAAAGTTCGTCCTTTATGTATGTCTAAAATATCAAAGTATGTCCTTTATCTTTAATAACCTCAGAAAACATCCTTAATGTTTGAAAAACCAATCAGGTTATGTCCTTTACCCTAAACCTTGTTTGTTTTCCCAGTTAAGTCAGGTCATGTGAGAAGCACATGAGGGTATATTGGTCTTTACCTTAATACTAGTTATATAGTTATATATATAAAAACACACATATATTCTCTCTACCTGTACACTCTTTCTCACCACCACAACCATCCGACCACTACCCACCTGCCGCCGCCACCACCTCCCACCACTCACTCTAACTTCACACCTCTCTCTCTCTCTCATCAACTCAGAACAAATCCAAACGAACTCATGGCATAATCATTTTGATTGCAGTCACTCAATAACTATTTCAATGAACAATTTACAATTTTTTGGGTAACCCTGCAAAGACTCCGAGTCCCACTCGACAGGCTCGCCACAATGTCCACCCGTAGTCGTTACTTCATGGCTCGAGTCAGCCTTCGCTTTAAGCCTGTAGCGTTCAGCTCTAGAACCAATCACCTGACCGGCTGACCCAAAACAAAAGCTGCAATAGTAAAAGCCATGGCGGATTTGGGAATCAAAACCGACTTTTGCAGGCAGTGGTTGTAACCACTCTTCACCTAATCAACTACTAGAGCCCAAAATGGCTTCAACAGTAATACTCCACCTCAAAGTCTGCAACCCCAATCGGACTCCAATCGGAGCCGTCGCAACGGTGGAGGTCGTGATGGTGGTGGTTCTCCGACAAGCAAATACACACACCAAACAATATCAATTAAAACTTCATCTTCTCAAAACCTTATCTTCATCATCAAAGACACAGGGAACAAAACCTGCATTTCTCTCGATCTCCTGTCCGACAAGCACATGGCCGGCAACGGGCTGCCGGTGCCCTCTTCTCCGGCTACAACACCCCACAGCACTCACCCACCCCCCACCCTCGTCTCCCTCTCGTTTCGTCGGTAAGTTTCCGACAACAGTTGCAGCGCCACCGCCGCTACGGCGGCAGGGGAGGAGGTGATCTGATAATGATAATGTTCTGTCGAGGAAGATGATAACGATGATGATGATTTCGTGATGCTGAAGATCGATGATGACAGAGACGACGATTATGATGATGACGATGACTTCAGGTTGCGGCGGTGGAGGGAGATTATAACGATGATGATGATTTCGTGGGAAGTATTTAGGGTTTTTATAACAGGTAACATTAATTGGTAGGTAGAATGACATTAATGCCCTCATGTGCTTCACATGTGACCTGACTTAACTGGGAAAACAAACAAGGTTTAGGGTAAAGGACATAACCTGATTGGTTTTTCAAACATTAAGGATGTTTTCTGAGGTTATTAAAGATAAAGGACATACTTTGATATTTTAGACATACATAAAGGACGAACTTTGAAATTTACTCTTATGAGAACCATTACCAATATTTGTTTCTAAGATTTTCGATTAATATAAAATATATGTGGTTGTCCTTTTGGACAAAACACATTTTTTTGTGTTTTCTCTTTTGTTTGCCATACTCATTACCAGTATAGAGTAAAGGTAAAGGTCTGGTACAAATAGAGTTGTAGAAAACGTACGAATGACACGTAAAAGTAAAAAAAAAAAACGCGATGATATTTTCGTAATTATTTTATTCGTAGAGTAATTATCAAAATTACTCTACATGTGTATCATAATTACTCTACTAGTTCATTAAAACAACATAACATACACAATTACTCTACAAGTTCATCAAACAACATACAATTCAAAATTACTATACAAGTGCATCATAATTACTATACTAGTTCATAAAAAAATAATATAATAACAGACACATTTACTAAACAAGTTCATTAAACAAAATAAAATTCAAAATTAATCTACAAGTGTATCATAATTACTATACTGGTTCAACAAGATAATTACTTTACTAATAAAATAATTAAGAAAATATCAATGAACTTTTTTTATTTTTTTTCACGCTATTCATACATTTTGTATGATAAGCGTATTTGTATTTGATATTTTGTCTACGAGTGGAATATCAATTCGCATGACAGAGGCAATAAGGTAGTGGTGGAATAGTTGAGAAAAAACTTGATGTTCCTTGTGACCCAGGTTCGACTTCCACTCTCCCCATTATTTTCTAGAGCATCCAGGTGAAGGGCGAATACGGATGGTGCCGGTTCGTCTTGGATGGTAGGCGAGGTTTTACCGATTATCCCACTGTCGTGCCTTCGAGCGGGTGGAGGTTGGGTTTCCGCATCTGGGAGAGCCAAGGGGCTGGCGGCAGTGGCGGAACTAGCCCATTAAATCAGGGGTATCCAAAAAATTACTGTGCAAACTGCAATCGAATAATATTAAAAAAAGCGATAATAAATAAAAATATTAAAAAAAGACAATAAATAAAGTAAAATAAATACCTAATAGATTTGTAATCTTTTTTTTCATAGCTTAAAATCGTTCAATCACATCGTCGTCTTTTACTTAAAAAAAACAAATACCCAAGCAGGGGCGAAACGGCCGGAACCAATGTTATCGCATCAGCAAACAACAGGATTGTGGATTCTTTTATCGAACCCGTGTTATTGGCAACAACAAAATAGGAGACAAGTGCGTAAAGGACGACGACGTTTGGTTTTTCTTCCAGAACCTAAGCGACAATCAGAAAGAATGCCGCCATACGCATTTTTGTGTTTTTTTGGGCTAATCTAATCAGACGGGCTTATCTAATCAATTGGGTCATTGTTTCAATCTGACTCCCCTATTTTATAAGTTTGGAATGCTTTGGGGTATCATTATATTATTTTAGGGGTATCCTTTGTATAAAACCAAAAAAAGAAAAAAAAAAAAATACACTACGCATACAGACTTCAGCTGTAACCTGTGCTACGACTCACATAACATTGGTTCCGCCCAGTGGCGGACCCAGGAATTTTTCCATGGGGGTGCGGAACATTTTAAAAATTTTAGGCCTCTAGGTATATAAGTAAAAAAATCGGTTCGTATCGGGTCGGGTCGGGTCATGTAAAACAAACGAACATCAAACTAAATTTATATAATCATCTAAAACATGTTAAACCTTGTTACAAACATAATTAAAACGTCATTTTTTGAAATCTATCCAAAACATCATCTAAAACTAATTTCTTAAGCAATTCTTTCTCTATATAACATAAGTTCATCGCTCCATAACATAATGTTTCAAATTTAATTTTAATTTTCAACTATTCAAGCCCTAGAAATCATAATGTAAGTTGTAATCACCCTAAAAATATAAACAACATAATCACCCTAAAATATATAAAAAACATGAACACCCTAAAAATCATCTAAACAACCATAAACAACGTAAAAACACACAAAATTTCAAACATATTTAACAACTTTATTACCCTTTTTCTCCTATAATATCAACCAAAATCATCAAAATAACAAAGAAACTTACCCGTGTTCGGATTCCGGTTATATTTGGTGTCAAACGACGGTGGTATGGTGGCTGATTACGGTGGTCGCCGGTTGCTGGACTGTTGTCGCTGAGTGATGTTGTTCGTTGGCAGTGCAGGGACGCAAGAGAGAGAGAGAGAGAGAGAGAGAGAGAGAGAGAGAGCGGGAGAGAATTTTTAAAGGTTTTGGGCTTTAATTATTTTATTATAGTTTGAAATATTGTTGGGTTTGGTCAATGGGATAAAACTTAGTGGGCTAGCTAGTTCGGAATTATAAGTGGGTAAATGTATGGGTATTTGGGTTTAGTTAGTTAGGTATTAATAGTTATATAATTTAGGTAGTATTTTTTTTTTTTAAATAGAAGTTTACTAAAAAAAATTTAAAATATAAATTGATAATGCTTTTTACCTAAGGGGTGCGGACGAAAAATTTCAAAGGTGCAGTCGAAAAATTCCAAGGGTTGTGGTCGAAAAATTCCAAGGGGTGCGGACGGGATTTTCGACGGAACTTAGCACTAATTTTTTTTCCCCGGGGTTGCGCCCGCCCACCTTGGGCCGGGCTTGGGTCCGCCCCTGGCTGGCGAATGTCGAGTAGTCGATCTTGACCACAACACTCGATGTCACGATGGTTGGCTCGTTATTTTTTCCCATTAAAAAAAATTTCGCATGAAAGAATCTCACTACTTATTAATATTTTTTTTTGAACGGCAAAACACTTTATATATATATATATATAAAGAGCCAGCAAGAAGCTGAGGGAACGAACGCAACGAAACAAAAACGACAAAACAACAAACTGAAAGACCTATTACATCAGGTCGATTAATTCAAAATCTAGCCAATTCTCCCACTTCGGGTCCTTGAGCCTTGACCGGTTGCATATCCACAAAAACGCCTCCTCCTTTATTTGTTCGACAGAGATCGAGGTAGGAATAAACTTATCTTCGAAGGCTTTAACGTTTCGGGCATTCCAAATCTTCCAAACCGAAGCTAAGAAGACGGTGTATACCAGCTTCTTCCAAATCGCCGAACCCGGCTGCCTTTTGATGTACTCTACCAGATCCATTAGGCTGGACATATTAATTGGAAAGCTAATCCGCATCCAGGTTAGAATGTTCCACCAGATACTCTTAGCCCATATACAGTCAACAAAAATGTGAGTCGGATCTTCATTTCTTATCCCACAACGGGGACAGAGACTGTCGCTCAACGGAACACCTCGGTGCAGCAGGCCCACTTTAGACGCAACTTTGCCCAGCAGGGCTCTCCACAGCAGGTAGTTCACCTTCGGGGGGGCCCAAGAATTCCAAACATAATTGACTGGAGCAGCTGGCTCTTCACTACATGCTTCCTCTATGTCTTGTCGAACTGTTTTAACTGAGAAAGACCCATCCGGGTCATTAATCCACTTCCAGATTCCACCCTCTTCGATCAGCTTATCTTTGATATTAATGCCAATTTTTGCAAGGTCCGCCTCCACCCCAACTATGTCCTTCCACACGCCCGGAATTGACTTTTTTTGGGGAATGAAGGTAGGAGGGTTACTTACCCCGTTGTTGCCATGAATAGCCCGTAAAACTTCCGTCCATAACTGAGCAGGATTCTGTTTGAACCTCCAGCACCACTACTTATTAATATTACCAATAAAATATTAACAGAAAATCAAAACAACTTCAAAAAATAAACAAAAAAACGAAAACAGGAAAAAGTGAGTAAAACCGTCGCTGAGAAGCAGACGCTTGGCGACATATCTGGAGGCCTATATGGGCGGCTGACAGACAACATTAAAATTTCAAAACAAACTCGCATGATTCGTACACTATATATCCCCGTTATGGACGCCCGGCCACGAGTTATAACATCACGAACACCGCCGCCCCTTGAATTTTAACGCGTTATTTTTTCAACGCGTGCAAAATATCACGCGTGAAACTTCAATCTATCATTTGTTCTGCATGTTTGACAAATGTTGCATGTTTGACACCTGTACGCTCTGGACCCATTGCATATTTAACACCTGTTGACCAACTTCAAAAGAGCAAACACTTTCCAGAAATCAATGTATTAAATTAGTTGAAGTTGGCTTTTTTTTATCACTAGTGACCACCCCCACTACATTTCTATCACTAGCTATAGAATATTGGGTGATAACATGGCATGAGTTGATTGGTGCTTGTGAGTGATAGAATTGTATCACTAGTGACCACCCCCTCCCCCTCCCCCCTTAAGCCATTTATTGTTACCTTTACTTGTTAAGAGTCAAAACAACGGTTCATAAGTAAATGCGTTGTTAATCGTTATATTAAAAAGTCTTTATACGTGATGTTTTTTTTTTCCGGATTACATTTCAGGCTTGTATTCCACTTCCATACTATCATGGGATGTTTGCGCCTTATGGCTACGGGTCACAAGCTATGGTGAACACATTACTAAGCCTTCTTTCTGTTTTGTATTTAGTAACATCTTAATCATGCCATAATTGATCTTATTCTTTCTTAATAATGCCATATTATACAGCTTCCTCATTTTCAAGGAATGAACATAACGTCGACGCGGGTCCCACTTCCTCCCGATTTTACGCAAGGTGAAGCCATATATGTCAAAGCGAAACAGTACAGCGCCATTCTTCATAGGAGACAACAATGTGCAAAACTTTAGGCACAAATTTTAAAACCTCGAAAGGTATGCATGTGTTTAGCTTCTACTTATATTCTTGCAAACCGATTCAAATTTCTGTTTTACAACTATTTGCATACGGGTGCTAAATGGGTCGTGTTCGTGGGTTGGCGGGTTCAACCTGATCCGAACCCGAAAATTTTAGATGAACCCGAACACGACCCGAACCCGAAATCGTGTCATACATATGAACCCGAACACGACCAGTTCAACCCGACTTTTTTATTTTTTATTTTTTTGCCGCAAATTAATTAATGTATAAAAATTAAAATTTACTACAAAAAACACAAATGTATATAATACAATTCCATTTATATTATATAAAAATTAAAATTTACTAAAAAAACACAAATGCATATAATACAATTACATTTAAGTTATAAAATCTTATGTCAATTTATCTTTTTAAAGTTATATTTATGCCATAAAGTACGCAGTGAATTTAATTTATGATATAAAACATGTAAAAAAATTGATATAATATAAATGGGTTAAACGGGTCAACCCGCCATCCCTACCAGGTTGATCCGAACCCGACCCGTTTTAGCTAAACGGGTTCGGGGTTCAACCTGAAACTGACCCAATCTTGTATAGACTTAACCCATACCTGCGAATTTCGTGTTGGGTTCGTGTCGTGTTTTGGGGTCGGGTCAGATGTTCACACCCCTATGCATACATAAATATGACTATTATACATATCTTTTTGGACAGCCATATCTCCATGAATCAAGACATGTTCATGCACTCAAGAGGGCAAGAGGACCCGGTGGGCGGTTTTTAAACTTGAAAAAGATTCAAGAAACTCAACCCGATGGCTCAACCAACGAACAAGACGATATGGAACTCGCACAGAGTTTTGAAAACAATCATGGCGGCAGCTCCGACAGCACAACCACCTCCAATGTAGACAACTACTTCCACCATCAAGAACTCAAGTTCTCTCTCTACGATCCTCATTCTGACGGTCCCACACAAACCGATGGGTTCGGTGGGACCCACCACATGTTTCGCTGACGAACCAACTACTGACCGAAATCTGTATTTCGGTTGTTGGTTCATCAGGCATGTCATCCTTGGCTCTTTACTTTCTGTCATTAGTTCCTTAGGTTATTAGGAGTAATGCATCACAAGGGGAACCAGGTGGTGATATTTTAATTTATTTAAAATATGTTTTTAAATTTCAAAACCAAGTTCGTGATATTTTATGTTTAAGGAACCGTTTTTAACTTGCTGATTTGGCGGCTGTTTTAAAAAGCTGTTATTATTTTCCTGATTTGGCGGCTATTTTTTAGATATATTTATTTTTTGGCATTTGATGATAGCGTTACTTATATATAGATATTTGTTTGTCATTTGTCATACATATTATTTTATGGTGAAAAATCAAATTGGGAAGATGAATATGCAAGAACTGAAGCAGTGTTTTGGGTTTTTGCAATCTCGAATATATTGGTAAAATTTACAAAATATTAACCATGTATGTTACTCCATTGTTTAACCATTAAATTAATGGTTATTGTGTATATGCGTATGAAATTATGGATAATACCTAGGGATCTTAATGGGTCTACGGTCGAGTACATGACAAGTTCATGGGTCGACGGTCGAGTACATGACAAATTAGAGATGTAAAAAATAACCCTTGATAAAAGAAAAACTATTGGTTTTAGCGTAATCTGGGTTCTTAATAAAACACTTCTCTTACAGGGTAATCTGTCTAAATATGTAATTTTGGTATTGATGGGTTAGATAATGGGTAAAGCCGTAGATCTTGTAGTCCAACGATATTAAGGTGTGTTGGAATAGTGTTTCTTTATGTAGTATGGATTTAGAAGTAGGTTTTAAGGTATATGAGTTAACCGATAATCTAGATTCAACCCGTTTCTTACTCGCTGCTTCAATTCTTGTATATTCATCTTCTCAGTTTGGTTTATTCCAAAAAGAAAAAAAAGGAGTGAATCCTTTTCTTGGCCTTATGCAATGTTACAAACTATGGTGAGCACATTACTAAACCTTTTTATGTTTTGTGTTAGATCACTTAACCAGACTGAATCTATATTATTCTATTTAAATCATGATGTCACTTCTTAGTGTTTTAAATACCTTTTCACAGGACCCACACAACTCATCCGCATGTGATTTGTCTCCACAAACATGGCCATAAAAACACCCTGAATTAGCTGTGGTTTTGAAAACGACAAGAAAATTAGTGAGATATTTAATATTATTTCAAACTGATTTCGGAAACGGTTCGACTTCATATTGTTCCTGAAAGACTATCATGAAAAGCTTTTAAAGTCGGTGTTTGAGTCAAAACGCTTTTAAACATATGCCAAGTTGAATTTCAACAAATAAGGTCCCAATTAGGATCAATATGTTGTTTGAGATAAATATGTTGGACCAAACTATGTTACTTTTTTGTGGTTAACATTGTATTTTTATGTCATAACGAGTGTAGAAGCTAGAAAGTGTAGAACGAGAATAAACCAAGAGTATTTTTTGTTTTTTGTTTTTTGGGTTCGTTTGTGTTTTTGAGTTGAATGATCAACCACCACATCCCACAACTATTTATACTCATTGGGGGGGGGGGGGGAGGGTCAAGAACCGGTTCTAACGGTCATAAAATGGTTGAAAACGGATGTATAGCCGTTACCAAAGGCTGGAATCGGTTCCAACACGTTTCAACGATCATAACCGGTTTATACTCGGGTATTTTCGAGTAGGAACCAAGTAGGAGCCGATTTTTGAAATAATATGGAGAACCGGATAGGAACTATCCGGTGGTATTGGGTATAATAAACAAGACATAATAAACACATAATCTGAAAACGCCATGATGAAAATGCCAAAATACGCATACCATAACTTTATTGATTAACAAAATACTAATGAGACTTGATAATGAAAACGCCATGAGATGAATAGTTATAAACAGTTAACAACATAAATAATTAACAAAAATATGACATCATAATGAAAACGCCATAGTTAACAAAACTGATATTTACACAAATTAACAAATAGTAATAACTATTGTTTACAAATACTACTAAATAATATTCAAAACTAATCAAAGAGATGTAAAACGCCAATGATCGTAAAAACATAAAAATATATAGATCCTAAACGACAATTAAACTTAATATTGAAAACTCCAATTATCATTTCTTACTAATTGTTTGACTACCAATTTAAACGCGATTAAATTGGATAAATGAACAATGCCATTGAAATCATACAACACATTATGAAATATTAGTTTAAAAAAAACAATGAAACAAGCATAAAAGAACAAAACGCCATATCTGTTGCATGATTTGCTGGAACAAAAATAGGAAACGTCATTGAATTTTACTTTGTCGAACAGAATCCACGTTAGACGCCATAGATCCGAGAAAGCTTGCAAAAGAGGTAACAGCTAATAAGAAATCTTTAGAGTTTTAATTTGAAAGAGATTTATAACGCGAATAAGGAGGGAACATATAAAAGGACAATCGTACCCCTGCATATCAATTAGCGTCCCCTGTCACGTGTTAGGCCAGGATCCGTTTTCACTGATCTCACACTTTTCACCGTTCTCTCCTGATCCTGTTCCTATATATATATATATAGGGTAGGGTTTTAGAGTAAACACTGGTGTATTTGCGAACTGAGTGAACAAATCCTGGCCATTGATCTACACACGTGTATGGCCAGGATCTCATCATCAAATCATAAAATACACTAGTGTATTTCAACATTAAATCCTGGTCATTGATCTACACACATGTATGGCCAGGATTAGTTCACTCAGTTCGCAAGCTACACTAGTGTTCACTCTTGAACCCTTTTTCTCACATTAAATTTCTTCTCAAATGAATCTTCCCCTATATATATATATATATATATATATATATATATGGTAGGGATCCTAAGAGAAGTCCACCCTATTTGAGAAACTTGAGAAGCAATCTGGACCACACATTTTCCTTAAGCAAAAAATGCAAAAAAATGTGAAAAAAATGCAAATTAATTTTTTTTTTTTTTTTTTTTTTTTGAAAAATCGCAGCTTTTTCTTTAAGGATTAAAAAAAAATTTTAATTTTTTGGATTTATACACATGTGTATATTGTTAATCTTTTAACTATACATATATGTATATTGTCAATTATACATATATGTATATACATGTTTAAAATTGAAAAAATGTGTATATTGTTAATCTTAAACCATAAACACTAAAGCTAAACCTTAATGCTAAACCCTAAACTCTAAACCCTAAAGCTAAACCCTAAAGCTAAACCCTAATGCTAAACCCTAAAGCTAAACCCTAATTCTAAACCCTAAAGCTAAACCCTAATGCTAAACCCAAAAGCTAAAACTAAACACTAAAGCTAAACCCTTAATGCTAAACCCTAATACAAACCCTAAAGATAAAGCTAAACCCAAAAGTTAAAGCTAAACCCAAAAGCTAAACCCTAATGCTAAACCCAAAAGCTAAACCCTAATGCTAAACCCTAATGTTAAACCCTAAAGCTAAACCCTAAACCATAAAGCTAAACCCTAAACCCTAATGCTAAACCCTAAATAACACTTATTTTTCAATTTTAAACATGTATATACATATATGTATAATGGACAATATACATATATGTATAGTTAAAAGATTAACAATATACACATGTGTATAAATAAAAATAAAAATAAA